>OX579678.1:16715837-17315837 GCA_951230905.1 Cheilosia variabilis | reverse complement strand
TAATTCTTTTTTTGTTTCATGAGTAGATCTCTTGTTGTTAAAAAAAATCAAAAGCACCAACTATTAGAACAGTCTTTCTTTTGTATTTCTTTTAGTTTAAATCATATTTTTCTTCAACACCATTTCTTAAAAATCTTCAAATTAAAAATCACTCTCATAGAATATTGGCTTTACAGCTGTGGCTCTTTTCTGTCGATTGGAATGCTTCTCAATTTTCATACAACACACGAAACTATTTTATATATGCACACTATATCCCCAAGCAAAATATAGACAACATTATACTCGTACTTAATAAACACACACAACGGCATATTTTGTCACATGGCATGTTTCACTTGTTTAAAATGTCAAAAAAAGAACCTTCCAAATCCCCAGAAATGTTATCCATTTAGTGTGTCCCTCCCGTTCATAGTTGTTTGTAACTTTTTGATGTGCTTTAGTCGTCGTAAGAATGTGTGTTATGGTTGTTATGTTTATATTTTAGTTTGATCAGAAGGGTTGGGCTTTTGAATAAGATGCTGACGTACATGTCAATATATTTAAACATTTGAAAGAGCTTGAACACTATTTACCATACTTAACATTTTTGGGACGAACGAAAAACCTTTCAATATCATGTAGAATCCAAACGGCTGAATTAAGAAGATTTTTCAGTTATAGTGTCGTACGTTTGTCAGACGTAGGGATGGAACCTTTGAAGGGCTTTCTCAGTATGGCAGCCTGCAGCACACTAACCGCTGAACCAATAATTGTAAAATTAGATGATACTCGTATTTCAATGAAAAGAAAAAGCGTACGAAAGTAGAAAACGTAAGCCCAACAAAAATAATAAATTGATTTAGAGAATACTTTTACGTTTGCTTTAACTTTTTCCGTCATCTTTAATAAACGAACGTCACTTTCAAACATACATTGTTTATATAATGGGGACGTTCAAGTATCTATTTTAGTAAGTCTGACAGCTCTCACTAGATAAAACTCGGCTCTGATTGGGGGAAATCGGTCGTGAGAGCAGATGTTTCAGTTGACGTTTATGGAGGGGTGGCCGACGAATCTAGTCGAGAAATTCGTGACTGAGTACTAAGTTGACAGTTCTCATAGTGGCTGGCGTTGAAAACGTGACATTCCCGACCAATCTAGTTTTTGCGTTCAGGTTACATCTCATCCAGACCAATCTAGTCGACTTAAGATAACTAGATTCTTGAATGTGCCCATTCTTGTGAAGAAAGGAAAGTCAAAATCTAAAATTATTAATTATTTAGGTAATGTAGAAAATTTTTGTTTTAGGAGACTCTATTTGAATTAATGGAGTTGAACCATCTGATCAAACTAAAACTCTTGATGTTGTAAATGCTGCGTACTTGTTTAGGCTTTTGTTGCTCCTTGTGAGAAGACACACGTTTTCATCATTTATTTCTGACAAACCTACATGTCAAAAGTTTGTATTATATTATATATTCGTATTCGTGCAAAATGTGTTATTACATAAATGTCAGTGCACTTTAAATTTGCTTGGATGCATCTCCAATCCCACAGACAATTAAATATTTGGAAAAGAACATTCAAACTTTTCTTACTAAGCTTAAAAGGGAACACTCTATCGATGACAAATTGCATAGTTGTCGTCATTATTTTATTGTTTTATAGAAAATAGAAAATATAATCCATAAGAAAAGAAAAAAATAACACAAACTAATCTAGGGGAGGAATTCGATGTTATTATTTTACGAAAACAAAATTTCTAGAAGTAGTTAAGTATAATATAAAGAACATTGCTGCACAATTAATATTAGAATTTTCATCGATCTATCTTTCCTGGAACAAAAACATAAAATCCTGGAGCAACAAAAACAAAAACAACTACAAGAACAAGAACAACGACTTCAGCGTCAACAGCAACAACGCTTCCACCACCACTGAAACAAAACAATGGACAATCGATTTCTTAATCTAAAACATAAATAACTGAAAACTACGATTTTTCCCTGTACAATGTCCCTTAAACAACAAAATAACAAGCACTTGATAACACCAAAACCCCCCCGTAAAAATTGAGAATATTAATATTTATACTAGCGTTTTGTTAATTTACTTTAATCTACAAAGTAATATAAACACACAAGAAAAACAAATCCAAAAGACACGGATTCAAGGCTTAAATGCGATGCGCGTTTGGCTTACAAAATAATTTACTATAGCATTATTATGCTTCAACTAAGGCGTGTATTTTAAGAATTTAGTTAGTATTTTTTATTAGTTTTTATTTCTAGCTAACAATTCTATGCCCAAAAACATAATAATTGTTATCAAGTTTTATTTATTAATTCATAATATAAATGTGATAAGAAGTTCCTATGTACATAGACAATTTTAAAATTTTACAAACACTTATTTAGCACATTAAAACATTACAAAAATCTTTAGACTAGAAAATCAAATTCGCACTCGTTTATTTTTTTCTCACACTCTCAGTCATTGTGTAACATATGTTTGTGACATTTTTGACATTAATTTTTTTTTATTTGAAACCTAAACAAAATTCTAACATATTGTGCACATTGTTTTCTCTCTCTCTCTTTACTTTTTTGTTGACTATTTATGAAAACTGAAACAAAATTAAAAACAAACAAAATATATAAAATAAAATATTTAAAATTGATCCTTCTAACTACAACAAAACAACAATGACAACTATTTTGTCAAATAAACAACCGACATGAACGGCAAATGCAATGGACTACAATTATTACTGAAAAATGAAAACTCTTCGAAAATCGAAATGAATACTGCGAATTCGAATACGATAAAATATACAAAAATGACAGTTACAAGCCAACGGTTGTATTTGATCCGTCGAAGAGTGAAGCTTACAGAGCAATCCAAGAGGAAGGTTACGGATATGGCGATAGAGCGCCGGAATTAGCGCATCCAGTGCAACCAAAGGTGTTCCATCCCAATAGAATGGTTCCGGGAAAGGTAAGATCGATGTGCCTAAATGTCGTTACACATGTAGTCAAACAATCAAAATTATAATTAAAAATAAAAAAAACCTGAATTTGATATCCTTGTCATATTATTTTGACGTCTAGTTTCATATTTTTATGTATATATCTAATATCATGTGTAGAATTGTCCCGCAATGCATTGTTGTGTATTTTTTTTAATATATTATATATATCATTGTCATATAAGTAGTGCTCCAAACATTAATAGCGAAAACTAATATGTACATGCGATTCATTTCATTTTTTTTTTTGGAAAATATTTTTTTTTGAGAACAAAATTGATTTACATATAATTTGCTTGTATTTTAGAAACCACCTTCCTCACCACACCCAGCGTCAGTTCCAAGTGCCTCGCCGTACCATGTAAGTATATGCGCAGCATTTTTAAATAACACTGCAATCATTTACAGTAGGTAATATCATCATTTGGTAAAAGTTGAACACATGCAAGGTTAAGCTGTTAAAAAATAGCTCTATTTTCTATCAGTCATGTTCTCACAAAATATTGAGCACAATGTGTTTGTAAAACACACTTTCTGACGTTTTGTGGTGGTTCACTTTCCATTCCATTCCTATTTTGGTTAAACTCACCTGTTCAGTGGTGACATCTTGCGTTGTTTTCGAAAGAACTGTACAGTCCACGCCAACGTAAATTATGACCTCTTTTGCAACATTTGCATTGTGGACCTTACCGTGTTTACCAAAAAATTTCTTAAATTCAGTTCTCTCCATTTTAAGAAAATATACCTACCTTGATTGACTTTTATTTCCATTTCTAAATAACTCTTCACATTTTCAGGTGGTAAACACACACGATGATGCTATCCGCCAGAGTGGATCATTCAATCGCTTGATGTACAGCGTTCTAGGAACAACTGATTACTAAATTAAATTCAATTTAATTAATTACAACTAACAAATTGAAACCATATTAAAACAAAAAAAAAATATATAATATATAATAACAACGAATTTCTATACAGTGGAGTAAATAATAAATGTTTTATCATAACTGATGTGTTGAAGTCCTAAAGTTTAATAAAACAAATCAATTCGAAAAAAGGCACAACATCTTCTTTTTTATGAAAACAAACTATACGAACTTTATTTTAATTTTTATTTTATGTTCTTAATCGAAACGCAGAAAAGTAATATTTAATTTTTTATAATTTATTTTTCATAAAATGTATAATTCAAAAAAAAAAAAAAAAATACAAGTCCATTTATAAAAATTAATAATTTGAGAAAAATAAAGCTTTATTTATATTTTATTGTTAAATTATGTAGGTGTTATTTACTTTGTTGTACAATATGTGACACGGAAAATGGGTGAAATCTAGTCAGAGAAAAAAACGAATAATTGATTCAAATCGGCAGTGTATAAAGTAGATTCGTTTGTATTAACTGCACTTTTTTTTTGGTTCAAGTCATATTAAAACCATTCTCTCACACTGTTTTAAACATAGTCATTGTGTATCTTAGAGTTTCAATAAAGATTAACTAAAACAACTCTAAAATGTGTTAATTTTCCTATTATATTCAAATGTTTTCTCAGAGAAAACAGAAAAAAGACTTTCGGCCTTACCAATAATCAGCTTTAGACTCTAAAATCCCTGTACCAATAAACAGGATATCGCAACCACAAATTTGTATAAATGTAAGCGCGAGATTGAAAAATATTACATTTTTCTTTTATTTATAAACACATGGGGCCTTACCAATAATCATTCTTGTTTCGACTCGAAATTTTAGTAGTGTACCTATATATCTTCCATACAAATTTCGCAATTGTGAAAATTCCGTAAATTTAAAGTCGAGACTTAAGTTTGTAATTAGTACGGCGCATAAAAAATA
This sequence comes from Cheilosia variabilis, assembly GCA_951230905.1. Lineage (NCBI taxonomy): Eukaryota > Metazoa > Arthropoda > Insecta > Diptera > Syrphidae > Cheilosia > Cheilosia variabilis. Next base: position 17,310,975 of record OX579678.1, on the reverse strand, counting down.
AATTTCTGTGCAATGTGCAAGCGTGTATTCTTTTCGTAAGCCGACAAAGTTATAGGCTGTCCAAAAGGTGTAGACACTAACCTAACCACATGCGCAGTACCATTTCCCTAAAGAGGATATATTCCATGAAAACACATTATTAAATATGAATTCAGCGACGACAACGAATGTAATATATTCTAAAAAAAAAGTTATAATTGTTTATTGATACCGTTTAAATAGTGCTGTACATTTTTTCTTAAGCTGGCAGCACCATCAGGTATGTAACTTGTATATTATTTTATCTTGTATAAATGCTTCATTGTTTATATGAAGTCTGATACTTTTGAAAAATTTGAATGTCCAGGCTAAATTTTACGAACTCACTGAGGCGAAATTGTCTAGATAATATTATTATCCATTGTGACCTATATAAAAGGAAGTTAAAAAATGTTTTTTAGCAAGCCCACTGTTACAACCACCCTGAAAGAAATATAAATAATCATTTCGTAGGTCACAACGGGTAATTTTAAAAAAGGGTAAATCAGAATCTAGCCTGGACAATATCGCTCATAGTTATTGCCAAGTAATAAATTGGTGGTAGAATTTTTCAATTCAGGTTTTGGTAACTGTCTTTAGCAATTAAGACTGCTGTGAATTAAATGAATTTTGTTTGTATTTGAAAAATTTGGACAAGACTCACCGTTGAGAGATATTACTGCTTAGCACCAATTGCGCCTATAACTCTGTCTCTAAGGAAAATTAAATCTGTTCATCACGAATTTTTAATAGTAACTACCACTTATTTAACCTGATTGTCATCGTCGATTTGTTCGTAATTATAAATGTTGTAGAAACCTCTTATGAGTAATAGCCTGGCTCACCTGCAGCAATTATTTTTAAACGAAAAAGTGCCAACATCAAGGTTAAGCTCGAAATAAAAAAAAACAAATTCATTTGTAATTTTATTTAAAATCTATAAATTTTCATAATTTATTTATTAAACTAAATTGACACACATTAAAAAAGTAAAAAAAAATCATCATCATCATCCCAAAAAGTTTGTCAGACTAAATTTTCGCATATTTTACGTTATAGGCTCAAAGGACTTGGTATCCATCAAACCCGAATGAACTGTCCCCTCCCCGCCTATATACATATTACTGTTGATATTGATGGAATTGCTGTGGTTGGTACTGTTGTGCCTTTGTGTACTCTTGCTGTTTATGTCCACCCTGGGGTTGACGCAGCAGCTGTTGTGGCGCTGGTGTTGGAACTTTAACAACAATATCTGTTGGCTCTCGGATAACCTCAGCCTTGAAACCTTCTTTGGGATCAGCTGTGTACTTCACTGTACGAATGAAACCATCCGAGTCGACAACTGAGTAGGACCCCTTGATCACGGATCCATCACGGACTTCTTTGCGATTTTGATAATTGGTGAATTCGTCATCCTTAACATCGAATCCGAATTGGTAGTTGGATGCGTTGGGCTGGAAAATATAAAAATAAAATAAATATGGACGATGAAAACCAGTTAGCAACCATGCATGCGTTTGAACCAAATCAACAAATGATCGATAGACCGGTTAGAGTCCTCTATCAATTCGAAGGTGGCAGCGAACGAAAACGAATGTGTGCAACGGCAACGTAAATTGCACGTCATGTACTGGTTTAAAGTGAAAGTAAATCAGATCAAATTTTGCTTCTCTTTGCCGGACCATATAAAGACTCGGATTGTTATGCAACCGAATACGCATTTGAATATATCCTATATGGTCGTGTAGATACATGATTGGTGTTGCTTGAAAGACACACCAACTGGAAGCGGCTCGAGTTACGAAGACTGCGCCACTTTCTATTAACAATCACCAAAGTGTAGAGTTTGAAGAACTCTCGGCATACACCAGCCATTGTGCTTGTGTCTGTGCATTGAATGCACACGGATTGAAGCCAGTCATTCTGGCAGAAGGTCAAGCATATCGCATCGGGGCAACTTTAATTGAGAATACACAGTTGAAAAAGGGTGCGACGGGTCTGGAGGGCGGTCTCGACTGTCTGCTGGCAAAAAGTAGGTTAAGGCAGTTCTTTGGGTTCGGCTTGGGCTGTCTAGAGGCCCCAGAGTGAGAGGAAGGAAAAGTGATACGAAACTTAAACGTTGATTGCGGTTTGCTTTTCTCGTATTTCTTGTCTCTTTGCTGCGATCGTTGTGCAATTTTACGGCTCGCCCAAATAGGGTATACGAATACTCGTAATGTGGACCGCAACCGCCATCAGACAGTTGCAATTGAACTCCACTTTCGTAATTTATGCGATCGGTTTGCGTTTACGCACGTTTCCTACGCGCACAAGATCGTTGTGCAACGACTTGTGCTTTGGGTGCACGATTAAGTTCAACAATCTCGTTACTGGCATAGCTTCGGAGTGGAGGGATTTTTATGGATATTGTTTTGGTTTACTATATAGATCGCTTGTTTTCAAGTCGAAATGCATTAATTGTGCGTGCAAGCTACTTGAGAAAGAGGTATTTGGAAAGGGCGTGGTCTTTGTTTGACTTCGGGACCTCTCACAGAAGTGAAAGATCTCTTAGTCAATCTTGTACACTTTTAGAAAGAGAAACTATCTTCCGGCTATGCAAATCTGCCATTGTGTTTGCGCCTCTCAACCATCATCATCAGGTTTATTAACCTTATGCGCTTTCTTTAATCGCTTGACTCCTATTCGTGTGTGCGAATAAAAATTTTAATTTCCGGAAGGAAACTTTTTAACCATCCATCCATAAATTGTTTTCTTATAGATTTCCCCATGAGGAGTATTCGATTTGTCGCTGCGCTGCCCGTAGTATACGTTGTTACATTGCGCGCTTGCGCGTGAATCAAGTTAATGGCCTTTGATTGGCATAGCCAGCGGGGAAAAAATATACCATGCACCGGAGTGGAGGATTTGTAGTTCATTTTGTTCGCCGATTCCATTTTCATGTCAGTTTCTTCTTTATGTAGCAAGATTTTGCGATTGGACTTAAACTTCATTCCGATTGTTGCCAATTTGAATTGGTAAACTAATTGACGGTGGGGGATTGAGTTGTGATCGATGGCTTTTTGCTGGGACAATCGTATATCTTAAGATCTAAATACATTGGACTTACGAAATGCAGCGAATTATTGTGGGGTTATGGCGGTTGTTGAATTGATTAACAAATTGTCGAAATGTGTCAGAAATTTATGTCGAATTAGAAGCGATTGAAAGCAATCCGCAGCAAGTTTGACATAATATTGCTGTAGACTGGCCAATAAATTTGTTGTCATTCATTGGTGTAGATACTGCTCACATGTTTTTATGTATGGTATGTAAGAGAAGCGGTTTGATGAAAATGTTTTGGGTTTTTCCCAAAACCTTTGATTTGACATACGAAAACTGTTTTCTTTTTGTGGCGAAGTGACAGTAACTTGACATATGTAAGTACCTACACACATTCAAGAACGTCTGAATAACCACGTTTAAAAGGCGTGGAAAAAAATGGTATGACTAACTTTGGCATCAAATAAGAAGAATTTTTGTCTAGCTTTGCTATAGACTTTAAGTATGATAGAAATTATACATAAACAAATTTGATAAAGTTATAGATGGACATATACAACGATTTTTAGGCCTTGATATTAAATGTGATTTTGCCGAGTGTTGCCATAATATTGCTTTTCGAAAAATTTGAAATCAAGGGAAAAGTACTTTCAAGACGACCAATTGATACCAATTTTTGAGCCTTAAGGAGAACATGTAGAGCATATATTTGGGAAAACCGTATAACGATGGGTTAGAGAAAGATCACAACGACAAAATGTCACTCAGGAAAGCGGACAACTGATGGAACCCGTCCAGAAACGAAAAGATTGGTAAAAAACTTATCAATTTGGTTTTAAGTTGATAACCAATAAAACAACAAACGTACATCAAACTTGTCATATTTTAAAAAAATAACATTTTTTTTCAATAAAATCGTTTCTATACAAAATCATTTTTAAGACCTTCGATTTTCTGTCAAAAAGTCATCTTCTGTTGTAATAGGTGTTCTGATAAAAATTGACAAAGAATACAATTTAAAATTTCAATTAAATTAAATAAATAAAATAAAATTGTCAACGCAACCAATTCGTTTATAGAACATGTTTTAGTTTAAATATAGCAATTCAAATGTGCAGCTTTTGGGTTTCCCTAAACGTGAAAAATTATACAAACTAATTTCAATTTAGTCGCAAAGAAGAAATTTTTAAATTGGCCACAAAATGTCAAAAAAATGCTGTGCGAGAAATCTAATTGCAACTAATACTGATTTGTAATTTATTTGGAATCATTTTAAAACACCTTTATAAAATGTTAATAAATTTATGGGAAATCTGTGTATAAGTATTTAATAAATTTATAGCAATGATATGAATTGACATTACTTGCGGACATGCGCTATAAACTGCCAGCGAACAGTAAACACATAAAAACTGCGACCGTGCTAATTAATTTATGATTATTGCTATAAGATCAGCTTCCGCAAAGATGCCGGAAGCATGCTCTTCCGTGAAATTGTTGCGATTTCTAAACGCTGCATGATCAAACACAAACTGTGGCGTCTTAAACGTTAAAACTTCCCATAAAACTCAACACATATCTACCACCTTTGCTAAAATTTGCATGCATCAACTCACATGCTCAATAAAAACTTACATCTTCGTATTCGTCTTCCTCTTGCTGCTGTTGTTGCTTCAGCTTACTGGCTGGCGATTGGTATTGTATCGCCTCTGGACGTGGATGAGGTGCTGGAGCTGCCTGCTGTTGCCTATACACAACTGGTTGAGGCTGTCGATACTGAACCTGATAAGTTAACCGAAAAGGTTATTTCATTACATAACATAGCTCATGCTTAGTTCATGGGTGGGGAAACTTGCCTGCTGCTGTTGCGGCTGTTGTTGCTGCTGCAAATAGCCCCTAACCGAAGGCGCTACATAGCCCTGCGAATTACGTTGCTGTTGTTGTTGCTGCTGTTGCTGTGCCCGTATCTAATGAGAATATACATTCCCGCATGAATATGTCAACCCCTATTTCTCCATATATATACCATACCTGGTCCTGTACGTTATCCTTTACTCTGATTTGCTGTCCATTGTTGCTCACATACTGTTGCTGTTGTTCGGGATTTTGTTCGAAGATAGGCGTGGCATCGGGGTTACCACCGGATGCTTGCGAGGATAACTGTTGGTAGTATTGCCGCAGGTACGCAGGATCAACTGCTTGCTGAGCTGTTACACAGACCCCCAATAGGGCACCGAACACCACAATTACCGTTTGAAAGGAACACATTTTGGCAAAACAATATATTTTTCTACACTCACTCGCACAAATTTTTGGGGCTACAATCGTAACGACCACTTGTCGATCACTGGAGAACAAATTTAAATTAAAAATCCACAACTCTTAAGCCCAACCACTACAGAATATGTGTCCCGACTAAAGCCACTCAGATGCGATCTGTAGCTTAAGCATTGGCCTTTTATATGAGGGTTTCAATCGATTTGGCGAAGCTCCCCAGTTGGTGTATCAGACCCAAGTGGTGGTAAGCGTACCCAATGGGTAGGGGGTATCAAACCTACAAGTTGTTGTACACTTTCGTTCGTCTGCACGTTACATTGCCAGTCAGTTGCTCCAACTGACATGACGTCAGTTGAGCAGAGGAATTTTGTTCCTCTTATAGTGTTGGTGCGAGTTCCCCTCGCAGCTGGACTTTTTACTTTCCTTGGATTGTACGTGTTCTATAGAAAAAAAAATAAACCACCAAGGTACCGCCAATACAAGTTCTTAACTGATTAGTGGAACTTTGCTGTGTGTTTATAAGACAATGGGATTAAATTGGTACGCTCGATGGTTACGCCATTGAATTTGAATTGCTTATTTTTATTTTACCGTCTTATATAATTTAGGTTCGCGACGTGTGTTCGCGAGTACTTTTTCCTCTTACGTATTGCGTTAACGTGACTCGTTAAATATTCGGTTACTGTTTGAACTCATTTGGTTGTTATGAATAGTTGAGTTGCATTACGTGCATAGGTACCATCAGGTGAAAGGCTAACAATTCTTTTGATAAGGGAACACTGCACGGAAGGATTAATTTACAGTATTGTGAGGTGCGTTCATTCAAAGTCAGTCCAGCTACTTAAGTAATGTGGAATAAAATTGTGAAAAATAAATGGTTTTAGCTGCTTAAAAGCACACACTTATGGATTCAAGTTACAAGTTAGTTGGATTGGCTTTCCGAGTGAGGATAAAAAATTGGGTCGAACAAACTGGCTGTAGGGGGAAATCGAATACTTCAATGTTTAGATGCGGTTTTACACCATTTGTAGGTATTTGTCTGCGAAATGCCAACCACTGCTATGGGAATTGCAAGTTATGCTGAAGAATGGTTTGGCAAAGGGCTGGAACCTTTAGCATGGTATAATGAGGAGACCCAAAAGTGTAGTTATGTGCATTTTAAGCTGCAATGTTCGTCATTAATTGGGTGGGATAAAATTGCTGTCAAGTTTTGCGTTGATGATGTCAATGCAAAGTTCAGCTTTAATTCCAGCTAAAGACAAAATGAAGCGTTGTGGCGATTTGGGCCTTTTTTTTATTGGCTGCCATATTAGTTTAGCTTGCCTTTGTTAGCTTAAGAGTCGAAAAAAATCGTTTGACGTATATCGTGTCTGTATAGGTAGGTATATGCAGCCTAACACAGTTTTCAAGACTACTTGCTGGACTAGGTATAGGGCAACTACACCTCTTGCTTTGTTTATTTTTAATGATGTGGCCACAGTCACTCGGGATTCTGATAGTCGGTCTACTAAATTCTCTATGAATGGAAGGAAGAAACTTTTTTAAAAGAAAGAGCTTTGGAAAGTTTTTTTAAGTTTAACTTTTTTTAATTGTTTTTTTTTAAGTTATAGAACGCGTTGACTAGAAAGATTTGCCTTTTGTTACACATTTTTGACTGAAAATAACATAAAATGTCAAAAAAAAAACAATCACATTCGCATTCACATTCACATAGCGAACAACTAAAACAACAGCTTCGTAAAAATACATTTCAGTCTTGCATTGTTTCCTTTTTTATTTTGTAGATAATTTATTGTAAAATTTGTCTTCAAACAAATAAAACATAAAATCTGTTTTTCTGTTTCCCTTCAAGTTTCCAATCTGTTACTTTGCTTTCTTTTTCCGTTTGACAGTGATAATAGCCACGCTCTATTGACTTCTAAACGTCTAGCATATATTTTTCCAGATGTAGGATTTGGTTTTATTAATGTTTCTTTTAATTGAACGCGATTTTCCAATGAAAAAATGGCGACTTTCCAGGAAACCTAGTAAAACATTAACTAGATTTGTCTGGACTAGGTATACGAACGCGTTAACTTATCTATAAAAATTGTTTTGTATTCTTGCGGTTTACTTTCAATTTTGACACTTTGAAATGTCAGCTGAGTACGCAGGAAGTTATTTCTTGAATAGATTTGTCGGTTACCCCCCATAAACGTCAACTGAAAAAAACGTTGACGTGACAAATCTACGCCAATGAAAACTGAAATACATCAAGTTAGTCAGCTATCATAGACTCACTTAACTAGAAATCCGAACGTTTACAGTATGATTTCGCTTTTTATTTTCCAATTTCATTGGCAAACTACTAGCAGCATCACTTTCGTTCGCTTTTTTCAAATTTGTTTACATTTATTTGAATTTGATTGACAGCTCAATCTGTCTCTAAACTTTTTCAATCAAGCAGATTATTTTGGTGCTAGAGTGCTTATCTCGGATTAAGAACTTATAGAGGAGATGAGTTGCTTTGGGCTAAAATTTTGTTTCTTATTTCTGAGCGCAACATCTCGCGAATGATCCTTTAGGAAACTCTTGCGCCAACATTTTTTTCTGTTTTTTTTTGTCACTTAATTTGTTTATTGCTGCTGCAATGGTAGGTACCGAAATTTAAAGCACTTCCAATTTTTAATTTGAAGCACCTGTCTGACTCTGAAGTGGGTACCCTCTTTATCACATTCGATTGAATAATGAGTGATTGAATTATCAGCGCACCCACCTGTCTTGTGTAGTGACCACACGTTATAAGTTATAACCCAAGTAACAATTTGACTTCGGTAAGGTTCAAATTTGTAATTCCTGTAGGCAACAGCTTCGATAGAGCTTCTATAGTCTTTGTTAAACGAAGTTGATCTATTTCGAAGCAATTGTTTCGATAATAACTTCAGTCTTTTACGAAGCATATACATAGGCTTTATAGAGGGATATGGAATTAAGCTTCGATAAAATCTCTATTAGACATCTGAAAATGTGTCTGGAGATGTGTGGAAAGTGAATTGCTTCGATAAAGCTTGTGGTTCGAAGCGCTTCCTAGAAGCTTCTTTAGAGCTTCTGACCGAAGGCATTATAGAAGCAATGAACTGTCATGCAGTCAACCGCTTGCGATTGGAAGCTGTACAGAAGCACTTACTCGTACTTCCTCCTAACTTACTTACGGAGGCTTTATAGAGGTAAAAATTAATTTCATATGAAATGAATCAAAGCTGTCTAAAGAAACCATAATTAATAAATCGGGGAAAAATTACAAGAAATAAAATACTTCTAGCACATTGAAAAATATGTCAGTAATGTGATTTTAAATAAACACTTTTCGCCCATGAATAAATAAGGGTAACACTAAATGTCTCGCTTACAACTTCGGTCGAGTAAGCTGCAAGTTTATGGCAAATCTTAACCAAACTCTAAAATGTACCAAGTAGTTCAGATTTTGTATTGGACTACTACGCAACAGGACGATTCGATTGTGCGGCGCATGTAATTAAAATGTAAATTATAACGAGTACGTAAATGTAAACTCCATGAAAATTGCAAAAAGTCCTTGAAAATCTTTATTAAGAAGATAAAAAAAATAAAAAAACAAGAAAATGGAAAATTGAAAAATGTAATAAAAAAATAAATATTTTTCTTGTTCATTTTGGAGCCTCTATAAAGCTTCCATAAAGTTTCGGTAAGGTCTATCCAAGCTGTTCAGGAAGTCTTAAATAAGTAAATACTTGCATTAAAGTGCGCCAATGCGTTTCCTTTAGACCTTATGCAGTTAATATTGCGGGAGGTGAAATAGCTTCGATAGCGCCTTACCGAAGTCAAATTGTTACTTGGGAACAACCATACAAAACGAGTACCTATACCCAAATCATGAATTAAAATCGCTTCCTTTAACTTTTGTCTTGGATTCACTTTACTTAAACCTTATATCGTCAAATTGTAGTGCTTGTATTGGCATCGCAATTTGCATACCTAGGTACCTGCCTAATTTGTGCCAATTTCATAACACAATCTCACCCATGAGTTTTATTCGACACGTTTTTGTTTCTCGTCAACTCAACCACTAACCAGCATCATCAGCGGTGATCACTCTATTTCTCCAAATACTTTTAGGTATTGCTCACCAACCAGTAGCCCGCAACATCGACTTAAGCTGATGTTATCCTTCCTCAAGTTTCTTTTTTATAAGCGCATTTCTTGCCTAGCCTTCCCCAAAAGGCAATTCTTTTACATGTTTTCAAATATCTATCCCACAGTTTGTACCATGAGAGTACAACAAACAAAAATGCCTTAAGTCGCAAGACGTCTTCGTGGTCAACACCACCGGTCAAACCGGTTTCCCGGCAATGTACACACAGTGAACACTAACCATCATGGAATTTTGCATAAATTAACCAAATTCAAAGTCCGAGCAATGGGAATAATATTTTATCATGCCCAGCAAAGACACATCCGAAGGACTGCATCCTCTATTATCATTTTCTTCTTCTTCGACTGTGTCTATGGGAAAAAGGGGTGAAAATCAGAGACACATCGCTATGAGGGCTTTATCTGAGATATAGATGTGCGTGTCCTTTCTCATAGAAAATAAAAATAAAAAAACTATTTAAACCGGTTCTGGACATCTCAAATGAATGACCCGGCGACTTGAGGACAATTTCTTTTAATACCTGTAAAAGAAATTGTCCTCAAGTCGCCGTGCTTGAACTGAATGTTGCACAATCCCTTTCGTCCATAATCGTGTCATCCCTCTTTGGGTGCAATTAAAGTAAAAGCAAAGTCCGGTTTTTTGGACAGTCACTCTCCTACTGAGTTATGCAAATTAATCCACATCCCAATGACCTACAATGCATGTCCTTCAACCCTTCACCGAGCAGTAAGCGGCGACCCTTTTTTCCATCACATTTCTTATATAAGGAGACAAGCAAAATATCGCGGACAAGGACATCTTGGGTCATCATTAAAACTGGTTTTATTAGTGATCTTCGAGAAAATATGTATGAAATGGGCTTTCATTGTGCAGGATGACCTTTTAGGGGTGGAAGGATGGTTTCTTTTTCAAAACCGGACTGGCCAGTTTTCGTGGGAAATTCTCAAGTCAGAGGTCTTCCTTTCGGTTTGCTGATGGCTACAGAAATTCTTGTAATGCGTGTGACCTTATGCAAGACTTTTTGATAATTACACAAGGGTTGAGGAATTGCATAGCTTAATCCTTTTGGTTGTTCGTGTCTCCGTTGGAGAGTGGTTTATTATCAACTTATGACTTACATTACTACTGCATTTTAGCATGTTGCTATAAGATTTGAAGATCCAACAAAGTCACGTACGTCATCGGTGTGGCGCGCGGAGGGGTTGCCCTCACAGAGCTCCTTGTGCCAGATCCCAGTAATGTTCACCATATCCGCCTTTTCGGTCGGCCCAAATTACCTTCGGGAACAAATAAATAAAACACACGAGACGTATCATTAATATCTATGAAGCTGATTTTCTTTCTACATATCTACAAGTCATCTTGGTAATTGATTTTTTTGGTCTACTCGACATTATTTACGATGCAATCGCAGTTGCTAATTTTGGCTCATTACCATATACATTGGTTACGTAGCACTAGGGCGTTACTTTTATTAATGATAATGATAACCATGCAAGTGAACGGATACTATACCTGGGAACTATATCAATTTGCATAAAGAAGTTGTTCATATACTTAGACATGTTGATAGCTGCGTGTTGTTGTCTGTCTAGTCAATAAAAAAAAACGGAATGGTAAGTTTTCCTGAAAAACATTGAACTTAATCGCATGCAATCATTTCCCGCAGGAATGAAATAATAGCAAATAAAAAGAAAGTACGCGTCTTGTAGCGAAAGAATGTAGATACGAGTATACCTGCATGAAAGCTGGAAGTATATCTGCCTCAATGGAGGGAGAGCTCTTCGATACGGGTGAAGACACCGCGACCACATAAATTAACTTTTAATTGTCACAGTTCGCTAGTTCATTGTTCATCAAAAGGAAAGCAACGTTTAACTAATTTATCTGTCAATCAAGCATTTCTCTCATCTGTCATCTAGTTATGCCATGAAGCCGACAAATGGGCGAAGCAGTTTAAGTGGCTTGGGTTTATTCGACTTTTGTAATACCCAAGAAAAAGGCAGGGACCTATAGGCGTAATGCGTAATTATAGAAAGGGGGGAGGCAACTCTTTGAATGGAGGGCGCCTTTTAATGGCATTGAACATAACACTGATTAGTTATGGCCTTCAATAATCACGAAGTTACAACACAAAAATGGGCGTAATCAGATTTGCAACCGTTTGGATATTTAGTGCAAAATCTGGGTGCTCAGTGTATTCCACAAAGTGGCAGCATTCCATTAGATTATTCGATACTCTGACGCTATATATTCTAAGAGATCGGAAGTATTGTTACTACTTCTATGTTTAAAAAAAATAATATGTTTGCTCGGTTTTATTTTGGTATGTTAATATTTCTGCATTGCGATTCTGCAAGTCAACTTCGGATTCGAACTTTCGAATTGTAAAATGTAGCCAGTTAATTCGATATTGAATGATAATGATTTGACACTCGAAAATAACTGACCCTCGTATTATTAAACGCGGTGTTAAATGTGGCTTGTGAACAAAAAAATCAATTTTTTTTATCTAAATCACTTTTCATGTTTCGTTGGGAAAAAAATCAGTTTTTTTTTTTTGATTCAATCACTTTTTGCAGATCTCGAAATTTTTTTAAGATTTACACATGCTAAAGAGATACATAACTAGCCAGGTCCCAATGCAAAACTGCACATCATTTACGTCAAATTCAAAATCAAAATGTATGTTAATTGACTTCTGCTGGCTAACTATATACATTGTGCACATATGTTTTTTAATACGGGAACTAGTCCGTATGACGCAAACGTTAAATTTTCTTTACTGTCAAATAAAAAAAAAATCAAACAAAAATGAATGCTTCTCAATGACGGTTTATAGATATTAACAATTACAAAATGGTTCAAAAAATGTAAACATTGAATAAACTGACATTAACAACAGCAGTTTCAAATTAAGTTGCAAATTCTGACATTTCCTTCAGATAAATACTTTTATTTCGTCGCAGAAGCTTACATTTTTCATACGCCGATTTTGGGAATAGTTAATAAAATCAGTTCGCTTTGAGAACGTTTAAGGATTTTTTAATTTCTTTTTAGAATATTTAAGACCCAGTTTATTTTTAATTTCAGGGGTTAAATTAATTAAAATTATTGCTAATTATTATTATTGGAAACGTGAAATTCCGAAATTCTTTTCTAGAATGGCGATGAAATGTGATAAACATTCACATTTGTAAATGACTGACGTTTTGTCTGAATTGTAATGTGAAACGTTGGATGGTAAATTTAAAATTTAGTTGTCCAGCAATAAGTATATTTTTAACCGTAAAAACCTTTACTTAATTTTAATCATGAGTGATAAATATATTAAGAAGAAATTTGTATCGAACGTTTGAACTTGAACCTTGTTTTGTTGACATTTGCATTTTGACATTTTAGAAAAGTAATCGTTTTGCAAATTTGAGATTCATTGCGCTCCCGTGATTTTGGTTATTTTGCATATTCTGTGGAGGGAATATATTATAGTCGACTCCACTTAACTGAAACGACAATTTGCCACAACTATTTTTGCACTTAAGTGAACTTTGGAATAATTGAAAAAAAATCCGTGACAAATTTTGTGTTTTTTTGTGATTTTTTTCAGGATAACCGTAGTCGGCTGTATACGATATTTAGTCAATGTGAACGCAAAAAAACACGGACTTATATTTAGTGGGTGTATTTTAATATACACTGTATCAACCTTGGATCAGGTCATGAATGTTAAAAGGAATTGAGTTGCATTTTATAAGTAATAGAACTTTCTTGCGGCAACTCACATTTTGGTGGAGCGTTTTGACATAGCCCTTCATTATTTTGCCCACTGCCTTGCAGATTTATACATCCGGATACAATCTTGCGGTGAAAGTATGAACTTTAAGCTGGATCTTGAGAATATCCAGATGAAAATCTTAATTACTCTTAACTTATGTGAGTTCATGCTAAAACCTGATCCAGATCAGATCACGAGCATAATAAATAACATACACTAATTCATTGAAAACGCAGTAAGTGCAACGCGTAACTGACACCGAACCGGACATAAGAAACATGACTCACCTGTCCCTTATAATTATTCCCCCGGCGTTTTTCAAACTTTTTCTCTGCGAATTCCGGCCAGTTCAACACATGTCCAAATACTAAATCCTGTGGTGTTTTCAACTTCAAAAATATATCACTAGATACAACAATGGAAGCATTTACATTATAACATTTCATACATTAGTTAAGGAATGTAATCTCTTACTGGTAATGACGTGTAACGCTGTCATTCTGCTTGTCAATTGGTCTTTGCTTCTTTGGCTGCATTGTAATTGTTTTCAAATCTTCCGCCGCCTGGAATGCACCACTTTCAGCATGCTTTCCACCTGAACTGACTTGTTGCAAATGTTGCACTGGATAGTCACTGGGCGTTTCATCGTCAGTAAGATGGTAGATTTGATGGCTTAATTCCACTGGATGAAGGTAGCTGGTTATTATGCCCTGTTCGGGAAGTCCTTGAGCGATATCCGATTGAAAATTTTTCGAAGCGTAGGTGGGATAGTAATTCCCTTCGTATTTGTACAACGACAGGGTGGCCGGAATCACCGGTACATTCTTTGCGAAAATTTCCGCATAACACAACAAAATCGCTACGAACTGCACTTGGAAAATTAAATTCATACTCTTGCAGGAAAATACTTCTAGGTACTGCAGGGCACAATGAAAAACTCAAACTGAAAAAATATCCGATTCAATCATCTTATATCCCATTACTGGAAAACCACTGGTGGAGAAAAAAAAAAACCGAATTCACAAGCAATGATCCATGGTAATACAAAGTCGTAGTTTTTTTTAAGTTTCCGCATGGTCACGGTTTTTAACACCTTGATTGGCAAATCTATTTAGCCATATAAATCTGCATTTTAACGGACAAATTTTAGAGTACATCGTGTGGTCACCCCTTGCCATAGATTTCTTCATTCAAATCATGTATATAGAGTGATTGTGTAATTCCTACAACCCCTCTTTCTAATTATATGCTACAAGAGGGTCGAAATAATTGTTCAGCTGCGATTGGTGAAGAATTTGTCTGCGGTTTCAACTGCCACCTTGAGGTGGACAACCCTTTGCAAGGAATGGAAGGGATAACAACAACACGCAGAAGTGCATACTGTTCCTGGTGGGACTTACACATTAAAGATGAACGAAAGAAGTTTAGGTTTCATTCTCATTCAGCTTCTGAAGTTGATACAAGAAAAACCTTAACCACTATACAAGACTTGCACAGACTTGTAGAAATATTGTTTAATTTCGATTAGATTTATTTACTAACTGTGTTGAATATATATTTTTTTAATAAGACACAATTACTAATATTTTCTTGATTTTATTTTTATTAGAACGTGAGTGTTGAATATATTTTGGTTTTAGGTAAGTGTTACATCTAATATTTATTTTAAAATAATCGAAGCTCTTTAAAAAGGTGAAAAAGTGACAAGAACTGACAAAAGTGTGGATGCTGTGGGTTTGGATAGTTTACTTCGAGGGGTTGATTTAAAAAACAAAGAAAATGTGGCGTTTGTGTTGACATAATTCAAATTCAGACAATAATGTTTTTCACTTTCTTACATTCGTTGTTACTCCCGACTTTCGGTTTGTTGGTTAGATAAATACAATGTAGCTTTCATGTTCTACAGTCCTTACTGGTCGGAACAATATTCTAACCTATATTCTAAAAAAAGGGTGGCTTGCCATTCAGTACGATATGTCAAATATATTCAAACGTCATCAGCAGAGTTCACTAGTTTTACGCTGTTTTTTCTATTTAAATTCAAAGTACCAGCGGTGATAATATGTAGCCCTGTGGAACACCACAGAAATTCATTTGACAGGTGCAATTAATCACGCCAGAGATGCCTGCAATTTTTTCGAGCTATGACTATAAATTATAGCAAAGAGCTATAAGAGAAGTTTGTGAAGTGAAAAGTCACAATAGTAATTTGCGGGTGATTGATAAACGGGCAAAATTTGTATGTACAATAAACTCCAGGAGTGTTAATATTCTTTAAAAAAAAGAGCGCGATTTAAAAACTGCATTACCGACCGACCATTATTGATATACTTAGTTTGCACTTATCGTTTCTAGTTCACGAGTTGTTTTAACTTAAGAAAATTATAAAGATTTCACGCAGCTTTTTTATATTAAGAAATGTAAACTTATCCAACTTGCAGTAAAATAAGTGCACGCAAAAAAAAGTGGGCTTAACTTATCCATGTCGATATTCGGCCTTTCGGTCTATCACTAGCTCTCACATTAGTCAGTCTGTTTGGGATGAATCATATCCATAAGTCCATGGTCCATGACTTTCTCAAGTTGATTAGGATCTGAGATCGATACAAATTCTTAACATTTCGCAACTCATCAACAGCAATTTGTTTAGAAACACTTCAGTTGATATATACAGCTGCACTCAATAAAATCATGACAGTTGTATTTCTTTGACGTTTGCGCTCATTCTCCTGCTAGGAAATTTCCCTTACACATCGCCGTCAATTGACCAAACGTCCATCGAGCCCTGAGAACATGCCACCAATCAATGAAAGAACAAAGGGGAATACAATTTTTTTGTTGGTCTCCTAGGTCTAAGGAGAGGTACAAGGAAAATACGGAAGCATTTTCAAGTTAAATGGATTTTTATTGTGGATCTTAAGATGAGCTGCTACTTGTAGATTATTGCTTACAGCCTGTGAGTTGGAAAATACTCATCTTCTTAACTGGCGCTCCAGTTTAGCGTGACCTCAAGTAGTAAGCTGCTCGAGTTAGGCTAGTCCTTAGCTGGTCCTCCAAATTGGGGAAAGTACAACATCAGTACAGAGACCTTTTCGAAAAAAACATTTCTACCAATTTTTGCACCGCTTCAAGGCTTTATTTATGAAATACATTTTTGTTTCGCATTATTGTCCTACTTTAAAATACTAATACATTTCAGTTAAATAATCACTAAGCAGCGCTGTAATCTTGCTAATAGCTTTCCAAGCTTTACCCTTATAGTATAAAGTATGGCAAACAAATCTGTCTATCTAAATCACTAATCATTCATGGCCACATTGTTCATACGCATTTTGGCAAAGTCCTCGAACACGATATTGTCGTCATCGTCCTGATAGTGTCCCTTGTCGTAGCGATGCTGTTCAATGGACTTCATTTTCTTCATTGCATTGACGCGTTTCTTTTCGACAGCTCCTGCAAAGACACATAAATTGCTAACAAGTTGTAGGAGGCATTTTAAGTTTGATCATACCTGGAGATGGTGTCAAAAGCTTAAACGGAACGTCCGTCTGAATTTCACCCCCCAGGGTGCCCATGTTGAGCTTGACCCGAAGAGAGTACGATATCACAATACCAATGGCATCGCCAGTTGATTTTCCATCCTGCACCATTGTCGAGGAGGCTAAATTTACATCCTCATCCTTCAAGTGTCCATCGAGTGCAATACCTTGAAGCAAACATTACCACTTGTGCGTCATATATAGAGCAAACCTTCTATCAACCTACCATGTCGATCTTTGTTGCTAGCCGCTAATGGAACCAGATAGAACGTTTTCGTCAAATTCGCCCCTGGCGTGATTGGACAACCCTCCTTTGTTTCAAGCGATGAGACATGCTTGCTAAACTGAGCGTTGACCATTGTGATCTCAGTATGCTGAATGACCATCACCTTGATGTTCTGTACCTTCTTTTTCGAATTATTGTTGACCTGCATAGTTGCCGCCACCTTTTCGCCGTGGTAGTAGATCTCCCTGTCCAGTGTCACTTCCAAACTGATTTTTCCATTCGAAAATGTGAATCCCTTGCTTACCAACGAACTTGGCAGCCTTTGGCCACGAGTTGCTGGAGCATGTTGCAACTTTTTAATCACCAAGCTGACCATACTCCGCTTATGCTGACGTTCGTCCTCTGACTCGGCAACATACGCCCGAATGGTGTACTCAATGCCGAGTGGCTTGCCCATATCGTCACCCTCCTGCTGTAGTGTAACCGAGCTGGGTGAGCTGGGTGGGAAATGGAATGTGAAGGGGAAAGCATTGGCGCCCAGTTTGCGGACCAGCTTCTCCTGCATTGGTGTCATTTCCATGTTGGGGTTGGTCACGGGAACAATCTGATCCCTGCACAGAATCATTTCTTTCGAAAACTTAACACCCATGACTTCATCTTCTTCGCGTCCGTAGCGGTAGGTCGTAACAAGCTGTCCGAACACTTTACGATTCTTCAAGTAATCCGGGTCCACAACGATAACGCCATCCACAGGATCAATGTAGTCCAAGTGATCGATGAAGTCACGTCGACCCAAGTAGAAGACGACTTTTCCATTTGGAGTCCCTTTTTTGAACACCTTCACAGAGACGACCATCTTGGTGGTAGAATAAGCACTCACGAACTAAACAAAATCCGCCAGGAAGCCCAGACAATGCCTTCGCGTTGCAGTTGATGGTATTACTGAGAGGATTTAAATTAGAACCAACCGTATACGTTATTTATTCGAACCAACCGTATCGTTTGCAAAATTAGCTATGCAGCCGATTCTTAGTTGGACACTACCTTATATACCTTTGTCACTGAAAGGGTTTCTCTCCCTTTCGCAAATTGGGGCTAAGTGGATTTGTCGCTGGCGTAAGATGTCGAACAGTCGACACACTAACGTACAAAGTAGTTCAAATGCTAATACCCTGTGTGTATGCGCCGCCTAATTGTATCGGTTTATTAAAAATAAAACAATTTTCAAGGGAACTTTGATGCAAAACAACAGGAAAACCGACCGAAACATTTAAGTTGCTTAAGTCTTGTCACGTGTGTGCATATGGCTGAGTAATGTGCGTCTTTTGCTTAAGATTTCGAGCCCACTAAACGGATTCAAGTGTAGATCTGAGCGAAAGATCAAGTTTGATCGCATTTTTTTTTAGCAAGAAACGTCAAATTTTAAAAAATTTATTCATTTTGTGGGCACTGTCAATGCACTCAAGTAGCGAGTTCCGTCTGTCTTGGAGGGTTTAGTCGCCGCCGGCAAATTGATCTTTCTCCTTTCTCTGTCTTCACCGGTTTGACGTTGAGACCACAGCTTTAAGACAACTTGAATTTGAATTTTCTTATGAGTACCTACGAGTAGAGCCGTTGATGCCAAGTTGACGGTGTCACCAAAGTTGTCATTCACGGGGTCGATTAACCGATCAACTCTGCGATGGAGGTCGATGATCATTTGAACACCTTTAAGAACGATTGACAGAAATTAATGTGAGGTTTTTCACACTTTGCGAATGAAGACAATTTCGACCGTTCGATTCGATTGAAGGCTTGGCTTTATATTTTACTACAATACATAGCACCTGTCATGCAGACGTCATGTTTAAAGCCATACATCTAAGAAACAATAATTTTGTAATCATTTTAACTAACTACGGTACAAACTAATCGAAAACAGGTGAATTTCGATTCGATTTGTAGAGAAACGTCAAAACTTACTATATAAGAACAGAACTCTCTCTGCTTGACATCCCCTAATGTAGCAGCTAAAACTTCACATCAAAGTTATCTTAACACCGTTCAAAATGCTCTTATAACGGCCTAAACTATCGAGTTGACGAATAGTTGTCCCATGATTTGCAATCGTGCAGTTTTCTGTCAAAATTACTGTTCTCAATTTATTCTGAGCGCATAAGGTACCTTCTGCCTCTGATCATACTCTGAACGAAGAAATGGACACAACTTTAAAGTTCTTTGTGGATGATCTAAAATCTATTTATCTTCAGTCGACTAGGCTGGTCTAGACTAGATGCACCATGGACACAAAACCTAGATGGTCGGTAAGGACATTTTCCTACGCCAGTTGCATCTTCGAGTATAAGAACTGTCAACTTAGTATTTGCAGTCACAAAATTCTTGACTAGATTCGTCGGCTACCCATCCATAGACGTAAATTAGAAAACTGGTCATATGATCGATATAAGCCAATCAAAACTGAGACACATCCAGTCAGTCAGCTGTCAGACTTACTACTGAACGTTCCCGCTCACTCTTCAAAATGCGTTGTTAAAATGGATTTATTTTCTCAAATTGTCAAAGATCGTACTGGAGATGTGTTCATTTGCAAAAAATAAAATGTCACCTGAATTTTCTTCTCAGCATCGGCGGAAAATGTATTATGCATTTTTGTGAAAATGGAAATTTTCTATTTGTCAAATTGAGAGCGACGTCAGGCTAATTAAAAAAAAGGGCGATACTATTATAGTAAAAGCCCTCCATAGGTTATGTTAAGACCAGCACTTTTCGTATCAGTTTGCAGAATCTAAATACCAACATGAACACATGTCAAACACATACAACTTCAAACGTCATTCGATGAAAATATGAAATAACTGTTCACCCCTTTGGAACAAAGACAACAACGCGAAGGCTGTCTATAAAAATACAATCCATCGGCAGAGTACAATGGTTTGACTGGCGGTGGCGTTGCGTTGTATCGATTTTCGTTTTAAAGAATACAAAAATAACCAACTTCTCTATATGCGCCAAAGAAGCCATTGATGTGGTATTGCATCGTTAACTCAAGTGCAAGCCATAGAATAAGAACATTAATTAATTGAATAATGTCAATAAAAACCTTTTTTCGGTTGTGCTATGAAACATGTTCTTCTACATAGAATTTGTTCGAAAACAAATTGCAAAAGCTTGACACGGAAATGTAAAAGCATAATATGAAATAAGATTTCCATAAAAACAATTAAACAGATTAACACTATAAATGATCGATAATAAAAAAAAACTGCAACCGCACAAGCTTCCTTAGCATTGGTCTAGTCTTAGCAATTGTTATGTATGTGGGGCTATGTGGGTAACAAATTAAAACCAAAACAACCACGTTGACTTAAAAGTGAGATGCGTGGGGCAGTTTTTATTTAGCATTCGAATCGACATAGGCTATCAAACAAAATTTATTTAATATAAAACACAGAGCAGAATTGGAGGAGATATGCACCCTTGGATGTATTTAATGGCTTCCTAATTGATTTGAGGTTAAAATGAGTTCCCTGCGGAATGTGGATTAGTGGTTAAGAAATATCCGCTAAAACTCACGCTACTTCGTATCTAATCATATTGTTTATTGGGGCTTGCATTAAGCCAATTGATTCTATTCTTTAACGGAAGAATTTATTCAATTGCACATGAATACAGTGTCTGCTGTCTTATGTCGTTTTCCATTGGTTTCACTCGGGGATCCACTCATTCTGAAATCCAATGGAACAACAAAACTGCTTCTGAAAGAATCCACAAAAGTATTGGTGAAATGCCAAAAAATAATCTACGGCTGCTGTCAGCTGACTTGTATAAAATACATAAATTACACTTGTGTAAGTGCTTCTTGAGTGGATTCTGACTTCAAATCGAGAAGCGAAATTCTCTCCTCAGAATCACCAGAAGAGTATTTTTTGTGCCAATGGAACGGTTTCAGGAGTGATTTTTTCGATTGCGGACTCTTCCGGACGCTTCTTTTTGCCCAATGGAAAACGACATTAATAAAACTAAACGCATAATGCACTCTGGATTTCTTTTCATCGAAGTCGGTAAGGAAGTTTCAATAAAAACAGAAACATGCATGCACAATTTCCTTTTGGAACATTGAACAAATCATTTGAACGCTTCCGCCTTACAAAATAGCAACTCTGATTTTATTCTAAGCTTATATGAAGAGCCGCAAATCCCAAATCTAACTATATTCTAATCTGATTTGGCAAATAATCAGAAGTTTAATGACCGCATCCGTGATCGAGTACTACGTGACTGAATTTTTTATTGTTTTGCGAGTAAAATTCACAAAATTCAGTGACGTTTTGCTCGCTTACAGATGCGGTAGTTCGTCCACAGATAACCCAAAAAGGGTATAAATCGGTTAAATATGTTATTGAGTTGTCGTGCTCCTAAACATATCCATACAGCTGGTTGAGAGACCGATAGGCAATTGTTTACAAAAACGTCAAAAAATGAGCCAACAGCAATACCTATATTATCTCTCTTCAACCTTTTCTGACAGTTTACAATCGATAGTGACAGAAAATTTACCTAGAATTATTATTTAAAGCAATGATTGGGACATTACTTTAAAGGTTATTACTTGTGCCCACAAATAAATTTCGGCGCAGTACTAAATATTCTATACCCAAATAGATGTAGCAGATCATTTCCTCGAAATTTACTGCCTACTTAGAGAAGTTGATTTATTTAATTCTTCAACCATCAATTCAGCGAAATAACCCGCCCGGTTTCTGTAGTAGGCTGCAGTCAAACCAATGTTGCATTCTATCTAATGTTCATAGAGTTTTGACTTTGTTTCCGGTTGAAATTCGTGCTAGATTGATAATCTGCAGCATACCTCAGGGAGATAAATTCGTTCCTCTTTTCTGTTTCTATCATTGCATAATTTCACCCGTTTCACTTAGAGGAGTTGGTTTATTTAATTCTTCAACCATCAATTCAGCAAAATAACCCGCCTGGTTTCTGTAGTAGGCTGCAGCCGAACAAATGTTGCATACTTTCTAATTTTCATAGAGTTTTGACTTTGTTTCCGGTTGAAATTCGTACTAGATTGATTATCTGCAGCATACCTCATGGAGCTAAATTCGTTCCACTTTTCTCTTTCTATCGTTGCATAATTTCACCCGTTTGATAGCTTTAAACCGGAAACGTATCACCTATGCAATACACAAACCTTTCGAATCGGGAAATAACGTTAAATACTTTCTTTTGTTTACAGATTCGCCAGAACGTAGAATGTCATCCACATTTGTCTCCCCCGACCGACATGGTTATAATGTTAAATTTTCCCCTTTCGACAGCAACCACCTGCTGTTGGCCACTAGCCAACTGTATGGCCTGGCAGGAGGCGGAACTCTATTCTATTTGGAACTTCGATCCGACAGTGAAGTGGATGAGCTGTGCAAACTCGAATGGTCCGATGGTTTGTTCGACGTCGCCTGGTGTCCATATGTGGACAGTGTAGCTGCAACGGCGTCGGGTGATGGAAGTCTTCAAATCTGGAATCTCGAAGGAGCGTCTAAGTCAACAACTCCCATTGCTACCTTGCAGGAGCACAAGAACGAGATCTATAGTCTCGATTGGGGTGAACAGTGGAACTATCATCACATTTTGAGCGCCAGCTGGGATGGTTCGATGAAACTGTGGGATTCAAATCGCCTGAGCTCGGTGTCCACTTATGTCGGACACTCTGATCTAATTTATTGTGCTAAATTTTCCCCTCTCCTAGCGAATATCTTTTCTAGCGTAAGTACTGATGGATACTTGAACTTATGGAATTCTTTAGATTTTTCAGGTAAGCCCTTGATAAGTGTACCAGCGCATGCCGGAGAGGTACTCACCTGTGACTGGAGTAAGTTCGATAGGAATGTTCTGGTGACTGGGGGTTCGGATGGCGTTGTACGCGGCTGGGATCTGAGAAATTTGAGACAGCACACCTTCGAGTTGTACAGCGGCGAGTATGCAGTGAGACGATTGGCTTTTTCGCCATGCTCCTCGACGGTGTTGGCTTCGGCAAATTATGATTTTACCACGAGGTAAAGATTGAATTGGGTAACAATTTTGTGCATGGTGATCATGTTTCATGAATTTCAGGATTTGGGACCTCAGCCAGAAGCATGAAGCTATCGAAACGGTAGCTAAACATTCAGAATTCGTTTACGGACTTGACTGGAATGTGAATAATCCTCACCAACTGGCCGATTGCGGATGGGACTCTGTGGTGAATATCTACACACCAGACGCGCTAAAGAACAAAATCAGTAGTTAGATTTAGTTTATACGATGTAATGTGATATATTGTTTATATGTAGTGATTTTGTATTTAGAGCTTTGAATGTGATTTCTTAGATGACATCGAATGTATATTGTGATATAAGGTTGAGCGAGATGTTAACCAATAAAATTGTGAATATATTTTTGAAAAGAAGAGTTTATTGAAACAAGCCTTGCTTTTTTTTAAGAGGGTGCTATATCAAACTTGATGCAGCTCTCTGCCTAAATTGAGCACGTGACCACTTTTTCGCTTGACTTTTATGGAGATTTAGCTGACAAATCTGATCGATAAATTCCTGACTGAGCAATTATTCTAAAGGGCCTCAAGCCAGAGAATTGCAATGGTCGCATCCGTTTTGCCAGTGTTTTGAAATGACAGGTAGATATAATTTCTGTCAGTTGGTGACCTCTGCTCTACCATACGCCAAGCATACTTACTATGGGTGGATGCGTCAACAAAGTAAGTTCGCTTTCTGGCTTTTTGTCCGTCAAATGCTGTTGACCCCGTCAATTTTTGATAACTGATAACATTGATGACAGTTTATTAATGAAAAATCAATCCAACTTCTGCGGTATTATTCTACAAAAATATGTAAAGAAGATTCTGTGAAACGAATATGTGATGGATTTTATGGGTCTTTTCATTCCTTTGACGCATGTGCCTTCAATTAGCATTTCAATGTGTCAAAGTTTCTCAAAAACAGAAAAACAAATTATGTATTATTATTTTCTAATAACAAAGTATCCTTAAGTGTATTTCAATGATAAATATAACTTTTATTGGAACAATTGGCAAAACAGTTTTATTTTAGCCACGCAATCGAGTGTGTCCCAAAAACTCTAGCGCGCAGCTTATACCAAACCAAATATCTGAACTCACCCATTTCCGTGTTTCTAATTACACAGCAAGAGAAGAAATTGCTTCTCATTGAAATTCAGCTATTTGATTGCAATTATTCGTAAGTGACCTGCTCACAATAGCCGTATACGTTGCAATGTAAAATTTACCCAAATGACAGGTGATCTCAAACAAAACTGACAGCATAAGAAAATAATTTCAAAACAGAATCGTTCCTGTGCATTTCTCAGTAAATTTCGTAAAATATCGAATTTGGAGAAGAGGAGACAATTTTGTCTGCAGAAGCAGAAGCAAGAATTGTCACTTTGTAAGGCGGTAACAGATAAGCGACAGTCATAATTCAATTTTATAGATTTACAAAAAACTTTATAAATCAAAAAAGCAGGTCCCTTCCTGCTTTTCGCACTCTTAGTTATTTACTATTTCTTTTAATTTTTTGAGTTGAATTTCATAAATTTGATCGTGGAACATACCCAATAAATTAACGTCAAATAAATTGCAGCCTAGTGCTAGTACCATGATGTGAGCGTAATTTCAGTATGCAAGTTCTTTCTTGAGCGACCATACTCGTTGGACACCAATATTGCTTAGGTTTACGAATCAGAAAAATATTAATTAGAGACAAATTGAAGAAAGTTGCAAAATGGCTGCGCAAGTGCATACACTATGGCTTACAAAACAACCTCGCTTGAGGGAATCTAATAAATACGACTTCCAAACGTATAATATCCAAATACGTAGAATGACTTAGAAAGCGGTCGTGATAATAATAGGACTTTATTTATACGCAAGCTTGTACACATAATGCAATTCGCTTGGTTCTAAGATTTGCAATGCGGCGAAAGACATCAATTGCGTCAGCTGAGAAAGAAAAAATATACGTCCTTGCTTTTTCCGCTTTAATACACATGCACCATAGAGTACACCCTGAGATTGAGCTCAAAATATGCTCCTGCTTCAATGAAATTCGGCTCTCGGAACTTCTCAAAATCTACCTTCGCACACAATTACCACACAGCAGCCTCGGACCGCCCTTCACATCAAATACAGGATGTCTCTAGACACTCATATCACCTAACCACCAATTTGGTGCGAATCTTCACAGGTCCCAAAAGTGTTTCTCGGAAATGCCTTATTACACCTGTGGAAGCTGGACCTTAAGTAAATCCCACACCAACCGTCACTTAAGCGTCGTCATTCCCTCGGAGGATCAAGCAGCGTCCAAAATAAATATTTGTTTTTCGATTGGATAATGCCTAGCAGGAAAGTGGGAGATTCAACACATCTAATTGGAGGTTTCGTCAGAAATTGCTATAATCCAGAAGATGTATGTATATACGCCATACGGATACTGCAACCGCACGTTACCTTGCAATTTGTCGGCTGTGAGACCGAAAACCCGCCGAGTTGTTGCCATTGCCAATATGGAGGACAACTTCCAAATGGGCGGTGTAACGTTGCGCAGGTCCCCTGCTTATTGGATCACTCACTTGCATCTTTAGGCTGCTCATAGGATACAATTTACAATTTAATTGCAGACGCAAGCACTGGGTAATTTTGCAGTCGAACGTCATAATTAATTGTGCAAATTTTATTGCCGGCCCGTATAACAGACGCGTCATGACGTTTATCGCGCATCGGACGGGACGGTCAGCAGTCAGAGCTGAAACCCCAGTTAGTGCGTTTCTGAGGAAATGCACAACCGAATGCCCAGCATCGGCTCGTATGCGGTTTTAAGGTAGCCTGGCCATAAGTCAGCCGCTGGCGGTTTTAAGCAAATTTACGAAACAAAAAATATTAGCTCCCGAAGTCCTTGGCTGGCACCGATCTGTGCCACAAACAGCAAAGCCAGAAGCCATCGAATTGTTTAATTCCTCACACTCTTTGCGAATGCACATCTGCGGCCCAATATTTTAAGTCCTTATTAAGATTCAAAGTTTATGATCCTGACTCGGTGCCAGCCTACTCGACACTCGCTACCTACATATGCATAATGCTGGGCACTGCACAGGCCAGTTTGGACGAGTTCCTGGGAAAGGTCGTGGGGCTATGTTTGGACGGGCGCTCTTCATTTAATCTGCTGCTCAGCATCCGACAGAGCCAATGTGCGATTTTAATAACCCCTTAGAGCCAAATTTTGCACATAGCTGGCGTTGCTAAGTGCCAAAAACGGTTAATGATTTTGAGTGCGCATTCGCTTGGGCGCGCACAGTAAGAAATATGAAATACCATGCCACGTTTGGACCTTGATGATCGTTCGCGCGACGCGACGATGATCATCATATGCACGATCATCGTCTGTCGTTGGGCTGCCTTGACCAAAGGAGGCGTGCGACTGCCTATAATTCGTTTCGTTTAACAAAACAAAATCGGCGATTCATAATGGCAATGATCCGTCCCGTCTTCAGCGGAGCGCTTCTATGGAACTCCTCGTCGGAGGCCGAACTGTAAGGCGATTAAAATTAGAAGATATGAGAAAATATTGTGAAGTGATTTTGTGTTTTGGTTTTTCGGTTTTTTGCTTCGGTGTGGTGTGCCCTTCTTCGAAGTGGCCGTCGTTGTTGTGTCTTTGGCTGCTGCCGCCGTTGGTTCTTATTTCAAATGGTTCTTGTTTGCGTTCCTTTATTCTGCCACGTCGAGGAAGTTGGGGAAGCGCGAACTGGCGCAAGTTATCGATACACACGTCGCGTCGGTCGAGAGTGCTTCTCCAAACCTCTCATTAGGACTTGGCAAATTATGATTTGCTGTTTTTCGCGGGTATGCTGTGCTACCATGTTGGATCGGTTGATGGCTTCTTTTTATTTTTTGTTCTGCGAACGGAAGACGCAAGACCCTTTTCGTCTGTCGGTAGATATTCATCGAATGGATGTTTTAGATTTTCGAAGACAAGTTTGAAGTTTGATTGTAAGTGCCGGCGTATCAGTCGTCCGATGTGCGGCTTGATCCTAAGTAGGTGATCAGACTTTTGAATGATGTAGGTCATTTGCAATCTCTCATTGGAAGTTGTAGGGGAATCAAATTTTTGGAAGGAATATATAAAGGTACCTTCGAAGGGTAGGGAAGGTAAGAATGCACAATTCAGAGATAAACATTTTCGCACAGAAGAAGCCCCCTAGAAAATAAATACTACTCTTTAAATATGAAAAGCCTTGAGATATCCTCTGGATACGAAATCTTTTACAATCCACGCCAGTGGAACCCAAAAATGTTTATTTAAAAAAAACTTCTCCAAGAGCGACATGCATGACTACAGTCAAAGCGCGATCTCTGTGTCAAAATTTAAAACAAACACTGTTTAAGGTTATGTAGAAATGTTGCCACCAACGCTTCACCTGGTAGCTGCATATTATGTAACTTCCAATCAGTGATGCCAAACTTTTCGGAATGACTTGCCCACGACGATTATCAAAAATACCCTTTTTGCCTTTTCCGTTGTTAGAAGAACCCCCCAATTTATCCCCCACGAAAATATACATTCATAAATAGACAACAAAAAGAGTCCTCTCTTTTTATTGAATTAGAATTGTTTTTCTTCTGATTCAGTATTTGAAATGAATGTTTGAAATATGTCCTTTCTTCGCCCTTTTAGCCCACAAAATGGGTAACTACCCACCATCTGGGATCACTGCTGTCAATTGACTTAAAGCATTTTATAGAAGCAGATCTTTATAAAAAAAAGCTGAAGCGACGAAGCCCCGAAAACTAGGAGGTCCGCATTTCGTTCGCTAAAAGTTCTTCGGAAGAAGATTTCCTCAACGAATCCATCCGAGAACCCCAGGAGATGCATGTTTTGTATATGAAATGCGGTTTGTGTCACGGAAAATTCTGGTTCAAGCATCGGCTTCGAGTAGACCAGCATAAAAAAAATATTAGATTAGTTTTGGTGGCTCCTGTCAGATTGTCACTTCGTTCACTTCATGTGCTTTCGATATGAAAGATCTGCAAGTGGTGTTCCGCTTTAAGGAACTTGAGCTAAATAAACTCAAAGAATCCAACGATAGAAACCTCTTTTTGTGGATGTACGTCAAATTTTCCATATAAATACATTTTTTTTTGTTTCGTATTGTTTTGACGTATGTTCACTTCCATCAAACATCACACTGTTTTGACGTTCGTGCATGGCTTTGGCTTGTCATATGCACTATTATAGCTAAACTCGAAGCCAGGATTCTGTCCCAATATTTGCAAATGATCTCGGGAGGAATTTCGTTGTGTCACATTTGAAGTAAGGCTGTGTTCGCATGTTTTACGAATAGTCCGATAGAAAGTTCTTATCTAGTTTTAAAGTATACCAAAGATGTAGATGATTAGCCTGTCGATTTTTATAGAAACACCCGAAACCACTAACCGTCCACCACCTGCACGTCCAACCAATCGTAGAAGCTAATTAAAATTGCTCTGCCTAACTACCAACTATCTAGTCTACCAGGAAGCCCTTAATCTCGTATGGATTGCCACGCTTTTTGCTGCGCAGTCATTTTTGCATTTTTTCATAGAAGACGTTGACTCTCCGTCCAGAAGGTATAATATTCGCGTCAACTCCTTTTATTAAAAATAAAAGAAGAACAAAAATGCACATCCGCTCTCTTATGCTAATGCCCCCGAACGACGACGAGTGGTGGCTGTCTGTGACTCTGTACTCTGTGGTCTGTGTGCACTGCGCGATCGACCTCATGCGTTATGATAAAGACATCACAGGAATTTCTTGGAATTCTCCGCTGCCATGGCATGGCATTGCATGGCCAAATTCTAAACACCTTCTCTTCGTTCATTCATTCATTTAAAACGACAGCGACACACCAGCGGCGCGGCGCACAGATTGAATGCAAAATCAGCGTTTCAATAGACAGCCCACGAGTATGCGGGTATGTGTCGCCTACAAACGTTAATGGCTCGTGTGGCTGTGCGGACCTGCTGCTGCTTGCTTGGTATACCTTTTCTCAAAGGAAGACTCTTTCTTTCGTGCGCGGCACACTTGTCTGCCGCTCGACATCAGCGATCAGCGCCTCGCGAATGAGATTTGCATATAAATGTGTTTGTGTTGTTTGCAGCAACCAGTCTGTCTGCATTGACAGTTCCCATTCACATGGGCAATGGTTCGTCACTGCGATTTGCATATAAATCAACAAAAAGTTTGGCCACAACAAGACAGCTGCAACAGGAATGCAAAGTCTTTCCTCTCCTGACCTTCAAATCGACAATCCATTTGATGGATCTATATATGCACGTGCTGTTCGGCGATGACGAAGACAACAGCTCCTGTCATGTGAAATAAGAGAATTATACGGTTTCTGTGGCAAAAAGGGTGAATTTCCGACCAAAATCTATTGCCACTCCGACTGTGTCAATATATCAATTGCGGTAGCTCACCGAACCAATTGACTCTGCGGCCGAGCTGGACGTCATGCCGAAACATTTCTGGTAAAAAATTATCCAAACCTTTTGTTAATAACCTGAAGGACAGAGGAAAACAAAAAAAAAGAAATCCTCATCCTCATTTGAAAACGCACTGTGTGATCGCAGAATGACCACGAACCGGTATAATTTGCCATGCGCTGCATACCGGAGTGGATGCTGTGGCCTGGCCATTTAGATAATAATTTTTTTTAAGAGGATTACTGCGAGGAAATTGATTGTGTGATTGCGAATTTGTTTTGTCCATACTCCCGGAGAGGAACACTTTTGTTCACGGTTCACGCACAGTGAGATGAAACCGGCACCCCGACATCATCCTGGTTTTGGTCACGCGGTATGTTGGGTACCTAGGGATTGGCAGCACTCACAAACACACACACATTTACTTGTCATTAAAGTAAATTTGTCCGGTAATCCCTTCACATAATCGGGAACTTGTTTTTAATTTTTTTGTTTGGTTGGTTAAGTCTTTCGTAATTAAGCGATTCCGTTTGTGACACAGACACAAACACAAACGGATGTGGGGCTCCTTTCTAATATTTGTTGGTGCTAATTGAAGAGCGTTTTTGAATCGAGTACCGAATTTAAAAATGCAACGGAAACTATAAATGTTTGTCATCAATCACGCGTCATATATATATATGATTATTAGGTGACAGCCAAGAGTCATAATCATCACCGCATACTGTGTCGTCGTTGGCACCCTACTCGATCGACATCATCCATCAAGAATCCTCTGCGCAAATGCTCTCTCCCCACAAACAATCACCATCGACCATCCCTGAGGGGACTGACTTGACGTTTATGCAAATCAGATCACTTAGGGTAAACATACAACGGTGCGGCGTGCAGAAAATACCGAGATTGTGGTCTCCTGGGGGGGGATGTTTTTATTTAAAAAATCGCACATTCATTTATCAGTTTTTGAATCCGTAAGGAAATAAGTTTGCTCACCGGAATAGGGTCCGGAAACTGTTTTCAGTTGATCACAAGGTAGCACAAACTCTTGTTTTTGAGGATATTTTGATGTCGATGAGATTCTTTTCTCTATCCAAACTTTCGAAGCAACGACAGATATATCCGTGGATCATTAATGGCTATTGCACTTAGCACTTTTAAAATTCACATCGCCGCCATTGATCGATGACTGATCGGACGCCAATGCATTACCTTCGCAGAGTCGACATCATTCTAGGCATGCGTATATAGCTACCACTTGATTTTTGGACATTGCTGCGCCCATGTACACCTTCCGTTTCCGCATTGACCACTTGTTCGATAGCATATGGGTCAGTGTGTAATGATGTTAGGGCGGATCTGATCATTTTCGATCAATTCCAGTTCCCATGAACAGTGGGGATCCAGGAAGTGAACGCAATTTATCAACTTCTGAGGAAAGTGCCGACACGAATGTGGGGGTCGACATTTGAGTTTGCTCAGTGCAATTGCTTGGAAATGGTTACCTGATTTATTTTCGAACGAACAGAAGCGAGTCTTAAATTGCAACTGCATTCTTGAGGAGATATGTGCTAATTTTCGGTTTCTTGTGCTCGACCTTGAGACATATGTTCGTGCCGTGGAAAATGCGTTATTTAAAGAAGCAGGTCCTTATTCGCCAGTTAAGGTTGGCTATATTTGTCTGCAAGTTGGATCAAAATAGAATGAAATTAAATCCTTGAGAACTTTTCACAAACATAACCTAAGCTCAATTTTCCTTTTTTTTAGGGGTTTCTATTCATTGGAGTACCAAGCTTTTGTTCTCCTAGCTGACCACGACCGTTTCCTTGAGAGTTTTGACTTCATCGTATACTATCAGTTAATGTTTATGATCCTTCTACATTTGATCTTTTGTACATTGCTGTACCGGTTGCTTGATAAGTTAGTTGATGCTAACTGCAAACTGTCAAAGATTTAATCATCTTCAGCCCCTGTTACCGCCGGATGGTACTCCCAGCAAGACTTAGTTATCTCTGTGATAGACCCCTTCCTTCTTTACGAAATGCGTTTGTTGTTGGGCAAACTTAGGTCTACTGATAAGTATTCCCAGCCAAATGCATTAGTTTTCCCCTAAATTCGAAAAAAGTTTGCTTTTTTTCCCCCTAAGTGATATTTGCATTTGTTTTAATATAAAAAAAATTAAAAAATGTAAGGCGTTTTTATTAACAGCTTAAAAATAAACATATATTTAGATATTATACAACAATTAGTTACCTGAATTTTGATTTCCTTTTCTGTTAGGTAAAGTATCACAAAGAGTGAATGCATTCAGATACACACGAGTTCTTACGTAGACTTTCGATGGGCTGTTTTATTTCATGTTTGAAATGAAAACTTCATTTGACGTAGACTTTCAAATTGGATTGTAGTAAAAATGCGTTGTAAATATTAGTTTTAAGCATTTAAAGTGCTACAAAGATTTATGATTTGTTCTCTTTTTTTTTTTATTAAAAAAGCGCCAAAATTAGTTGTCTATTTGCGCTTTTACCCTTAATCTGGGATCACTACCAATCAAATTCTTCGAAAAAAGATCATCCCCTAGAATTCGTGAGTCTTCGTTTGTCCCGAATCCGTAGCGATGGGATCAACAGGTGCGCTGCCTTCGTTTGATTTGTTGTGTATCTAGCTTAAAGGCTATTTTTTTAGAAGAACAGCACTTTAAAAATAACAATTTTAAGCATTTAAGGCACGACCTGAAAGCCCAATTTTAGAATTTATCGAAAGGGTAGGGGCACCTTTAGAATGCATTATGAAACGGTAAACGAAAGTTAAATGGCACAGCAAAATGAAAAATATTAGCTCTCAATTGTCAAATCCTAGGTCGAAAGACAAACCAAGCAAGCACTAAAAATATGTTAGAGTGCTGAAAATATTCACAAAGCTGAAACTTTTTGGGAAATAATTTGACCACCCCTTTCTTTATTTTCACAGAATTTATTTTTATGCGCTTTTATACAGCTTTTGAATTTGTTTCTTGTCAACTTTGTGCATTTGACATATTTATCAGTACTTGCAGGTTAAGATTCTCTGAACTGTTTCGAGCCAAGAGAGGAACTGCTCGTTACTCGTTATTTTTCGATTTTTTTCTTGTTCTGTCATTTTTAATGAGAACGCTTACAGACTTTGTGTGATTGCGATTGATTTATAGCGATTGAATGCGAATGAACCTTTTGTTTGTTTACAATTTTGAAATGCTTCATTCTACTGATTATGTCAAATGGGACGTTCAAGTACCCAGTTTAGTAAGTCTGACAGCTGTCTGACTAGATGCATCACGGTTTTGATTAGCGAGAATCGGTCATATAAGCAGCTGTTTCAGTTGACGTTTATGAAGGGGAATCTAGTCAAGAAATTCGCAATTCGACTGAGTACTTAGTTGACAGTTCGCTTATGTGGCTGGGGAAGAAAAAGTGACGTTCCCGAGCAATCTAGTTTTTGAGTTCAGGTTACATCTTATTCAGACCAATATAGCATAGGACAGGTATTGAACTATTCCAATCTGGCAACTTTCCCAAAATTGTTAAAACTTGGCAAATCAACTTATTTCCCTGCTTTTTGAATTAAAAATTTGGCAGTTTCAGAATAGAATCGGGCGAAACCCTGCCCGTCTCCCTCTCTTGTTTGTCTAAATGTAGGCAGTTACCATTTCCTGGTAATAATTACTACTCGCTTATTTGCAATTCATGTTTCCTGCACAGCATCAATAGAACATCGCTATTCGCCTTACCTGCCTACGACTTTTTCCATTCCAAATGCCAGTCTTTATTGAGGAGGGATAATTATTATTGCATAATTGCCACGCAATAAAACCATTGTGCGCAACTTACGTAACGCTGATTATTATTTTTTCTTCACAACATTGTCTCGGGAGTGACCCTCTTCCCTATATACCTGCTCTACCCATCGGATATTCTTTGCCATTATTGCTAATGCTCTGCAAAAAATCTGTATATTTATTTCCTCCTCAAGGATCTGCATGTGTTCTGTAGTTTTTACAACTTTGTTTGTACGCTAAAAACGTGAAAACATTTTTGCCAATGAAAAAGTGAATTATGGCCGTCAAAGGTGGACAATGCAAAAGGTGGAATTTTTAGAGGACAGCTACAGACCGCTCTGCCTTGCTGTTTCGTGGAATTAAATTAGAAAAAACACACAATCCTTGTTGCGCTTTAATTTTCCATTCCAATCTCAGTTTATTAGAGCAAAGGACGTGGCGTGTCGTTTAAAAATGTTGATTTTTTGTAGCATTGTCCTTTTTTGTGTCGATGCACTGTGCCTTTTTATGGTCTGTTTGCTATGGTCTCGTGCGGTCATTAACATACACAGAGACGTTAATCTATAAAAAAAAAATGATTACTAACTCTCGATGTACACTACTTGGGGGTGGAAAAAAATAAACAAACTAAAATTACGAAAATATCCAAATCCCACACACGAAAAATACGTGCGAGCGCATCTACGTCATTACCTTAGCCATTGGAATGCGAGGCAGAGGCACAAAAAAAAAACAACACAGCACACACACTCACTCTATTGGAAGATATTACGCTTACAGTTAAAAATAGCCCACAAAGAGCTTACAGCACTACCATCCTAGAGCATTCTCGCGCACCGCCTCGCTCAGCAGCAGCACCACCACACCACCTCTGTGGCCCGCTCCCATGCAGAGCCAAAAATACCGCGCGCTTCTAAATTTAAAGCGCGCCTAAGAATTAGACTAGATACATTTCATTCATGACACAAATTGCCCATGAGAATCCCAAAAATACGAGAGGCGTTCTAAAATTAGACTGGCGTAATAGTGCGACTCTTTACTCCGAAGCGACGGACGATGAGGTGGAGGTGCGTCAATGGGCCCCGTGCTCGCTGAGATTCGTAGGTGGTGCTCTAACAGTTCGATGCGGCCGAACTGCGCAATTTCATGTGTGAAGATGAAGACTCGCACTGAATAGCTCCCCTGCCGAAATGTTGATGTTTAAATTAAGAACACAAGAATCAGTGGTGGCCCAAGCGGGATGCCTTTGGTTATAATGGCTTAAGGAGCTGCCCACTCGCCTTCTCATACAGATGGGGATGGCTGTGAGTTTGAGTGTTTAATTTGACTCGTCTGCTGTGCGAACTATTGATTTGATCGCTCGATGATGAAAAGTGAAGCAGCTCAGGTGGATTTATTCAGGTGCTGGACAGAACATTGTTTCAGGTTGAAAATAGCATGTGATGTAGAACCCCCTCGGACCAAGTGGAGCTGGTCCGAGGGGGTTCTAATTTGCTTTAGAAACAAAGTTCTGTTAAAAAAATATTGTGCTGCCTCGTGCCATTTTATGAGGGCTTTTGTATCTGTCTTAATTTTGTGAATGAACCTAACTTGCACGCCGTTTTATTTTGAAGAAAATTATAGAAATTGTAGTGGTTTCCCTGAATTTTGTTCATTTGTTTGACAGTTTTTAATATGGGGTGATGTGCTGTCACACGGATATCAGTTTATATTTTTGCACACAATAATATTAGGTTATTCGAGTCCTCGGTTTGAATCGAACGCAATCGAAATAAATAAATCTCTCTCATCAAAAACGGTTGAAAAGAGAAGATTAGCAAAGTAACGAGTAACGAGTAATTTCACTCTCTCGGTCTTAAACATCCCAGTGAATTGTTTTTCGGCGTGTACTCTCCTAGCACTTGGTCCATTCGCAATTTTTGCAAATGCCCTCAATGAATATGAATTCAAGAGAGATACAAAATGGCCGATTTCAATTAAATTGATGAGGCCAGCTTCACCATGGCTAATAGTTGGAATGATGATCTCAACTGTACCTTCTTTGTTATTTTTATCTTGCCTGGGCTCGATTTCAAGTTCGAGTTTCGCTATTGCTAACTTAACGAACTACAGCACTGACAGTTTGTGAGAGCTCAAAGAGGGGACATTCAACTAATGAACGTTTCTCGAAAGTGCGGTTGGTTTCGCTCTCCAGGAACACAGCCTGACTGATATTTATCTTCTTTTCACATATTTTGTCGTGGAATCTAGATACATGTGAACACATACGACTCGTTGAATCTTAGCTTTGACATTAGTTACAGAATCTGTGACAGCGCCTTCAAAAATCTTAAGTCGACTAGATTGGTCTGGACTAGATGTACCGTGAACGTCGGTAACCTCGCTTTTCCTACGTCAGCTACATATGCGAACTGTCAGTCTTACTAAACTAGATACGTCCCCATTCTTGACAACATTTTTCGGTTACCATTTCGTATATCTACGCAAAAAAAACTGTTCAAACAAAATAAAATCAAACAAAATACGTCAGCCTGCTGTCAGATTTAGTAAGTCAGCGTCTGGAAGGAAACCTTATAAAGTTGCTAAATATATGACATTTTGACAGTTTGGTTTGATATGCAAATGGGATATTTAAACAACATCGTCGAGAAATGATTTCACAATGACGGAAGCAGTCTCGAAAATGCATCGCATTCAAAAAGTTGCATTCAGCAGTTGGGTGAGTTTGTAATCACCTGCAGAAAATAGAAACTGTCTGTATGATTGGGTTCCACCACAAGGTCTATTCCATTTTTAAATGTTAGATCATTCCTTGACTGCGACTATTCATTTCAGAAATGCGTTTTTAAGTTTCTATAGGTTTTATAGGAACCACTCTAGTTTTTTTTCTCTTTTTTAAAATGGCCGCGATCACTCAATAAAATACATTTGACTGTTCCGCATCTGGTTTTGGACTCGGCCAAGCTTTTTCTTATCTCGAAATCATTTCCATTCCTGATCTCAGACAAAGTGTTCCACGGACCTTTCATGGTTTCGTACGAGTGCATATGCGATCAGATCACCCCTTCAATTTATGTTCCACATGCCTTTGAGCTGTTTTCTTTTTTTTTGCTTTCAGTGGCTTATACCTGAACAAAGTTTCTGTCGCCAGGCGCATTTCAGTTGGCCGCCTGAAAAAAACTCCAATAATGTATGCACTTGAAAATCGCGTCTTAACAACTGCAAGATATATGCAGGGCCGGCACTCCGAAACAAACCAGTTGCGGTATAGGTTCGTATGGGACAATAAATTTTCGCATAAAGCACGCGGCTCGTCGTTAGCTCGTCAAAGGACAATGCACGTATAATGGTGCAGTGAAATTCCATTCGGATTCCAGTTTTTATCGCAAATACTCACCTGGCGCGTAGGCAGGAGGCAGACGCAACACAGCGGCTCGGCAGCAGCATCAGCCGGAGGAGCGCGTAAGCCACCGCGTCGCTCGCGATTAACCTTCAAAATAAATGCGATAAATGATTATAGCCGAACGACGACGCAACGTCGACAACGAAGACGAAGACGCTCTTTGTCGTTGGTTGTTTTCACCGCTAAATTGGATGCACCGCGTATGACACTCCCCTCGCCCCACTCGCAGTTGGAGGCCCGCGCCCTCATCTAAATGGAACGCATGTGCAATTATCGACCCTTTCGCGTGCAACATGGATGATTGGACGGCAAGAGCCGTTAAGTACGAGTGTATACCTTTCGAATGCTGGGAACGGTATGGGTCCGCCGCAGAAGGAAATTAATGTTCTTCGCACTTAAGTTCACGTCGAGATTACGATTGGCAAGATGCACCTGCCTCCATCGCGAAGGAGGTCATCAATTTGTAATATATATGCATGTGGAGGCATTCTTCTTCTTTTTTTGTTGTTGTTGCGCTCTCCGTGCTCCTTCAAATCGAGGGTGGGTCATGCACGCGAAGGATATAGTTGAAGTTGAGGCAATTAACAGCCAATGCGAGTTGTTACCTACTACAAAAATAAGAAAAACAAGTTCTGATGAGTTCATCAAGCTTTCTCTTATGCCTACTCTGCACACTGGCCATCCATTGTATCTGTATGGCATCAATCATCTTCGTATCTCAAAGTTAGAGGAACCATATGTGGGTATAATCAGGAAGGCAAAATTACAGCCTTGCTGCGCCTGATTTAGCCCTAATGATACGTAATTTTGATTGGCGAACGTAATTTCGTGTGGAATTTCGGCACCTTGTTTGGAACGAATGCCAGGACACGTATACCTCGTTCGCCGCGCACTCATCCAATCGACTTGTTTAACTTTAATGCGCGCGTTGCGTCTTCATTTCACTACATGCTGATGTACATAACGAGAAAAGTGTGAGGTTTCACTGGGTCTGCATTGTCACTGCCCCTAGGCAATCGGACTCGGGTACTCGGGTTGCATCCGTCCGTATACTTCTATTGTATGATTGAAGCCGGAGACAGTCACGTATCTGCGGTGGATGTGAAAAATCACACATCTCGTATATAGGCCTCGTCTTAATTGCATCGCGCGCCGCGCCGCAGTGCTTAAAAACATATTCCGCATGAAAAGACTGTAATTGGCCGGGCCTGTGTGTGATTAATTTGTATCACCGTCATAAAGCGTAATTAGAATGCGATTACTGCGGACATATTTACCTGTAATTTGGTAGCAAATTGAGAACAGGACTCTAGATGGCCCCGCGGGCATATACTGGCCAGAGTACTTTTTTCGAAGATCCAAGGAGCTGTTTACGGCATCAAATCTGGACAAGTTTACGCTGCTGCAGATGCTGTTGATGGAAGATGCCTTGGGGAGAGTTTTTTACATCAGAATTTAGCTGCTGCAGTAATCTTTTGATAATCTTTGCTAAATTTGAGCGATTAATCCTTTTATCATGGACGTGCGCTGCTGTTGTTTATCTGCTGATCAGATTATGTCTCCGGTGATTTGTTAAAAGCATGCAAATGTGCGGCTACTTTGGTGGGCTGGTTAAACGGAGAACGGCCTCAGATGACGTGGTAACGTGTCAGCATTTCGGTTCAGTATGTGAAAATGGTTATTGCTGGAGCCGGAGAGATGAAAAGATCTTTTTTAAGGTACGAAAAGCAGAAAAAATCGGAACTGGACAGGAAGTAGTGGTTCTCTATTTTTCAAAGGAAGAAGAACCGGGAATCAGTTCTAATATATCAAGTCGGACAATGTTGAGCAAACCCTTTAGAATGCTCAAATTATGTGGCAATGGTTTAGACGACGAAAGCTGTGCGAAAAAGAGACAGCAATAGAAGAAGGAGCTGCAAAGCAAACTAAAAAGGTTTACGCAATTTTCTTGGGCTCAATACTAAGGTATGAGTCTCCGATGGGTCTAAGCTTAGAATGCATGTCGGAGGTGAAAGAATTCTACAACAAAGAGAGGCTCAGTGATGCATATTTTAAGGTGCAATCCAGTCTTACTGACTTCTTTTGCAGGTCAGTTTTACTTTAAAGACGGACACCTTGAAACCGGAGTTAAAAATTAAGTTAAGCTTAACGACAAATCATTTCCAAAATCTGAGTAAGTAACTCCGTTTCTGTCTTTTTGTCAAAAAAACCTAAAAACTCCAGTCCCCATCCTGCTGCATGGACATCACATACATAACATATATGTACTACACCTCCAACACGCTCCCATGTTTTGGTAAATGATTTATCCTCGTTTCGCAGCACACGAATCGAGGCTGTGCTCTCTGGAAAAATAATACCTTTTTGTGCACCAGCACCAGCAAAGATTTTTATCGCCTCGTGAAATGTGAATGGGTTCCGCAGATATATCTTGGCAAAATCAAAGAGAATCTCTCTTGCGCAGTGGGATTGGGATACCAGATAGTGTGATAGGCGTTCGCCTCCACCAGGAACCGTGCGCGCCCTGAGCCAACCATCGCTATTCGCACAGTACCTATATACCTTCCGTTCAAGTGTTATAAATAAAAGATCTCCACATTAAGCCGATTAAGTGCGTTTCCATGATGATGATCATGATACGATCAGACATGCCGCTCACATGATGATAACGATGGGCCTACCTTCGGCGCAGAGCAAAAAAAAAGGGCTCTATCCTCAAAACCCACACTTCGTTCAAGCTACATACATATAAGCATCTCTTTTTCATTTTTTTTTTTTTAGATCAGTAAGACCATTCATTCCGCTTTTGGGGCTTAGAAACCTGATACCCGCTAAAATATTACGCCATTCGAATTCATTTTCTGAAAAAAGCCTTCGAGGTGTGATATTTGAACCGCTCATGGTTTATAACGGGAATATTTTATATAATTAGCGAGCTATACACAGTTTGACATTTAATCTCGAGAAATGTGCGAAATTTTGTGATTTTCTTCAGAAAATGTTCACAAAAACGTACGTGCCATATCATCTTTCTTATCCGGTTTGGGTTGGCTTTTTTTTTAACCACACGAACCCTGAAAACCAATTAAGAGGTAACGCCTTGTGCGTAAAAATTGTTCAGCATGAGGTTGTATTTGTAACATCAGAAGCGGCATCATCGCCATTGTCTATAAATATGCAGGAGACTTGGCATAAAGTGCCGCATCGGGATCCTGCTGTGTCCGGTGGCCCACAACGTGCAACATCTTCAGCAAGTGCACATTCGTGTCAAATATGCGAGAATGTAAATCCTGGAAATGTCAGAACCGAAGAAGTGGGCGGAATTTGAGAAATTCGTTACGGTAAACCCTAAGTAGTTTGTAAATACTTAACATTTTTGCCGCCACTATTTCGACAAATTTGTAGAAGGTTTTCGAAAAACTGCGCCAAGGTCTTTTAATGTGTTAAGTGGTCCGTTTGTAACTCATGTTAAGTGGATCAACTTACTTTTATATGTTTTTACACGTGTTTATGTGTATAAAAGTCGAAAAGGGTTTCAAGAAAATAGAATGTGCAGGCAACATGTCTATTTCACCCCACAACATGTTTTGTTTGGTATATACTTCTTCTCATTTTAACACTTATGTGAAATGATGTGTGCATTAATATTTGCCCATAGTTGTCAAGTTGTCAACTTAGAACGCGATTGAATTGTAAAATGAAGGGGACTGACATCTCATGTGAGAGAGAATTGCGGCTGAACGAGTGAAATTCGTAAATTTTGACATTACTTCCAAGCAAACACTTTTTGGTAGCAGCGATTCGAGAATTTCATGCGTCAGTGTCTAGTTGGAAATGCTATTTCTTACTTCAAGGTTAAGTTCGAACGAATCTGTCACTCGCGTATTTGTGGATCGCATCTATATTTTGTAGATTGTGAATGAAGCTTGTTTTAAATTGCGTCAATAACGTTTTAGTTCGTATTAACATTTTGTTGTCCTTACATTTTCCTTTTAAATTTATAAAGACACAGTTTTATTTAATCAGTGGCCAGTGGGAATAGTGGAAATGTAAATTTGTGTACTAAAACAGATTTTCTTACAGTTCGCCTATTTCCAACTAGCTCACCTATGAACAGTCCCTAAAGAGTACCGGTTAAGTCTTTGAGTTGGCAGCACTGTCTAGTGGCAGTCAATTTTATAGCTGACAGATGATTAAAGTTCAGAGATTTCTCCATGAAAAGAAACACATATGGTCTGTTTTACTTTTAAATTAAACGAATTTTTGACTAGCTCTTGCGAATTTTTACGAATTTCTACTCAATGCCAGTCCTAAACTCGAAAAATGTGTGAAATTTATTGTCCTATTTGGCATACGCGTGCATACTTCCTTCTTATTAAAATGGTATCAACAGGCGGCAAAATAAAATTTAATGTTCTCCTCAAGATTCTTTTCGAAAGCGGCGACGAAATTCTTCTTCGCTGTATAAGAAGGGTCAATCTCCTCCACGTAATTTTGAATGCAGTGTAGCTTTTCCTTTTCTCGAATGCTTGTAGTTCAATCAGCTCGAATTTATCCCCACCATTGTCACTTTGACAGTCTTTTCCATTCTTACTACAAAAGTTAAGGAACAAACCTATAGCGACTCACAAAAATTTCGCTAAGACAGCTGGCTGACTTTGTGTTTCAGTTTTTATTCGCGTGAACAATTTTTTCAGTTGACGTTCTTGCATGGGTAGCCGCCAAAACTAGTGGCTGAGGTAGGAAAAGTGACGTTACCATCCAAACCTAAATTTAGCGTTCAGGGTACATCTAGTCCAGACCAATCCACTCGACTTAAGATACATTTTTGAATGTCCCCATTATTTTCAGCGACAGTTAAATGTACGCGGAAAGAGAGTGGAGACTTCATAGAGCAATCTACTACATTTAATTCACTTTAATGCCATCTTTTGGTAGATCAAAGTACTCCAGAATTGAGCTTCGCTAATGATTTCGTTGTGCCAGTTTTTTACCGATTTCCTTTCGCATCAGCCTGAAAAAAAGGGAAAACAAATGTAATTAAATAAAACGAATCTGAAGTAAGAATGCTGTCACTAAAAAAAAAATACTTTAACTAAAAATACTTTTTGGTTGGGTGTCAAAAAACGATTATTTAATATTTTTAATATGACGATAAAACAATTTCCCAAGATAAAGTATTAAATTCATTCATAAGCCACGTCAAATTACTATTATAGGTACCTTTTTTAAAAAAAAAAAAGTAACTAGGTATACAAAAGGTGTCACCTTTACCTTTCGAACTCCAGTAGGGGTTTCAAACTCATTTCTTTTTTGCTGCATCTCACGTGCAAGAGTGATATGTGTCAGACAATTTGAAATGATTAAATTTAAAATTAATCATTGCAATCTGTTCATCGCCACAGGATCAAAGCCCTAATCGTCTGCACAATTACAATCCATTATCACGATGTCATAAATGTGGCAAAACTTAATTTGCATGACAAGTCACAGCAAACAAACAACAAAAGGCGCACACAATTAAACCCGATTGCGATCCCGGTGAAATGTGATTTAAATTTGCATAAAATTACACCAGATCGATATCGCAGGATCGGGGAGATGTTTTCACATTTCTGCGATGATTAATGACGGAAATTCGGCGAGTTGACTGTTGACACTAAAGAAGAAAGGGCTTATAGAACAACTGTCTTCGCGGCCGGTTCTCATTCATACGTGTAGCAGTAACATTTTGGAAAAGAAAGAAGAAAGACGAAAGAAGGAAGTTTTTTTTTTTTTTGTTTATTTGGTCACGTCCAGATGGGGCACACGGTTGTTTGATTAATTGCTTAACCTAATAATTTACATCAGGAAAATCTTGTTTGATGTCTCTTAAGGAACACAGCAGGAAATGAGGTGCACAACATGCGTTGTTTAATCTGCACGATATCCCTTTTGATCGCACAGTCGGTATATATGTTGGTCGTGTGTACTTTGGGGCGGTGGTATCTTTATTAAATTTAAATTAATATACGCACATATTTAAGGTGCAAGGTTATTAAATTTTCAACATAATTACTACTTATAAGACAGGCCCTTAATTATGGATTGTGCGTGATCAAATTTTATAATGAAGTCGGTCATACTTTGTCGTGGCTGTGCCGGAGAGTGCCCAACTGTGAATAAGAGACCAGAAGTCAATTAACTTTATGCACAATTTGTTTCCGAGTGTACCTATAGACACCAACAACAGCAATAACACTATTGTCTGGGCCGTTTGTGTATGCTCAAATCCTGACGGCAGTCCCTTTTAACAAGTGTTTTTCTAAAGGATAACGCTAAGATGACCTCTTGAAAACCAACAGAAGGCCCATTTGTATATAGCATTTATAAATATTTGTACAATTTACCGCCACTAAGATGTGCCTCCCTGCATATTTACACTGCTGACCGGAGAGGCTGACTAATGTAAACAACTACCGAATAAATCCAAATGTAGACAGGCTATATATGTAGGCTCATCTTCAGGGTGGCATTCGACTATTTCAAAGTGCTTTCGGCGTCACGTTGACAATGCGTGCTGTTATTGCCATCATTATATGACCATCTGCACGATGGATGCGTGTATACGTTCAGTCGGGCCCTATGCAACCGAAAATATAGCTAACCACACAATCACGCATTCTGGTCACAAGGTACACGTTTTACACTTGACCAACATATCGGTTTCATATAACGTACTGGCTAATTTTTAGATTATTGCAATCAATTTCGGAAATCTGAAAATCTCTCAATCGGACCTTGAATGCATATGTGCTTGAGGGCGCAAAATGTTGCACATAAAGGACTCGGGTAAGTGCCGCTGCCATGGCCGTTGATTGTGCAACCACAATTCGCGTGTTAAGCTTGTACATTTACTGTTCAATTGTGGTGAACTTGTATCAACATTATGTTTGTTGTGTTTTTTTATTTTCGTCTGACAGGATTGCAGAAATCTGTTTTATTTTTTTTTTTATTAAATTGTAAGCGAATAACAGACATATGAGTGAAGAGTTTCACTTTCAATGTATGAATTTGAGGTTGAAATACGAAAATGATTGGAAAATAAGTCAGCAAATTATAGATTTTCGCTTCAACCA
Source organism: Cheilosia variabilis (assembly GCA_951230905.1). Classification (NCBI taxonomy): domain Eukaryota; kingdom Metazoa; phylum Arthropoda; class Insecta; order Diptera; family Syrphidae; genus Cheilosia; species Cheilosia variabilis. Next base: position 17,267,060 of record OX579678.1, on the reverse strand, counting down.
CAATAAATGAGTGGGTACTTTTAACCTTTGTGCATGCTAATTTAAATCAATGGGGGCCAAGAGCAAGCAACTCTGAATAATGGTAAGCTAACCATACTTTATTCAGTATTAAGAACGAAAGGTATATAACTTTAAGTGTCAGTAAAATTATACCCTGCGAGTGGTATAGATGTAGAAGTAATCCTCTCAAATCGATTTTGTAAAAGCTAACAGGTTAAATTGGTGCATATATTTAGGAATTCATATACACAAGCCTTGAATATTTAATTCAATAACTGTACTAGTATGATAAACTTATTGTACTAAAATTGTAAACGCATTGAACGTGGATCGAGAATCTATTACTTTGATAGTACTGGGCACATTCAAAAATCTAGTTATATTAAGTCGACTAGATTGGTCGGGACAAGATGTAACCTGAACGAAAAAAGTACATTGGTGGGGAACGTCACTTTTCCCACGTCAACTAGATAGGTATGCTAACTGTCAACTTACTACTCGTACTCAGTCACGATCCATAAACGTCAACTGAAATAGATGTTCATATGATCGATCTAAGCAAATCAAAACTGAAATACATCAAGTCTGGCAGCTGTCGGACTTACTACTACATTGGTCAGGTGAAAAGCTTTTTTTCGTTGTTGTTTTTTTTTTCTCTTTTATCGAAAATTCTTGATCGAGCTCAGAATTAGCTAGATTGTGAAAGAGCGAGAGAAGAAAAGTGAGCTGTCAAAAGATTCGAATGAAAGTAGGTTTGAGGAAGCAAAGTGGAGGTGGAGCTCTTACATTACACTCGCAATTAAGTGAATAATTAAAAGTTTACAGTCCGATTCTGCCAAGCTCTTGTGAGGTTTGTTGTGATTCGATAACATTTTTCGTGTTCTCCGATAAGGCTCACAACAAACCTCACAATGGTTACATTACTATCACTTCAATTTTGTAGGATCTGAGAACGATATACACCATTAATTGAATAAAGAAAAACAAATTTATGAAGATTGACACTGAAACGTTTTAGAAACGAAGAAAATAAAATAATAACGACATTTGTCACAAATCAAAACTTTTTTATACAAACATCAATTTTCCCCGAAAAGTTCATAAATATAGCGTCTTTAAATGATTGGAAAGAGGGAAACAAGACCATCGAATACAAACATTGTCATTTGTGAGCGCTTATGACTGGTTTTCTATTTTGTGACTTGCTCCATAGGAGATCATAATTTTGATTGTTTTTGTGAGCCTCACAAGTTTTGAGTGTGCTGCCAGAATACGAAAACCTCACAAAACCAATTTCACCTCAGCCTGTGAGGGTTTTGTGACTTGTGATGTATCAGTGAGGTTTGCCAGAATCGGGCTGTTAATTTAAATACTGTACTCTCACTAAAAATTAATATATCTGTTTCGAAAAGAAGCGCATAAATTTAATTTTTGTTCCGCTGTTCCTAGAGGGTGTAGCTGAGCATTATCACCTCTCCGATAGTATGTTCTAGATGACTATCTGGCCATTTATAGAAGTTTCTGTGTAAGTCATGACCAAATCAGCTGTCTTCGGTAACAACTCCTCTTCCCACCTTCAACTGATGTCTGTAACTTCTGCATTAATGTGAATATTACACCAACAGCAATGTCAAGACTCATGCTTATCTATTCCACAGTAAACAAAGGACATTCGAATCCACTGCATCGAGGTTAAGACGGATAAGAAATTTACCACTCTTGGACTGTCGCACAAACAGGAATTCTCCGTAAATATTTTACCCGAATTCTTTTGTTTCAATCGCGATCCTGCCTTCGTTACTGTTCCAAAGGTACCTATCTAAGGAAACATGGAAAACTCAATTCCCGCTGCGTAACCAACAAATTGGCCACATTCATTATAGAAGATAATGTTTCTGTAAAAATGTCTGTGCACTCAAGGCCATTCGCAGGAATGTGCAAACCAGACGATTTCCAAAAGACAATCGGCTAACGTCACGGTATGTTAACTCACCAAACTGCGTGACTATGCAGATCCTGGAAGAGAGTTTTTAACGTGATATCACACAATTTCTAGGTAGAGTTTTTTTTTCTATTTGATTCATTGCTCTAGAGAAATCTGTTGCATTTTGCATTTTCCAAAAACACCAACAGCAGTTGGATCTGATGAGAATTTATTTCATGCAATCTATTGAGATAACATCATTCACATGAAAATTTTAATTAATTTCTGGCAGGCTCCGTCGTCTATCGCAAAACTGGGGCTGCGTGCCAGCAAAAGCTACGTAATCCGATTGGGACGCTCGTCGGGTCGAGGGTGAATAAGTGGCATTGAGTTTGGCTGGCCCCTGTCTAACCATGAAAATGTTATCAGCACCAAGCTTGAATGGGGCGGCGTTCATAGATTACGCTGGCTTATGTTGCGCTGAACATTTTAAATTTGGATGCGATGTCATAATCCAATTTACTGAAAATTGTTTTCGTATATAGCTATATCTAGCAGTGAATGTAGAAACATGATAAAAATGCCTGGGATTAATCGAACTTAGGCCAACGTGCAATCGCATAATTTGCGCGCCATCCGTCATGTGTCATGACTCATGGCCACAAATAAAATATTGAAAATATGCCTTTTAAACTAATGTTCGCTTATTGGACGATTTAAAAGCTTCTAAAAGATCTTGACTGGGTTTATATGCAAATTTGACATCAGCTTAAGCCCGCATATTATTCTAACTATGATGAACAATCTAAATGATGACCAAATCAGATCGTCTGGGATTTCATTTGTAGACATTGGGTTGGTGAAATTCTGAGTTACTATTGTGTTATAGGAAATTTATGTTAAAACCTCAGCAACAATAATTTAAGAACAAAAATCTCTATATTTGCAAAAGAGTATGCAAAAAATCGGAATTACAAATTATTACAGTTGCGAAAGCGTCCATATATCCGTAATACTAGACACGCCCATTTTTCGGAGGTCATATGCTGAATATTCTTTAAATAAATTCCTTAAACATTTTTAATTTTAAACAACAGTATTTCGAAAACCAAATGCAAAACGTTGTTGTAGTTTAAAAAAAATATACTACGCACTTTTTCCAGGCAATCCCTTTTTTCTAAGCATTTTCCTACGAAATTGATGTAAAATATTCTGAAATTAAAAGCAAATATTTTTAGAGATCTTAAATTTTACAAAAACTTTGCTATACGCCCCCCTACAAAGCTGCTGTTCAACAATTTCTGACAGTTACCCTTCTTCGTCTACACCTTTGTTTTTATTCTGATTTATCGAAGCGAAGGTTCCGGACACGTCCACTTCCCACCACAACAGGTACTCCTATTGTAAGCTTTGTGTAAATCAAATGTGGGGTTTTAGATTTTGTGGTGTTAATAATAATTAAAATTTGAAAAGGAACACGTGGGTCAAACATGACAAACACTTCGCAGATTTTTGCCACAGGACTACAAATCGACTATTCAATGCTAGCTATCAGTCTGTAGGAACTTCTTCAACAAGTTTTTGATTGTGATCACAAAATCTGTCTATTAAAATACAGCGCCTCGCCTTCATATTGTATATCAGTAAACTTTGTCCCATGCTATATCAATTAGAGCATTCAAAAATCTTTTTAACTATGGGAACTACGAGATTTGTGGCCCGCTCCGTTTTTTGCTGTCTCTGTTTCGAGCAGTAACAGAAATTCCCTCGTGTGACATTTAACTTTAATTATAATTGTTAAACTATAGGAGAACTATGAAGATAAGAAACGGACACTCATTTGTGTAGGTTAGAGTCGAAAATTGAAAACACACAACATAAAACAAAACTTTTTGACTTTTCTTGATGAACTTAGTCGACGATTTGCGTCAATCGGATCAGTCTGGAAGTTAGCAAACACGGATGAGATTTTGACCGCAGTTCGCAATAGATCATTTCGTCACCACGAGTGTCTTGGTCATCATTATCAGCTGAAGTAGCACTGAGGTTGTGTAGACAAACGTTATCGCAAATAAAATTATTCCTGGAAATATGTACTACTGAGCTGGTCAAGACGGATTTAGGTACGAAAGTTGTTGTTTAAAGATATCAAAACTGATGCGTTATGGATGGATTTATCCTCACCTAAGAGTGTGTAGAAACAAATTGATTTTTTCAGCTGTAGGCTTACATTTCGATTTTTCACAGGTTCGAGTACCCTACAACTTTTTTTTTGCAGTAATGATCGATCTGAGTTTTTAGTTAAAGGGTTAGCGGTATATCCAAGCCGGAGTGACAAGTTTTTAAGGGATATTAATAGTTTAAGCTCTTGCAGTATGTATGCATGCCTTTCTTCAAAATTATAAGGCCAGTCTTCGTCAGCTATATTTTTTTCCTTGTGAACAAATTGTAAAAACTCATTTATTTCACCTACCTCTTATAAGCCAGTGGTCGTTGGTCGATCGTCTCGACCGTTATGTTCAATAAGTTTCTTCTCTAAGACAGCTTTTTTAAAAAACTGTTTTTAAGCAGTTTAGTGCCCCGTGTATTTTGTAGACGCTGTTCTTTTTACTCTTCGAATAATTGTATTCTTCTGAATCATTTTCAATAGTACCGTAATTGATACAGTAGTTGACACCTCTCTGTTCAATAGCGATTTAATCCCTTCCAGTTTTATAATAGTATTGAATTCGTTATATTTTCCTGTTTTTCGTATATTAAAGGTTCACTTCATAGACAAACCATACTGAGACCCCCAACTCACAATCCTCTTGCCGCTGGCCCCCTCAGTTTTTTTTCAAATTCGCCAATTTGTTTTCCTATCGGTGTTATGTCAAAAAAGAATCCGTGTGACATGCAAAAACATACAAAAAATGCAAAAATAAATGCTGCCAACCTCGGCAACCGTGGGGAAATGTGAAAGAGTTCGGGAATACCACATTTTTTCATTACTGAACGCCATTGGTTAGTTATTATAAATTGTTAAAAGGCGAATAATTTGATTTGTTTGGTTAGTAAAACTATCTAAAGTTGATGTTCTATATAATAGAAACATATTGGGACAAACATGGTTGTGTATTTTCCGCTTTTGGATATCATTAACTTCGATTTCGTGTGTAAATTTTTCTTAAATAATGAAGAAAATTTGCTCCAAATGTTATCATTTTCCCTCAACCAATCTGCATTGTTAATTTTTCATGAACATTTTAAGCAAATGTGCACTTATTCCAAAAAAAAAATATTATCCACACGTAACGAACAATTTCAAATTAAACGGATAAAATTCTATGAACTCTGCCAGCAACTTTGCCCACAGCGGAAGTGTCTCATATCTCCTGGGAGTGTGTTTGTGAGCAGAATTTTTTAAGTTTCGTGACATTTGTCAATACGATTTTCTATGTAAGAATACTAGCGCACCAAACGAGAACACTCCATAAAAATATAGCTTGTAGACTAAGTAACGGGAAATCGGCCGGAGTTGGTGGTCTCAGTATTGTCTCTGGTTCACTTCATTCAAAAATTGTAAATCAAAGTGTGAACACATATCAGTGTTTTTTTTTTAAGTGTAAAATTTTGTGCATTTTAATAAGGGCTTTCAATTTTTTTCTTAGCGTAGTTGTTGTAATCCCTTGCTAAAAATCCTACTTTACTTTGCTTTGCTGAGATCGAAGCTCAAAAAAACATGCCTTATATTGAAGAGGGGTGTCAATAATTGTATCAAGGAATAGCAAAAGATTGCATTTTTGACAGGGGGTGCCAATACCACAGTTGTTGGGATTGTCTATAACTGTACTTTTGACTATAGGTGCCAACAACTTTAGTTTACGACGGTTATTTGTTTCAGACTTTGGAAAATGCAGAACAAAATTTACGATGAGGTTCGGCTAAAACAAACTGTAATATTTTTTATAGTTAAAATTTCCAAATTGCAATAAATTCGTTTTAATTGTGTTCCTCCAAACTTTTAAAATTAGTTGTTAAATACAAAAACTAAATTGTTAGTATTATTATTTATTAATTTTAATGGATTTATAAATTATATAATATTTTTTATTCTAGTTAAATAATAACTAATGGAACTTTTGCATTTTTGTTAATAAAGAAACATTAAATGCGTTTCAATAAACCAGTAGCTATTATTTAATCATTGTTTTCGGGTGCCAAGAACTGTAGTTCCGCAGAGTGCAAAACTACTGTACAGGGGTGCCAGCTACAGTTGTTTTTTTAGAGACGTTTTTTATAATGCATTTAATTTAAAATCGCCAAATTCAGAAAATTTGAAGCTTCAAAATCACAAAAACAAAATGATCTCCGTTGTTCGTTCTAATAGAGTAACATTTTTGAAGTCGGTTTATTTTAACCAGGCAGGGAAACCTTTTAAAATTACTACTGCTCGTCGGCGACTTCCTCCTGCATTAGTTCAGTAAACTGCCTTCTCTTCACCTTCAAAATATGAAGCACTGAAAACGCATTCACCTTAAAGACCGCTTCCACGTACTTATCTCCCAAATTAATGGTGTCTTAACGAGCCAAGCATAATTGACTGCCGTGTAACATGTTAACGAATCCTCATTATCCAGATTGCAGGTCCGACTAGCGAGAACTCCACATCGTTCAACAATAATTAGCTACTCCACTTCTGGGGATGAAATTTCCCTTTTACTTCCCCTCTCTCTCTCTCTGACGTAATAACACCCATGAAAAGGCTTAATATTGCGGAGAAAAAAAGACTCCACATGCAAAACCGTAACTAGGTGTTACGTTATTCTTTGGCCACTTGCAGGCCATTGAAACTTCTCACTTTAAGTGTTAAATCGATACATGCGACTGTCTGTCATTAGAGGCAAAAAGAGCCAGTGCGAACAAGTTTTTATGGCGAGTTCCGAAAAAGGTCACTCGCCCCTACGCAGGGCACACTTTTTAAAATACACACACACTGTACAGTAATTTATTGCATGCCAATAAGTCGCCATTATGTGTCATTCGTCCTTTGGAGATTTTCAGAAATATTTCTTTCTTTTTTTTTCTATTTCCAAAAATTACCTTTCGAAACGAGATCTTTCCTTTTTTGCTGTTTGGAAAATTCCACAGAAACGTGACTATTGCGTAAACTCACATCTAGAACATGTCCCGGCCCATGCTTCTGTGGCCGACCCAGATAAGTGCCCGAAGAAAAAGAAAAAAAAATCCATGCCGACCTTATTGTTCTCGTTTTGCGAAAATCGTTTCAAGGTAACCTTACGTAAGAATCGTTTTATGGCCGAGCGGCTGTTTTTCATATTTTATTGCAGTTCCCGACTGGCAAAGGAAATAAAAAATGTCTACAAATCCTAAATACTTCACAAAAAAAATCGCGTATCGCCAAAAACAGCATGCAGTCTTCCGAGAACGCCTGCGTGTCGAAAACTCCGAACTGAGCGCATTTAGTGCTCTCATTTTTTGGCCTAATTATTTTTTACAAGCCGGACAATTGAACTACTGTCTGTCGGCCAACGCATCCAGGTAAATATTTGTTTTTTACTTTATGCGTAATTTTTTTTTTTGTGTGTGTTTTCACAGACAAAACGCTGAGGTTGAGGTCTAATTTTTAGGACATTCAGGCGGTAATTGGGTCATTTTTTCCCTACCATTCAGTTGTGGTTTGTTTTGTTGGGCGGAATAGTTGTTGTGGATGCGGGATGAAAGTGACCTTCTCCGAAAGGGAAACAGCCTTGAATGTGTTTTGCAGACAATTCGGCAAATGACGTGCTGAAACGTCCTTCACCCTTTTTCGTCGGAAACGAACAAGTCGCCTGCGAATTTCCACTGCAAAAAGAGTTGAGCGAAAGGATTGGCTCTCCAGGAATCCCAGAGGCAATAACAATCAGCCATTGTCTGGCCAACTTATATAACCACTGACTTATTACCCAACACAAAGGGCCGTAGTGCTAAAACCCTAAAATTACCACAACATAATATTTGGCCATTCTTAAAAAAGGACCACAAACAACACACGACCTAAGCAATAAAGTCGAAGACGAAAAAAAAAAAAAAAAAAGGATTTGCAGCGACAAAGCGCAAAGGCCTTAAAAAATGCCAGCCATAAAAATGCGAGTCCCTTTTTTGCGCCGCACAGAGTAAAAAAGGGACGAAAACACATTCATTATTACCTCCTTTCAGCGCATCCTTGCAATGCAATTTTAGTGTTGCATCCTTCGGTGTAATCGGTTTTCAGTTGAATTCTTTGAACGGCACTCGGTGCCATAAAACCATGGCAAAGGCATTGCTAATGTTATGTCCTTTTGTGCGCCCTTTTCCATGCCAATGGCACCCATGCAAATATCCTTTATTGCCAAATTGTGTGCGCATAGTCCACTGTGCTCATCTCGAATTGGCAATATTTTGATTTCAAGAATAAACACCACGCCTCGAAGCAAAACAAACGTAAACAGACGGCGAACATCCTTGGAAAGGATTAAGCAGAAGGGATCTGTCTATTATTTGGCGGGCACAAATTGCTACAGATACCTACCTGATGTGGATCGCCTACGCTGAAATGTGTGCAATCCTTTTCAGTCGGAATTTCACGAAATCTATATCAAAGCCTTACCATTATCCTTTCGGAAATGACTGATGCCATTGAGTTTGACCATAATTACAGAAAACAAGTAATAAAGCCATTTAGAAGGGATGTTGCATTGGCGCAACAACACTTTCTCCCTGCGTGCGCAAGGACATGCTAACGTCAAGGCTAATTCTTGTCTGGTGCGTGAAATCCGCATCCACATCGGCGAAAGTTGTACTTTTTATGTAAATTCGTCGAAGGGCTAGAAAGTGAAATGGAGAATAAATGTTTTATTGAAGTGTGAAAATCGTACAACCCTTTCGGAGGGTTTACGATCCTTATCGATCGTGCTTAAAGGATCGCCGGCCGACATGCATTTTTTTTGTTTCCACGATTTTCGGCCTCACTTTCGACCTTTTTCAAATTCACGTGGCTGTCGCATAGCGTGCTCGTGTTCTAGTTTGGTGTCACGGTGACATTTCATTAAAAGGGTTAATGAGTTCATAATTTCACTTGGGCGCTGTGAAAGGATTAATATTTATGGACCGAAAACAATGGCATGGCTGCAGGGTATGGCTTCTACTCTCAACGAAAGTGAATTCAGAGAAGAAGTAGAGCAATTTCTACAAAGAGATATTTGTTGGCTTATTCTCTTTTTAAAATTGTGTGTGTTTTGTAGGATTTTTTGTTTTGCGTCGGGCTGTTTTTAACCCTTTTTGGGGAAAAAAGGAATTCACAGGAATCGCGATGTTAAGGGAAAGGGTTGAGCCATTTGTGGAAATAAGATCGCTTTGCTGGAAAGTTGTAAAAATGTACTATAAATGGAAATGGTTTTTTTTTTGTGGGTGACTGAAATATTTGCTTTTTTTAAGAATCGCTATGGACCCTTATCGTGCCTAGTGTCGTATGAGAACTCACTATCTCATACCCCTTTTTACCTAACCTAAGTGGAACATTTGGTTTTTGATGCTGTTTTGACAGACGGTTTTCTGGTTATTACCAACTTCTCTCAAATAGTAGTTTTTGTATACCCACCACAGGAAGGTATATTCACTTTGTCATTACATTTGTAACGCCAAGAAGGAGTCACCGGAGACCTCATAAAGTATATATATTCTGAATCAGGATCACATTCTGAATCGATTTAGCCATGTCCGTCTGTCTGTCTGTCTGTTTAAAGCACGATAGCGCCCAAAGGAATTGACACAGGCGGATGAAATTTGGTAAAAGGACTTCTTTTTATCTACGTCAGGTTGGTATTGAAAATGGGTTATGTCGGTCAAGTAGTTCTGGTAATTCTGGTTGCTAGACAAAACCAATTTAGTGAAAAATTTAGGGAAGGGTTATAATAAACCTAAAAACATTTCCCAAGAAAGCTATAATGTTAACTTGAACAGGTAACAACAGCTAGAATTTTAACTAGATTACTCAAAAGCTGATTTTTATTATTTGTTGACTTGTACCTATACCTGTTCAATGTAATTACGTACTACCTTACATGCCTACAATTTAGCTTTTTTTCAATTCACGGTTTCAAACGAACAATAAATACAGTGTATTTCATAATTTTCAAAAATTATGAGAGAGACATCTGAAAGTCGATTTATAGCAACCACAATAACCGACAGAGTTATTTGACCGACTATAAAATTTTACAATTTTTATTTATTGTAACCTAGGACCAATTTCGGATCCCGCAAAAATATGCTGAATGAAATGCAGAAAGAGCAGACTGTACCGTCAATGAGGTAGTCCGTTATGTAAAAAAATCTAGCCTTACCCCTCACTAAAGCTCTGATGTCTCTTTTCGCTTATTCAAACATGAGAGAAAAATAACCCGAATTGGGAACGCAGTAAAATAGTTGCTGCGAAGCTTTTAATCAAGCTAAAGCTTAAATATTTTGTGGCAAGTACCGGCCCTCGTAGCTCCGATCTTATACGATTCGGACGATTTTTGCTGCGTGGTAATCTTCCGAACGCAGCTGTTCGGAGAATTGTTTCGTTACAAATGTCACGCACTCTAGCGTTTTTTGAGTGACATTTTTGACATGTAATTTTTTCCGATAGCCTCACTCAGAAAAAAAAATTGTAATGCCAACAATTTTCGTTGGTTAAAATGAGCCCAACAATCAAAATCTTTTATTTAAGAATGAAATTGTTGGCAATGATGTTATAAAATACTTATGGAGAGTATATTATTCTTACGCTGAATGCCTGATTCTTGAAAACTTAAAAACGAGTTCTTGTTAACAAAAATAATATTTGAACCAAGAACTTTTAACTTACATTTTTTTTTTTTTAAATCTCAAAATTCTTCGCTTTACAATCTTTTTTTTCTGAGTCCTCCGACAACAATCAGTTGCGGAATTTATTTACGATTTACAGGGAAGTGTTAATAAACGCGAGCAATAAAAGAAAAAAAAAACAATAGCAACGCATTTTTTTGTAGATATTTATTACTTAAATTTTTGTTTCCACTGCAAAATCAAGCGAAAAAAAAACAAAAACCAATCAATGCGTCATTGCATTTCAATTATTTTTTTCCGAAAACCGCGATACCTCGAATGTGACTTAAAGTTCTGACACAGAATTTTTCATTTCGACGGCTAGGGCCGATGGCTTCTGAGGCATCAAGGTTAAAAAAAAATTTGTTGTGTCTAGCTAAAACCGATGGCCCGACATCTAGCGAAGAGTCGCTTTATCCGCTACCAGAAACCTTTTTCCGGGTAGTTCCCAAGTCAAATAGCACAAGAAATGAGCTGTCAAATCCCGCAAGTAATGGAGCTCTCCGATTTTGGAGTTCTGGAGAAGGGTTTGGGTATTTTAAGCAGAGTTTTTGTACCTTTTTCGGTAAGTTCATCGGCCTTCTCATTACCACAAAATCTGCCATGCCAACTAGAAAGGTACTACATTTTTCGAGCATCTAAAAATCTAAAAATTTGGCCTTTTGATTTTCAGTCTATGCGTCATATAAAAATTTAGCCTTGTAAGTCTTTGCGTCATAAGACCAAATTTTAGTGGCCTTATGGCGCGTCACCGACTGAAGATAACTAGATTTTGAATATGCCTACTGCTGTGATAGTTGATAGCTTCTTCGCGCAGCCTTTGCTTATACGTAACTATACACATCGTCGTTAGCAAGCTGACTTTGAACAGTTCGAAAGCTTACGCCTCAAGGCTGTTTCCGATATCCTTAGAATTCAGTCTTCTTTTTCTACTTTTACAGCTCATTACCGGCAACTTATTACAAATTCGATTATAGGACTATTTAAATAGGAACGCATAACCAAATAAATGAAATTCAATTTTAATCGTTATTTACAGTGATCTTGAAAAGAACATCACTGTAGCCCAACACTCAAACAGCTCAACTGTCGTGTCAAAACCATCATTCATCGCCCGAAATAGCTAAGGTCACACATTATCGATTATTAAATCAGAAGAACATCCTCCTAGTTGTTCAGGAAGTTGCATTCATTCAAGCCCAAACCACACCAATCTGCTGTGTATGTAAACAAGCCAAATATCCAAGTCAATAGGTTACATACGATCAATAAATTAAATCAAAAAAAAAAACTCTTATTCATACTTTTAGCTGATGTCACTGAACACCGCGCCACTTGTCGCAAAATAAATAAATACTTGATTAGTCCAACTGGCCGTCCGCCAGTTGTTCCACCTCCGAGTGGGAAAAAAAAAACGTTGAACTCTGTCAAGAAAACATTGAAGAATTTTTCAAGGAAAAGTCGTGTACTGATTTCACTCATGATTTCCTGTTTGTTTTTTTTTTTGTGAAATATCACGAATCCACTTCCACTCCACCAGCGCCGTTGACATAACACGCCATTAGCACGCCGCGCTCCAAACGCTGACTCTTCTTCGGCTTTGGCTTCGAAATCGGTGCTCGGATTTGACCAGTACCCAGACCGCGTTGGGAGCTTAGTCGTGTGGTGTTATCTTACTTCAGGGGAACCCAGGCCATGGTGCTGCGACTGCCAGCGGTAATCGTGACTTACCAAAACTAAAAACTATCCACCACTGTCCGTCTGTGTCTGTGCGAAATAAAAAAAAAAGAAACACAACAAGTAAACAGCGAAAAAAGCGAAAAAAGCGTACAATCCAAGTGACGACGATCGGGCCATCTCACGACTGACATCGATCCGAGTCAAAATAAGCGTGCCAGCGGCCAGAGAGATACACGCTCCATGCCGTGGCTACAAGCAACCTATCTGCTACCGAGTCGGTGTGGATAATTTATGCAGCCGTTTTTTTCTGTTGCGTTGCGTATGTAATACCTACCAGTGGGCTGCTGAGATGAAACGGAATGATTGGTTTATCCAAGATTATCAGGGCCAAATTATATCGTGGATATACTGTGTATATGTAGTGTATAGCTCATCCTTTGGAAGTAATGTGCGCAATGCGTTCGAGCAAGAGACTGGTCACGAATCTAAAAATGGGTATTCGTACTTTCGTAGACCCATAGGTATATAGGTATTTCTTTATTAACCAAGGCTGAATCATTTAAGGAACATGTCTGGAAAGGTTCACGGGGAACAGTCTCCGTAAAACTTTACCCAAGGAAGACAATCTTTCTGTGAGCGAGGTGACAAACAATTCGGTAAATGAAGTGACAGTATTCGTGTTTGCCTCATCATGTGAGGTGCAACAAAAATGAAAGACAACATTTTTATTCAAAACTAATTGGCAATGAAAATTCTATTGGACTATGTATTCTTGTAAAAAACCTGCAATTCACCCCCAATCTGATAGAGCCAGAGAAATGTCGGTTTGAACGGTTAAATCAAGCTTCAAGAATATTTTTGAGGTATGGGAGGTCAAAAATATTGAAAACACCTGCAGATAAGTGTTTACTTAATCAATCATCACACTCGAGAAAGTGTCCTGTAAGAGCAGATCATACACGCAGGAAGGTATATAGTTCGCATTGCTCATGACCAAATTTAAGGTTACCAAATAAATAGAGAGACAGATAGGAAACGTTCATTAAACACTACTAAACAGTATGGGAACCTACCTAGAAAAGATTTGAGGGCAAGTTTGCATTTTGTGCTATTTTTACCCAGAAAGCATTGAGGCCCTCTGTTATCATCCTCCTACATAGTTCATTTTTTCGGATCTTTTGATGAATCTTCTTAGGTCTGATAGAGGTATCGTTGCTAGATCTACCAAGCCTCCGAAAGAACCGAGTAGCGACGTTCGTTGGGGCTGAGCAGTGACACATGAGATTCTATTTCCTCGTCGTCTCTGCAACTTCCGCAGAAGTCATTTGAAAAAGTTGCCCATTCTTTTGGCTATGCTTCCAATGATCCAGTGTCCGGTTATTACCCCGACGAGCACACGGATTGGGTTTCTATTGAGAGATGTTAAGATCTTTGACCTTTTAGTGACAGTTTTGGGCCACAAGCTGCAAATTATGGTGTTTGGTTCCATCGTCCTTTTGCCAAATTTTCGCGTCATTTTCAATTAAGCTTTTAGCTGCGTTGATAGTGGCTTACTTATCTGTCAGCTGCATTTCTGAGCCACATATGGCCAGTTTATTCGCTGCCTCGTTCCCTTCCAGACCGAAAACATGTCCACGAGCCCAGCATGGCAGTTTTGAGCGATGGATTATCGCTCTCAATGCAGAGAGGCACTGACTTATAGATTTTGAGTTTACCAGATTGGAGTTGATCGATTTAAGTGCTTCTAGTTCAATTGCTCTTAGTTCCCTCGTTAAGACAGTTTGATCCGCTTTCTTAACCGCGTAAATCTCTGGAAAATCGTGGAAAGGGCTGCAGTTACGTGCCAGTTGGTATAACTGAGAAGCTTCTGACTCCCGTTCCATTCTCTATCTTTGAACCATCATTGAAGATGGGTATCTGGCACTGCCTATTGTGCCTTCCCTGGTAGGGAACTGGAGCCACCTTTTCACTCCCGAGGCAGTCAGGAAGAGAAGGATCTTCTCTGGTTGTATGTCAGCAAGTGTTGCTGAACTGACGATTTCACCACCAAGGATGGTTTTACTACTGAGTAGTTAAAATGTAAATTTTCCAGACACATTTTCATAAACATTGATGGAATGCATCGCATGTATCACACCTAAAATGAAGCGATTTGTGTTTTGCTTCTGCTAATATCACTCACTGACCCTTGAAGGTTGTTAAGGAAGATCGAAATTAACAAAAAAAACTGTTAAAACCAACTTGAAACTTTAAAGCTGAGCTGTGAATTTTTGGATATTTAAGTGACTAAAATCGTACCCGGATCGGCTCTATGGCTCTCAAACAGTTAAAAAAAAAAGCCTAAATCATCGTCTACATTACGATTCTTGTCCTATCTGGAAATAAATCTCCCACTCCCAACTTGCCTCGTGCTAGATATACGACAACCGTTTTGCAATAGCTTGGCAACCCTTGAAACCAGTCGGCTGACTTGATATAGTCTCATCCATCTTCTCTACTCCCAAGTCTACCTTTTTACTTCAGCTCCCTCTGTGGGAGAATAGAAAACCAAATAAAACTCTCTCGAGCGGAAGAACTCTTCTGGTGGTTTTACCATCGACCACCTTCCCCGCCTCGCTTCTGAGAACTCGTATACATTTTTCGCAATTATGTACATCTTGACTCGGCCGGGTAATTGCAAGCAACAACGCATGCAGACAGAAGGGACAGCCCTATCTGATATCCACCTCAAACCGTAAAACAATAAAAACATCAAGTCTCTGTACAAACAGCACACGTTCTCCAGCTCCAGCACGCATCGGCTAGCTACCTAACAGTTGCCTTACCTTGACGACACGATACCTCTTTTCAATACACTCTCTTGTCGAACTCTTTCTGTGTAACTCTATCCCGTGTGTGATAGAGGTAGGCAGCGGTAACCAGCCAGCAACCCGTGCTAACCCTTAATAAAACCATAAAATTCCTCAATTTCAACTCACTAAAAGGATGCCAAAGGATTCCCTGTTCATATACCTTTCACCGGCTCCTTTCAATGGATTAGCGTGGAATTGAATTTTTCCTCCTTTCTTCAGCAGATATATATGGTCCTGCAAAATTGTGCAGTTTATCATTTTACGACAATTTTCGCAAGCAGTTTTCTTCCTCTTTTATTTTTTTGCTTTCTGCATGCCTCAGCAATTAACCATTCAGCGGAACTCTTTTGTTTGACCAAGGATATTACGTTTACCCGTTAGAAACGAACTGAGTACTGTTAGGGTTGTTGTCGCATAATAATTGAGTTTTCGCAAAGGGCTGGTCGTTTTTTACGTAACTTTTTTTATTATTATCCTTTTGCAGTAAAGTGAAAATAAAAAAAAACGGTTCCTCGGCAAAATTGCGTAAAAACTGATGACCCGAAATTCGCCGAAGCGGCCTTCATCCTTTCGCGGGAAGGATGGCTTCGTAAAAGTTCCAAACTCCAAAATCACTCCCGTCACCATTCACATCCTCTCTACCTTAAGTCGTTCCCATCTCTCTCTCTTCAGGACTCAAATTCGAAGGAGTTATATTCATGAATATGGAATATCTCACGCGCGTACTAACAGCGCGAGGAAGGGGTAATACCTGTGCCGCGGAAGAGTTTTCTACTCGTTTTTATGGCAAGGGTTACTTACCCTCTTCTGCGTATACCTGTGAGAAAGGATAATGTTTTGTGTTAATCCTTTTATGGCAAACAAACAGAAGAAAGATTATTTTTCCGTTTTTATGGGTGTGTGGTTTAAGCCCTTTGATGCGCATGATCATCCCACTAATAAAATGAAAACCCCTTTTGTACGGATTGTTGTGAGGTGAAAAAGGATTAAAATTCTCTGGCGAGCGGGTGCCGGCTGCCGTCCATCGGCCACGGACAAATGATGACCAAAGGGGTAGTGTGCTGACCAGACAGAAGCATAGCTAAAGTGATTAGCAAAATTTGCGAATGAAATATTGCAATCCTTTCGTTTTCGGGCTAATGGATTAAGTGCGAGTGGAAAAGGGTTTTGGTGTGGTTTTCGAAGTATTAGGGAAACTATTTGCAAACACAGATGACTTTGACCAATTACCAGGGATAAGCCTGAGGTGTTTGGTATTTTCAAGTGAAAATACGTAGACGTATATGCTGACGAGGTGTTTCCCCACTCATCCAGCGATGAGAGAGTCTTATCGCTGAACGAAGAACTCCTTATCAAGTTGATTGGGTGTGATTAATTGAACAGACCACGGTTTTCGCAAGGTATAGCACTGTTTCCACTAGTTATGAAATTTTTTTTTAAAGCAAACCAAGTGAAGTGAGTCATGATTGGAAATTGGAGTATATTATCTATTTCATAATGAATTGGAAACTCAAAATTCTTGCGAGCAATAGGTACATCTCCAATGAAACTGCTTTGCGCGATTGTTACCGTTTGACTTTTGTGTTGTTGAAAGTTTCAGCAGAACTGGTGGAAAGCACTCCAACTTCGGGGCGGAACAATTTCAATACTCTTTTGAACAAAAAAAAAAAAACGTTCAATCACAATAGGTATGTACTCGTTCTTTTAGCGCCCACAACTATGTCCTTTCTTTTTCTTTTCCATTCCATCCATTCCAAATAAAAATAATAGATCGATTAAATTCCAAATGTCACATCTCTTATTTATTACGATTTGTATAGGATATCTGTCTAAAATTGTGACAGTTCACATGACCGGTGAAGCTGGCGCTGCTCTGTTAAGACGTCGGAAGTTTATTTTTTTTAAGATATCTCGGGGAAATATTTTTAATCTGCTTCTATTTTTTATTTATTTTAAGCTACTGGGCATATGCTTTGTGTCTTTTTGAAAAAAAGCCAGGGGGTAGAAAAAAAATAAAAAAACTTACACAAAACGAATAGTTGTGAGAAGCTAAGCCAAGGGTACATGCTTTTTGTTTTTGTATATCTACGTCTTTCAAGAATTATCGAAGCTGCAAAGTTACTCAACGCTTTCTTTTACACCCTAATTGAAACGTACCAGTGAGGCTTTCGGCCTTGAAGAGCAACCACGAAAAAGGTTTTCACATTTGGGTCAGTTCTGGAACAACTCCATAAAAACTTCGAGTATGGAAGTCATTCATCGAAAGAAGATCTATAATGGCGTTGGTCTTATTCTTGACCACAATAAAATTGATCCCGCAGTCTCGCGTGACGCTGAAAAACACTTATGAACTGGCTCTTATGAACGAAGTCTGCACTGCATTTATGCAAGAGGATCATTGGACTTATTTTCAATGGTTTTTTAAATCTCGAAAGACTCTGTTTCCGATGTTTTTCCAGCTACTTTGAATAATGCTCTCTTTTTTTCTCGTCTTTTTATTTAATTTGTTTGCATTCAACTTCGTTCGTTTACTTACTTTGTGAGAATGATTTCGACCGCCGTAACATAAGTGGCTTTCTCTACTTGAGTAAGAAAAAGCAAAATTGTCTTAATTCGCCAAGACAAGACTAAATATCAGCTACCCAACAACCAGGGTTGCTAGATGGGGGGTTTCCTCCAGATTTAGGTTTTTTTTTTTGGGTTTATTTTTAAAAACTATTTTATTTGTATTTTCTTATTATGTATGATCTATCCTTTTTAGATATTTCTCCAAAACGATATTTGCCAGTCAAAATTAATTGTTCTAATAGTATTGCACTATTTTCAAAATCAAATCAAATCTTTTTAAAATATATAATCGAACATGTATACCCGTTTCAATAGGTAAAAGTTATACGTAGATTTCGGTACACAGAGTAGGTCGCTTCCATTCTTCCTAGACATAAATCTTCATCAATGTAGCGACGGATAACAATACCAAGGCATACCTGAAGCCATATCACCAGCTGATGCATTTTGCATAAGCTTGCGGTTAAAATTGGGAGCGCACTTTGCATAAGCTACAAATCGGGGTCATATTTGGCGTGTCAACTGCCAGATTTGTTAGTCAATCACGCAGAACGGTTCCATAGTAGTCGCATGCAATCACTGACCTTACCGCATTCGAAAGGTGCACCAAGCTTCTTTCAGCGCCGTAATCGGCTTAAAGCCCCTTAGGGCTTAACACTTTGAACGACACTCGAACACAGTATATTCTATGCATAGCCGCACAACTCATTGATAGTTATCATTCCATTTGTCACGTCATATTACGCCAATAAAGAATGATCGCGAACGTTCACGTTCACGTTCCGTCGGTATATACTTGTGCAACGTCCATCGGTTCGTGGTATTGCGCAATACCTTGAAAAACTGCTGCAGCGATAGGCCATGAAATGTTCTTTTGTCTGACCGTCATTCGTCACTCCAAAAAAACACCCATCGCAACTGTAGCTATCGCGTGACTCATGTGACTCACTCACAAAGGGGGAAATGTCAACGATCACAATCTAAACTACTTCAGCGTGATTCTGGGTGACTAATGCGAAACACCTTCTTGATCAAGGGATGTCGCTCTTACTCTCTCGATTTCGACGAATATCTTTGGATTTTTTGGAAGCCTCCGGCTTGGGAAAAGTGAGCTAAAAAACCACAAGAGAGCAAAACCACTTTGCCCGCTTGTTTGTTGTTTGACTGTGAGTAATAGAACGGGCAACCTTTGAATCATGCGACATACGATATATGATAAGATAAAGCTTCTTGCTGTAGTAGGATGACGGGGCAGGTTTTAAATTTGTTGGTAATAGCTCGCGCGTATATGCAAGTCAAAACAATTGGACTCAATAGAGCTATTTCCGTCGGCATTCTGGCGATACCTATTTTTAGAGGAACACCACGAAAGGACTCCACTTGTGTCTGAGTCTATTTTAGTGCACCGTCACCGCATTCCTGCATGCCGCGCATACACCCAAATATCAAACAACACTCATGTGAGGTAATCACGAGAACAGTGGCCGAGTTGTTGGTGATAAACAACGACCGCGAATGTGATGTGCGATTAAAAATATCTCAATGAAGTGGGCATACCGCCGCCGCCGCCACAAAACTACCCCATGCCCCAGATATATGTAGATGCCGCGGCGCGCCATACGCCATAAGGTGCACTCCTTGAGGCAACCAAATTGCGCACATACAGCATCAGCATACGCTATTTTGGCCACAACTTGGGCCACAGTCCACTAAAACGTGCGCTAAAAATACATTCTCGACGGTGAGTACTCGTACGTTTGGAGCGTTGCTTTTATCGCCATACACCCCAAACAGGATGAGCGTTGTCGTTGTGCGACATACGCCAAATACGCCCCGCTAAACACTTAACGATACGCGGCGACCACAACGATGGCGACGCGGCGGCGGTCGGTGGTAGCATCCAGGTAACTCTATCGTGGCGATGGCAATGAATGTTGCCCCCGCGATAAACGGGCAGATGGCGAAGGTGTAAATAAAAAAACAAGTGTTGCGAGTGCCAAAAAAGCGCTGCTGCGCGTTATTTATAGACACAGCCGTGCTCCTCTACCAAAGGTAGTCTCGCCTCGCCATACCAGAGCACAGCGCGCTCACGCTGATTGTGTGTTTAAGTGTGATTCGTTTGGCGGCGGCCCAAAAAGCGGATACCCACGTGAGAAATATTTTTATTGTTATTATACCTTGAATTGTTGCCTCAATTTCTCACATTCGACGCCGTAGCTGCTGCCGCCACCACATATCCTAAAAATACGCCATGCCGCCAGCAGAAGCAGCAGCCAGCAGCAGAAGACGGCGGCGAACGGAAGAGAAAGAATTCAATTTTAAGAAGAAAATATCTTCTCACGAAAACAAGGTATGATTCACCCGGCTGTACGACGAGGAGGTGGAGGAGCACTAAATCGGACTAAATGGTTTCACACGCGACTCGAAAATGGAAAGCATAAGCAATTTGAAAGAAATATAAAATCTGCTTGGCGATGGGGAATCGGTTGTTTTTTTCTTATATTTTGCCGAGGAAAAAAGAAATTGTTTTTGAAAAACATCCCAAGGTGGGTGTTGTTTTTTTTTTACGGGAAATTTTAAGCTCTATGCAGGCGGAAGTCTAGAATGGATTTATTTATGGCCGCTATCGTAGGTGTGCAAATCTAGAGGAATTTTGTTTTTTTTTTTTTTTCCAAAGAAACACAGTCGCCCCTTGTGACCTTCAGAAGTTTGAGAAAAACAAAACAATGGGTACATTCAAAAATATATTTACCTAAAATCGACTAGATTGGTCTGTACTAGATGTAACCTGAACGCGAAAACTAGATATTTCGAGAAAGTCACTTTTCTTACGTCAGCCACACATGTGAACTGTCAACTTAGTACTCGTAGTCACGAAATTCTTGACTAGATTCGTCGGTTTCCTCTCCATAAACGTGAACTGAAACAACTGTTCATATGACCGATTTAAGCCGATCAAAACTGAGATACATCAAGTCAACCATCTGTCATCTGACCTCCCAATGACAGGCAATAAAAAGTCGAAATCGAAGGGAGTTGAGCCCTTTGGGGGTAAGAGTGAAAATGACTCTTATAAGAACTACGTCTCTTACACGTCTTTCTCGTCTTTCTGGACCCGGCCGTAGCTCCAAAATGTTTGCCAGAAGGCAACTTTAACGGAAATTCGTATATTAAAACCGAGGGCGAGGAAAAATGTAGACAAGTTAGAAGGTGCTTAAAACAGAAAGCTTCAGAATCACGTCAGCGATTAAACTTGTAAACAGATGCTTGGATTTCAGCCCGAGAAATTGAGGTACAGAATAAACTCTAAAGAAATTCACAGACTATATAAAGGAAACAGTTATGTGCTTAGAGAGGCAACAGGGGTCCCGACAGAACAAGCTTTCATTTAAATGCATACACAGCTTGTGGATCTTCTTTGCTTTGTTCATGAGAACGCTTTTTCAAACGCATCGTACAAATAAATCGAGGCACCGACAAATCAGAAGATTCAGGGAGGCATTTATATTTTTCCAATTTATTCGGTCATTGGTTTTCGAAGTTTCGCACAGATTGTACCACCTCAAGCAAAAATTCCCTCGATGTGAGTTTGACATTTGTGGGTCCAAATGAAAGCAAGTGATGTGCAACGTTGCATGCGAAAAGGCACTTTTTCCAGAGTCAGAGCAATTTTGCGAATCTCGATTTCTTAGCGAGATTTATTTACACCTGCTTTCACTAACACCAAGACATTTAACATTTGTCAAACATTGAAGTATGTTATATTATTTACGTTTTTAGACGTAGATACTGTGAAAAATATAAAAATTGCATTTGGACGCCGCATAAACGAATGGATTTTTATAAACACACAAATTTACAATTTAAGAACAGCTGACCTTTTAATCACGCACCAACCCAAATGCAAAATAAGAGTAATCTCATTTCATGTTCAATTGGGCTCGAAAAATCTGAAATTTCAGAGAAAGATAATCTGATAATCCCAATGGAAAGCGATTAAAAATAGATTCAGTAGATTAAAAATAGCCGAGTCAGCTTTTTTAGGGAAATTCGGTTAAAAATAATCGATTTATCAATTTCCCCTGCTAATTTTCTCTCGGTCGTAAATAACAAACTAACTGTGTAGAATTTAACCACCTTAATTTGTTTAGTTGATATTAATCTACTATCTAACTTGGTTGATTACAACTGATAAAGTGTGTTTTTTTAACCTTTTTATCTCAGTAGTTTTTAGCAATGAATAATCCTTTTATCAACAGAGACTTTGCTAATTTTAACCCCTTTTTGTCTTAACTGAGCAAAAAACGCTCCCGGTTTGGGGTCAATTTGTAAGCGTGCATTATTAGTGCGACAAAAGCGTTAATAAAATGGAACAACGCGTAACTTTTACAATAGCACGGGGTTTGGCGGCCCTAAGTAAAGGGTCATTCATTTTTCGATTTCGAAAGTAAAGCTAAATAAAACACACACAGCGATACATTTTTGATGAAAATTTTATTTCATTATAAAGTTTGGACTTTGCCATTAAGTGTGGAAGAAAATATCATTGAAATGGCCGCCTCGGGAAGATTGATTCTTTTGAGATCATTTTTAACCACTTTTTCGCACATTTCGGACGGTATCTCGACCATAACTTGAGTAATGTTGGTTTTTAATCCGTCTAGAGGCAGGGTATTATTCGAGTTAACATGGACTTTTGCGTAGTCCCACAGAAAAAAAATCTAAAGGTGTCAAAACGCATGATCTTGGTGGCAAATTGACGTCGTCAAAACGTGAAATTAATTAAAGCCGTAATTGGTCGTGTTGTGTGGCTTGTTGCCTCGTCTTTCTAGTAAGTTTTAATAATTTTAACGCAAGCATTCAACTAATATTATGACACTTCAAATGACAGGTGTCAAATGCCAGCGCTACCAACTTGTCGTGAATATTTTATCGGTTAAATGATTCTCAGTATAGGTGGGATTTGCAATCAAGTTTCTGCTCTGGAGACGACTGCTTCGCGCCCATCAACACCTTGCTGGCCATCTCTGTCATCGAATATCGATATACTCTTTTTTTTTCATAAAATTTTATACAAATTCAATGTTTAACATTACACATTTATATAATAAAAGTGAGTATAAAATAGATACTACAATCAGTTGTTCATTGAACAAGTGTCGAATGTAGGACGGAAATTTTTAAAATTGTTTACTAATATTTATTGATTGATGGGGAATCACAAGTTGGAAAGCAAAAAATTAATATTTCAAAAGTGATTAGGTTGGAATTATAAAATATACTATGACTTTTAATGAGCAAAATTCAGTTCGTAAAGAAACTATTTATGGCTGAATAATCAAAGGACATAATCCAATTTTTTATAAACTTCAAAATTACACTCACTCTTCACCTGCTGCTGCTGTCCATCGATTTAGAAATGTTAATAGACAGTTTTTTTTCTTGCCTCTATATTGAAGCGGCATAAATATCTATGCCTGATAAATTTGTATGGCAACATAGGACGTGTTTTTATTAAAAGGCAAGTGACATATTCGGTATAGAGGAACACTGTCGGAAGAATCTTAAATCCAAGTATCAATCAATCAGTAAGGAGGATTTCTTTTTAAACATTAGAAGAACAAATTTTGCAACATGGTTACAATGGTTACAAATATAGGCCGCAATATTTCTCTTCACTACTAACGACTTATGTTCCCTTAAGGTATCAAAAAGCTTTACAATATTAGAGGCGACGGGAGTGGCCGATCTGACGAATGAATGCCCTAAAACTGTTTGTTTCTGCTAGGCAAACTAACAAACCCCATTCCAATCACACACAGAACACCTGATAGTCAATATAAATGCGTGTGCGCATGTAGGTAGGCACGAAGTGTGTGCTACGATACCATGTGCGCAGAAACTCCAGTTTGCACTTCAACTCTTTTGTTTTGAACGTGAGACCATCATAACCAAAGTCTTTTCAACCACTTGCAGGGTCGACATAACCTACATAAGTGGAAATATGTATAGAAGCTAATATTGACTTCAAATCCCTTAAATGCTGCCCACAGTTATCATCAAACTCAGGAAAAATGACAAGAAACGCAGAAAACTAAGAACACAGTTCCTATCGCCATTAAACGAATTGGCATCATCGCCAAACATCCCAATTCCAAGTGTGCAGCACGAGTCATATCCTCGCTCCTTAAAAATTGAAGTGCAATAAACCCATACCCAGTGACTTGCCTGTGACTGCATTTCTAATAATTTATACGTTTTCAACACTTCCTTCTAATTTTACACCATACGGCGCGGCGCTCAATTAATTACTATGCACGCTAAAATGCCACACTCCGCTGTCGTCGTCGTCGTCGTCGTCGTAGTCATCGTTGACGCTGTCGCATGCGAAACGAGGCTTACTCAAGTCGCGTCAAACATTTGAAAATAAACTTAAAAATCTTCTCATTTGCATTGCAAAAAACCCGCCGACACTGTTTGCCTATTAATGGCGTATGCCGCTCGATAGTGCTAAATGCGGCATGCCTATGTCTGTCTATTAACCTGCTGCTGCCCACATAAGCCTACCCAGTTCGGAGAGACATGCGTGTGAACCTATTCATTCATTAAAAATGTCCGTAATGATATCATTCCCAGTTTCAGGCGAAAAACAAAAACAATTATCCAAGCCAAACGACCTTCAGCTAGAATTCCAGAATATATGGATCAAAACGGAACAAAAAATAGATCACCACCGAGTCAAAACAAAGCCACAAACGATCACCACCAATAATGGGGCATACCATGCGCTGTGCTGGTGGGGAACACACTCACTCTCTCTCTCTAATGTGCAGACGACGAGACAAAGGCACAGGTACCTGTTGCAACTGTGCAGACATGCGACACGAAATTTGTTTCCCCTACCTACCTGAAAATTGATGATCATCAGGAATACATCCCCACTCCACAGTGAGTGAGAAAAAAATCAAAATCACCGCCGCACACGACACGACACGATCAAGATGCGAACCCATCGTCGGCAACCCGAATCGAACCAAGTGTTTGCTGAGCGAATCGCACCCTCCCCTCTCCATCCCTGCCATCGTACAGCAACAGCCAACAGCACACAATCAACCACCCTAACCTAACCAACACACACGCACGAGGAAGCACCAGCTCGATTCAGATTCCGATACTCAGATCTGATCGCGTTGGACAACCTTGCCCTGTGTACTTCCACTTTGCGCCTACCGTTGCCATTGCCGCTCGTACGTCCTCATACAGTCACGTAGCGCTTCCATGAATCACGGTCCGCCGACGACGAACGAGTCGACCGACACAGTAACAGTACGCGACGCGGTGGGTAAAGTGTGTTTATC
Organism: Cheilosia variabilis; assembly: GCA_951230905.1. Lineage (NCBI taxonomy): Eukaryota > Metazoa > Arthropoda > Insecta > Diptera > Syrphidae > Cheilosia > Cheilosia variabilis. The sequence continues at coordinate 17,241,810 of OX579678.1, read as the reverse complement.
AACAATAGATTGCGCCGCCTCTGTGTGTTGGTACGCTGCGAGAGTGGCGAGTATCTGTGTGTGTGTGCGGCTCAGCTGATTACAGAACAATTCGCCGCAAAACGGTCGTGTGGCTGTGGCTGCAGTGCTACTGCTAGCTGCTCAACGAATGTACTTCCCAGCTCGCCGATCAACAACATTCAGTCAATTTCTGAATTCCGAGCGGTAAAGAACTATCTAGCAGAATTCGGCTTACCCGCATCATCACCATTGTCGTAGTCATATCGCGTAGGTGATGTGAAGATACTTTCGCCGGCTAAAAATAAAATCGCCAGGAGATACTTTTAACACTCGGTTCGAAGTGAAGAGCTCTCATTCGCTTATCGGACGTCGATCGTGGCACACCACACAGGCGGCACCCCACACGGATTATAACTAAAATTCTCAAAGCAAAAATACAAACAAAAAAATAATTTCCACATTTTTTGAGGATAAATAAAACACACATAAGTGAAGTGACTTCTCAAGTGATAACAAGCTACAGTTTTGTGAAAAAAAACGCGAAAATAAACAATTTCCGTTTTACCCCTCATATAATGGTTACTGGAGTTACAGCGCCAACAGCAACAATGACTGCAAACGTAATTGGATCTCAATCAGCCATCAAGGATGCTCCAGTCAAAAGTGATCGTCGGGTATGTATCTACATAAACCTTGTCCATAGATAGTGCTCCTTGCCCACTAGTTTCCGTTTGACGGTTTTTTTTTTCGGTGACGGCATATACTCGTATTTTCGCAAGTGCGTCGGTGTATCGTCGGCCGTCTCGTATATGCAACCAAATACGATCAGTGCCAGCAGCCAGACCCACATGGATGAGTTTTAGATCTCTCCCTCAGTCAACCCACAAAATGCTGCAAGGGGGCGCCCCCTAAAATGGTAAAGCAGACAGCCGTCTCCTCTCTAATGTCGTCCGCCAACAACAATTACATACCTAGTCACCGTAGTAAGATCGGCCAGCCAAAAGTGATCGGCGCGTGGATACTACACATTGTCTAATTAAACCAATTTGGCACGATCGCGTATTCGATTCAATGGCTTGCCTTTGACTATACGCTATACCCCGCATTAGAGTTTATGTATGCAAGACGCGGAGGTGAGCCAAGTTATTAGTCTCTGAATAGCCGCCTCGTTGCTGGTCGGCGCTGTGTACACTGTGTGTCACCCATTTAGGCTAAATTGCGCTTTTACCTGTCGCGCTCGCACGATCACCGCACACACACAAAATGTGGGTAATATTTTGGCGACGTCAAAAGTGAGGGCGTTTTTTACGTAGGTACGCCACACTCGATTAGGCCTGTAACTTTCCGGTGTAAAGGATGTAGGTTGTTTCGCCTCTGTTTGGTCATGCGGACGGGTCAGTGGCATCATTGGATTTTTGCGTATTGAACAAACAATTTCGCGGTCACTTACTTGTCCACAAAATAACTAAACGATGACGTTTTACATGACCTTGTCCAACCTGAAAAACAAATCTTGCTCTCGGTGTGTGTTAGTTCGAAATCGCTTATCGCTGTTTTATTTTTATCTATATTTAGACAGCGCGCGTGTCTATTTTAGGATAGTTCGTTCTACTATTCTGCGGCAGAAAATATTTTTAGAATTATTCTGGTCGATTGTTTTTCGGTTTTTTTTTTATGTTCATCTTGAAAACAATTTGAAATAGCACGCGATCAGCGAGATTTTGTTGAACCCCATTCGGCGGATGTGTTTAAGAGTTTGCTAATCACTTGTAAGAATCACGAATCTAATCAGCGTTTTCTTTTATTTACAGTCTAACAAGCCGATCATGGAGAAACGACGCAGAGCACGGATAAATAATTGCCTAAATGAGTTGAAGACGCTCATCCTGGACGCCACCAAAAAAGACGTAAGTATTTTTGAATTCTCCTCAAATGCAATCGTTTCTCATTCAGAACTCATTTTGAGACGAAATTCTTAAAATTCGATTGCGAGCTTACGATCCACATGCTGGCAACAGTTTACCGTTCAGTCGATTTGTTAAATTTTTTCACAAAAGTTCTTCATTTTCGAGTGCAAAATCAAAAAAGTTCCTTTCAATTCAATTTGCATCTCAATATAGTGCACAATCGTGATTTTTTCACGGCAAGTTCCACAGACCACAAAATCAATCGCATTCAAAATTCCATACATTTTCCTTCAAAATCGCGTTAGAGGTTCTATTTTCCTCATTTCGTCAGGCATTTGACAACTTTCACCCGACTAAATCTTTTTTACGATGAATTAAACTAACTTGGCCCAACCTTTTGTTCTGTTCTCCTTGCAGCCAGCGCGTCATTCCAAGCTAGAAAAAGCCGACATCCTCGAAAAGACAGTCAAACACCTGCAAGAACTCCAGCGTCAACAGGCCGCGCTCGCCCAAGCAGCCGACCCGAAAGTGATAAACAAATTCAAAGCCGGCTTCACAGACTGCGCCAACGAAGTCAGCCGTTTCCCCGGCCTAGATCCAGTCGTGAAACGTCGCCTGCTGCAACACCTGAGCAACTGCATCAACGGCGTCAAATCCGAGTTACACCATCATCGGCAGTCTACAACCGTACAACAACCTCAGTCGCATATGCTGCCCTCGCCACCCAGCTCGCCGGAACAGCAAGATCAACCGATGCACTCATCCGCCCCACCACAAATCATCCACTCCGTCAACGGTGGATATTTCCTTCCCAATGGTTTGCAAGTGATTCCAACCAAACTGCCCAACGGCAGCATTGCCCTAGTCCTCCCGCAGACACTTCCACAAAACAACCAACCACCAATGCTGGTGCCCATTCCATCGCGTACAGCATCCACTGGTTCGGCCTCATCGCATGCGTCATCCAGCTATGAGCGCACACTCTCGCCACCCACCAACATTCACTATGCGCCACCAAGTCCGGCGAACTCATACGAAGCCATGGACTGCAAGCCATCTGTTATTCATCATGCCGCCGCCACCGCTGCTGCCCACCAGCAGCAATACCCAGCCGCTCAGCAATACAGTCCCGAAGTTGCTCCTCTCTCGCTGGTTGTGAAGAAAATCAAAGAAGAAGAACAGCCATGGAGGCCGTGGTGAGCACACAGCTTCTTCCCCCACCCGTCCAGAGGTCAGGCATTCAGCAAAGAAAACGCAACCAAATATGGTGGAACGATGCACTCACAAATTAAAAATTGAAAAAAAAATAACCACACACACATACACACACACACACACACATTATAAGACTGAAACCGAAGAAGAAGAGTCGCTCGCGGAGCTCGTTTGAATAACCAAGTCGAGTTTGGTTTATGATCATCAAATAAGGCGCTCAGCTCAATTCGGAGAGGAGAAGAAAGCTAATTGAGACAGCATCCCTCAATTCTGACATCCAGGTTATGAGAGCAGCCTTAAAAACTCTTAAAAACAAAACCATTGTACCTCTGTGCTAAGTTAAGTTAAAAGACGATTTTTCTGACATTTTCTCCGGACAAAATGCCCTTCATGAAAAGTTCATCCATCCATCGTTCATCTTCCTCATATTTTCACCGTTCATTCGGAAAATATAAACGAAGTCATCATCAAAACAAGCGCAGTGCTCAGCTTCTGAACAGGCAAGTTCAGAGGAGCGCGCGCGAACCCAAAATCTCAACGAATCCAAAATCGCACTCATTTCGTTCATCTGTTCGAGAACAGCTCAGAGTAACCATTAACTGCTAGCAAGACTCACACTACCTCAGGCATATCAGAAATGAAGGTACAAATTGCTGTGAATGTATTATGCAATTTCAAATTGAATTTAATGCACAAGTCATGTAAATAATTAAAATACACTTAAAGTAAGGTAAAATAAAAAAAATACAAAATACTTATACACAACAAAAAAATTGACAATGAAATCCCTCAAGTCTTCCACTAGCATTACTACATGTTTTACATACTTCATATTGACGTTCTCAATTAATATTGTATATTGTACATAATGAAAACATAATTCTTACAATTTTTATTTTCTAATTTAATTATATTTTCTATTGTATTGCATAATTTATGACCTATTCTTAAGATATTTAAAAAAGTGAAGAAAACAAAAACAAACTGAAAGAGAAAATATTATTGAAAAATAAAAGGAAAAATCATAAATATTTTACAAAATTGAAATGCTACTGGTTTTTTATTTGTTCTGCGGTTCTGACCGTCAAACTTTATGACGACGACGGCGACGATTAGCATGCGACGGCAAAATGGTAATTGAAATACGGCCCGGTCGCCGTAATCGTACGTGCCGTGCTAACCTTATTTTGGACACGTGATTTGTTTTGGCTATGGCTTTCCGGTTGAAGGTTGTTTATTGGGTTTGTTTTGATGGTCGGTGTTAGAATGTTTTTTTTTTTTTCGGGGGGGTTTTGTGATCCGTATTCACGTATCATCGCGTTGACCTTCGGTGGGTTTTCAGCGTTTTCAGTGCTTACTCAGTGAGACGTCCATATTTGTTGTTCTGCGGTATGGAGATCGTTATCTAGTGACAAAAACAAAAATGAGAACTTTGAATTGTTCTGAAAGGCTAAAGTCATGTGTGATGAGTGAGATGATAAGATAAAAAATGGGTGACCCAATGCTACCAAAGGGTAGACGTCACAGTTTCTATTTTACGCCCCCGCCCCGAACTGTCATATGTGGAAAAACACTTGGAAATTGAAATTTTTAAAACATTCCAGCGGTTGTTTTTTTTCCACAGAATACAATCACTTAATGTTTGTTGATTGATTACGTTGGTGGGGACAAAGATAACGAACGTGTGTACGAGGGTAGACTGGTGCACGTGAGAAGGGTAACGTTTGAATATTCGTGCTTTAGTCATTGGTATTTGATGAATACCCAAGGACAGGTGGCTGGCACAGCTTATTTCACAAGTTCCATTGTGATTTGGGTGGGAATCGGAAGTATGTAAAATTGTAACTGTTGGGAACTACCCTCACTGGTTTTCCAGGAACTCAAAGTGCAGTCCTGATAACGACTTACAACTCAAGTAGGTCCGTAGGTAGCGGAGAATAATAAACGTGTTCATTTTAGAACAGGTTACAGCTGTTGCTGTTTGAGAAGAATACACAAGATTCATGTTGATCGAGCTGACATACTCGTATTTCCAGAGGACTATACGGTGCATGGAAATAACTTCACGGGAAATAGCTTGGGATACAACTTCCCCTTTTTTATGTGAAGTTATTTTCCACAAAATAGGAAAGTTCCCAATCGAGGTGAAACTGTTTCCCATGTGAACTTTTTGCCCGTCAAGTTATTTCACTGCACCGAACTATCTATGCAACTTACAACAATTTAAGTGTTAGATATAGGAAGCACCTATATGCTAGAATCTTGAGCCGCTTTTGAAGTGTTATATAGGTTTAAACTGCAAGAAGAAAGTATTAACCTCAGCCCGTTTAATTTGTTTAACCTAGCACCGTGTTTAGAACCAGTTAGATGGTAACACATAATAAAATTGAAATTGTTTTTCCATTTGTTTTTGGATTTGCATTTGTTATGACATTGTAACGGTGGTCCCCATGTTACCTAAGGGTTTGTCCTTGTATTCAAATACAGGATCAAAAAATCACTTTTCGAATTTCCATTTTTTTTTTTTGTGTACTTGAAATTATTAATAATAAACCGTATGTAGTAGGAAATATTTTTCATTCAATTTCTGTGTGTCGACCAAATAAGTAGGTGAGAAAAATTATAAAAAAAAGAAAAGAAAAGGAAGAACGGTTAATTTATTAAAATTGTTATTTCAAGACAAATTGGGATAACAAGTCGGGATAACATTATTTCAAAACATTTAGGATTTTGTGTATGAACCGTTAGGTTAGGTTAGGTTGGGAGGGCAGTTTTGCATCAGATGCAAATTTCACCAGGAATCCGTGAAGCCCATTGTGAGTACCCAGTTTGTACATGTAATGACATGTGGCTAACAAAACCACTTCGATCTGTTGAGGGATAGTTTTATTTCTCGGACTCTATTTCCTCTTCGTCTCTGCAGCTTCTGCAGAAATCATTTGCAAAAAGTCCTAGCCTTTTAGCCATGTTTCCTATGATGCAGTGTCCGGTTAATACTCCGACGAGCATCCGAATTTGACTTCTATTAAGAGAGACTAGGGACTTTGATCTTTTGGTGTCGACCACAGGCCACAGACTTCGGGTTACGACGCAACCGATGGTGTTGCTCCATTGTTCCTTAGCCAGTTGTGTGGTGACGCCGTCAATAAATGTCTTAGCAGTGTATGAACCGTGAACTAATTACAAAAATAAAAGCGGTATGGTATGTGCCCCGAAGTCTTAGTCTTAATCTGCAGCTTGCAGTCCAAGAAAAATTTTGAATACTCAACAAACAAAAAAATAGTAAATAAATAAAAAAAACTTCTGCACTTACTAAAAATCTTCATAGATCCATAATTTAACCTAAAAGAAAAATTATAAAAGAAGATAATACTAATAATTATTGCAATTTGCAATTAGTTTCAATCCTATTTTATTTCTTCTTAATTTCACTAATTTTAAATTCTTAAAACCAAAAACAATAAAAAATCAAATCATAATAATCATATTTTGATTGTTAACCTAATCATTTATCTATATTTCTTAATTGTTATTATTGTTATTGTTGTCTATTGATTAAAAGTAAGTTCATAACATCAACATATTGACTTTAGCCAATAGTCGTTATATTTTTTAAGGTAAATACATTTTTCTTTCTTAATAACATTTTTTTTTAATTACATATATCAATCAATATCCAATTATTCAAACATTATATAAGTTTTTTTTTTATTTGCATGTAAATAGTTTATTTAGTATACTCATGTTTAATTTAACTTTAAAAATTATAATCTGCATGTTTGTATTTATAAACATGATGTTTTAATTTGATTTTCAATTCAGGAATGGCGTTAGTTGCAGAAAAAGATGTAACTTTAATTTAGGGTAGATACTAAAAATCGGCCAATTTACATATCTACATGGAACGGGTGGGTGGCTAAGGAATCGTATTGCCATCATTTAAGACTCCATATCCAGATGATTTCTCTCCTGACTGTAACCAAGGATACCTCTAAATTTTTCTCTACATTACAGTGCTGAACCAGCCCTTAGCCGAGATTGCCACATCAGCAAGATTTTCGACCTCTCTAACAAACACAGTAACAGCATCACTCTAAAACTACTCACCAAAACCCATATGGGCCGGTGGGGAGTGGGGACGTTCATGAATCTATTTTTGTCTATCTCTGTGTGACAGCTGGCTGACTTGAGGTGTGCTGGCAACGGTGAATTGTTGACTCGATTTGTCCATTTTATTTTTATAAAAATTCTTCATTTTCTAATGTTTGTTTCAATTGAATTTGCATCTCAATATAGTCCACAATCTTGATTTTTGCATGATACGTTCCACAAACCACAAAATCAATAGCATTCAAAAATCAATAACTTTTCCTTCAAAGTGTAGTTAGTCTTTTTATTTTCTCTAATTTGTCAGACATTTGACAACTTTCACCCGACAAACTCTCAGTTTTGATTTACCTGAACGGTCAAAAACCAGTTTTCTTCATTTGACGTTTTATCAGTCAAGAATTTTATGACTATAAGTTGAAGAACTTATCTGTTTTCATACTGTTCATTTTCATAGCAGACGAAGGAAAAGTGACGTTAGCGACCAGTCATGTTTTTCCGTTTAGGCTACATCTAGTTCAGACCAATCTACTCGACTGAAAACTTTTGAATGCGGCCATGTAAACCTATTTCACGGTTTCTGTAATGATATTTGCAAGCGAGGCAGTGACAGTTCGGTGAAGGTCTGTCAAAGATTTCCACCTGGTTGCAACCGAGTTTCGCACAATTTTGTAAATTTAGATCCTACAGCGCATCCGGCATTCTGTGTCCCAATCCCTTTCCAACCAAAAAGAATAGCAAAGGCTGTTCTTCGTCTCTCCGCACAACGTGATAAGTTTGGAAAAAATGCCAGACACGCCTCTGTGAAGTTCACGTGTATTAAGGCTGTCATATGCGCCTTTAAAATGCATAAAAGCTTGTTAAAGTCGATCTGGTCGATCTTTCTGGGCTTTCCCCAGTATCTGTCTTAATTTCAAAGTTTGTTCGATTGTTTTTATTTTTACCGCATTGGTTCATGCGTTGGTATGCATTTTTAATTCATTGACTGAGTTTTAGAGAGTCTTCTGTGGTTATTGCTGACAATTTCAACACGCCAAATTAAAAAAGCGGCAGCAGAACTACGATTCGAGCTCTCTTTAAAACAATTTCGTCACTAAATCTAGGTGCATTTCGCCATGAAAGCGCTAAAACTTAAAAATTTCCTTGTGGCAAACAAGGAAGAAAAACATGGTCCGCACTTCAAGACGAGATGCTATAAACACCGGCAAGTGATCTGCAACATGTCTCTGTAGCTAATTACATTTACCGGAACGTGACGATCATATTCATCGACGAAAAAAAAACTGCCCAATGACGCCATACCGGCATGAAAGGATGTGTCATGACGGAAATGAGAGTTCTCACCTGTCCAGTAACGCATCTGTTGCTTATTGACGGAGCCGTTTAACCAAAAATGCGCTTCATCGCTAAAGATGATTTTGCGATGAAAATTGGCGTAACGCTCTTAAAGTTGCGACCACCGACTCGGAATTTCGGTAGTACCTAAGTTTTAATTATTTGTAAACTTGTTTCTTCGTGTACTTCACCATGATGAACAATTTAATTTTACTGAATATTTTGACATTGACAGTTCGTTAATCGGTTTAAGGCAGCGTTCACACTGAAAGTTTGAAGTTGTCAATCAAGGACCCTTTATATGATGCGCCACTTGTTGTGTCTCTCATTGTCCCGCCGCAAAAAAACACTACGCGTTTTGTGAATTTGTGGCATAGCCAATCCCTAATTTACAAAAGCGTTCCTGTATTGTGTAGCTGGGTACCTCTTCGCTAAAAGAAACGAAATATGGAATTCAGCCAAAAGGTCAGCGAACAGAAACAACTCTAAAGCCAGTCAACTTTATCCACTGTTTTCTAGAGAGAGAGATTGAGCTGGAAACAAAGACAACATGTCGAATGCGATAAGCATCTGTGTGCGGCCTATTTCCAATCATTGACCATGACGTAATTGATTGCTGCCTCGTGTCGAGTTGTCGCAGTATTCATATATGAGACCGCTCGTTTTCTAATACCGCACGCGAATAAACCTAACGATACATTTATCTTACTATACATAGTTACTAACAACTTGTCAACTTTAATGCTTAAACCTTCATACAATTTAGTATCTACCAATTTCTACCTGTAGACCTTGAAAGGTATTTGATTTAAGCTGCATCGCAACTGCTTAACAACAAACAATGACCGATATATCGTTTGACGCGTTTATCATATCAACAAAGAGGTTTTGTCAGTTTGTCAGAGTCAGACACACTTGCCTCTGCCTATGTAGCTATGCGCGCTTGTGTGTCCTCTTTCATTATCGCTGACAATCGTTTTGCGTGTGCCACAGCGGATGCCTTTGCCATACGAAAATATTCCACGAGCTATCGCTCGCAACTGTATTTATTGTATGTGCTCTCGACTCGCTGTGTTATCAGTCATATGAGCTGCGGCCTGTTGTTGCCATCGTCGTTATTGTTGTTATTGTCGGTATGTGGTATCACGCCGCAACCCCGCACTCAAATATTACACATCCTGTCCTTGTCTAGATGGAAAAACACAAAAGCTGAGGAAAAATTCCTCCTAACAGTGTAAACGGCGAGTAGACTTCAATAATTCAACTTAGACTGTGCTCCCGCCGACGGCGAGAATGCTGCTCAGCAGCTGATAAGCATTTCGTAATGACCTCATAATGAGATTGCTACCGCTGCGCTGCTGTCCACCGGCTCTCTGTGTAAACAGTTTTATTTGCCACTAAATCACATGGCAATTGTTTATTGATTTCACATTTATGTATGTAGAAAATAACGCTCAGCGAAGCTATCACCGAGCGCTGTAGCGGTGTGCGCCTCAAATCGCGATGTGCGTACGTGAGCTGTGTCAAATAATCCGCGCGCCCAACCACCCGCTGCTATAATCTATATATTCTATAATAGCACAGCAAAGCCCCGCTCTGTAGTCTTATCTGGCGGTAATTAGACAGAAGGCACAACTCGAACTTATTCGTAATGAGAAATCGGATAGTTGACGAAGATTCACATACCTACAGTATAGGCTAGCAACTAGCGTGCTGTCAAGGTGACAGCGACGACTTTTTATTGTTTTTTCCTGTTTTGCAAGCGACCTAGAGACGTTTGATATACTGATACCGATACGACGACCGTAATCAGCAAGGTTTTTTGTCGAACACCGCCCCTTTGCCAGAGCTCACCTTGTGACCCTAATGAAGTAGACTACAAACGGGTTAGGCTAGATTAGATAGACAGACTTCCTCAGATCGATCGCAAAACAAAATTTCATTTCCGCCTCGAATTTTAGACCCTCTCTGTCGTTGTCGTTGCCCTCGCCGCCGCCTTTGATAAGACATTTCCGCTAACCGAAAAAAAAAAAATCATTCGATATTCGATCGAACATTCAAGACCGATTTGCTTATCTTTTTAGACAGAGTACCTATGCACCTCCTGGCGGCTGCTTCGCAATAAAAACCAGTGAGAAACAAGTTCCCCACTAGACAATGTCTGTGCAATCAGTGTATGCAAATCGTCCAATCAAGGTCTAACAAGGTCGCGAATTTGAATGAATTCGGACGGGTCCAATGACCCATATACTGGCAATGTACATATTATACACAAAAGCGAACAACAATCGCGCAGCACAACCTGTCAGCCGGTTGGACGGGTCGAGTGTAACCAGCCACAGACACATCGCTCTCTTTCTCCAGCCGGAACTCATGCGCACACAAGGCGAACGTCAAACGGCGCACGTTGTCAAAAGCGAGCTTCGCCGCTTCAAGGCCGCCCATCGCGCCGATGTCATATATCCCAAAAACCAGGCTGACTAGCTGTCAAACCGTAACGAAAAAAACACACAAATATCGGCGCTAGCGAGTGCCATCACCGCCACAGCTCACAGCGAAATTTCAATTTTAAATTAACTCTTTTGGCAGCCAGCAGCGCCCTACACTATTGCTTATGCTAATGTCAATGCTGGATTGGAATTCCCCAAGTGCCTGCCTCGAACGGCATTAAAAAGCACTAAAAACCACAAACGCGAAAAAAAAGAGAAAAAAAACGAACAATAAATGAATGCTTAAGCAATTTCTCAAAACCAGTCGACGCGTGGTTACTCATTTGTTTTTGTTTTCTTCGCACGGTGCTGAGGATAAGGGGGCATCAAAAATATTCCGTATAGAAGTGCTGTCGCAATTGAAGTCTAGCTCCTGATTGTGATCTCGCGTCGTTGGCGGAGGCACTTCAACTCTTTGACAAGAAGATATACATTTACGCAGGAAGGTGTTCGTGTCAGTGTCGCCGCCCTGCGATAAATCAAAGCGTGACCGAAACCGAAACTGAACACGAACAAGAAAATTTATTGATCGATTATCGAATCACGTGGCGAGCAACAACAACATTTGACATTTCTGACGCGTGCATCTTTCGTTGTTTGCGCGTTTTTGTGAGCCTCGCCGCTGCGGATGGAAGCAAATTTATTAGTCTGTTTTGGTCTGCTTTTTTCTTCGTTTTGTTCGATGGAATTTTGACGTCAAGCTTTTTTGCACACACGGACAATATTTTAATTTGTATTCTTGAAAGAAATTTAGTTCCGTAATGTTGATTTAATTTGATCGCAGAGCAATGAAGATGTTTAGTATACTGTATACATTTATACCTACCTGCCTGTAGGCATTTTTGCGGTGTGATTTCTGGAATTCTGGAAATCCCATTTTGTTGTTGGCTTGTAATCACGTTCTAGTTGCGATTGCGACTATGATGAGCTGGGATTAGACGTGCGTGTCTGGCGACAGTAATTTGATCTGTGAATATCTTTTCGCAAATGCGCAATAAAGTTTGTGACGGTTTGTCATAGGTAAGCGGATGGCTCCTGTCACTGTCAAAGGGCGATAATCCGAGATTATCTGCGATTTCGACGACTGCTAATGCGAACACTTCAGCACGGGGATTTTGATGTCTTACTGCGGAGTTCTACAACAGTTTTGAATTATATGCGGATTTATCTTTGATCATCTGTGGTATTTGCCTTTGAGCAGCAGACGACTTTTCAGAAGGAACACCAGATTGATTGATTGCTGGGCTTATATGGCGCCAGTGATTTTTTTTCCTAATTATTCAACTACCGGTTTTGTATTTCTGATGGCTGTACATATATTTGAGTTGGAAATGAGCACCGAAGTTTAATTCGGTACTTGAAAAGTGACAGTTCCTGTTTCTTTTGATTCAAAGGGCTATGAAATATCGCAACCATTTGTGTAAACTAAGACTAAACTACTTTTAAGCAATTTCGTATATAGAAGGAATGCCTTTCAGGGTCAGGGTATTGAATTAGGCAATACTTGTTGTTCCGGTGTTAATTAATTATTTTCTCAACAAAACTAACTCTCTAACAAACCTCTTTTACGAGAACGACAAAAATGTGTATATTATGTAGGAACGATCGCTTTAAGGTTATGAGAAACTTTGATCGAACAAGTCTTGCGCGACCCAGTCGTAGGTCTACTTTATTTGATTTATTTTCCAATCCCACAATGGACCTTGACAGTTCTTAAGGCTTAGAATTTGGTCTATTTTTTATATTAATATCTATCAATTGTGAGTTTCCTTAAATTCAATATCGAATAGGGTGATGGTACCAGGAGTCCGCCTTTTAGTTTAGTGTCCTATACTCTTGTATTAAGCAATTAAATAAAAATTAAAGTTACAAAATAAGTGATTTGTTATGATTTTTGAGAAGTCGGCTTTTCAAATATACAGTATAGTTAGCCCCAATTTAGTTTACACATTTTCAAAAGAACAGGGGGGCTGACAACTAGAGTGCGTCATAGTCAGCCAACATTTCCTAGTAAATGTACATCAGGGGCCATCACCCTATGGCCTTTACTTAAATAAATACAATTTGATTGTTTTGCTGACTGTTTATAACGGAATTAAGCAAGCCGCCGCAATCGGCGATTAACTTTAACTAGTATCGCTTGTGGTCGAAAATCGACCATACCTTTTATAGGTATGTTATACTAAAAACCGTGCCACAATTATTTTCGTTATTTATGATTTTTTTTTATAAACGAAAAGACCGACATCTAGATATCGAAAAAATACTCCATCGGAAACAGGTTCTAATCTAAGATGATTTATATTTGAATACGTTACTTAAGTAATATGGCGACGACAAATTGAATGTCACCAAAATATTTTCAATTACCTGTTTTGGTATACTCACAATTTTCTGTTTGTGCACATCTAAGGCACAGTACCTTTCGAATGATATAGGTTTCATTCAACTCATTTCATTATAAATACTTGAAAAGTGTACCGAAACGTAGGATGTTCACGTATTAATATAATGATGATAAATAAAAAACACATCTATACGTATGTGTATTGTGTATATACCGGTATACCGTGAACAATTTACACAATCACCAATCTGACGATAAATACGACTACGGATTTCTCGGTAATTAATTATTGGAAGAAAACAAAACTGATATACCACCTTATTGTTGAATTTAGTTAATTCCCAGTGTAGTCTTCGAATGGTTTCAGGAAATGGATTGAAAAGAAGGTGTTTTTTTTTTTATTTCGTCGGCAGGCTTAAATGTTTATGTAAATAAAATGAATCCATTGTAACCAGTGGAAATAATGTAAACTCATAGATATATTTTCAATAATGTTAAATCTAGGGTTTGGAGTAACCAGTTGTGTGTTTCGATTTCAATACCTTCGGCTTTTGTCAAGGAGCGTTATTCTGTTGGAGAATAAATGGCTGTCCGTGTCTTACGGCAGATGGGAATGGAAATGAAATTCGTTGTTCCATCAGTTGGATTGGATTGAAATCTCAAAACCTTACTGATCTGAAAACCTTACTGATCTGAACGACCAGTTCGTATTTTTGACGAGTCATTTTCGGCATCCGAATAAATCTCTTTTCGATGATCCAGGAAACTCAAAATAACTCTCGTCCGCCCCCAAAACTTGGTTCCAGGAGTTTGTTATCTTATTATGGACTCTTGAGTGGATTACTGCCGTTTGGTTTCGCATCCGGGAATTTTCAGTCTGCGACGGCGACGGATATAAGAAACCTCTAAAATCAAAAAAAAATGTTGCGTACATCCGAGTTGTTCTTATGTGCGAAAATGTATAAAAGAAGCAATGTTACACTGTATTTACACAACATGCGTTTCTTATAAGCTATTTGTTCTTATATGAGTGTTCTTATATCCGTCGTGGACTAGACTGAACCGTACTTTCCTTACAGAATATGTAAAAAAAAAAAACAAATTCAGCAAATCGCCTTTGAATTGTCCTTTGGTTAATATGTTTCTCCATTTCAAGTTTAAGACTTTGAGGGGTTAAGAGCGAATTTTCCATAAATAATAATAAGTCTTCCTTTTTTCCTACACGTAAAAAAATAACTCATTTAAAATAAACCAACTTTCGGTTAAAAACTACCAAGTAAAACTGTTAATATAGCTCCTACAGAGTTAGTGGACTAAAAAAAAATTGTTTCGTACAAATAACCGATTTATCAATTTTCTCTGTCGTAAATAACAAACTATAACTCTGTGGAATTTAACCAACCTACTTTGTTTGGTTGATATTAATCTAGAAACTTGGTTATGCATTTAACCTTTTTATCTCGGTAGTTTTTAACGACGAATACTGTTTTTTCCACAGAGACCTAGTTAATTTTAAGTCACTTTTTGCTTTACCGAGTAAAAACCGCACTACACATTTGGGCGTGTACCTTCTTTGGTATAACTTTTTCCTTTTTAACCCACGTGTGAGGTAAGTTTTGCTCAGAAATTGTTCACTTGTGCTTATTAATTTGGAAACTTATCAAATTGCCTCGATAAATTAAATGCTTCCTTTATTTTTTTTTAACAGAAAGACAGCTGCCGTTCTTTGCGACAAAAGGTGTTCGATGTTCCATATTTAACTCTCTCCTTTCCCCCATATTTTAACCAAAACGATAAATCTTTCAAAATAATTTTGAATTCAAGCTGCAACTAAAACAACCGTGAAAAAAACATTTCGTTCAAATACGTAAGTACGACAATTAATTAAAATCGCACTTTAACTGCAAATATTTATGTCTGACCTGTCCAGGGATAGGAGATGGGACTTAATTAATTTCATTTACACACGCTATCGTAGACCACACCATATAAATACAATCACTGAGTAGAAACTCACAAGGGCAAATTCGATCCGTTAGTAGTTATGCGCCTTGAAGAGCGACTTGCGCTTCTGTTAAAATACTTATGTCGATGATTTTACCTTTTTAATACTAGCTTTAATTTTTTGTTTAATAGAAAGGATTCCAACGTTTTGTGTCGACGGCTGAATTAAGAAAATTTCTCAGGACAGTAAAGTAGGTATACCTACCCCGAATGCTTTTTATACATGTTCGCTAAAGTTTGTCCAGTGAAAAACATTTTGAATTGTAATGAATGCATAAATTAAATTTCACCCGCCGATTTATTCCCATATGCTTAATCCCAAAGCTTTCGCCCGCACCAAATACACCTAACCAAGTTAAATGTGTGACGACCAAAATTTATCTTCCATCGATCTATTCCAGTCTAAAAGTTAGCTTTGTTTTTTACCGTACTTCCAGTATAGTTTCTATAAATAGATCGACGATTCCAATCTTGTTTTTCAACTCTGCCATAAGGTGGTTATCCGCGCTACTCATCTATCTTGGCCTTTGAATAGTGGTAGCTTTTAAAATTATTTTTCCCACTTAAAACGCCAGGGTTAAGAACCCCAAAAGACCTTGGTACATGGCTATCAGACTATCACGAACCAACAGAGAACACCGCATTCATATGATATTATCTTTTAGCACAAAAACTCTGATAAAACGCGGAAAGTTCCCCTCCAAAGGTCTGTTTTAGTGTTTTATCTCGAAGCAATATATACTTCAATGCTTCGAGAGTGTCGTTGATTTTGTCTATCGACTACCTCGTTGAATTGGAACCTTATTCCGCCACAAAAATTAATAAAAAAAAAGACAGCTCAACACTTGTTTTCGAGTTGATTGCCGATTGCATTTACAAGTTAAAAATAAACCACACTTGAGTGGCTTGCGTATCTGCCTTCCTGTGCATGACACGCTGATACAATCGAGCACACGCGACAAAACGTGAAAAAATCCCATGCCATACCTGTAACTGGATGCAATGCTACAGCAAACCAACACTCGTGTGAATTGAATACTGTCCTAGGGTATTTCCGGTGCATGTGACATTCCGAAAAGGAAAATACTGTTAGGGCACTTTTTTTTCTAAATTCGAAGGACATTGGCAAAACGATCATGTGCTTGGAGGAAGTAACTTAATTTCACCACTTCCAACGTCATCGGCAAATTTAATCACGTATCGTGAGGTGAGTCGTCTTTCCCGCATGATACAATCGTGCCGGCCGTGCCACGAGTCAGGTAGACTGGGCCGGGCTATATCTACAAGCGCGCGCCTTACAAATCCGATTCAGCAGTATACCAGCGGCTATTTTTATCGTACGAATATGTCACTTGATTCGCATAATCTCGCTCAGGTGAGTTCTGTTTTAATTTTTCTTTTCTTTTTGTTGCACACTGCACAATGAAAAATTCCAAAATATTTATGCCATTCATCAATTCCCCCGCAGCGCCGCCGGCCTCTTCTTGTGCAGCGTGATCGCCCTTAATTGACAGTATGTACATTTTTTGACAGATTTGGCAACTTATCAAACCGCTGGACGTGCGCGCGCCAAACAACCTGTATGTGGCACGGGGCTATTGCTATTTCCGTTTTGCTTACTCCACATGAAAATATTTCCGATTGTGAATATAGTGGTGCTCCACATTCATGGGGACGAGTTACCGACCAATACCGCAAAGGCGAACGCAATCCGGGAGACTATCGGAGACTATCATTCTGTTGACGTACTAATTAACAACGTAAATATTTAAAATTCACATGAAACTTAATATTATTTGTGGAGTTGTTTTCATTGTTGATGTTCAGTAAACTCGTAGGTACCTACACTATATGAATTTTTTTGCAAGTCGCGTCTGTTTGTTTTCGTTGCTTTCTTCGCGTTTTGTTCTTATTTTCCCCCTTTTTTGGCTTATTTTTGTTGTTTTCGCTTCGCTTGGAAATAAATGATAAAAATAAGTTAATGCGCATTCTCCTATTGTTTTACCAAAAAAATGGTAAAGAAAAGACACAAGTGTAAAATGAAAACATGGCGGAGCTTGGTTGAAAGAATTCAACTAACTTCCGCTACTGTGACTGTGATTGGGAGACTGATAAGTTTATTGCGACTACAAACCATGAGTGTTTGGTTTCGTTTGTAATTTTGTGCGATGGGTACCGAATTGCGTTTCAGAATAAACGAGACTGCGACTGCGACTAAGGTAGGTCATAAACATAAATGAAAGAATAAAACAGAAACCTACGACGACACTCACTCACGTAATGTTAAGCGGAATGTGATTACTGATTACGAAGGAACGCTGTCGCGGCGGTTCTGTAAAAGTTTTCCCGTTTTGCTGGTGAATAGCGGTTAAGTGGCGAATGGTGTGTAGCTGTAGGTAGGAGCTAGATTACATTTTTCCAAAATACGAAATAACTAATTAAAATGTAAGAGAGTCATTGAAGTACTCAAATACAGTCACACACCCTTTCGTAGATGACTCAATGTTTCCCTTGAAATAAGCTCACTCGGTATTCAGTGGCACACATCAGCATTAAGTATTGAGGGCTGGTTATCTCTAAGAATACTGTTATTTATTGAACTGTCTCTGGGTCAGTAGTAATGGCGGTATTTTGTTGTTGTCAAGTGTGCTGATAGGTGATGTGCAAGTGGCATGTATGGAATCGGTCAACACGGTCCGAGTGGTCCAATTTTGATTGACTGCCACATAGATCCGGCTGAATTTAGCGATTGGTTATGTTGGATTTAAGCGCATAGGTCGATTGCTGCTTATTGCCATAGACCTTGGACTTTAGGAAACCCCACAAGAAAAGGTCTAGGGGTTCACAATCTTGGTGGCCAATTCACGTCACCGATAACCATCGTTTATGCAGAATGTACATCGTGGCGTCTGCTGTGTAGTGGAACCACATGTCGTCGACATCCATATCGCTCAATGTGGGTCAAAAGAAATCTGATAGCATCGCTCTGCAACCATTATAACTGGTGTCCTCTGCCAAACGCTCCTAAGCCAAGTCAGTGAACAAACGGCTTTGTCTATGAATGTCATTAACTTTGAGCTCCTTTGTCCTGATACAAAATTCGGTAAGTTCAAGTCTGCGAATGGCCGATTTTTCGGTGTGGAATTCACTGCCTCGGATTTGGCTGTACATTGTCGCTGTGATCTCAGATGATCTGGCTTTCCTTTGACGTACGGGTGTTGGCTGATTGAATCAGTTGCCTTGAATTTGATCACCAAACGTTGGAGAGTCGACTTTGAAGGACAACCGCGTCCGCCGTAAAATGGGCGCAACGTTTGCACTGACGAAGACTCATTTTGATGATTGGAGGTGCTGCTCAATCGTGCAACTTGATATGGTGATTTTTGGCATCAAAAACTGAATAATTAACACCAGATTAATCAAAAGCCACCAAAACAACATGGCCGCCACATTCCACCAACATCCACCCGTTCTAATTGAAAAACCCTTTATTACGTCGCATTTAGATCAATAATTTCGTCAAGTTCCTCGAGACCTAAGTAAGTAGAGAAATAGAAGTAGAATAGAAAAAGAATAGGAGTAGAATGGGCAAAGTTCAGTTGAGAAACTAGTAGTCTGAGGGAGAGTCGATCGTTCGCTATTAATCGAACTGCTTGTTTCCAAGTTTTGGAAACGAGCTTGATATACTCGCCAACCTAAAAATGCTCCAGCGCTGGTTCAACCACCGATAAGCATATAGTTAGGTGGCTAGCCGGATAGGTAAGAGCGGCAGGACACAACCAGTGTAGGTCCATTTCAGGAACCCATTATCGACACGCGAAAAGATTCTTACCACGTTTCCCTATCCATTCAAGTATGGCGCCTTCAAGTTTACGTTTCCTACGTCCTACCATTGGTCTGGCCGTGACTACACATTTTCAACCAGTCTTAAAGAAAATAATTCAAGAAAACGCCCATTTGAAGATAAGAACACACTCGCCTTTATCAACAAACAGGCAATTTCTGCCAAGAATCACATGCACTTTGACGTCAAACATTTCAAATCAAAAAAAATCTGCAGTTTAATTTTGCTTTTCGTGGAATTTATCCTTGAAAACGTTTCTGATGCTTGCGAACCCAAACCCAATTTTGAATATTTTCGTAAACAAAACTTACCACATTTTTCCTGCGCGCACAAACTCATCCGGCGATTGATCTTTGGGGCTGATGTTTACCATTGAATTGGGTAGATGTTCGAATTGAAACAACAACGCAAAATGGACACACCTTCTTCAACACAGAAGCAGAACGTTTTCATATATTTTCGCTTCAATTTAGGTCCGAAATTATGAACTCGTGCCAAGGCAATTAAAATCTGAATTGTCAGTGACGCTGCTGACAGCAGCAAAACCCAACCGCAGATCTGCGCCCAGTTGATTTCGCTTACTGGAAAGCAAGTCTCTTTCTATCTGATGAAATCCACTCGCATTTTATTTAATTAACAGAATCAATTGTAATTCGTGGAAATTAATTGGTCACGGGCGAGTTTGGGAAATAACCGCCACCTGTCATAAAGCGAGGCGCTTTTCACAATGACATCATGTCATCATTGCGACATGAACCATCATCGTCATCGCTTCCCAGCATTTGCACCTATTCATCGAACGTCAGACTGTGGTCTCACTGTGGCCGACTGGCAATCGCCTTCCTTCCAGTGAAACTCAACTGCAAATTTAGAAGTTGCTCCACCATGAGTCACGAACACACTAATTAAGAGCCAAACAGACTCGCGCTATGTCTATTTTGCCGCGGGCGGTTATCGGAAGCCATATAATACAACCGCTTGACCTTTGGCATATATGAACTACATGCTCCCCGCATTCCGATGAGCAAAGTTTTTTTTGTTAAACACTGGCGGCGCGCTGGAGCAAAAATCACCAAACTCACTTAGCGCAAACGATAGCGATCTCGTGCGTCAGAGATTGGTGCGGACTTTGACTCGTTCCAGCCCTATTGGCCTTTTTCGGTGGCGAAAATCGAAAATAAATCAGCTCACAGTTGAGCCATTTAGGCCGTAAACGATACGGGCGGACATTTGTCAACATTTGACACGATCGCCTGATAGAGCAGCCAGCTCCCCGCTGATAAGGCAAACAACAGCTCCGGTTATAGTATAGCTCGTGGTGTATGCAGGGGAGCTTGTCGTGCCTATTTGCGAGCCGGCACGTGCTTCGACGTTCCGAACCTGTGTGCTATTCTCGGTGCTCGACGATAAGATAAAGTTCATCGAAGTCACATGCAGATAGATAAGGTGCATGCTACCTGCGATTGATTTTTTCCATTGACGGGACGGACTTGGCCAGGGCGTATGCGTATGACACGCTCTCGCACAAACAACAACATGGTAATCGAAAATAATTTAATCCAATTATAGCTTGTAAGCCAGTCGGCGATCGCACCGATCGCGGCGACATATTTTACGATTATTTGACGTCAACAGCAGCTAATTCGAATTATTGACATGATAATGAAATGACTTCTTGCCGATCCAGTGGGCAGCGGATGGTCGGAGTAGCAAACAATCCATCGTGCCGGCGGCCGTCTTGCTAATCTATTTTTGCACCAAGTGCGAGCGGATTGAATTGTGGATCAGTGGAGAAGGGCAACGATTTTTGCGAAAAATTTCCATTCGATTGTGCGGTGTCGGTGTTGCTGCTGTCGTCACGCTGTATACTTTTATATGATGTGCTGCTTCGTCCCGTCCGACTGATCGATGTTTGTCCGATTAGTTAGAGTTGCAGACGCCGCCGCCGATTCGAGCCTCCTGTATACCAAACACGCGTCCGCTCCCAAGATGAATGGAAATTTTTCCACCACCCAATAATAAATTAAGTCCATTTATTAGCACTTCGTATAGTGTCACGCCATGCTAATGGCGCTGCGGCAGTGCCAGCAGCAGCCATACGAAAGTGTGCGCTTTCATCGTTAAGCCAATCGGCTGAGCTAAAGTGCTGCCTATCGTTGGTCGGGCTTGTTGTTGTTTGTGCTATGATTTTATTTGCATTCTTTATTGCCCAGCTATAAGCTATGGTGCTATGATTACATCTTGTGTGATTTTGTTTATCGTGGAAAGGGGGCAATATCACGTGTGCCTTATAAACAGGGCGCAGATTTTATTTGAATCTGAGTTAAGGTCATAAATATTGCAAACGACTTGGGCAAATATTTTGCGCAATTCCAATTCCGGTGGTGATGGCTTTTTTATAACAGTTTTTTTTTTATCTGATTCGTGACCGTTTTGAAGGGTACACATAAGCGACGGAAGCACTAGCTCAATAACGGGATAGTGGCAGTCGCAAACCTTATCAAAAAGCTATCTTCATTCGAGATTTTACCGTGTCAATGAATACTAATAATAAATTTAAGCCTCGAAGTTTTTATGGGAAATATAGCCACTAATAATCATTTTTAGTGTCCAGCCGAAATTTTCCATACAAAATTGCATATTGTGACCTACAAAATATTAGCTATTAGTAAGGCCCATGTGAACTACTCAAAGTCGAAACTTTTAATATTTATTGGTACATTGGCCCAACTCCCAATGTGTTCCAGCTTCTGCACACTGGCCAAATGCTGCGATGCTAATATGTTCAGACAGAATGCCGTCTTTGTCACTTGCAAGTGCAACTGTTTCATCAGGTGGCATATCGGCTCAACGATACCGTTTTTGACGTTTTGATTACCATAATAAGTGATATTCTCTCTGCCCGAATTTTGTTGGTTTTTGTCAGGTTTCATTACATTTGTGGTGAATGAACTGAATAAAGCTCTAAAACATGCAATTTTTGCACTAAGTTGCTACTTTTGGAGGTCTATCCTTTCGACGATAGTGGTCGGAAAAGTTACGTCATTGAGGAACTCAGGTCTTACCATTTGTAACGCAATATTGGGTACTGTTTCGCGGAATTTAAACTGGAAACCTTTGAGGACCTTTTTTCTCTTTGAAATTACTATGGAAACAAACTTTATATTTATAACATAACAATTAACTGCGTAAGTTCAGCGGCCGAGTGACCACTGACGAATCTATCAAGCTCCCATAAGTGCCGAGAAAGACCGTTTTGAATGTCTTTTCACATGGAAAGTGCCACACACTTTTGTCTAATTTTGACCAAACATTACCAGGAATCGGGTCAATACCGAAGAAACACAATGATCCATATCCCAGATGAAGGAACGTCCGCACTAGAACCCTAGCGCCAGCGGCAATGTGACATTTAATACTAATTATATCCCCACTACAATTAAAGAAATGATACAATATGTTATAAAAACAATATCTGAATTGCTAATTAACTATACCTTATTAACAGTTTTATCACAATTCCACTTGCTCGGCTTCGCATTTATTTTTATTTTGTAAACGTTTGAACGATTTCCTTTGACAGGTCGTTTTGTTTTGTTTTTTCTGCCAATGCAGGGGGTAGTTTTGCGCTATATTGAGAAATTTCCCTAAAAGGGATATTTCACAAAAAGTGCTAGAGTTCTAGCGCAAATGGTGAAATGTCAATTTTTTTTATATGGAGTTTGACATGCCGCTATTCATCTAGCGGGCATTGTCTGCCTTTTGACAGTGCTTTTGGCAAGACATTGGAATCAACGCAAAAATGAATCTTCCCACATCGAAGACATCATTTCTGTTAAGTGGACTAGTAAGTGTTGCCAATTTTCTGCAACTGCAGTTGATCGAATGCATTTTTATTCGAAATTTAAATCTTCTGCCAAAAAAAAATATATCTACTGCATTTTTGTAGTACGCCAGAAAATGTATACCTTTTAGCAGAAAACATTACAACAAAATTAATGAATTTTTCTGTTTTGCTTAATTACTCGTTTTTATAATAATTTTGCATTGTTTATGATACTTTTTTGTTATTTAAGCCTATAGGCGCTAAATTTTATCTTCCATAAAAAAATTTCTACAAAGATAAAATGCACCGAGGCAGTTTAGCAAAGCAGAGTATACTGTTCGCACGCTAACTTCTTAATTTCATATAGATGGGCCGATGACAGGTTTCCACTCATTTAGCTCGCGAAATAAATGTTCGGTACATTAAATCGAAGATTATTTTTGACAGAAAAAGCGAGCTCAACATCCACAAGGCTCCCCTTTGTATATCTACTTGTATTGAGTTGAGCACTCAAGACTTTCTTATGCTTACTACTAGATGGCGCTACAGCCAGTGGTGGACCTGATGCCGTCCAAACACCATGAGTGTCACTGATGAACGTATTTAAAGTGATGGTATAGCTCAAGTCCGTATAATAAAAATATTCTCCCATTTCCATCTGCGCCAGAAATTACAAAATTTATCGGCCAGCGGACATACTTTTAATTAGGACATCTCACTCTCTGGACTGGAAATTCTTCGAATCTAATGATTGGTTATCGCTTCAAAATCACAACCAAACCATCTCAGTATGTATTTTAATGGGCGGCAGATATCTCTTTTTGCTGCTGCTGCATGCGGTGACTCTGACTCTGACTCCGACTCTGACCACCGACAGGGATTAATTGTTTGCATCCTCTCTCGCATTTAAATATCTACCACCGGCGAATATACACATATAATGGACCATGAATGCCGTATATACAGCAGCCATCGTGCCTTCACCATGACTAAATCCACATGTTTCGTCCAATCCCTTAACAACCGAAATAATAATAAAAAAAAAGTCCTCTCTCTGGACGCGCGAGGAGTTGCACAACCACACAGCAAATATTGACACAAAGAAAAAAAGATTTATCATCAGCGTCGTCGACAACAAAGCCAAAACGACACGACATACAACGACGACGCATGGTTCCTTAATTAGTCTGGTGCTGCTGCTGTTCTCGTGGCAGGCGGTGGAGTGCAGAATGCAGATACCACACCACTCTCCATATGCCGAAATTGAGCAATTTGAAATTCAATCAGTAGCCCCTCCAATAAGGGCAAATTATAGCAATTCACTTGGCCACCACACAGCAAGAACGGATATCGTCGACCGACTACGTCGCCGTCGTTGTTGTGGTCGGGTTCGGGTCGTCCGACCTATACGTTTGTTGATAAGAGGGCTTGTCTGCGAAATGGAAATCACTGCTCACCAGCAACAAGTCCTGCACGGCATCGGCATGAGTATCCCGTATCGCGCCGGTGGTCTTGAGATAGATGGTCGGGGCGGGGAATCTGGTACGTTAGGTACAATAAAATGATTAATAGTTGGCTCTAAAGATTTTTATAATTTCGGGGGTCCTCAACCAACACACACACGGCCGGCGATGCGACGGCCACAAATAAACGCGTGTAAATTCCCCATTGGAAGCCACCGCATCAATTTCGCGCAATCAAGACGCGAGAGAGATTTACATTTTACTTAGCAGCGGCACGGTCGGATATACACAACGTGATCCGCCAATCGTGGTGGTCAACGTCAGAGTCAGAGCCCCTGATGCAGTATATACATACAGTGCACACTGCGTGTGTTCTTATAGCGTGAAAAGCTTACGCTGATGTCATTGCAGTGTTTACCCGTAGGGCTGACAAGTCGATAGCAATCAGTAACGGGGCCGAGTGCAGTTCTGGGCAGAAGTGATCATTTTCCCAGTCGACTGTGTGTTATTAGGTAAGGGAATGGCAAACCGTTTATTGACTTAATTAAAACAATATTATCGATCGCAAGTATACAGAACTTGGAGGACTGTCATTAGTAAGGTTCGTAATTCCACTAGGTACATAAGTGGAGAGCAGTACTGCGCGTGGAGACCACTGGCTGTAATAGTTCGCAAGAAATACATTGCATTTAATCAGCGCAATTAAGATTGCTGTCCGGTCCCATATTCACAGATAGTGTTGTGTCATTTGGTTATCTAATCCTCGTCATTCTCTCTTAATTTGAATGGCTAAGTCGGCTTATGATTGTACGCAGTACAGTGCTAAATGTATGTTAGGTTTACCCTAGTTGTCAAAACGGTACAAAAGGTGCTAGGGTGAATTGTGGACTCCAAGCTTTGACCTCTTTAACATTGTTCGGTACAATCTCTTAAACTCTTTTTGACAACTAGGGTAACCTGAAGTTGCGAATCTATAAAACAAATGGTGATTTCATAAAGTTAGGCAAAGGGTTCTCTAGTTACGGACGCGTTTGCGCCAACTGAATCGTTTTTTTCTAAATCAAAAAGTAGACAAAGATTTTATGATTTTTTTTAATCACTATAAACACGAAAATTATTAATAATTTTGGGCTCCAAAACGTAAATATAATAGACTTTATGTAGCCTTAAAAGGGCTCACCTTGAAGTGAAAAGGGATTGGGGAAATCCAGCCGTTCAGACTCGGCCTCAAATTTTGCTCCCTTCCAATTGCCTCCAAAAATATAAACTTAAGCAATACTAACCTTACCTGTTGCACCAACATTTTTCTTTTAATCGAATCTTTGGTACTGATAGGTGGAACTGGGTTTTTATTGACAGTACCAGAAGCAAGGTGAGACCCACTAAGGAGGTTTACAACAAGCAAGAGGTTAGCAACAAGCTAAATTGTAGGATTTCTGAAAAGAAAATATTTATATTTACGAAGGTCACGGCAACATTAAAAATTCCCCCGCCGCTTATCTTCTCACATTTCATTGGGAATGACGTTCACAATAAGTATAGGAAATTTTGAAAGAAAACAAAATGGCTGATTCCGTCAAAATTTGGACCAACTATCAAGTGGATAACGAGTTTCGGGCCTCAGTATATCCTGCGTCTGATTGACTGAACGTGAATTCTGTTACAGAAAAACTTTTTAGGCATATGTGCTGTGGTTCTTGTCTTGACTTTCTTATAAGACCCTCCGGAAGTTCTTTCGATCACAAAACTTACAGGTTACAGGCCTCGCTGATCTTGTGCTACGTTTTCCCGGGGAATTAACTCCGAGATTAGGATTAATTTCCGTAAATCTTGTTTGAACCTCCAGATTTATCATTCAAATTTGAATCTCATAATTCCAGGTTGCATGTAGAGTCCGGTTTGTGAACACACTCTCCAGCTCGGGATGCCAAAAATGTAAAACAAACAGAGCTGCATTTGACAGAAACAAAAAAGACGATGTCAAAAATGTAGAACGTAGTACGCAACGTGACCCAATTGGCAATAATTCTTGCTGACGAAATTGTTTGTCCCTATATATCTGGTCATATGAAGGCATAGAATTTGTGATGCATCGATAGGTCATTCCACTCCAACACGGGTACACCAAAGGGTGCTTACACGCATCATATACTGCACTGATTTTTGTTCTGAGTCAGGTTTGGACGTTTTAAGAGTCAATTTACAATAACGGCGTTCAAACTAGGATGTAGTACATAATGTTTTCTGTTATACGTATATTCCTTATAACATTCCAAAAAGCTTTTGCCTGCCTAAGATATTGTCCTTCACACGCATTTTGAATCCAAGTCCAGTCATCAACGTCAACGTCTATCTTCAATTGACTTAACAAATGTCAATGCCCAAAGTGTGTCACTCAAGTTATACTCTCTTATCAAATCTACTTCGTACCTACAATTGACTATTTTTCACACATCAAAATGCCAACCTTTAAACCGCACTTCCACTAGTCGTTTCATTTTCTTGCTGCCACCGCGCGTCGCCTGTAGACTGCACTCGCATTACATGCCAACATAGCGTGGAATACAAAACAAGGCAACATGAGAAAAATAATAATAACAAAAATAAACATCATATCGAACAAATGAGATTTTAATTTAGCGCCGCACGCGCTCGCTGTTCGCTATATACACACTCATATCCGTATATGTATATCGCGAGTAGATCGTCGATATCGTCTCTGAGCTGCAGCTTACTTGCTGGTTAGCTGACTGGGCTGTCGTGGAACCTGATTAGAGTCCGGTTGTGATAATTGAAGATTGCAGGCGGCATGATGACGCACTTGAACTCCCGTCGGTCGGCGGCGAGCTTAAGCTGATTTATAGTGGAGAATTCAATTATCACGACCGAAGCGACGACGTTCGAACTCGAACTCCATCGTCAGGTGAGATGTGCATTTAGGCGAGTATAATTATAATTTGTGAGCGCCCCTCCATATAAACCGATAATTGCTCTCGCTCAATGCGCCCCCCAAACCCAATTGAGGCACTCAATTTATGGCCGGCCATTTCATCTCGCGCGGGAATTTCAATTAGAAAGAGCCTTTGCGATAATCTTCATAATTTTGTCCGTCAAGTTATTATCAATTAGGCGCGGCTTTTATGGGCTTCGAACTTCGATATTGAGATGCTGTGCGGCTGTTCGGTTGCTCGATTGCTCGAGGGGCGTTTTCTCTGTCATAAATATATTTTTGGACATGTCAAGTTGCCCAGACAGTGGCACAGGACCGGATCAGTAATTTAACGGCAGTTTTGGTGCAGACCTGTCAATGTCACTTTCACTGTTCGTATGCATCAATCGAATTTGCGCAAGTCCTGTTTTTGTTTAGCCGAATAAAAAATTTCATCATGAGGGGATTTTCGAAACGGGAAAAGCCCAATCCACTGAAGAGGAGATTCATATTTATACAAAAATGTCAATCAGGAAATGACTGGGCAGAATGGGGGTTGTTGTTTCGTTTTAAGCCGGGCAGATTCAGCCATTTAAGGTGGTGGTAGTTGGTATCTCCCCGGAGAGAGGTTCAACTTCGTCGCCAACTGACACGAGGCATGATGACATTAGTAGACGAATGACGCCAAGGTGCTAAGGGAACTGGTTTCGGAGAAAAAAAAATACAGTTCTGGTATAAGATGCAAGTTGCTATAGGTGTCTTGTCAAATCGACTTGACAACAGTATGTCTTGACTTGATTTGTTGCCTCAGTTGTTTGGATTGATTTCTTCTCGAGTGCTAATTGACATTGTCAGGCAATTTAGCATCGGAGAATTAATGCAAACTTGCACGTATTGTACAAACGAGTATGAAAATGCAGGTTGGGGCAGCTTTTTTTTACAGTAATTTGTTATAAAAACAGCAGTTTTTATGGATTGGCACTGCTGTGAAAGAACTGACACAATATGTCTGGACTTTTCCAAATGAAGCCCAAAATTAACTGCGTTTTTTACTCCTCACGTTCAAGGTATATATGAGTATGTTAAATAGAATGAAGACTTGGCTCAGCCAGTGTTGTTATATCGTGGAATTTATCCCTTTTTGTGGGAATTTCGATGTCCGAAAAGCCTTCCGTGGGATAAAGGGATAAAGCACCAAATCGTGGGAATTTCAGAAATCTGCCAAAAAACATTAAAACTATACATTTTTCGTGAAATTCTATAAAAACACTTGTATTTCACCATGATTATCAACACACTGAATGTCCATAAAAAACAGCCTTTTATATCGTCTTTTATCAACATTTTCTAGTATCAAAAAATAATTACAGCAGTTTTACCTACAAACTGCGGCTTTTATACTAAAGGTTAATTTAACGTAATTTTCTTTCCGTGTAATACAAATTTTATATTAAAAACTGGATTTTGACGCAAAAAAGTATCGTGGGATTTTAAAAGGGAATTTGAGTACGGTGAAAAGGGAAAAAAGGGAAAAATGACCAAGCTTCGTGGGATGAATGAAGAGAGATTGCTAACAACACTGGCTCAGCCAACTAACAATTCTCCGCGGATTAAAACAAAGAGTTGCCAAAACAAATTTTCCTGCTTAATCGATAACTTTTATGGAAATGCCACAAGAGCCAATGCGAAAAGAGAGGAATATGTTGTTCGGAAAAACAGTATTTTGGGAAAAAGCTGAATCTTTCGAAAAAGACGGAATTTAGTTGTAAACATAAAATAGTTTTACATTTTTAGTTTCAAATCGAGATGTTAATCAATTACGAAGATAGAGGATCTCGGAAATGCGAGAATCACTTGATCCTGAGGCCTAAACTGAAGTAGAAATATAATAAACAAGATAAAAGGAATCAGAAAAAAATTGTCAAGATTAAGGTGAAAGGAGCTACCTATGAATGAATGAAATGAAATAAAACTTTTAAATGTCAACGCGAAGCATTGGGCATTGACACTTGTTAAGTCAAGTGAATTAGACGTTTACTTAAAGCACTGTGCGATAAAATGATGACGGACGCAACTTCGACGACTGGACTTGGATTCAAAATCCGTAGTGAAGGACAGTGGGCACGACTAGATTAGTCTGGATGAGACGTAACTTTAACGCAAAAACTATAGATTGGTCGGGAACGTCACTTTGTCTACGTCAGACACAAAGCTTAAATAGTGGGAGAGTAGCGTCCTAAAATTAAATACAGCGTTCTCTGTATTCATTAAATAATATTTTATACTTTTGTTTATATATAAATTTAAAGAAGCAGCAAAAATTGTATAATGACACGTTTCTTAAGGGTTTATCTAAGCTAAGCTTGTCGGGTCTTGGGTTTTCACAAAGGAAACACAGAACTTTGTCGATGTATACTGTTCTTATTGCGATCTTAAGGCTGAGTTTTTATACAAAAATCATCACACTATCGGAAGCTGCAAAATTTTGTGCAAATGGCGGCAAATGTCAATTCTACTTTGACATTTGTAAAGTAAACAGATCAAAATACACGTCAACAAGACATGAACCGCTATACCCCCAGCGTGGAATAATGTCGAGCAGAAATCGAATGGAGCGGTCCATGCTTCAGTGGTTTGGTCGTCTTTAACTCTAGATTCAAGCCGTGCTATAGAATCCGTGCTATCCGACAGGCGTTTTCTTTGTACACCTAGAACGAGATGGCTATATCAAGTGTGACATGAAATGATTTAGAGTCGGTTCTGAAGGATGGAGAGTTGTAGAGTGCACACTAAGGCATTCTACACGCGGAATATTTCAAAATTTATAAATGATTAATATGTTCAGAAGAATAATCATCATCATCGCAGAAAACAGCGCTACTACCTCATGCTACATACCTACTCCAAGAAAATATTGACGACATCACAGCGAAATGACTAGCTATATTTTAATTTCCTGCATTACCGACAAATAGTTGGGGCTTAATGAAGTAAGTGAGTGACGTCATGGAGTGGAAGATTCACTAACAAATTTAACTAGTGTGATGAGAATGGACTTTTCTATTTTCGAAAGATTCACTATACTTAGTAATAATAATAAACCACAATTATTTAAACCAAATTTTTTAGTGGCTTTTCCTGCAAATGCTATTTGCATTTCATTTTCAAATATTTGCAAATGGCCTACCACAGGCAATAGCAGACAAAAAATTGAATTATCATACCCTTGAAACCAACACAAAGAGGCCTTGATGTTATCTGCACTGCTACCCAACTTCCTACATCGCAGTCCCAGCCCTACCTCACCTTGTAGAACGTCCAACCTTCACACACCTATTCCAACAGTCATAGACGAAACAAGTTTGATCCAACCGCCTGTGACCGTTGCCAGACGGCTACTAGTACTAACACCACTTTCTAACGTTCTGACTTCTATCTCCAAAGTCTCCCATTGAACCAGTTTTGGAATTTGCGGCGAATTCAGAATGCCTATAGCGTTAGCACTGGGATTGGGAATCTTCCACTAGACTAGAGAGCTGCTGAGTCGTGCCACTACACCATACGGCACCCATTATACAATAATAAAAAAAAACCTTATAAAACAAGTACATTGTTGGCGCTGTTGTTTAATGGCCCGCGGCGCGTCTTATCAATGCCCAACTGTTGTGTACGCGACGCCACTGCCGAGGCATGTGACTCCCAGAGCCACCCGTTCGCTCGCTTCAGCTCCAATCTACGGCAAGAGAAGGGGGTGATTGACGTGATGCCATTTGAGCACGTTTTGTTTACTTTGGTGAATAACATTATGCACACAGGTACACAACTGAAAAACACAAAGCACCAGGCTGGTCATAGCAAAAATGAAGGAAAAATTAAAAAATATTATCACGGTAAAAAATAAGAAAAAAAACCGGCTGGTGGCACACAAATGATCACCCGATTACGGTGAGTGTGCTTCACGTGAAATTCGTAATCACCAGAGAAGGTCGCGTCTTGACAACTGCCTGATGGTGTGTGAACACGACGAATCATTTCTAGCGTCCCCCATGGATTTATACGTGCCAGACTGAAGGTGTGAATCGAAACAGCGATCAGTCATATCTCATATCGTTCTCAAAGATATTGTTGACAGATGGACAGATATGTACCTATACCTGTCTGCGCGTAATTCCGCTCGCGCAATGGTAATTATCCACACCAATAAACACCCAAACCCATACAATAAACTTGCTATACGATAAAACATGTACCGGTGGAATCTTTTGACCTTAACTCATTGATCTAATTTTGGAACGACACGAGCTCTCTCGGCGGAAGAACATTGTGTCTGGTATGCAATTAAATAGTAAATTAAATTTTTGTGGTAATGATAATTAAATTTCTGTTCCGACGCACATCCCTGTGGGATTTAAATTTTGCTGAATTGTGATGAAATGGAATTTCCTGTACTATGGCACAGGAAAATAATAAAATGATGCTCAGAGAGTTTAAGTGGGGGGCTATGTTTTATGTAAGTGAGGTTATATGGATTTGACATTCTGGTTTGTTATGAAACGGGTGGACAATTCCTAGAAAATCTGTCAGAATGAGGACCTATAGGTAATTAATTTTTTTGACAACAGCAAAATGAAACTTGTCAACTAAAGACTCGCTGTCAGAATTTAAGGGCAGAACTAAAGGAATATTCGCATTAGAGCGAATTGCTAACAAATCAATTCAAAATTGCTATTTGTTCTACACCAAAAGCATTACATTTAATTAATCTAACATCTATTCTAACAAAAAACCTGAGTCCTAATTGATTTAAGCAGCGAAATTTACAATTGCAGGAATTTTCCTGCGAATTTAAAATTCTTTCCGCGAACTGTCACACTTTATTCACAATCCACATAATACAGTCGCGATCCACAGTCCCACAAATGAAAAATTCAGCAAACTGCAACTAAACAAAATTCCATGTGAATGAAACTACGAACATTCGCTTGTTCGCATTTAGCTCTCATGTGAATAGTCCTTAACACCGTCCTATCTACAGGTATGTCGGCGAGTTATAGGTTTCCCTTTTCCGAACACGCATGTTTCGCACAATAGATAGGTACTAGGATGAATTGAAAAATGCTCCTTTATTTCCAGGAGTATTTAGGATTAGGTTTGTTTGACGTGGATTAACCCTAATGTGTTCGATATAGCACTGAACTCGCCCTGGTACTGAAAACCTGTGTTTGACATGTCTTCTAGGCACTCTTCTTCTTCATACTCCATTCGCCAAAAGATACAAATTTTTCAATGTCAAAAACTGAAAGATCTCAGGGCAAAACTCTGCGTTCGATATAAGTAGCCGAGTTTTTAGGGTTGTGTAGGGTTTTTGACAGGAGTGAAAATTAGCTGACACTTCTTAGTGCGCACTAGTGGGCATGTACACGTGCACTATTAGGCGTGTTTTTTTCAGACTCGATCTTAGCAAAGCAAAGTAAAGTTAGCTCGTCCAACTATTATATGGATTTTCTAAGATTTATTTTTGGCGGTCGAATAATTTCGGGTTTTCCTGATTTTGACTGGCCAGCGATTTAATTTTTTTTTTTATAAGCTCCAATTTTTTTTTTCTTTAGAGCTACCTAAAGGGTAAGATGAATGCCAATAAGCCAAGAGCCATGCAACAGCTTAAGGTCTATTTCCGAGAAGAATTGAGGGCGCTGACATTCTAAGAAAAGTGATGGAAAATGCTCTGGAAAGAGTACGTCAGGTCGAAGCAAACTGCGGGGACAATTTGGGCAATATTATTTTCAAACCATGCGAACATATCTCCAAACTATAAACTGAATTTCAATAAATTTCAAAGTTAAGTAAAATAAGAAAAAAAAAAGTTATTCATTCAATAGTTTATAACGTTACTTATGCGCCACCCTGTATATTGGTTCGCTTGCATTCTGGTCTATGGCAAAGTAACTTCGACTGTTCTTCAATTTCAGCTGTATAGTGAAAAACTTGTATCTATATAATGTAAGCTGTTCAACAAGTTGCACTCGCGAAAAGCTTTCCCATCGCTGAACCTACCTCCAAAAAAAAAGGAAATTCTTGCCACAAAACTTTCTTCCAATAGGGTTAGTTTCCACGATTTAAGAGTCAATGGAAAAGGCAGTATATTTATTGGTTATAGACTTCGCAGCCGTCATTCTGCTAGAGACTGATCAAGCAATGTAACCAAAGTCGTAGCATTGAAGATTTCAAAGTCTTAGTTGGAACTAAATATTTTCAACCATATAAGCCGTCTATGTAGGTTTTCCTAGCTTAACCCATTTGAAGTTGGTCTAAAAATAACCTGCAATTAGGAACTGATCACCAAAACCAAAAATCAGCAAGTAAACACTATCATGCTTACAGCCAACACCTGCTTAGTGCTTTCCTATGAGCCGAATGTGCTAGCGAACCGCTTCTGCAATATAAAGGGCCGCTTACCTCCAAGCCTATACCCTTGATGAGTATTGTGTACTAATAAAACGGCCGTTGACTTTTACTAGGTATCTAAAATTACCTATTAATCACAAATTTAGAATCTCAATGTCGTCCGAGTATATACCCGGAACCGTCCATCAACAAAAAAAAAAAAACGTGAATCATATGTTTGTAGTCTTTAAATTGAAACGCCAACTTTTAGCAAGTTTCTAGGCAAAGTCAAAATTCAAATCGAACCAATGTAGGCCATCAAAAGGTCTCTTATTTTTGTTTTGAGTTCATGCAACTCACTGCTGACGTCAATTAATTTCAATATCAAGTTTATAGTAACAACTTTTCTTCAAACTTTGTCTAAAACTGATTAACAATTCGCATGGCATCGCGCACACTTGCCATACTTATGTGCGAACGGTGCGTGGCACACAAAACACAACTGTGGTGCTTCTACACGATTCCAATTCCAATTCCAAGCTATTTCTATCTCTGTTGGCAATTTCTAAGAACCCATATAGCAATCACACGTCTGTGCAGTAAACATTGTCAAAATAAATATTTAACCAAGTCGAATGGCATTCAGTATCGACATCGGTTCAGTAGCACTTGACTTGTTGTCCGACACACGAATATCTACAACAACAGGAAACGGAATGTGGGGAATTTATTTTCGAAAAAAAAACGAAAATAACGGAAACGTCACATGAGCCATCCACATCACCCCATCGATGCCGTGTTATCTGTCTCTTGATCCGAAAACGCGTCGGATGATAACAAGCATGAGTGAATGAAGAGGATGAAGAGGAGGAGAAGGAGGAGGGTCAATATGTTGTACTTAAGTTTGCAATTTTGTATTAGTCACAGGAAGAGTTCATTTATCACCTCATTGTGCCGGGACTTGGGGCTGAAACATTTTTGCAAGATCACGCTCGTTACGTGTTTACCAAGAGGATAAACACCTACTCGTATGGCCACAGGAAATGTCGTTCCTGAGAAATGGAATAAAAGCGCTGATGAGGTCTCTTCGATTGTGTCACATTTCAATGGAATATTTGCTGTCACTGATTTACATTTGAATGGTAGCGCGTCTACAACTGGCACATGTGGTGCATGTAAGAAACTTTCAAAGGGGGCGCTTGCGACTAGACTGACGATGTAAATTAATGGAAATAGATACTCGGACGTGTGCCAACGTAATAGAAGCAGCGAATACCACAAGATCCTATTTGAGAAGGAGAATCAGATCTGCAGGATGTTTTTGAAAGTGATCTTGATTTGAAAACTGGTACTTTTGAGGATATCTTACGACGCAGGTTTCTTCAGAATGAAAAATTCATAATTAATATGAAAGAAAACAGCCCATCGAACGTCTACGTAAGAATTTTTGTGTGTCTGAATGCATTCACTTGTTTTGACATTTTGTCTAATAAAAAAGAAAATCATTTCAAATTCAAACCTTATTATGACTCAGTTAACTAATGTTTAAACAGTATGGACCTTTATTTTTATGTTATATTAATTTTAAAGCCGAGTATGCAGCTGTTTCGGAACGAAAAATCCCATACAAAAGTGACAACGAGATCATGAACGGAAAATTTCGCTCTCCTTTTCATTTTGCAGTACGTTAAGAAGTACTGCCACGAATTGATGACAAGAAGTGGGTGAATTAAAAAAAAAAAACAATGCACAAACTCGTAATTGAGAGACTTTTGTAGTTTCCATTTTTAAAATGCTCACTCACTCGCAATAAACTGTTTAGAAAGTTTTAGTTTTAAGAAAAGAGTACATTCACAATAGAAGTCGCCAAACTTTAAAGTGGATATCCTAAATAAGGCTAAATCCCAAAAAAACAATCTTAAGGACCCAGTGAAAAAAGAGATAAATAGCCAGTGCTGGCAACACTGCTACTTGTGTAGCAGCTGATGGAACCCTCCACAAATTATTTTCCGCTGCCTTTTCGCAGAAGTTTCGCTGTCCATTTGGAGACTACCGGAAAATTGCCTTCCGTTAATAAAAACGACTTACAATTTTTAATTTTTTTCATATTAAAATAAATGCAACTTTGACTTAGGGGAAAAAGGGAGACTTTTTCGAATTAAGGGGGAAAACTACTGCCTTTGCAGAGTAAAAAAAGTGGGAAAACAGTCTTCAAGTCTGCGAACACTGCCTACGTTAAGTCGGCACAAAAAAAAGGATCAGTCAATATGTAGAGAAAAAGAGCAATCCTCTCGCAAGCCTGACTACGTACAAATTTGTGTAAAGCCGACAAAACCTCGCCATATCGTGATACCTAGTACAAAGCGAAAACTCAACCAAAGTGCATTTAAACAGAAAAAAAAAAGAAGAAAGAAATCCATTCAAAACATGCAGCACAACCTGTAATTGTTAGCCGACGCGAACGCGCTCCGTTTGTGTACAAATCGTGGCGTGCGGCGCACTTTACTCCACCACCACCGCCGCCGCACCGGCCGGATGCCTGATGACGAGAGCCCATGGCCACACTGTCTTCACCCTAATTTGTTCAATAAACAAAATTAAATTCCTTTGTTAACAAAACTCACCAAATTAGAGTTTGAGTCACACATCTCCCGGCGAAATGGTAATAAGACCGTACACCGTAGCCGTTACATATACAAGGGTTACAAGGCGCCTCCGGAGTAGGAACTGTAGGCACACTGTGTGTGTAGTTATAGTGCGTGGACGGGGCTCTGTTTACTTTTCTCATGAAATCGGTATTTGCACCCAGGCGGATGGACGGCTTCCTTTTTTTCGCCTTCGCCGCCAGTCAGAAGTTAAATCAACACGCACAATGGTATACGTGTGGTTATGTGCTCAGCGCAGGCTTTCCAAGAAATAACAGATCACTCTCCAACCCGAGGACGATCACACCAAATATTTTCCCAAATCATTACTTTCTGGCGCAAGAATTTTTATCAACGTATACTGGCAGATCCCGAAACCCAATCGATCTAAAAAATGGACAATCATCGCCGCAGCGCACACCATATCGGCCACAAGTCCGATCTGAATGATGGAGGAGATCTTTGATGTTACAACTCTCCTTCGGGGTGAGTTATTGTTGGCCGTGTTTGGTAGTAATTTAAGAGCGAAAGAAACGGAAAAACGATTTCGAAATCTTGCATGATATATAAATCCCACACTCCTCCAGATGGAAAGTATCGCAGAAAGTATCACAGAGATACGATCGCCGCGAAGGACATTCAGACTCACTCTGCTCAAATGCAGTTTACGATCTACACAACTTTTGCAACACGTAGCGTTGCGTGCTGTCGCATTTAATAAGATCGTTTTGGCCTCCGTTGTATAGTTGCTGATGCTGGCTGTGTCGTCGCATATACACAAGTATACATACGTATAGTACTCCAGAAATGGCCGGTTTACCGGTGGCGTGCGGTGGTCGCGTATAATGGAGGCATTGGTCGAAAAGCAAGCCACCGTCAGTTGTAATTAATCGTTGCGCTGCATGCATTTTTGAGGTGTCAAATTCGCTCTGCCCAGGAATAATTAGTCTTCACTTAAGTTCGTGTGTTATTTAATTTTATGCGGACATCTATGGATGTATTTGTGTGTGCTGCATATATGTAGCGTGGACCATGCGTCATATCTATGTATAGGCGCACTGGCTGCTGTTGCGCCTGCTGGGTGTATGTTTTCTTATCGGCGAATTTATGTTGACGGCGAAATTGTCCATGCGTGATTGACGGTCCGGTGATTGAAATCTTTGTGGGCGCGACGTGTTCCTGTTGGTGGCACATTGTAGTCGCGGTTGTATACCTAACATGGATGCGCTTTGACGTTCAACATGATTTTGATGACTACTGTAGGTACCTACCGAGAAAGGGATTTTGGTTTGGTAACTGCATAAGTATAGTGATTGACAAGCTCTCACATATGAATTTAAAAATTTGTCGATTAGTCTTGAATGCGCTTAAGTCAGGTTAACGTGGACTTATGCAAGTGTCAAAAATTCACGAAAACTGATTTGAGTTCAGTCAAATGCCTCTAAAAGCAAGCAAGTGTCTCACTCTCTCTCCCTTTTCTTCGATTTCAATATAGAACAAAAACATGGAAGCTTGAAGAGAAAAATGTGTCCCAAGGACACCCAAGGTCCGCAGTGCGAGATTTCATTGAACAAAGATTCTAATTTTGGTCTAAGAATAGCAAGTCTTCATAAACTAAAATAAATATCACCCACGCCCATCGGCGGCTGGCAACATTTCATACCGCACAAATTCGAAATCTCATTTTTCTGCCTGAAAAAGTTGTTCGCAAAAAAATAAAGGATCATCGAAGAAAAAAAAACGGATCCCGTCGAGCACGTGCTAATCGAAGAGTAAAAAAGGGATCCACATGTCCAACGATATTTTTTTGTTTCGTTATTTTTTCTTCAGGCTGTCATTCGGTCAAATGTAAACTGATACAACCGAAGGCAACCCGAAGAGGATAACTGTAACAGTAACGGAGACAATAGCAGCATAAACTAATTCGGTAGCAGTTACGTCGATTAGCATTAGCAGCAATTAGCCGAGATTCGGGACTCCAAGTGATCCTTTTTCATTGGCCTTATGCCATACATTAACCATTGACCGTGTTCTGACGTTTCATATATGCGGAGTAAGCTAATAGGTGTCAAGATGGATCATATGACATCGCATTGAAATTTTCCAATTCGTTGTTCATGTGACAGAGATAGCCTCATAAACGGTTCTTTGTTAACCAACCAGTGCGGGTTTTCGTTTTACCTGCGTGTTTGTAGACTGAACGCACACTGAACCCTTTGTTTCGACACGGAGGAGCTGCATGGGTAATTAAACTCTTCCAAATGTTGTCGGCCGCCCGTTCTTCGCTCGATATATGGTTCGACAGTGTAAAAAAGTATCGAGTTTTAGGCTTTGTGTCTGCATTGAAGTAATTTGAGTCGAGATTTTGTCAAATTAGCGGTTCAACGAATCTTTCATCAGATGGTTATAAAAAAAAAAAAGTGAGGTTATCCTTTCGATCAGACATCATCATTTGAATATGAATTTTAGTTTTAGCGTTTGAGGTAATTTGCCAATTGTTGTGTAAAATAGGCCATTTCTCTATTCGATTTAAGTTTGAATAATTAGATACCAACTCATTTGTCATTTCTGACAATTACTAATTCATAACTTTGGTTTTTGAAAAATCTACAACAAGTTTGACAATAAATAAGCTGCAACGTCCCATCGAAAACTATAATAAGAATATAAACTTAATGTCACAAGGCGTTACTCGAAGTAAATTCTGCAAATTCGTTCGTATATTTGACACTGACACTGACAATAATATCCTAGGGTGTGACAAATCTAAACGATCAACAAACTGAAAGAATTCTTAACTAGAAAAACATTCTCGTGATCAATAGAAAACAATAAAAAATGCCGCAACATGTCAGCCAGCTGTCGAACTTAGTGACCTAGTTTCTTGAACGCACCCACTGCTGATCGAATAGTAGAATCCTATTATTCGATTTTCGAAAGATTCACAATATGGAAGTATGTATGTACAATTATTGTATACATTTGGTTTCATTAAATTGATTTTTGTTGCTGTGTGTAACTGAAAACGTTCAACAAATAAAGATTACTTGCTTTTTCAAACCGTCTGTGAGTAATATAGTTTGGCAGCACTAAATTCACTCCCCCTTTATGTGTGCACACTGCGACTCCGCTGCGACTGCACAGTCATTTGACAATTATTTAACTGGCTCGTGTTCACACAGCGGGTCAGAGGCAGAGCTCCGTGGCGGCAGTCAACAGTCAACATGATTAATACCTCACTCCAAGTCTTTTGTTTCATTTTCGGAATTCTTTGTGCTCGTCCGAGTAATAAAAATAAAAATATTTCTTTGCACAAGTACAACGCTAATTACTGCGTCAAATTTCCCACTGAACTTCAAGATCATGGACAATGTGCTTTCTGAAGTTTTGTATGGGTACTATTAATGAAACTAATTGGGCAAGGGGCAAGCAAAGCATCGAATTTCACACTCATCCTTTAGAGTTTCAAAACTGCCAACTACGAATTCATCCAAACTGCGCGAACTGTGCGCGCAATTATGTGTGAAATATTACGGAGAAGTGTTAATGAGACGCGGAATGCAGTGAACAGCGCTCCTTTGACCGGCAAATTTCGACTTCATCAGTATGCCGGTATACCTAATTGTCAGACCACTCATTCTGAGACGTCAGCATGACTAACAGAAGTCAGTGAAATGACACGTTTGCCCATACGACGGAGGACGGACACTCAAATCCGCATTTTATAGCAAATTTACTAAATAAGGCGCACATGCAAATCAGCAAATGCAACGGCCAATGAGCCCTTGGTCTGCCACCACTCATCCGAATCAACCCCAGCCACCAGCCACCAGCCACCACCGCACTCTGATCTTTGATTGGAAAAATGCCGAACAAAAAAAAATAATATGCTGCGATTTACTTTCGCAACTGCATCTGGAAGAGTGGAAGCCTGTCGATAAAACATTGAAAGTGTGCATCAGCGTGAACCAGCTAAACCACGTCAAAGGCTGCCGCGCTCAATACGCTTGATATATGAAGCGAGCTCATGATGGAGATTTTTTTATTTTTTTTCCGCGCATTGTTTTTTGCCTTATGATAAATTTTTGTTGTTTTTATTTTATTTAAACCGCAAGAATTATAAAATTAAATTGTTGTATGCTTTTGTCTGCACTTCTTGATTTCGGTTGGTTTTGACACGGAAAGTATACCTAGTTAGAGCAATGCAAGCAAATATGGAGAGTGCGTGAAGTTAGTCCCTGTTTTGTATAGCTCTGAATTTACTTTCTGCAAAAGCAAATATAGGAAAAAAAACATTTTTCTAATTAGGTACCTACGAGGTCCAAGTTGATTGGAAAGTCCAGTTTCCATTTACAACAGGAAGACTAGCGGGGTTTCATGTGACATCTGGAGCAAATGATTAAATGAAATTTTTAATATCGGTAGCAATCGCACAAAATCTAGATACGTTTTCATCAAAAATGGCAGGAAAAGACAAAATTAACAAAATAACGAGTAATAAGAGAATTTCAACTGGCAAGTACTGATAAAAATGTCAAATGCACAAAGTTGGCAAGAAACAAATTCAATAGGTATATTATGTCTAAAAAATCAATTGCGCATAAAAATAAAATCTGTCAAAGATGTAAGTGGCTCAAAGTAGCTCGAAGTCTATCCACGTACTGTTTTCGCTTGATTTTTTTAGTTTGACAGGTTTTTAGTGCTTGGCTTGTGAAAGTGCGTGAATAGACCTACATTAGTTAGCTGTCAATGGAATGCGTGCAATGTTTTCAAAATTTGCAATTCATTGGTGACACGACGCATTAATATGAGGGGTGTTTTAAGGTTAGTCAGAACTAACGATAAAGTTAGCTATCAAACTAAGTTTTTCTGATCAGTATTAGTTTATGGTTCATCTAGATCATCACAAATATCATAAAAAATGTCATAACTGGCATGAGCTTGGAAGTTATCATAAACCGACTCTCTTTCGTTCAGTGCTACCAAATTAAACAAATTCGCACAACTGAGAGACGTCTTCGAGTCTGGCGATTGTATGGATTTTTGAATTGATGAAACAAGGTTGGTGAATTACAAAATTGCCATTCTTTACTCGCTCCACCCGTCGCCATCGAAACTTCTCCGTCCGTTGTTCGACAGCGCTTCGCCATTTAATGGTTCTTTCATACGAACGTGGATTTCTTTGGCATGTTGCGTCAACAGTAAACTAAATTTTATTCAAAGCTGGTTTGTTACCGCCGCACTTAATTTATGTTCGTCATCGTCTTCCGTCGCACGACTTTTCAGTCGTAGCTCAAGTCTACACAGCGAAAAATTGTCCCTCTAAATACGTACATAAACCTATTTTGACAACTCTCATTGAGATACAACTCAAATTTTGACAGACACAATTGAAGGTTCGATGATCCTCAGACTAAGGCACAGCCTTTGTTGCTGCATGAACAAATCGCATTCTTAGTATATTTCGTGAAACAATTTATTTAATAGCAGGGGTCACCGGGAATGCATTCATGAAGCAAACTTGCTGCATCAGCACGGATGCAACACACATCAAGCGGTGTATACAACAAGCCCATCAACCCACCGCCATCGTACCCAAACATGCAAAAATAAAATAAAATTGTATAAATTCAGAACTGAGTTGGTGTGCTTTCATTGAGAGCTAAAGTGAACAGCGGTGCGCGGCGAATTTATCTTTCGGTTTCGTTTGGAATCGTCCTTCATGCACCGACGACCACACTAATACATTATATCGTGCCGCCGCCGCCGACGTTCGTAATGTGGCCAACCAGACTGAACGATTTGCGGCTCTCTATACTCCATAGTCTATGGGTGCGTTTATTTTTCACCAGAATATTCTCTCCTTTTCGTGTGTTTTTTTGTTTTTTATGAATTTTTTCTTTGTTTTGTTGTTTCTTTCCGCTGAATAGAAACGAAATCGTTCACTGAGAAGAGCTGATTCACTGATCCGCGATGATGGATACTAAAATGACCGTAAAAAGGAATTAAGGTCTAGAGACTTGCTGTGGGGTGCTACGCCCTTTATCACCCCACACCACACGTTGTGCGTTCCGTTCGGCCGGCCGTCACATCCGCGTCCGTGTATGACTATAAATTATTCAGATGTTCTTATTCTCAAATTGAGCCAAGTGACCTTCCTGCCTACACACACGAGAACACCAGAGCAACACCCGACCAAGAGCCAACGCTAACCGCAGAAAGCAATTAGTGTCATAATCTGCATGCCTGTGGTCACTTTTTGCGAGACGCAAAAAAACCTTTTGACGCCTCCACGGCCGTGTGAGTTCTCACGTTATGCGCATATATCAATCAGGAAACTTTGCAATCAATAACACTTCATCATGGCATGCGGCTTCGACTTCAGGTAGGTCGCCGGACCAATGCACCATGCACCAGCACCATGCACCGCGCATCTT
Organism: Cheilosia variabilis; assembly: GCA_951230905.1. Classification (NCBI taxonomy): domain Eukaryota; kingdom Metazoa; phylum Arthropoda; class Insecta; order Diptera; family Syrphidae; genus Cheilosia; species Cheilosia variabilis. Next base: position 17,198,878 of record OX579678.1, on the reverse strand, counting down.
ACCAACCTCTTGGTCATTAGTTTGGGGCTCTGCTGCTGCTCTGGAACTCACACGTCGAGTAACATATTAATCACGAAAAGTAGTACTCAGGCTAATTAATTAATAAAAGGATGCGCTCGATGGCCCGCCGAAATGGCCCGTGGGCGGAACTACACATTGACCCATTAGCGTCGAGGATGCTTCAGTGCGCGTGTGTGTAAATGAAAGTCCGCTCTGACAAATGGGTCAGCCAAGTCGTTACAAGGCGAAGTTTTTACTGATAGCGTATCACACTTGACGAGAGTGCTTGTGCCTGGGCTGGTTCGCGGCGAGCGCGTGTGAGCGATTGTAATGTGTGCTCATTCATCAAAATGAAATCGTAAAATCTTAAGAGAAGTGTGCTACGCTGCGGCCTTCGAAATGTCTCATAAAACAAATACAAGAAAAAAAAGCATTCCCGCCTGACAGCCGAGCGAAAAAGGAGGCATCACGTGCCAAATGACTTCTTAAATTAATGTCCGAAACATCTTTGGGACCAATGTCCGCCATGGGTGGTCTTTTCGTTTCACAATGCTGCGCGAGTTAAGTATCCATAGCAAAACATATTGAGAAAAAAGATAACATTATTTGTATTCAATGATATCTTTAGTCTCTAGTACAGTCTTGCACACAACGCTACAATGATAACATATGTAAAAGAGATAATATCGTTTGTATACAATGTTGGAATATTATCTCTTCTTCATTATCAAGCAAGACGATTGTACGCTTGGGTCTCCTTGTAGATAGATAAGAAAAGTATATAAATACGACTGTATGATGAATTTATCGATAGTCTTATTGTAACTACATAGTAGCCTTAAGCTCCTTTTAGAATTAGTAAAAAGTATTTCAATAATAAAGGACATAGTTCCAAATAAATATTGTTTAATTTTAAAAGTAAGAACCAAGTGTTTTAATTAGTTAACACATTCGCGGCTGCTCCCTGTATTTTACTTTTCACTATAGTCAATGCTGCTGCGTACTTACTGTGTGTTTTGAGGTTTTTAATGCTGTCCATTAATCTGGATGCTTCTTCGCGCCACGACCGATAATTTGATTGATCGCCGTTGAAAATAGGTAGGCTTTTAAATGCGTCTAACTGTATTTCACTACCATCTGTATATGTGGTTCTTATTTCCTCTAGCACAGGTATGTTTGGTACTATGCCTAATCCAGATTTTACTTCATTTAGTTTTGTTTCTAAATTAGTGTTTATTTGATTTTGGTTAGTTATTATTGCTGCTAACCTTGCATTCTCTGTGCGTGTGTGCTCTAGGGTTTGTGTTACTGTGTTGCACCTGGTTTCTAAAGCTTCTAATCTTGCCATTAATACTGCGAGTTGTTCCATTTTGAACTCGTGTCTGTTGTCGTCGAATTTGTGTGTTTTTTTTTTTTTTTTTTCCACATATACACTTTCACTGAATTGCTTTGCTGCTTCGTACGAAGGAGCTATATTTGTACCTGCTATGCTAGGTAATTCTTGTAACCGGTAACGCGAGTGTTCTGTTTATACTAGATTTCACTACTTGTTCCCGAGGTCCGCTCGATTGAAGTTAAAAAGTATATTTAACCTCCTGGCAGGATCGCCAATTAAAACACTTGGTTCTTACTTTTAAAATTAAACAATATTTATTTGGAACTATGTCCTTTATTATTGAAATACTTTTTACTAATTCTAAAAGGAGCTTAAGGCTACTATGTAGTTACAATAAGACTATCGATAAATTCATCATACAGTCGTATTTATATACTTTTCTTATCTATCTACAAGGAGACCCAAGCGTACAATCGTCTTGCTTGATAATGAAGAAGAGATAATATTCCAACATTGTATACAAACGATATTATCTCTTTTACATATGTTATCATTGTAGCGTTGTGTGCAAGACTGTACTAGAGACTAAAGATATCATTGAATACAAATAATGTTATCTTTTTTCTCAATATGTTTTGCTATGGATACTTAACTCGCGCGTTCATTCCGTGAGGGAAATAAAAACGCGCAAAAGCCAAAGGCGGTGTCATTTATTTGAGCACCAGCGATTTGGAGAGTGTTTATCTTGACCGAATGTCCAAAAAAAGTAGATGCGGAAGGAGGACGGTGGGTCGACTGAAGGCCGTTAAAGGTTTAGTATACGTAAACTGGGACGATCGAAAATCTGTGGTCGCACTTAGTGAATATAAGGTTTCTCTCTAGCTAATTGCTACGAGAGACTTTGATTGAGGTATAGCGAATGGGATTATGTCGCGAAAAAAATGAAAGCGTCGCACGTGATTTTTTATTATTCAACTTTAGTCCAGTCTATGGCTTTGCACGGACCTGCAAGCATACAAAGACTTGAATTTCGGGACGTAGGTCTAATCGCATGCGCGGTAGCAATCCCACAACGTCTATACCCGTTCCAATAAAAAATTACAGAAAAAGAGAAAATTAGCGAAATTACGAGTAACGAGCAGTTCCTTGGCTCGAAACAGCTCAGAGAATTGGAAATCTAGTTTAAGCTTTCCACGAAACTCGGTATCCGAACGTTCCCAATGACAGATAGAGTAAATTTGCCTAAATAACGAGTGACACGAAAAACACCAAGCATTGAAATTGACAGATTCTTAGTACTTATCTCAATAGACACAAATAGATCTCGGTTCCTGTGACATTTTGACTGAACAAAACGTTCAAAATAAACAAGGGGCCATTATTTATTGTAACTGCTACGAGTAGGTATATTTCACCTTTCCGTGCTGCCCTAACCCTACCTAGTTGCTTTACCCCGATTCATATCGCTCTTATGATTCCTTCGATTTCGGATCTGCTGCCCACCTCCCTGTTTGTTTTTTATTTCATCGAATTTCGAAATTATTGCCCAGCAAGTTAGGTGCAAGAAACTCAGAACTTAAACCTGTCGCTTTTTCGTTTCACTATAGTTTAGAATTTCTGTCCAACGAGCGTGGCTAGTTTGTTTCTTCAAAGTCCGAAACTACATCCCCACCAAGAAGCTATCAAAACTTCCATGTAAACATTTTTCTAAGCAGCAATTATAGAAGACATACATTTTAATTGAAAGACGGCCTTAGTAATAATAGATTTTAGCCTTCACACTAAATAATATTGTGCGTCACATTATGCAATTTTGCATGGAAATGTCGCCATTGTGAGTTCGAATAATGTTGCCTGGTCACTTAAAATGATTATTACTATCGCGGAGACTGACTCCAACTACCTGCAGGCTTTGCTTCCAAATTCCTAAACCTTGAACAGAATACTTGTGGCCACGTGTTTAAAGTCGAAACATCCTCTCGGGCAGAATTGCATTGGCATTAGTCATCCCTGAAAGACCCACCAAATGCAGTTGTCTACCGCAGGTATAAGTCCAAAATCAGTAGTCATTAGGCACAAAAACATTCCCTATCCCACCAGCAAGTCAAATTTGTACACACGAACCCGATCTAGATACTGGATGGGATCAAATTTGTGTGTCTTGTCCCTTTGTTATGCCTCCATCATCATCGAAAATATTTGTTCAAAAACCACTTGATGATGTATGTCGGTGATGATGACAATCGAAAAACTGTTTTACCCGAAAATACCCTTTGGATTATGTTGTTCATCCTTGATGCTAGGAGTGGGGTTACAAAAATTCCACATCTCACTCGTGGTGGTCTATCTCGTCTCATTGACTGACCGACGGACCACAAAATGATGACAGGCCATTTAATGGACCCACCGCCGTACAACAACGCCTTCCTCTTCTTATCTAGGGTTCATCACATATTGCATATACCTAGTAAAAATGTTACCTCTGATTTATGGCCTGTTTCTGACATTCCATGTCGCCGCATGAAAACAGACAGACACACGCTGTCCCTGCGTATATCTATCCGCTTTTGAGTTTTGACAAAATCCTAACCTAACTATTTGTGATTCCGATTTCTGTGCGCATTGCGCAACGCCGACACGGCGCTAAAAACGTTGCTAATACGCGCTTGTCAGCGGTGTATCAGCGGCACTTACTCAATTGGCAATTGGAATGAATCGCACACACACGAATGTGTGCCACATATTTACAAAACATCGCTGATGCGAAAGATTAAACGAAACGACTGCAGTTCACTATACCGCGACCAACTGGGTGAATCACCACCACCCAACGAGATCCATCTACTACTATATATTATTCCACACAAACTCAAACATCCATGATCCGCCCAAGGAGTTTGGGGGAGCGAGACGTGCAATGCAATTCGCAATCGCTGAGTTGAAAAAGCCGGTTACACACTCTGCCGAATTCGGTGTGTGCACGGCGGTGTACAGTCTACAGTGTACTCCGGCTACACGCGCGGTCAGTCGAGTGCGGTGTGAGGCAACCGAATGTATCCGAATGCAACCGACCGGTATCTTTTATTAATAGTTTTCTGGTAGATATTCTAATTTTCATTGCTTTGGAGCGTTTGGCGCTCCACACTCCACAGTGAAGCGTGCCGCTTGCATGCATCTGCAAAGATCGACATTAAGCGCTGCCGATCTCCTATTATTAGTTTATACGTGTGCTCGGGTGCATGGCGTACACATCGGTTGCAATAGATATCTTTTCTTGTAGCGTTTTGTGAGCAGTGATGCCATTTAAATGATTTTCATCTCTGTTCGGCGGGGGATTTAAATTGCTGCCTCATTATTGATTCTGTAGTTGTAGCCTTCATTTTTAATATGTAGGTAACTGTCTAAAAGCTAGGGCGGGTACCATTCAATGTTTGATATTATTAAGACGTCAGTTACAATTTTGGCACCTTTTTTTAATTGGTTTTCCAAAATTTAAACAATATTTGAATTTAGCTCCAATTGTGTGGTAAAGTGCTGCCAACTTAAAACGGCAGGGCAGCTGGCAGTTCAGGGTAATTCAAAATGGAGCGCTACACAGAAGAACACGGGGTTTCTGTTGTTCGTTTTCCATGTTAAAGGTTTGTATTCTGCTCGAGCTAAATTTTAGCTCCAATTCAAAATTCTCTCCGAAATTTAGCTGAGCTAAATTTAAGTGTATCACTTTAACTGAGTGGTACGTAGCTTGAGCTAAATAATGAAACTTTTATTTTAGAATGTACTTTATGTTGGTATCTGTCAAAATTAAACGTGCCCATTTAATGGGTCGGCACATTTTCACAAGCCTAATTTGGACAGATCATTGTGTTCTGTTGTGTTTTTGAGCTTTTGTTGAGCTTTTTCAATGACGATATAGATGAGGAGTACTTGGAACCTGAAGTGGTTGAAATAAGAGATAATTGAATTTTCACAAGAAGTTTTTTTTTAAAGAACAACTTATTTCTGTGACACTTATTCACAAGCGTACTCTAGGTTAAAATTATTGATAAAATTTAAGCTTATGTTTGGAGAGAAAAGTCGGAGAGCAGCTAACATCGAGCACCACACTAAGCTTAAACAATTTTTTAAAAATTCTGAACGTTTGACAGCTCGCAATTTTCGTATTACTGTTCCTATTTTGATTAGCGATGAGTCTCATTCGCATCTCGATGGATTTGTTCAGTCTTAATCTTGGAGTTCAGAAAATCCTAGAATCATTGCTGAGAAACAAGTTCTTGGGCGATTTGTCAATGTTTGGAGCGGTTATGGGCTCGAGGTATTATTAGTCCATTCTTCTTTGAAAATTTGCCTCGTCAGGCAATAGCTTGGTAGGTATTTCCAAATTCGTGACGGAACCCATATCTTTTCAACGGTTCCCTTGTGTGGGTTATTGCGACTTAGCAGTCTCTTGTATTTTGTGTGGATTATTGCGACAAAATGCGCTTTCAACAAGACGGTGCAACCTTCCATAAACCCTAAGAAATATAATTCAACCACTAGTAAAGTTTCCTAGTTCTCTAATTTTCGGATTTTTGCAGCATATTATTACCCGCACATATCACGCAATTTAACGAAGTTGGACTTTTGTATTTTTGGATTTTTTTCAAATCCTGGGACTTCGCCAACAAGCCAACCCATGTCTTGAAGTGGACATATTTAGCGAAGTATCAATTATGCACAATGGCTATGGAAAATATCGACAAAAGATTCCCAAAGCTAATGTCTTCTTCCTTTGGCCGCAAATGAGAATCCATTATCTGTATGTACCTACCCTCAATTACTCAAAAATCCTGGCAATTTTCTCTTTCACAAGACCGCTCGTGCAAGTTGCCACACCGCCTATCGTCGCGTGTGTTAATTCAACAAACGCGCACTATCCGCAATAACAGGGTAGTCCTTATTATAGTGTTTATAGGGCTTACAATATATATACGAAAGCACTATAAGTCATAACGTTTGCGTACATATTTCAGCGCAAATTGCATTCCATCGGTGATGATGGGATCTCGTGCTAATACCTTCGGGTGGCTGCTGAAGAAATCTCTTTAGCCACACCCCGTTGTGCCGAGATGCAATTTCACGTAATATTGGCACCGCATTATTGGCATCGTCGAAAGCTACAACCGGCAACAGAAAGTAGTTGCCCCCAAAAAGGGTCAGGTATGCACTGTCGGTGCTCGGAATCGGCTAAGGGACGATCAAATAATCACCTGTATTGAGGATTTCGGGCTGTGCATATATATGCGTGGACTGTCGCCCCCAGAGAAATTCAATTAGAAATACCAACTGCGCCAACCAGAACCAGAAGAAGACACGCCATATCAGAGATCATAGGTGGAAAGTGCACCAGACGCAAACTGCGAGGCCTCAGGTGGGGCTCTACATGACGGGCGGCTTGTGTAACATAAAATTGGAACACGCTGCCAAGAGAGTTATTCGCGGCAGCATCCAGGACAGCATGCTTATAAATTTCCACCGCCGCCGCACCCGTTTGTGGATACATATAAGAGTGGCGATGCCATCAAATCTGACCTGCTTGGAAATATCTTGATTTTGCGCTCTCCATCGGGTGTATCTGTATTGGAGCAGGGAATTAAGGAAACCTTTTTTCTGGCTTTGTAATTGGACGTAAAAAATTGCAACACTGAGTGAGGTATGCATTTTGGGTTTTTCGCGGGCCGCCAGATAACCAGCCAGCCGCCCGCCAAGTGCTGTACTGCTGCATTTCTCCACATAATACCTACTCGTGCGGATTCGTGTATAGTTTCGGAATTTCCTTTCGTGCATCTTGGTTGGGGTCTTTCTTTTTGGCATTTTCGCTGAATTTACGCATCAGTGGCGTATGGTCGTGTCGTAATTTTAATCCGTTTTCGATCGCAGATAAGCAAATCCATTCCACATACTCGTACGCAGAGGAGAAACTGTTTTTATTTTCAGTTTGGCGAAGCCAAATTACCGATTTGCATTGGGTCATGTAACTGACAGAAATTATACAGCCCGGTGTGTAGTTCCTCGTTCGACTGATCATTGGCACCATGAGCGCCTTGGAAGTGCATTTGTTTGGGCATAAATGGATTTGGAGAACATATTAAAAGAATTTTATTTATAAGGTAGGTATTGTACTTAATTCTGGCTGGAATGACATGCATATCAGATGATCGGTAGGGTAGTATATTTATTTGGAGAATCGTTTTTCCTGTAGTCCGTTGATTTCCTTATATTTTAAGAACATTAGTTATACCAGTGCCTGTATCTAAACCCAAACGCAAACTCAATTTAAGAGCGATTAGTTCCTTGGCATTTTTCGTGAATTAGCGTGTTCATAAAAGCTGTCAAAAAATACGTTCTGTACCAATCGACTTATGGAGATATTAGTCCTCCTTCTGACCGAACATCTTACAAAGTTTAGCCCAAGAAGTTACTCAAACGTACAAAATTTACATAATCAGTCAGATGGAATAAATAAAACTGGCATTTCCAAGTCCCTTCACATTTTCTCGAATTAAATCTGTCAGTTCCTTAAAGTGATGTGTCTGAATTTTTATTTTCCTAGTTTAATCTCTTAAACATATTTTTTAGTTGCCGCATATGGAGGAGTTGACAACAAAACTTTACTTTTAAAAATACGTATATGACTGACCTTGTTAAAGTGACGTTAACGACCTATTTAGTTTATGCGTTCAGTGAAAATCTAGTGAACACAAACTTACTGGTAAGACGACGAATGTGCTTTCAATAAAATGTCCACTCTTCCATATACGATATTTAAGACTACGCTGTTCAAGGAAGCTCTCTCCACCCCGTTGCTAAACTTTCGCCTTATTTTGACAGTTTGAAGTTCAGCGAAAAAATAACCAAACCGACTAGAACATCATCCATTTGGTGATTTTGTTTCATTTGTTACTTGTTTTTTTTTTTACGTTGTTAATCATTTGATCTGTCAAAATCAAAATGTTTGTGCTTGCATTTATTCGCTAGCTAAAATCTTCTGGAGACTTTTTATAAAGCTGCTTGAGCTGCGTATATTCATCGGGTTAACTGCTTCGCTTGATTTTAAATTTGGAGACAGTATGGAAGTGCGTACCAGGCTTAAATTGGAAAAGTACGGGAACGATTTAAATGTAGTAGATAACTAAAGCTGGAATTCACTTCAAACGGATAGATAAACTAATCTTTTTCTTATGTGCAAACGTTTTCTTCCACTTAAAGAAAAAAACAAGAAAATGATGTGGCAACAAATAATTTTTCACTTTAAATTTGCAATCGAATCAATTCAAAGACCGTTTTTATCACTGCACACTTTGTCATAAATCCGTTTTTCTGCAGTTAATTGTAATAAAGTCATAATGCCCAAGACACATGAGCGGAAATTCTGGACAATTCAATGCAAGCGGCACTGCAGATGCGACAGCCGTCGGAGAATGAGAGAATACGTTAGCTCGTTCTTTTGCTTATATGCATCAGGACCAGGAGCTTAATTTCGAGTTTCGATGCTGCCAAGTCTTTGTTATTTAAGTTACTGCCTTATTATGCTGTAGATTTAGAAAATTTGAAGATAGAAAGAGATGCAGTGCTGCAGTTTTTGCTTCAAACACCCAGTAAACAAGTGGGCGAGCGCGTTGGGAAATGAGATATACAATGAGCATTCACCTTTGTTTTAACCTTCAATTCCCCATTTGAATTTCCGAAATGAGTGCGCCAGCAAATCGGTAGCACTCTTACTCGAAATAACGTATAGGTATTTGATTGGCGAAAAAATTTTGCGAACAAAATGCGAATTGAAGCCAACCAAATGCGAATCGGAAATAGGATTTAATTCAATTTGCGTGTTTTCTGCGCATGTGTCAATTGGGAATATATAGTAAAGTTCTTATCTCGGACTACCCATAATTATGAATGTACAATGGAACCAAACTTTTAACAAATTTTTGTAATCAAGTGTAAACAGACCTGAAACAACAGCAGTAAGGCAGAGTGTAATAAATTTTGAGCCTGATCAGAATAGGGGTTTTTGATGCAATTCAGTTAGATTGACTTAACGCAGTTTACACCAGAGACAATACTGAGACCACCAACTTCGGCCGATTTCCCGTTACTTGCCTACAAGCTATTTTTTCATGGGGTGGCAAACGCTAAGTGCGTTAGTATTGTTACATAGAAATTCGTATTGACAAATGTCACGTAACTTCAAAAATTCCGGCTCACCAACACGCTCGCACCTTGCATATGCCACTTCCGCTGTGGACAAAGCTGCTGCCAGCGTTCATAGAATTTTGTCCGTTAAATTTGAAATTATTTATATACGTGCGGATAGTATTTTTTTTGGGAATAAGTGTACATTTGCTTAAAATATTTATGAAAAATTGTCAATGCAGAATTGTTGCATGCAAATAAAAACATTTTGAGCAAGTTTTCTTCAGTTATTAAAGAAAAATTCACACAATAAATCGATCTTAATGATATCGAAAAGAGGTAAATACACAACCATGTTTGTCCTAATATGTTCTAGTATATAAAACATATATTTTAGATAATTTTACTAACCAACCAAATCAAATTATTCGCCTTTTAACAATTTATAATAACTAACCAATGGCATTCAGTAATATAAAAATGTGGAATTCCCGAACTCTTTCACATTTCCCCACGGTTGCCGAGGTTGGCAGCATTTATTTTTGCATTTTTTGTATGTTTTTGCATGTCGCACGGATTCTTTTTTGACATAACACCGATAGGAAAACAAAAAGGCGAATTTGAGAAAAAAATGAAGGGGCCAGCGGCAAAAGGATTGTAAGTTGGGGGTCTATGGTTTACACAACGTCAATGTCCGAAATTTTAGTCTCATCCATTTTGCGCGGCTTAAAGCCCTTGAAATCAACTTACAAATCGTTCAATAAACCTTACTAAATAGCCACCACCAACGTTGATGCGTAATTTAAAATGAAAACAATGTACGTTGCCATAAAATTTAATTACGCGTAAATAATGTCACGGTGGCTTGCGCAATAATTATCTCCGAGTTTGCACAAGATTATAATTTCGTTATTTACTTTTACGGAAAAAAAGGATGTCGTACGGTCCTTTTTGTGGGGTCACAAGTGTAATTACGACCGCGTTTACACGGTTCGTCTTAAAAGCACTTATGACTCCTTACTTTTTCCTCCTCAGCAAATTGCAACAAATCTCCTCCGTGTCTCCTGTTTAAATGTATCGCAATTATGTTTTATACTACAGAAAACAATGTCAAGACCATGTGCAGCAATAACTCTTCATCAATTACTTTTGGCCATAATTGTTGAACAAAGCGGCAAGCCAAACCGACCAGGACAAGCAAATATAATGGGACCTGCACGCTGCACGCACACGCCTGCCGTGCCCCTGTGTGTTGCATGGAAAAATGTCACCGCGACATAAGTATCACGACAAACAACGGGTTTCCGTCTTGCACTTTTCTTTTCGCCCATATATTAAAGCTTGCCCATCCGACCAACCTCAATTAAGCACCAACTGGAATTCAAAGCATTTAGAGCCGGATAAAGTCCGTCCGTTGTTGTGGTCTTTTGATGCGGGCGCGCAGGGCACATTGCGTTTCGTTGTACGCGTCTGACACAGATTCTGCAGCTTCAAGACGACATTTTTAATGCTGTGTTCTCCATCTCCAGAACAGCGATGCGCTTTTTATACAGAAGGACATTACAGATTTTGATACAAGTCGGGGGTTATCGGATTAAAACAGTTCGGATCGGTGGTGCCGGCTGGGGTACAACAGGCGCAGCAACATTCACTTGAAGGCAAAGGCTGTGCTGCCAGCAATCACTGTCAAAAGATATGTCCACCAGGGCCTTTTTCGCCGGGTGCACGGTTGACGTTGTTAAGGAATTCAATAAATGAGGTAATTAGTTGAATTACCCCAGAGTGACCCTCACTCTGGGTGCCATAGTGTCCGCGATGATGTTTTCACTCGGATTTCTTGGAAGTCGATACTTTGATTGGCGTTTTTTTTTTGTCAGTAATAAATATTTATGGCTTATATTTACCGCAGCTAATTAGTTGGGATTGTGATGCTATAAAAGTTGTAAAGGCTGGTGTTATCTCCAATCGAGTGTCATGTTGTAGTTGTTTGTTTTGTAACGCGATTCGTATAAACTGATATTGGCCAGAGATTGGGATGCAAATAGGTTAGTCATACGAGTCGACAGTGACACAATCGGATGAGAAGAAAGTTCAGCATTGCAAACGTACTGCCGTCATAAATGTCCCCTTATTGCATATGGTATATATATATATATATTTCGAGAGATAATCGAATCAGACCACCATTGTCGGGTCTCTTTTCGTCTCTCTACCACTGTAAATCTTACTCAGAGAGACTCTCTGGATTTCTCCACAGTTCTTCTCTGGGCTCAATTCCTAGTGTTAACGCTAGCATCTGTTTATGGGAGATCCGTTTCATCGACTGGGTCTCGACCCATTGATGTCCCAAGATCCTCATTCTTCTGCCAGCCAATGCCGGGCATTGACACAGTATATGTGCCGCTGTCTCAGATTCCTCCAGGCATAGTCTACAAGTATCATCCTCTATAAGGCCCATTTTCCTTAAGTGATACCTGAAATTACCATGTCCTGTAGACAAAGCCACCACCCATTTCAATGTTCCTCGACTCATGCTTAGAACTCTTCTTTGAGTGGAGCAGGTCGGCCACTTTATTGCCATTTTAGCTTGTCTACATTGTTCCACGGTTGACCACCTTCTCAGGTGTTCTGCCGTGATCCATTTGTGGACAAGCTGTTCAACCATTCCTCTGCCAATTGAAGAGAATGGTTCTGGTCCCAGCAACTTTTCAGTTGACCCCTGTTTTGCAAGGGAGTCCGCCTTTTCATTGCCTTCGATCCCTATGTGTCCTCGTACCCAAGTCAGTGTTACTTCATTTTTAGATGAACACTTATTGAGTTTAAGTACGCATTCCAGTGCCAGTGATGTTGTGATGTTTGTTTGTTCCATGCATCTGATCACCGCCTGATTGTCCAGTGCTATGAGGATATTTCTTCCTTCCACCTGACACTCAAGCAAGTAGTCCAACGCATAAAGCAAGGCAATCATCTCAGCCTGGTATACTGAAGTGTATTTCCCGAGGCTAATGTGACGGGCAAGTTCCAGCTCTTCTGAATAGATACCGGCCCCCGCCCCGCCATCCATCATGGATCCATCCGTGAAAATCACTATTTCACCATTTCTTTTTTCTGGAAGTAATCCGTTCTCAATACGAGTTTTATGATTTCTTTCCATAATACGCACCCTTGTTATTCGATCCATAGGCATGTTTAGCTCCCTAATCTCGTCTTTAACAAGTTCCAGGATCTTCCTATGTCCATAGATCGTACCACGATGGTGCCATTTCGCATCTCGATGCAAGCGAAGTGCCGTTTGGGCCGCTGTTTTCTTAATAAATAAGTCTAGCGGTAATATCCCCATGATGACTTCCAATGCGCATGTTGGGGTTGTACGTATTGCACCTGTAATTCCCATACATGCTAAACGCTGAACCCTATCCAGGTGCTTCCTCACAGTTTTCTGAGAGGCTTTCGCCCACCATACAACCGAGGCGTACGTGATAATGGGTCTAGTTATCATCGTATACATCCAGTATGCTGACCTAGGCGAGAGTCCCCACCTCTGTCCACATACACGTTTGCACTGATGTAGTACCCTCTTTGCCTTCCGGACCTTCTCCTCAACATGGTAATTCCAAGTAAGTCCAGTATCTAGGTAGACTCCCAGATACTTAACCTTCTTAGTCATTGTTAGTTCCGATCCGAAAAGTGTTAAGGGCCGAAATTCCAGATTTTTCCTCTTCCTAGTGAAGACTATTAGATCTGTTTTCGCCGCATTAATGGAGAGCCCTTGTTCCAGACACCACCGCTCAACCACTCTGAGTGCATTCCTCATGATATCTGCTGTGACGTCCATGAATTTGCCTCTGGCCATTATTGCTATGTCGTCGGCATATCCCACTGTGTGAATGCCCGTCGCCTCGAGTCTGTCGAGAAGAGAGTCCACAGTGATATTCCACAGTGTAGGTGAGAGAACACCTCCTTGTGGGCAACCTCTGCTAACCCTTCCTCTGAGTTTTGAGGTTCCCGTCTGAATATTAATCGCCCTCGTATTCAACATATTGTCCACCCATCTTACCACCAGTGGGTTAACCCTACGTTTTTCCAAGGCTTGTTTCAGACTTTCAAAGCATATCTTATCGAAGGCACCTTCAATGTCCATTATAGTGGTCATCGCAATGCCCCCGGTATTTAGCTCTTCCTCCGCAACGCGTACTACTTGGTGTAGCGCTGTTTCTGTAGACATACCTACCCTGTATGCATGCTGTCTACTATTTAAAGGATACATCTTAAGCGCAGTACTCTCCATATAGTCCACCATCACCCTTTCCATTATTTTTAACAGGAAGGATGTTAGGCTGACTGGTCTGAATGACTTTGCCTCGGTGTAGTCCTTTTTTCCCGGTTTTGGAAGGAAGACCACATTTGCTTCCCTCCATGTTATCGGGATATAGCCTATTGCTAGGCTTGCAACGTATATATTCCTGAGCCTTGGTGCAATTAGGTCTATACCCCATTGCATTAGACCTGGAAATATACCATCCGGCCCCGCAGTTTTGAAGGGTGAGAATGTTGCTATCGCACCCTTGACCGCTTTTGGTGTCACGATCCGTTCTGCTTCCGTCCTATCCATCCTGTTCGCTCCTTGTTTCCTTGGAGCCCAGGGCTGAGCTGACTTATAGCTTCCTGGAAAGTGTACCTCCATTAGGACCTCATTTGTGTGATCCAGTGTTTCCACCATCTCCCCCGCTCTATTACGAATGAGTCCGATCTTAGAAACTGGATCTCTCGAGACAATCTTTTGTAGTCTACTGACTTCAGATGTACTCCTCATACTCGAGCAAAAGTCCCTCCATGACTCCCTTTTACGTCGTCGCAGAGTAACGTTTAGCTCTTTCTTTTTCGCCTTATATTCATCCCATGCTTCGGGTTCTCCCCTCCTCATGGCGTGATTGAAGGCCTTCCTCGCAGCCTTTTTTAGCTTTTCAAGTTCCCGGCACCACCAAGGCGCAGGATCTTGTTTTTCCACTAAAGTAGGTGTACAAGCCACTCGGTACGCAACTTCAACAGCTGATTGCAGATGCTTCAACTGTGATTCTACATGCCAAGTGTTTTTCGGTATTCCGAATGTCATTACATTCAGTTTTTCCTCCAACACTTCAAGGTATTTTATCCTATCTGTGTTCTTCGGAATTCTGATGTATTTCCGATCTTTTTTCTTTTTAGATCCATAGCGAACATCAAATGAAATGGCTCTGTGATCCGACAATGTAGCCTGATCCATTACCCTCCAATTTGATATTCTTTCAATTATCTGGCTACTGCACAGGGTAACATCGATCACTTCCATTCGTCTCACATCCACGAAGGTTGGCTCTGTTCCCCGGTTTAAGATAGCTAGATCCTTGCATGATACAAATTCGAATAAGGCTTCTCCTCTGTAATTATCGTTGGTGCTGCCCCACACTGTATTATGTGCATTGGCATCACAACCAATTATTAGATCCTCGTTCCTGTTCCTGCATGCATTCACCAAAGACTCTAACTCTCTTGTCGGAGGAGGTTCTGGAGAATCATACGGCAGGTATGCAGATGCTATGACAAAACTTCCCGCACCTGATCCTACTCGTACTGTTGCAAGGTCTGGGGCACACAGATCCGGCAATTTATATGCTTGAACTCCGTGCCTCACCAAGATACAGGACCTAATTCTTCCGCTGGTTTGTGCATAATGCAACTCAGCCATGCTATTTGGGAGTCCTCTAATCTTTCCTCTAAAGATCCAAGGCTCCTGTATCAGGGCTATATCAAACGAATCCTCATCAAAACACTTAGTCATCATTGCCGATGCTGCTTTGCTGTGATGAAGGTTCAATTGAATCACCCTCAGCTTTTCCCGGTACGGGCCCACCTCCCGCCCGACTTGTGTTGATCCCATCTCCATGGTGTCTATCACTTCGTCGCCCTACCGGGTGGCTTTCCAGGTTGAGTCTTTTCCGATGATCTTTGGAACTTCACGAATGCTATGTCCAACCCGCAAAAGAGTCTATCTCCTGCTTGTCTAACCAGCCTCGCTTCCTCCCTCGGACACCAGATCGTCAGCTTGGTTCCACCAATTTTTTTGTCATCATATCTTCCCACATGAATAACCCTCCATTTCGAAGTGTCCTTCACACAGGAATTTTGACGACAAAGTCTGGCAAGGATGACATCCTTGCTCACGGGTTCACCGGGAACGAAGATTATCAACCTTTCCACATCCTTTAGTATGTGAAGCCTGTCTATTTTAAGGTTGATTCCCTCCCATAGGTCGGTCATCTTCCCTACAGTCTCACATAGCCACCCTTTGGTTTCTTGGTTTACGCATTTTATTGCTATAATCCCTTCCTCCAAGGTTATCTCCTTTACACCGATATCACCTGCATTTGTCGGAAGTAAGTCAAGAGCCCTCAGCAGAGCATTCTTGAAAATACTCAACTGTGAAGCTTCTATCCCCCCCTCTCGACTCATGTCGGCAACACCCATTTGGAGATCGTTCGCCGCTGTCTGAGCAAAGGTTTTTACACCCTTGTCAACTTTGGCTCTCTCACTCCTAGCGTAAGGCTTTGCAGCATCTGCTTGCTTTGCTCTCCTTCCCATAGCTTGGCTCAGCTTTCGCTTTACCTTGCTTGGTCCAGGTTGCTCGGCCTTGCACGATTTCTGCTTTCCGGGTTGACTAATAGTCCGTTGTAAATGTTGTCCATCCACATAACCACTGGAGTGTGGTACCTGTAGACTGACCCCATATTGTACAGACTGTCCGTCTTCCCTTCCGCCTTCCGTCCCCTTCTTCACAGTTTTAGGTGGATTCATGGTCCCGGAACATTTGAACCGTTTCCTAGATCCACCGTCTTCTGGAGAGGTTTCGGTCGACGTCAAGTTGGCAACCATTTCAGTCAACTCCTCAACCGACTTACTTATGCCTTTCGCCGAGACAGATTTGGCCAAGGCCAATCTTTGCCTCCTTCTGACCCTCTTCATTCTTTGCTTCAGTTGCTGGTGCAACTTCCGCTCGGAGTCGGGACTTCTCTCCTCTTCCAATCCGGCTTCCGCAGTTCCGGCTGACCTCTTGGCGCATTTCTGCCCCGCATTGTCCACCTCCACTGACGATTGGTCTGCTAACTCTTTTGGTTTCCCATCAGAGTCCACTGACCCCTCGAGCTTATTCGGGTTCATGTCAGCACTTTCCAGCGCCTTCTCGACCCCTCCTAAGCCTTCCACCTCGTTTTCCGAAGGAATATTATTTTTATTATTTAAATTTAGGTCCATATATGTACCCACGAGTAGGGGAGAATTAAACGGACCGAATAGGCAGAGATCCCCAATACCTATCCTACTCAACTAAATTACAACAGAGGATTGAGCTGCCCCTGAGGAGTCTCCATTAGCGGTTCAATTACCCCTGAACCCTGTGAACAAGTAGTTTTACCTACCTCATCACAGCTCCCTCGACATTGCAGACTAGTCATCTTGGAGTTTAAGGGTTGATCGATTGATCGGATTGAGTCTTGGTTCTTCAATTCACATTCAGCTCTACCAGAGGAGTTGGGCCACTACCCTGGTCTAGCATCCTGTTAATCTACTTAAGCCGCCCCACCACGACAAGGTGCCCAATCTTCGGATAAAGGTAGATGAACTTACCGGCGGATTGCATATGGTAACACAAGCTAATAGTGTCTTAAAATGGATCTCTTCATTGATATTGGGACGCAGAGTATCACCATTCAGTCCATTATTGTCCAAATAAAGGAAGGGAATAGACAAGCTCATTTCTGTGAACTTCTTATCGCCAAGTCTTTTCAAATGTCACAAAGCAAAATAAATTAATTAACTGGAAACGTACTAACGCACTGCCTCCGCAATTTGAATAAGCGAACTTTTGCAGATTCCCTCAAACCCAAAGCTGTATCGATTTGTTTAAGCTCACCAAATTTGCATATGACCTGTCAAGCATTAGGAAAGTTATAGTCTCAAAACGCGTGACTTCTCTAAGTTATTTTTTTGACGTATAAACTTTAGCTGTCAGAAAATTCTGTCAGGGCAATTTCATTTATGTGCACTTTGGACCAAATTGTACGTTAGCTTAAGCTCATTTAATCGTATAATTCACCTCCGAAACGCAACCACAAGAATTGAGAAACCTTTTTTGCTTCGTAGCACAAAAAGTCAACGTTATCGATCTATACAGCAAACAGCAGGTGAAAAGACAGAATCACTATTCCAGTTTCAAGTCGGCTTCGCTAACGGCATCAATTTACCACTCCCATGTATATATACCATTACTAAGGCTAGTTGGAGAGCCGCATTCTACCATCAGTCGGCTCCACTTTGTGTCTCGCGATATAATAACCCAACCTACTCTCGTGCCAGGTTCATGCAGCCACAATTAAGACAGCATATTCGAGACTCCAGTTTCCAGAAACGACCCCATTTTAAAAAAAACATTTCGTAGCTTAAATGTTACCATGTCGTTACATTATTCTCAAAAAACAAGATAATGGCAAATAATGTTTACATGTAGCATCCCTTGAACAAGCCTATCTTAACACAGACACATGTGAATACAGAACTGCATCCTTGTTCCAGGCCATCTTCCACCATGCTCCAAAAATTAAGCATAATCTTACAATTTAGCGGACAAACATTGTGTCCCGTACAACAGCCATAACACTTACGTAAATCACTTCAAATTCATAAATATCGCCGGACATGAGTTCGCACTCCACTACGAATCGCAATTTACACTCTTGTTTGCCCGAAGATTAGCTTCCGAAAGAGCAGGACGCAATTAGACCGGCATTCGACAAGGTGCTAAAAGAAGACAATTTTGTTGTGATTGCCAAGAGTGTTGGATACTGGCTGGGATGCGATCGAAGCCGCAGGCCGTCCCTGTTGTTTTTTGCGCTTTAATCACAAATTTCAAAGAACATGCGCACCGGAATTGCCAACTACATGTACGTATGTATGGAGCATGCGCAACGGCCGACTGGCCAGCTTTACATAATATCGCCTCTGTACCACAATCTCGCGCCAGTCTCCTTTTCTCTCGCCCCATCAGACTCAACGACACCGCAACACCAGGCTAGCCACCAAGAGGTGTCGTGGTAAATTGCCCACTTATCAGGATGCTTATTTTAAGTTATTATAATGTGCTTTCAAGGGCTTTACTGGGACCAGGCACCAGAGTATATGACGCCTTAATGATGCACTAATGCGGGTAATGAACGAGCTCCATCAGGAGACCACAAAAATAACGCCATAATCAAAGTTTATTGTTTTAAATAACTATGGACGTGTATGGAGCTCTGAATATAAAAATGAAAATCTAATTTCGCAAATGTCTAGGGTTGTCCTGGTAAATTGTTACCCAGAGAACGTATAAATTTGTACTCGGACTCTGGGGGCTGAGGTCCAGTCCCAATATAAGCTTGATGCAGTGACAAGTGGGTGACAGTGCGGCCAATCGCTGGTAAAGAACGATGGGAGGTTAACGTTTTTTTTACTTCAATTTAAAGTACCAGTTAAAGCCATTACAAAATTGAATAGTTTCACATAAACTTGGCCTTGAAATGTAGCTTATAAATTAGTGAACGGAATTGTACAAAGAAAGTTAACAAATTTAACATAACATCGTCTAAGACAGAAATTCATGCTTTTTTCCGTACAAAAGACTTTATCTGTTTAAATTTTCAATCAATTCACAAAAAAATAAAATAATTTCATGTTTTAACTGTGTAATAGAACTAAAATTCATTCGAATTTGATTATTAACTATTTTTAAACTCTAAGAGAAGAAGAAGAACCCATATAGTGTTTCACTTATCTATTGTTTTGTATTTTTTCGTCAGCATTTTTCTGACAGATGTTATTGCCGCCTTCATACGAGTACACAACATGATTCCGCTGATAGGATTTAGAAAGAAAAATTACAAAATGCGCTGGTCACCTTCACTTTTGTCAATGTTTTTGACATAGCAATAGTAGGGCACCTAAGCTTTGACATAAATCTCCAGACTTAGTTCGTTAACGTTTCAAAAGATAATGAAATGCATGTGAAAGCAGAAAGAAATCGTAGTCAAAAAATGTACGTCTGAAGCGGAGATCTACGTCTGAATCTTCGCAAAAAATTCACATAAATAAATGTCAAAACAAGTCCATTTTGATTTATTAGAAACACCTATTGAGAGTTACAAGAATCTTTTCAAAATTTTACACATTTGCCTTAGTTTTGAAATAAAATAAAATAATCGAGTAGGTATTTGCCGGACTGATATGACTTAAGCATTTAATGCCCTTAAAACAGCACCTACCGAAGCAATCATGATGGGCAAGGAAAAGGTTTTTAACACCCGTATTAATAAACGCTGCATAAAAGCTGTCAACCACTTAGACACAAGTAGTACCTTAATATTCTGCTTGCTAGTGACGCCTACTAATACCAGTTGAATAACTTTTGAAACTTTTTTGAAATAATAAAATCAAATCAATAAAATCAATTGCCCTTCACCATTGCGCTAGACGCCTAGCACTTTTTGTGAAATGTCAATTTTTTGAGATGGAGTTTGGTCGACTAGATTGGTCTGGACTAGATGTAACCTGGGGTCGAATCGCGTCGTCCGTGAACGAGCTTTACGTGACGGAATTTGTTTTTGTTTCACCTGTTAAATCAACATAATTCCGTAATCGTATAGCTCGTTCACGGAAGTGGCGATTCGACCCCTGAACTCAAAAACTATATTGGTCGGTACCGTCACTATCCCTACTTCAGCCACATATGCGAAAATAGTAATCAGTCACGAATTTGTTTAAACTGAAAAAGCTGTTCATGTGACTGATCTAGGCCAATCAAAACTGAGACACATCAAGTTAGCCAGCTGTCAGATATACTAAGCCAGAAGTCCAAATAAATTAATCTCCTTATTACGAATAAGTCAGTCGTTTTTCTTAACATTTTCGTATAATTTTACGGATGCAAATCACAGTAATTTGTTCACTTGTTACTTCGAATAGGATTGTGTTATGCACTCAACTGACACTGTAAGGATTCAAGTCTCAGTACATTTCTTTTTCATTGGATTACCACACCAAACATCCCAAAGGTTGTAAGAATAAGTGTTGCGCAATGAGTACGTGGGTACATACGTGCATGTATGAACGCATGGATATCTTATCGCATAATCATCGACGCAAATAGGTGTGTTGACTTCATTTTTGTTTTCCGAATTGACGTCAAAAAACGTCACCCCACGTTTATCAGAATTAAATAAATTTCCTCCAGCAACATGCGGGATTGCTAGTAGATAATAGTTTAACACTTGCGCCAAAACGAAATGTTCCACCTCCCTCTTCACAGTCGTTTTAAAAACATTATGAACGCACAATTTAACTTTTCTTAAGTTAATCTTTAAGCCTCTTTGGTGGATTATGATTCATAAAGGCGATTTAGTGCGACATCTATTATGGAAACGTGGCATGTTCTGAGACACTTTTGCATTCAGCGTACAGCAATTTCTTGGCCTTCATCTTACACGAAAATTATCCACTTCTTTTTGAGCGAGCACCCACTGTGCTGGTATTCCATTCGCGTGCGCACATACTTCTGTTTATTCGGCTCGAACCAAGTGGGGTAACTTTTGCTTCTCACGATCGCACATGACGATGACGAACAAACCATTAAACTCTGGCGCAAGTATAACATTTTGTGCATCCTCGTCCCGCCCAATAGATTATTCCCACACATAGGAAACACGTATTTTGATACATATCCATACAGTTCGTATGCATAGTGATGTACCGTGTACATGTACAGTGCACACACACCGCGTTCTCGTCGCATCTCCATTTCTATATATTTATTATAAAGATAGCCGGCGCATGTTTAACTTGTATGTTAGGACGACCCTGGTCCCTGGCTGGAACGTGAGGTCGGAGTTGTGCATCTACGTGCGCATCTCGGAATTAATTTCATTTCACTTGCACGCGCTCATGTGCAAGATCACTGATTGTATTGTGCTACCCCATAGAGCGGACCTGTGCGGCAGCGATGACAATTTTGTGTTGTGCACACACTTGAACTTAGAACGCCAGCCGATTCTATTTTCAGTTGAACATTTCTGTTCACATGCGCTGCGCATCCCAATCTGAAGGTCGCACTCCAAACGCACTCACTGTTCGAACCTAATCTATCAAAACAGACTTTTCAGAAACAAATTAATAAATAAGGAGATAACCCACAGCCACACGTAAAAGGAAACAACAAAACGGAGCCACGCACGAGCCTTGGGAACTTGGAATCGCGAGCCGTTCTCACGGCCTTTATATGACTTCTGGAATGAGAGGAAACCAAAAAACCGACAAAATAAAGAAACAAAAACGAAAAAAGAAAATTGCAAGCAGAAATCAAGGAGCACGATAGTCGAATGCCAGACTTTTTGCCCACAATACAACTGCAAGAGGTATAGGTATAAGCGCGACAGGCACACGAAGCCTTTATTCTCCTGAATGATGCTTCTGCTGCTGCTGCGGCGGCACCGGCTGATGATGATGATGATGTATAGATCCATTTAGAGTTCGGACGTCGATCGCCGTCTACGTCGTTGTCCTCGTCGTCGTCGTCATCATCATCGCAAAGCGAAATGTGGCTCCTCTGCCGGCTCCAAAAGAACCCTTTCCCGAAATAGATCTCGAATGCCAGCACCACTATGCAATCCACATCACGAAAACATACCCGCACACAGCAGTGTTCGCGAATGAATTGCAACGATCAGAACGATGATGATGGCACTCGGATGATGATGACGGCGATGAAGGTAAAGGTCTCAACTCACCGCACGGTCTGGGACAACAGACAGGAGTCTCACGACTTGCTCAGATCCACATCTATAAAAGGCAAAGACGTACACGGTGCATTGTTGAAGCGTGTGCGAGATAAATGACCGAACGAACCAGCGATCGCGATCATGGATCGTGGCAACAGATCCATATGCAACTACCGACCGTCCGTCCGATGATAGCTATAGCTATACCTACCTATACTGTATACTCGCAAGGTAAAACGTGCATCATGGGACGTGCAAGCGCACCTCGGCGGCCTCAACTATGACCAAGTACAGCACAAGCGCAGCCGCAACACAGCTCAGTATAGAGAGGACTCGCTGTGCTGCCTTGTGTCGCAAGCTGTTTTAGGTAAATCAAGAAAGGGGCAACTTCACTTGAATAAAAGTGCCAAGAAGATGGTGGTACATTAATCCCAGGATCCATATCTAACCGTGGTATGTATATTTACTCTTTGGCTGATGCGCATGCCGCAGCCCAGTCTCTGGTCGTTCGTCTGTGTGAGTGTGTTTTTTGTGTTGTCCGTTCTTCTTGATTGCTTCATTTTTTCAACTGGGTATCTATTTGTCTCTAAGCCATCAATGGGAAGCGCATGTGAGTAGTTCCATGGTCATGGATCGTGTCTATACACGCTCACCATATGGGACTAGGTAAAGTGTTGTGACTCGAGTCCAACGTGGTGGCATGACTTCGACTGCAATTATTCGAGAGGCAAAGCTGCATCCGTGCTCAGGTATGGTGTGTGTGTGTCTGTAGTTTCACGGAGTCGCGCGAATGTTTGTAATTTCATTGATCGTGCGCTTGATCGTATAGATAGTAATCACGTTGAAAGCGTGGAAAGTTATCGACTCTAATTCTATAGAAAAGAGGCGGTTATAATCTAATAGCGACCGCTCACGATAGGGCTTTGATCATTTTTATGGGGTTTTTCTAATGATGATCGTACTAGGCTATTTTTTTTTTAACAATTATTTCGGTGGGATCTCATTTGTTCATACCCATTTTTGTTGATTGGAAGCCGATTTTAGGGCTAAGGCAATGTATATTCACGTATGTTGGATTCGATTTGAATTTTGGTTCTACATCCATTTGGCTCTGGCAGTTTATTGTCTTTTCAAAGAGTTAGAAGGTAAGTTTGGAAGGACTCAAATTGATCAATTGAGTCGACCGGAGTCGGAGGAGTCGTTACTTAAAAAGGTTCGATGAAAAATAATTTTGCACGCTTTCGCATGATATTAGTAATTAAGTAATAAATATGACAGTCAACTAGTGACAATCGACGCTGACATAGGGGACGTTCGAAACAACAGTTTTTTAAGGGTCCAGCCACGCAGTGAGCGACAGAGCGATTGAGCGACGCCGGTTTACAAAATTTAAACATAATGAAATCGTATGGCGGTGTCCACTTAAGCTCTGAGCGTTTAGCGAGTTGGTTATATGCAAAGCGACGTCGCCCAATCGCTCTGTCGCTCGTCGCTCACTGCGTGGCTGGACCCTGAGTCTTATAGCAGGCAGAAGTGGAATGTCTGAATTTTTATTGACCTAGCCTAAAAACGTAATCTTTTTGTTTTCAGTTGACGAACGCGACTATTAGAAAAAGAATGCCTTGAGTCAAACAATTTCCTGGATGATGGGTGTTAATTTGCTTTAACCGCAAGACGTCTATAGAACAGAAGGATCAATTATAGCTCTGGCACTGAAGGAATAATATCTACTTACGGTTCTTTTGATCTCAAAAATAAATTTATTTACCATTTTTAACTTGCTCTATTCCGCTCATTTGTCATAATCTTTTTTCAAACTTGTTTACATTCCGCTCGTTTTTCTCTATCTTTTTTCTCAATCAAGCGGGAAGTTTTGCACCAGATCAAGTGGATAGTGATTATTGCAACACGACCATTTGTTCATTCCAGTGCTGAATAACCCGCTGGACACTGAAAGGATTTAAAAGTTTCCTTTTCGGAAATTTAGGGCTTTGATCTGGTACAAAAGTGGTTAGATGTAAATTTTGTGTGTATAAATGGAGTTTCACATGTCGGTGGTCATATAGCGGTTAATGGAATGCGGCCAATATATTTAATCAGGCTTATCATTTCGCCTGTAAAGATATATTATATATTTCTCATGCAAAAATTGGATACGATTGATTCCATTTAAAAAATCCACTTCGAACCTATCCAAATTTAAATCCGGAAAAAATAAACTAAGTCAACAAATTTATTGCAACCGGCACAGTCACAGCTATTGAATGAACCAATTGAATTAAAAAACTGAAAGTACGTTTTGCATATCAAACATGACAACGACAAAAAAAGATAGGTACATTAATTAATACGAGGAGACGGCCGTCGACTCCATACTATTTTGACCGTAAAGACGGAAATTATACCAAAAAATGACAGACGTGAACGAATTCACATTTTCAACGTCAGTTTTAAGAATGGCACAAGTAAAAGAAAATAAATAATCAGCGCATATGGCGGCAGTCAGCCATATTACAGATTCACAAATGGCACAGATTCGATCCCACATCGAATCGTGTGTGTGTTTTTTTTTCTGCCTTTAGAGGAGATAAAAAGATTTTGTGTCGTCATCTCCGCCCGATCGATCGATCGTATCGAATGAAAAATTCAGCACGTGGATAAAATTGAGGGCGGAATGCTGCCTCGCCGCATATATCAATTTCTTTACAGTTTAGAGCGCCATCATCGTGATGACTTTAAAGTATCAAAATTCAGACATCGATTTTTGCTGCCCATCTGTATCGCAGCGGCGGAGGCGGTGTGCTCCCAAATAGACTTAGATTTATGCCCATTTAGGCAATGTGCCTTATGTTGGTCGCAAGAGCAGGCGAAAAATTCAACATGATGCTAATTGATTTGGGACTGTTGCCCACTAAGAAAGGGCAGATGTTTGATATGAAAGCTCATAATCTTGTCGGCATGCGGTCAAAGTCGACTTCAAGAGAAAACCCTAGCTAGGATTTCTAGGACATACGATCGTCGCAGATATTCGCGGAATAATATTCCCTTTGGTCTTTTCCGAAAGTCAAAATGAGGATGGCGTACATAGGTATTTGGGTGGAGCAGGTGCGATATTGGGACGGTTGAGTAATTACAGGAACAAGAATAAACTACTTAAATAAATAGAAATATATTCTCACTCCTATACGTTGGCTGCCATTCGCAGCGTAACGTATTATTTCTCTAGTGTATACAACATCGCAATTAAAGAAAGCAATTCTTGTACATGACATTCTATAGACCACATTACACCAACAAAGGTGTGTTGCATTCCTCCGACATCCACTTTCATGATTTTCATACCAGACTTAGAGTGGGCATTAGTGAGGGTGTCTGTTGACATCGTGCTGGCATTATTGAAAGAAACAAACAACAATTCCATTTTAAATTCCTTCCCGCGATTCTTCAATTTCTTCTGTCATCCATAGACGGCCAACGCCTCGGCGAACACTATAGAAATCCACTCGACTTACGCATTCCTTATACGCACGCTTGCGCGACGCTATACTTATGCCGTGGGAAGAACTATACCTACTCCACTAGTACAGTACGTACACTTTGTGTTCTCGAATTGCCTTTTATATCACATTTATATGAATCACCTTTTATTCTGCAAAAGGATTGTTATGGTACTTGAAAAGAGCATTGGCATCTGGATTTGGTCTTTTATATTCTTGACAAAGTTTTATTTAAATATACTACAGTGCTCTCTGAATTGTTAATTACAGAGGTCCATTTTTGGCATATTGCAGGACCAATATTATTTTTTGACAGCGTGCGATACAGATTAGGAGACAAGCAAAAAGTTAAGGGACGATAAAACAGTTGGAGTAATCCAGGCTAATCCATGCGAACGGGGCCGCAATTTGATTAGTGGCGTTCAGACGACTTTGGTCCACATTTGAAACAATTTTAACCCCGTGTCATCCACAACTTTATGATGGTCTCTTAGTCAAGAAAACTTGCCCAGGAAAGCCACAAAGTTTGATGAGCTTCTGAACAGATGTTAGGTGCTATGGGGTCTTAGAAAAAAACATTACAATTAGCTTTCAATGGATTCAAAGGTAAATAAATTTAGAAACACTAACAAAGGTAGAAATGGGTTCTGTGATAAACTTCGGTGCTATCTTAAATAAAAGAACAAGTCCTATTTTCTTATGGGGAATACGTTTTTTATGCAGTCAAAAGAAACGTAGCTGCTTAAACCAAACCAAATGTCATTTTTGCTCTTACATCAAAATCAATACTGTAAAATTGAGAAAGAACTAAAGAACTATACTTAAAACAACTATGCAATTAAATTCATATGTCTTCACCTTACAATCAGCTTGGCCCCCACCTAGAACTTTGAGCATAAATCAAAAGATATTTCATCTAAAATGTCACATCTTATCAAATGATCGACACAAACATTAACATAACACATACGTAACTCGCGCGCTCGTGGCATACCCCAATTTATTTCACCATACAAAAAAAAAAAACTCTTGTGCGGCGCGGTTGACTTCTATGTGGGAGATGGTGTACGCGTCCCGCGCTTCATTAGCCATTACAAATTCACAATAATGATAAGCACGACGGCAATGGCATCGGTTGCAACCAACTATTTACTCAATGCCTGCTTCATATGGAAGCGTCAACCAGCACAGCAGCTTATACCCTCTGCGCTGTGTGTGAGCATCATCGTCGCTGTCGGTCGTCAAAGAGCAAGCAGTCACATTTCAACTTTATTAATTTCAGTTTACCCCTCTCGCCCATCGACCACCTACAGATTCGTTTCCATAAGGTAACTGACAGAAGGAGGAGATCTTTACTTTGAATGGACTGTTTGTCATGTCTTCGCCATTGTCAAGACCAAGCGACGTGTTTGTGTATCGTACGAATATAAATGACAAAAGATATTAATAAAGAAGAATTGGAAATTTGTGTTAAAGACAACTCTGCGGGTGGCTGGTTGACTGCCTGCTGTCACGACGGGGTCAGAAGTTAGCTAGAGCATCCGAAGTCAAACGGGAGTTCAAATTGCAATTGTGTGGGGGCTTGCCACAAAATAAAAAAAACTCTTATGGTTTGTGGTCCAGAGGGACACTGCAAATGGTTGGTGAAAATTAACAAGTAATGTCAACAATGCCTGCTCGAACTGTTAGCAATGTCAATCAAATGAGATTTATACTTGGACATATTGTTGGCGCGTCCCTCTCATAAGCTATGAGCTGATTCTTTGTATCTGCTCTCTATGCTGAACTTATTTTGTAAAACACACTAAACTGCGCGCTTCTTACATGAAGAGGGAAATTGCTCACATTCATATAGCCTCTTTCCTAGTCTTTTCCGTGACTTTCGTCAGCTAATTGCACGATATTTGTTTTTATATTTTTAAAGCAAGTGTTTTACGAATTATAATGTAGGTCATACCAAAATCGTTCGTATTCTTGGACGTTTGTATGCCATATGCAAAATGCTGAATTGACATTTTTCATAGTATGAAATAACAAATTCTCAAAAACAAAAAAAACGGCACATCCGGATGGTATAACTACCCATATTATTTGCAATAATTTGATTTGATACCGAAATCTCTAAAGTGTTTCGCAATTGACGGTAAACTATTTAAATTGATTTACCTAGATAACGCCCAAAATGCCGCAACAGTTTCGGTCATATTTTAAACATACCAAAAATTCGTTGTCTTATCTTAGGGTTTGGTTAATTCTTTTCTTTTTATTTGGCCCATTCGCTTCGTTTCATTATTTATCGCGTGCAGTCCAATCGTTGTTTAAATTCAAGAAGATCAAGAGAAGAAAATATAATTTGAATGAAGAGATAGAAGTCAATAACCTGAACGTAAACCAGATTGACCCATATGCCGTTGCCTTATAATTTTCATTATGGGCACTTTCTATTTAGCTACAAAAATAGAAACAACTTCTTGTTTGTTCCTAATATATTTTTTAGAAAAAAAAAAGTGTCAACTAGTTATTTGGGTACACCCCTAATATCAAAAAACAAAAATATATTTATCAACGGGAAAATAATCAATAATGTAAATGATGTACTTATATTGGAACAATTCAATCGTTTGTAATAGGAAAACAATGACAACAGTCCTTTACATAATTCGATCAATCCAATCGGACAACTGACTCAGTTGATTGGCTTTTCCCGAACCTGAATAGAATTGAATATTCTGACTGAGCTGAGCGAATTCAAAGTCCTTCCCTTCTTTGCCCAAAAAGATGGCCTTTGCCTCTGTGTCATCTACCGATTGCAGCTTGCTTGTGCGAGTCTTTCGGATTATGTTCCTGCAATTAAACGAAAATCAAATTCAGTCCACTAACAAGTAGCGGCACTTACTCACATTTCTTTTTCCAGCAGGGTCTTGATGACTTGTTCGCTCTTGGCCATTTCCTCGTCTTGTTTGTTGCAAAGAACCATCACTGAGCACGGATAAGTGGCAGTGTCCGATAGAATTGTGTACAGATAGCTAAAGAAATCTTTTAATGGCAATCTCTCCAAAGCATGAAAGAGCAACTCACTCAGCTACATCTCGCACATCCTTCTGTATGGTAACCGAATCGATTATGAAAACCAATCCCTTGGCTGTGTTCTTGTACTGGTCAAAGAACTTGTCGCGTACACGTTCATGACCAGGAATATCGATTACTCGAGCTGACAGACGTCCTGAGTAGTAATCACCAACATTCTCCGACATCGAGGTGAAAGTCTCGGGTACTTTAGAGTACAGAAGCTGTGTAAATATCACACTCTTGCCAGAATCACAGAGTCCAGTGAGAATAAAATTTTTTCTAGATGATGACCGCTTTTTATATATGAAAAATATTACTGCAAGTAGAAAATTCAAAGTTGTTAATTGAAAACACTAGTAACAAGATCGTGTTGTGTTTTCGTACCAAGTAGTATAAGGCCAACGACCAGAGCGATCAGAATCTGTGAAAAATCAATTGAGACAGGTGTTACTGGGTCTTCCCCGTTTGTTTTTTTGCTAATTTTGTCCATTTTTAGTTAAAATCTTCAAATGAATTCGTTGAAATCGTTTCGTATTGCAGTGCTACAAACAAATATTGGGAAGGCAAATAGAAGGAATTTGACAAATGATGACGGCACAAACTACTTGACACGCAGTTGATTTTTGACTTAAGTGTAAATGATGCCAAGTTCCGATAAAGCTGGGTTATCGATGCGAACATGTCCACATATTTTTAATTACCAACACAGTTAAAATACTACGTTTTTGTATTATTTAATAAGTCAGAACTCGGAAATATGCAACCGAATGGAACTAACAACAAAGGCGTTTTCGTGAACTGACGTTTAAAAGATTAAAATTAAAAGTCAATTTGTAGTTTTCTGGTTAAATATTGAATTGCAAAATAGTTGATTGGTCAAAATAAAAAATATTATACTAAAATAGAACTTTGATAAGCTCTTGGACACAAACTAAAGGAGTCTATATTTTACACACTTCACTAAAAAAAAAAACATTTATACAGAAGAGATCCGAAAAAAGAACTGTTGGCTTCCAATGTAAAAAAAAAAGAGGTGTATGTAGGTACCCCCACCTACCTCAAAGTGTACCTAGTGCACCTGTTGAAATAATAAATATCTAATCAAACAGCGCTTTTCTTTTCTTGCTGTCAAATATTTTCTGACTTCTGACTGCAATTTTGTTATTCAAAATCTAAAGTGAAATTAATTTTGGCAAGAGGAAAACAAGATTTATTAATAATTATGATTCAAAAAATTGATATGTCTCTTCGTAGTTTTTACATATTCAATTCTAAACTGGCCAAAAGAGAAGGCGAGGTAAGTGTCAACACAACGTACACCTATCAACTCAAATTGCATTAGTAAACTGTTCCCACAGGAAGAAAACAAAATTCTTTTCTACTTTCCATCGGACATTGAGCTGGATACTAAAATCAAAGACATTGGTCTTAGCGAAGCCATTATTAAATTCTCCGGGTAAGTTAATCCATCTTTCTATAGCTTTTTTAATGTTGTTTTTTTCTACCCCAAGAACATTTTCATCAAACGATGGTTGTAAGGCATTGCATACACAGAAGACTACGCAGATTTTCCTCCAACCAGAAAAGGATTTTTGGATGGTGTTGGTATGAAACAATAATAACAGCCAAACCGATTTCAGTTGTAGTAATATTTGTAGTCTTAAAGGTTCTCAACGTTCCAAAGGAAATCAAAATGAAGGATGGAGTCGAAATAGCCGAATATAGGGGCGGAGAAGTCCACGACAAAGTATTTCGCGCTGTCCTGGAGCAATGCTACAGAATGTTCCGTCTATTTGCTGGACTATTCACTTCGAATAGGGTGGGTGAGACTGAAGAAGCTCAGGCGAATTATTTGCGGAATAAACTAGACATTTTCTACTCTAAGGCAAGTTACGCATTTCATACGCTGAGTTTTGGTTCACAGTCGTTCTTTTGTCTTTTAGTACGTTTTAACAATGAAACTACCAACCTGTGATATCTTAGATGCACTTCGCACCATTCAGTATATTCCACTCGAAAAACCCTTGTTCTTGAGAGTGCATAACTTCATAAACATGATTCAGGCAACATTCCCGACGGTCGAAAATACTGTGTTTTTGTATAACGAACAAGTTGTCTGGTGAGACTTTGTTGATTTCATCCAACGCGCCTCTTATGAATATCTGAATTTCAGCTCCAAGATAGATCCACACGATTTGTATTGCCTTCATGAATACCTGTTGGGAACTATATTTCCAAAGGCAACAAATATCGAATTAAGTGGAGGGTCGCTGGTGCGATCGAGCAGTCTAGACGGTAATCGCCACGGATCGTTTATAACGGGGCCAGCGAAGTCTGAGAACTTTGAAAACTCGGCCAAGTCCCCTCGCGTTCACTTAGCTACTAGCGATGATGGCTTAAGAATAATGCACTTGATTATCTATCGAGCGATGAGTGCCACGCTCTGCTTATTTGTTGACGGTAATTTGAGATTATATATTTTTTTTAAAGATATTGTTCCATTTCCGGAGAGGGTTGGGCATTGCTATAGCACGCAATGTAATACTTTCAAAAAATTTCAGCTGCAGTGACATTGAGTGATGACTTTTTCTTTGAACTGCACTCCTTTATGGGACCACAACTCTCTAGCATCGCGTCAGATATTGGCGAATGTTTTACATCAAAAACGCATAACACCACCACCACAGGCAGCAGCGTACAAATTACCGACACTGACGTGAACGGACCTAAATTCCTCTATATCAACGAACTAAGCTTGATCCACTATGGCAACATTTACGCTGACCACAGACGACCTAAAAGCTGTTCCATTCCAGCAAACGTAATGAATCTTATTGCTGATCTGCACCAAGAGAAGACCTCTGACAAAGTCGAAGAAGTCCACATCAAATGCATCAACGACTATTGGATCGTTAAGAAAAGCTCTAATTGGCGGCAATTTTACGTAATAATTTCCAACAACAAAGCAACTTTATTGGATATCACGAACGAAGCCAAGAAAATCTTTGACCAAGAAATTACAAATGATGTATTTTTTGACAAATAAACAATATTATTATAAAGATAAACGGTGTTCTCCAATTGAAACGTTTCTCCCTTTTTCTATTCCCCGAAGATCCAAATAAATCTCAAGCAATTATCGAATTTCCCACATCTGCACTGGCATCAGAGAATCCACTACTCGACGTATTGTGCTTCTGTTTGATGATGTAAATCTTGCGATTCGACATGCACATGGTGTAGCTATGGTCGTCATAAATGATTGAGATTTTCTCACAGCTACTCTTGGCCATAAAATTTTCATCAATTCTAATTATATAGTCATTTAGGTTAGTACGGGAATAGTGATCAAAAGAATGCTGTAAACTTACGTTTCTGACATTTGCAGTAGCCCCATGAAAATGTTTGCACTACGTTCATCATTTTCGAGATCTCCACCTGATTCGAGAACAGCCCCATCGTCCTTGAGTACTAAATAACCGATTTGATTACCAATTTTTTCCATATTTTTGTGTAAATAAACAAAAACACAAGAGCTCTTTGTGCTGGCGAGGATAAGAAATGGAATTTCAACAAACAGCTGATAGAGAACGAAATGTCATCCTTTTGATAATTTTTATGTATAAACAATCGGAGGTGACAACGCAACGAGACAAAAATCGCGTTGCCAAATGCAGGCATTCCGATTATAATATGTCCGTGGCGGACATAAAACATCCAGTTCCGAACAGAACTGTACTGATTCATTTTCCTCCAAGTCGGTGGTCATAATCGAAATACAAACTCAATTGGAAAATCTTGGTTTTATTATAAAACTTCATATTTAAAAAGTTAATTTAATAAACCAAAAAACCCAACTGACTGCAAAAAAAAGAATTAAAACGATTTGAACAAGACGCATTTAAGTACCTATACCTAACTTATTGACAATCGGAGACTATATACCTACACAGTCTAACAAATATAATGTATGAGTATTGAGTAGCCTCTGACTGCCAAATAGGTAGTTATAGGTACTCAAATGCGTCTTGTTCAAATCTTTTTAATTCTTTTTTTTGCAGTCAGTCGGGTTTTTTTGTTTATTAAATTAACTTTTTTTTATTTTTATCTTTTTAGCCTATGACACTCCGGGGAAGAATACGAATATTATGACACCTCACTCTTCACAAACCGATCAAGCCGTTTAGGCTACAGGGACTCCCGTAGGAACGTACATAGGATACGCGTGAAACACATAACCCTCCCTGTGTCCAGTCGGGTAAAAAGACTGTTGATAGTTGAATCGTGGATAACCAAACCGAACAGAACATCCCCGTCTGACATTTCTATCAAAACAAGCCTGCATGATTGATATTAGAGGTTGGCATCACTGCCAATTAGAAATTCTTCACCATTTTGTAAAGTGCTCTTAAAACGATCGAATGGGATTAAAGTAACGCTGAAGATTTTTCAAGAAAAAATACATAAACTGTGCTTAAATCAAAAGGATTATATTAAAAAAGTGTAAGTTAGTTCATAATACACCCGCTAATATAAACCATTTTTGCGAATAGAATGTGTTTAGTATAAGAAAGCTATATTGAAAATTTTGGGTCATCATCGCCACACCCTCAACAAAAATTTCATAAATGAAGCTGTATAAAAGTGGACAAATTAAAAACTATTCTTTAAAAAAGTGTTAAAAATATACTTACAAAAATAATGAAATGAAAATAAATCTTTGAGTAATTTCCAGTGAAGTTTGATAAAAATTTACCCAATCAAAATTGTACGAAGGGTAATGGCGACTACGTCATCATGGGCAAAGTGAAAATCTTTAATTTTTTTTGCTATGGTGTTTTGTGTACCTGTGTACAAATCGATAAAATGAGTAACATGACTTCATTTGTATTACTTAATATATAAATTCTTGAGATGCTTGATAATTTGATGACGATGGAGTTCAAAAAATGAGTACATTATTATCAACAGAGCAACAGACAATTATTTAATTGGTTGAAATGTTAAATTCGTGAGGTCGGGTCGTAATATACTTTTTTTAATGAGTCTCATCCTCCCTCCGAGTGTTTATGTATGTTATGCTGTTTTGTTTGTGTATTATTTTTATGCATTTTATCTGGGATGCTCCTTTCTCCGCAGTCTTACGAGGGGTATAGACAGAGACAAATAATGGAAACGCGGTGTTGAATGGATTACGTCATTTTGCCTATTTTGGAACTGATATTACAATTGAATAGATACTATTATACATTTATATATTTTGTTGTACTGTCGCTATAACAACAGGAACTAGCAAGCACCTATCTAATCTATATGGTAGCAAATCTTTATCTGCAAATTTTTAAACTGACAGGTTACAGGTTCAAAATTGAACAAGGTATATATTATAGCAAGTACAGTCCATGGCTTCTTTTGCGCTGGTATTTTACTTCTAGGTACTTTTAGGTATGCGTGGTATATACAAAAAATGATGCAAATCACGGAACAGGGAAAGTTTCTTCCTTTGAAATGGTATCTACACCAAATACATCCAATACGATAAGTTGTGGATGGAAAATGGATTGAGAAAATGCACTATTATATTCAAAATATTCTGTCGAACTTACCTAAGCAATAAGTGAGTTTTAGTAGCTTCAAAAACAATTGGGTACAGGTTTATTTCCAATAAGACACAAAAATAATTGGTTTGGTTAGTACCTACCTACCGTATAGGTATCTACTTTACCAAAATCCAAATTATGGGCAGGCTCTTAATTGTGTCTGTTTTATTTGCATTTATATAAACATTTACACATTTTAACCAAAACTCTATCAACGTCATTATCTAAACACATAGATTGCTGTATTTGAATGAATTTCTCCAGCTTTTTAACTACATACGTATGAGGGTAAATCGAAAAGACCTACGGAAAAAATCAATTCTATTCAACCTACTTGAGTTTCTTAAGAGTGCACTTCTCTGATTGAAAACGATCCACTTCTGCGTCTACATTATTCTAGGTGCGAGTATTTTTCTTATTAACAGAGATATCCAAAGTGCTTTTTATGACTTATTTCCTTGGTAACTGAGTGATTCAGTAGTTTTACATTATATTCGGTATGTATGCTAAAAAAACATTGTGAGGTGAAAATCAGTGTACGAACAGATCACGCTTACATTCATAAAGCTATCCGGGTGCATACCTTCATTAAAAATAAATGAATGAATAAAGTTGGCGCAACAGGTCCGAAAGGCCCTAGCTTTTCACAACCATTCGTTTTGTGTGAATTTTTATTTTTCGGCACTAATGGAAGGGATTTAAAATCGAATGCCGATTCCAACACACTAACCCCTAATCCACTGCGCTTGCAATACGAAAATATAAAAGTTGGACTCCGTTAATATGCATTGAAATGCACTTGGTTGGTGCTTACAAAGTTGTTATTTTATTTTCCTAAATCTGACAACTGGCTGCCTTGAGGTGTCTCAGTCTTAATTGGCCTCGATCGGCCACATAAACAATTTTTCTAGTTGTAGATCGGCCACATAAACAATTTTTCTAGTTGACGTTAATGGAGGGGAAGCCAACGAATCCAGTCAAGAAATTCGTGACCGAGTGGTTGACAGTTCGCATAAGTGGCTGAAGTAGGAAAAGTGACGTTACCGACCAATCTACTTTTTGCGTTTAGGGTACATCTAATCTAGTCGACCTGAAATCACTAGGTTTTTTAATGTGCCCAATGGCGAAGAGGATCGGCCTAGGATTGCAAAAATGATGACGTTTTCGATCGGCCTTCAAATATCCGATTATGGGAACGCATTCATGTAACTTAAACATCTAGAATATAACATCGTATTCACCACTATACCCATTGACTTATTATATATGGACTGCTAGTAGACAACTTCGCGTTGGTTCCAATATTAGCGCTAGCTCTCGTGGCTCGGAGCGGAATAAATTGGAAGCTCACATCTGACGTTTCCATTTCGTTGCCGATATAAGTACTTTAAGAAATATAGATGTAAGGAATTTATATGATGAATTAAATTCGCATGTACTTGAATGTGATATTCTTGACAATTATAAGTATTTATTGATCAGCAATGTGATTGAAATATACGCAAAAGTGTTATTACATCATATTTCTAAAATTAATAATAAAAAACAAGATAAAAAACTAATTCGCAATTAATAAACGAATATAAAAATTGTGCAATTTATGGGACAATAAAAAACGATTTTTAATTCAAATTTTATTGGTACCATCTATTATTAATTATTTAAACTAGCACAATTTCGAGATGACATCTATTGTATACAATGCCGCAACTATTTGAATTTCAACCGTTTCACTTGGCAAATCAACTCACGCCCAATAGGTGGCTCTAGCATTCTATGGAGAAATCCAAGATGGTTGTCATTTTGTTTCACTTATTTTTCGCATAGAACCACGAGCGCTAGTTATGTTGGCGTCATTTTCTGGGCAGAGATTGTATGGAAGAGACTTCACTAGCAGTCCATATGTAATAAGTCAATGACTATACCAAATTCCGACTGAATTTGAATACGTGAAAATTTTAAATGTTTACTTTTGTACTCTTTTTTTTTTTTTTTATGAGGTACTGAATTTAAAAATAAAAAAAAATTCAAACCAAAGTGCCTCTGTAAGTAAATATAAAGCGAACAGTGCAGACCAAAAAAATTGAAATCAGCACGAATTTACATTCGGTCGGAATTTAGCACAGGGGTGGTTAAGTATGTACATTTTTTTAACCTCAGAACAGCGACCGGTGATGTAAAAATCCGGTCGGTTTTTTTTTTGCTTTGGTTAATACATTTTTTCAGCAAGAACCGGGCAAGAAAAAAACCTGCCAAAACTATACCAATTTGATTATTATTTTCGCGATTACCTACCTTACAAGAAAATGAAACTGATCATAACCACTTCCGTCATTTTCATATTTGCATTTTGCTCTCACATGCAAAAAAAACATATCAACATAATAACTAAACAAGAACATGGAATCAGTCCGTATTCAGTATACAAAATCAAGACATAGTTTACAAATTAAACGAACCAAGTGAATATAAATTCAAACACAAAATGATTGCAATAAATGACAAGTAACCAGATCTTAAATTATCACACCCGACATCTGATTCATATGTTATCATTTTATTTTACTGTTACTATTTGTCGTACATTAATAAACAATGTCCTTTTATATTATTTTTGACTTGTTTTTCATTTAAATGGAATTATGTAGTACGAATAAAAGTTATGGCACTGAAAAGATATTACTGGTTCTAAACTTTCATCACACACTGTATATTTTTCTTTTAATGCACATGTGGGCATATGTATGGGAGTTGTTTTATTTTCGTTTACCTGCAGAGCCTACCACCTGCGGATATTAATTTAAAGTAAACTACCAACTGAGTTAAGGTGTTTTCTGGAGTGTGTTACATAAAATAAAAAAATTTGCAGGTCTTTCCAAATCTTCGAAAGAAAATTCGCTTTGATACCTACCTAAATCAAAAACAAAACTAGTTTAACTTTGAGCGCTGATGATGATAGCAGATTTTCAATTTTGCTCGTTTCTTTAACTTTTGTTCTGTTGCCATTAGAAATACCTTCAAATTTCAATCAATCTGCTTTTTTTTTCTGTTTTTCTTCAGATCGGGCGAAGACAAAGCGAATTTTCTTTTAATTTTGGGACCTTAATTCAATTAAAACAAATAAAACTCTATAATTAATATGCAATAATAAGTAAAAAGACTCGTAAGACAATTAAACAAAGCGAATAAAATGGCAGACCAACTTTTAAATTTAATAATAACTACACAGGAACCATTCGAACCGAATTTCTCTGAGTGGTTTCTTAACCGAATTCGAAACGACACACAACTCTGTACATTGGAAGAATTCGGAATATTCTTCTTGAATTTTATCCGCCAGCAGACGGAAGAGTTCATGCGGAGCGCAGGCACGCCAAAGTGTGTTAGCACCCCTATCGGGAAGACGAACATTCGAAATGATGTCAGCGGAATATGCACACCCAAACGTCTTTTTGCAAACAATTCGATCCAGTCGACTCCTGACCAGCGAAATACCAAATGTGACGACTCCGTGCAACTGCGGGGCACTCCTTCGAGAAATACGTCATTCTTGAACGAAAGCATGCATCCGTCTCAGCAGAGAAATAATACGTCAACGCCGCACAAGAGCGCTAATAGATCCGGTCATAGTGCGAATAACTCGAATGACTTTAATCGTAGTGCCAACAGTGGGTTCTGTTTGGGTGACTTTATTGTCTCCAGCTCAAGGACGAGGAAGAAACAGCAACAAAAGGACATTTCGGCGAACATCTCGGATGGCAATAGTTCAGATCACAAGACGAAGAAGGCGGAGAGGCCGAAGAAGAGAGTCGTGCCGACACAGGTAAGCAAACCATCGGTGGGCTCGTCGTTTAGTAATCCAGCCTTTAGCAGCGAAAACAACATACTAAAGATTTTCAATGACGCCGAGATCGTGGACAAGGAAAAGTGCGCCGTCATGGAGGCCCGAAAGTCGCTGAAAACGAATATCTTGGACATCAGTCGAGAGCTCGAAGAAGAGAATCGGCCCACCCTAATCAACCAGAGTCTGCGCGAGGCGGTTAAACGAATGGAGAATATGAATATGGAAACTGAAGAAAGCGACATCAGTTGCGGAGCTATGAAGACAGACTTTAGTAGACTCACACACCGCAACATCTTGGAGCGCTTTGCGGATATTTATTCATTTTTGATTGATGTCCACATCGCAGCCAATGTGCTGAGCGAGTTGTCGTATCTGCTGTGCATTCTCAACGCCGACAATGGTTCTTCGCAAATTTTGAGTCCACAACTCTCTGTTGACATGGAATCGCTGTTGGACGATAAGCTAAACGTGATCGTGAACCGAGCAAATAGCGAAGCATACACAGCTCTCAGGACGCACACGAACTGCATCTACTTCGCTCTGGAAGTACTCAAGCGACAGAGGCACTTACTAGCTCTGTTGGACGTGAAGACCTTGCGAGTTGTGGTAAACAACGATAGAATCACTGAACTGGCTGTGGATCTGAGAGAGTTTCTAGAGAAAATCACCATCGAGAAACAGCAGTTAGAAGCGACAAAGTCTTCGTATGAAGCTTCGTTCCGGATCAGTAAAACATTCAACAACGTCGTCTACCAGCAAGAGAACGACACGAGGAACAACTTCCCCAACGACAAGGAGTTCAGTTGCTTTAAGTCGCAGCGCGATTTGTTTTACACCATCTTCAAAGCATGGGATGCAAATCATCTTACTCACACGTGGAACTTCAAAGCGGAGCTGTTTTCAAAAATGCAAATGCTCTTTAACATCAGCGATCATCCCATCAACATGGCCCATTTGGCAAAGCTGTTTGTGTCACAGCTCCTAGTGTCGTCCAACTACAGTGAGACATCACCAACGGACATTGGGGTGGAGCTGAAGGCACACGTGGACTTGCAAAAGTTCAGCAAATTAACGCAGAGGCTAGTGGAACCGAGTAACTTCAGCATAGACTATCAATTCCCGGCGAAGCAGGCGTTTTTTAAGGATTTTCTCTTGGCCTCGTCCTGCGTGACATTTAGCGAACAAGTAAAGATAGCTCTCCTCGCCGAA
The DNA here is from genome assembly GCA_951230905.1 of Cheilosia variabilis. Taxonomy (NCBI): domain Eukaryota; kingdom Metazoa; phylum Arthropoda; class Insecta; order Diptera; family Syrphidae; genus Cheilosia; species Cheilosia variabilis. The sequence continues at coordinate 17,159,318 of OX579678.1, read as the reverse complement.
TTGCTGCAGTTGAACAGTTCAACCTTTGAGATCATCAACTTGACAACAAATGAGGATTATGACTTGGTGACGGAGTATGTAGTGCGACCGGAGATTCTATCAACAATGCAGGTGCTGGCGAAGTTTGTAGGCCTACTGCAGTCGCAACCGTTTCTGTACAGTCCGACAATTGGCTGCTCAAGCATTGATAAGAAACAGATCGAGCTGCGGAACATGATGCAGCCGAATTTTGATGTGATGCATTTGCTGAAAGTGGCGTTGCGTGAGAGGAAACTGTTGATAAGCATCCCCTGGATAGTGCAGTATCTTGCGATGCTGGATCACATCACCCTGCAGCTGGATTACTACACAAAAACACTGCACTTGCTCTACGAGATGTACATCTGCCTGGGAGAGACGGCAGGCGTACTAAAAATGCGTCCAACATCGGTGTTCATATTGAGGACGTGCCTGGGGTGGTTCTTCGAAGGAACCAACGTCGCGGAGTCGTACTTTGCATACAGGCAGAATCGTTCCCTATCAATAAGTCATCTAGTGGACATGAAAGAAATCTCAGTACTGATACCCAACTCTTTGGCGTCGGAACTAGTGCACAGTGACGAGAATCCATTGGTTGTGAGGAGCATCAAAGGAGTAGCCGCAGAAAGTCTACTTCTTACTTTAGAACAGACCACAGCAAAAAATGAAACCAACAGCAGGGAATTTGTTGCACATCGTGAAATTGGCCAATTTGATCCAATGCTCGAGGGCATTCTCAACGTTGCATGTCCATTCCTTTCCGAATTCCGTGTGGCGATCATGCCTGCCAAATACTCGAAGAGCGTGTCTCGCAGTGGACGCTATCGCCATGTGACGCCAAAGATAACTGAAATCGCCAGTAGCGCGAGTTCGAAGCAGCAACCGTCTCAGGACAGCCAAAGCAAGCTTGTTGAAGCCTTCCTCCATTCGCAGAATTTGTCCGTCCGTCGAATTATCGAGTTTGTCATCGAACGCACCACCTCGGCTGTTATCAAAGACGCTCAAATACAGATCCTCTTGCCATCGAAAGACAACGCCAACAAGAAAGTCCAAAATGTCCAATCTACAGACACTTTCGGAGCGAAAAAGGAACTCTTGCATATCTATTCCCAAGCAAATGAGCAGGCCATGTCGAGATGGAACACTGAACTACCAAACATGGTAGAATCGCGTGTTAAAATGGCACTAGACGCTCTACTGCCGAACGAAACCCAAGAAGTTGTGAAGAAAACTTGCCTAGCGCTGATCCTCCAAAAATGTCAGCTCAAGATCAACGATTGGCGGACAACAAACCTTAAAAACATTGACTTTTACATTAAAGACATCGATGTGACGGTAGACAAGATTGTCAAATCCAACATGATCAGCAAGAAAATGTGTTCCACCAATCTAGAAATAACTACAAGCTCACCCTGTCTGTCTGACGTGTTGGAAGATCTTCAGTTCTGGTTGCACGGTTCCTCTCGACGTCCCGATCTGGTCGAAGCTGGAAAAATCAAAATGTTCCTACAGGACCTTCCGAAAACCTTTGCCAACACCCTACCCCAGTCGTTCTACCGCATAATAGGCTCATCCGTTGTCCATCTAATTCAGAATCTCATTGAGAACCACAGCGACGTGGTGTCGCATGATTTAATCGACAATTTCATTGCAGTATGGACGTCAAATGGAATGCACGAGTTCACCCAATGGCAGAGCACCCCCGAGACCATCAAAAACAATAGCGGCACCACTCAAGATGTAGAAGCTGCATCCCCCAAGGAGAGCATGTCGCCAAACTTGTTTTCATCTCTAATAACGATCTCCTTCATGCGTGGCCTCAAGACCGACAAATCAATGGACAAACTGGAACTTTTACTGTTGAAATTAGTCGACCACAATGTGATAACTATCGATCATTTGAATGAGCTTTTCGTTCGGATATTCAAGGTTGAGTGGAACGAGAAGGTGTTGAGCCGGATATCGTCGTTACTGCAATCAGTATCGGCGAGTAGAAAGAAGCCCACCAACGATGATGGCCGCTCAAATCTGTTTATGGAAGCGCTAGCTGATTTCTCCAGAGACGTAGACTTGTTTTAGCCGGTAAAATGTTCGAATTTAGTTCTAAGATTAAATTGTTGTTTCCGTCGTCGAAATGTGTTGAAGCTTTGTTAGAAGCACTTTTTGTTTAAAGTCAATAAATATTCTTTTGTAAAAAAATGTAATTTGTGTCGATTCTTTTATATTTCACTGAATTTAGGTAGGTTGCAGTTGACTGGATGATATTAGGATTTTGGGAAGTTTTAGGTAATATGCGCCAAATTATTTTCCATTCAATGTTGCGAATGTTGAACACGACCAAACAGATATTTATTTGCCTATTGTGCTTTTAATAGTTTCGGCATATATAGAATAGGCATAAATTTACTAGACTTCTGATTTAAAATGTCAAACAGAATTAGATTAGATGGAACTTAAAGAGCTTCGTGTACCCGAAAATAAATCTGTTGTTCAGTAAGCAAACCAAAGAACCTGACGTCTGATTTAGTGTCTGAAGCCAGAAAAAGAGCATGCCACCAGTGAGTCACTTTTTCTTCCTACGTTGTTTTTAATAGGCATTCGACACGAACATAGCCAACACTAATATTCAAGACATACATGACTAGCTGTATGACGAGAACTTGTTTCCATATTCAACGCATTGTTTGACAATTAATCGTGCGCTTGATGAACTAGCCCGCACATCCCAAATTAAAGACAGAATTGACCCCGTGGGCGTTTTTAATGAAATAAGTTTATTTTGATTTGATTACTAAATTCCTTAGATACTTGAGGCAATGATTCTCACATCAAGTAAAACAACTTCTCTTCGCGTAACTAACCCCAAGCATGACAACCCGCAAAAGCCGAACCCAGTTTATTACAAGTAGGGCGTTCGTAAATCACACTTTAGGAGGGTCAATTAAGAAAATCCTCTTAAGGATATTAGAATTCTGTGTGAAACAACAAAACCACGCCTAAATACATTCGAATTGGAATCTCACATCATTTTCAGTGTCATAGTGTTAAAACGTTTAACCCCTTATCGCTGGCATCTATGTAATATTTAAAAAGGAATTTAATCAACAGTCACTTGTTACTTATTAGTTTAAACTCAAACGCACACATGTGAACCAACACCGTCGGATAAGATAACGAGGTGCGACTTTGAGGCTCGAATTTAATTAAAAATGTCACAGTCGTTGAGCGAATGCGAAGATTGCGTCATCGTTGTTCCGTTTTCATTCAATGGAACCCGCTCACATACAATTAGCACACTCTACACACATTCTGTTCAGCGTCGATTATGTAATCACTTGCAATAATTGAAGTGACTCAATTATTCTTTCTACTTATAGATTGCCCAGTGTTATATGTGAACCGAACTGAACAGTATTATCAAGAAGAAGAGCAAAATAAGGTTAGTACAAGCAACTGTACTAAATATATGAAATATTATGATCAGCATTTTATTTTGCAGAACAATAACATAAACCACATCCCAATCAGTTTAACAAAGAATCGAACGAACGAGATAGACACACCATAGACAGACGCAGACAAAATGGAAAACTTTACACCGAAGGAGGTGAAAATCCTCGAGACCGTCGAAGATATTCAGGAACGCCGTGAGCAGGTTCTCTCACGTTACAATGATTTCAAGATCGAGACCAGGCAGAAGCGTGAGAAGCTCGAAGATTCACGTCGCTTTCAGTATTTTAAGCGTGACGCCGATGAATTGGAGGGCTGGATCCATGAGAAACTGCAAGCGGCCAGCGAAGAAAGCTATCGTGATCCCACAAACTTGCAGGCCAAGATACAGAAGCATCAGGCATTCGAGGCTGAGGTCTCAGCTCACAGCAATGCCATTGTTTCCTTGGACAACACCGGCCAGGAGATGATCAACCAGGGTCACTTTGCATCGGAGACTATTCAGCGGCGATTGGATGAGTTGCATCGTCTGTGGGAGTTGCTATTGAGCCGGCTCGCCGAGAAGGGACAAAAACTGCAGCAGGCTTTGGTTTTGGTGCAGTTCCTTCGTCAGTGTGAGGAGGTGATGTTCTGGATTAAGGACAAGGAGGCGTTTGTTACTGCCGATGAGTTTGGCCAAGATTTGGAACATGTCGAGGTATTGCAGCGAAAATTTGACGAATTCCAAAAGGATATGGCTTCGCAGGAATACAGAGTGACCGAGGTCAATCAGTTGGCAGATAAGTTGATTCAGGATGGTCATCCGGAGAGGGACACCATTACAAAGCGGAAGGAGGAGCTGAACGAGGCTTGGCAGCGCCTGAAGCAGTTGGCCATCGTGAGGCAGGAGAAGCTCTTTGGAGCCCATGAGATACAGCGCTTCAACCGTGATGCCGACGAAACTGTCGCATGGATTGCTGAGAAGGACGTAGTTTTGTCTTCAGATGATTACGGTCGCGATTTGGCCAGCGTGCAGACCTTGCAAAGGAAGCACGAGGGTGTGGAACGTGATTTGGCTGCCCTCGAGGACAAGGTATCCACACTAGGCGCTGAGGCTCAGCGGCTGTGTTCCATTCATTCCGACCACAGTGACCAAATCAGGGATAAGCAGTCGGAAATTGCTGATTACTGGCAGAGCCTGACCGCCAAGGCTAGAGAGCGCAAACAAAAGTTGGACGAGTCGTACTATTTGCATCGTTTCTTGGCCGATTTCCGTGATCTGGTTTCATGGATCAATGGAATGAAGGCGATTATCTCGGCTGATGAGCTGGCGAAGGATGTCGCTGGTGCTGAAGCGCTTTTGGAGCGTCATCAAGAGCACAAGGGAGAAATTGATGCTCGGGAGGATAGCTTCAAACTGACCACTGAGTCCGGACAAAAGTTGCTGGAACGCGAGCACTATGCCGCTGCTGAGATTCAAGAAAAGTTGGCCGCCCTTGAGAACGACAAGAGTTCGCTGCTGTCGCTTTGGGAAGACCGTCGCATTTTGTACGAGCAGTGCATGGATTTGCAATTGTTCTATCGTGACACTGAACAAGCTGACACTTGGATGGCTAGGCAGGAGGCTTTCTTGGCAAATGAGGATCTGGGTGACTCGTTGGACTCTGTAGAGGCTCTCATCAAGAAGCACGAGGATTTTGAGAAGAGTCTGGCTGCTCAAGAGGAAAAAATCAAGGCACTGGACATTTTCGCAACCAAATTGATCGATGGCCAGCACTATGCCGCTGATGATGTGGCCCAGCGCCGTCAAATGCTGTTGAATCGCCGCTTAGCCCTGCAAGAGAAGTCGTCTAAGCGTCGCCAATTGCTTGACGACTCGAACCGTTACCAACAATTCGAGAGAGACTGTGACGAAACCAAGGGCTGGATCAGTGAGAAACTCAAGTTCGCCACTGATGACAGCTACCTGGATCCAACCAATTTGAACGGAAAGATGCAAAAGCATCAAAACTTTGAGCATGAGCTGAATGCCAACAAGTCTCGCATTGAGGACATTACCACTGTGGGCACCGAGCTTATCGAAAACAAGCACTATGCCGCTGACCAAATCAACACCCGCATGCAAGAAGTTGTAGTTCTGTGGGAGACCCTGGTACAGGCGTCTGACAAGAAGGGTTGCAAGCTGCAGGAGGCAAGTCAACAGCAGCAATTCAATCGCACCATTGAGGACATTGAATTGTGGTTGAGCGAGATTGAAGGACAGTTGTTGTCAGAAGACCATGGCAAGGATTTGACTTCGGTACAGAATTTGCAGAAGAAGCACGCTTTGTTGGAGGCCGATGTCATGGCCCATCAGGATCGTGTTGAGACCATCAAGGTTGCGGCGAATAAGTTCATTGAATCAGGCCATTTCGACGCTGACAACATCCGTAACAAGGAGTCAAACTTGACGGCACGTTATTCGGCTTTAGCCGCACCAATGGCTGAGCGCCGGCAGCACCTGTTGGACTCGTTGCAAGTCCAGCAATTGTTCCGCGATTTGGAAGACGAAGCTGCATGGATCCGCGAGAAGGAACCAATCGCTGCATCCACCAACCGAGGCCGCGACTTGATCGGTGTTCAAAATCTTATTAAGAAGCACCAAGCTGTGCTGGCCGAAATCAACAACCATGATGCTCGACTGGTCAATGTGATTAGCTCGGGAGAGAATATGCTGAAGGATCAGCCTTTTGCCAGTGATGATATTCGTCAAAGACTTGACACTTTACAAGAGCAATGGAACTCGCTGAAGGAGAAGTCCAACCAGCGCAAGCAGGACCTTGAAGACTCTTTACAAGCACACCAATACTTTGCCGATGCAAATGAAGCTGAGTCGTGGATGCGTGAGAAGGAACCCATTGCTACTGGAAGCGATTATGGAAAGGACGAGGACTCATCTGAGGCGCTCCTCAAGAAACACGAGGCCTTGGTGTCCGATTTGGAAGCCTTCGGCAACACCATTCAGGGTTTGCAAGAGCAGGCGAAGAATTGTCGTCAACAGGAGACTCCTGTAGTCGATATAACCGGCAAGGAGTGCGTCGTCGCCCTGTATGACTACACGGAGAAGTCGCCTCGCGAAGTTTCGATGAAGAAGGGAGACGTGTTGACTCTTCTCAACTCAAACAACAAGGATTGGTGGAAGGTGGAGGTCAACGATCGTCAAGGTTTCGTGCCAGCTGCCTACATCAAGAAGATCGAAGCCGGTCTAAGTGCCAGTCAGCAAAACCTCGTCGACAATCATTCGATTTCGAAGAGACAGAACCAGATCAACTCTCAGTACGATAATCTCCTGGCATTGGCCAGGGAGCGTCAGAACAAATTGAACGAAACCACCAAGGCGTACGTTTTGGTTCGTGAAGCAGCCGACTTGACCTCCTGGATTAAGGACAAAGAGAATCATGCCCAGATCGCCGATGTTGTTGGTGAGGACTTGGAGGAAGTTGAAGTTCTTCAGAAGAAGTTCGACGATTTTAACGACGACCTTAAAGCAAACGAAGTGCGTCTGGCCAACATGAATGAAATAGCCGTCCAACTGACATCGCTGGGACAAACTGAAGCTGCGCTAAAGATCCAAACTCAAATGCAGGACTTGAACGACAAGTGGACCAACTTGCAACAGCTCACTGCTGAGAAGGCCAGCCAATTGGGATCTGCCCATGAGGTGCAACGTTTCCATCGGGACATCGACGAGACCAAGGATTGGATCGCCGAAAAGGAGAATGCCCTCAACAACGACGATCTCGGAAAGGATCTTCGCAGCGTCCAAACATTGCAACGCAAGCACGAGGGAGTTGAACGTGATTTGGCTGCCCTGCGCGATAAAATCCGTCAGCTCGACGAGACCGCCAACCGTCTTATGCAATCGCATCCAGACACCGCTGACCAGACCTACACCAAGCAGAAGGAAATCAACGAGATGTGGGATCAAATCATCACCAAAGCAACCACCCGCAAGGAGAAACTCCTCGACTCGTACGACCTCCAACGTTTCCTCAGCGATTACCGCGACCTCTTGGCCTGGATCAACTCAATGATGGGTTTGGTTACCTCCGACGAGTTGGCAAACGATGTTACCGGCGCTGAAGCCCTAATCGAACGTCATCAGGTGAGCTAGCAACTAGTTTTAAGCAAACAAAATCCATCCAAATGCTTTTTTTATCCTCAAAAAGAAAACAAACACATATTGGACAGTGAGAAAAACATTTTGTTTCAATCCAATCTCATGTAATCCTTTTTTTTCTCTCTTTCCGTTTGTTTCGTTTTTATACCGCTTTTTCGTTCGTTTGTTGGATAAAATACATCACATTGTCACCACTTCCCTAAACAAAATACAAAAAAAAATAAAAAAACAAACTTAAAACATATCTAGGGTCATCGCGCCGAAATTGAATTCCTCTATGGAATCAATCAATTGCCAGAGGTAGATGAATATAATAAGATTGACACTCGACTTCTTCTCTTAAGCAAAAATGTGTTTCTTTGTTGTCGTTTCAATATTAATCAGTATTCAGCTTGTGTTCGTATGAATCTAATTGTGTGTTGTCCTAACCAAATCGTTGTATAAAAAAAATATAATAATAACTTCTGCAGGGAAAGCAAACGCAATTTATTACCTGAAAACTAGTTAGACTATGTTTAGAGCTGTTACTAATTGTACATTAACTGAGTCAACATTTATTGCTTCATAAACATTTATGTTTATAAAATTCTTTCTCATTTTAACATCATAACCTAACCATATTTTACAAGGAAAGCTTAACTACTTTGTGTTCACTTTTTAGGAATTGCATTTAGCAAGACACTTTTACTTTCAGAGCAAGTAACTTTGATTCACAGAAGGATTCAATGGAACCAAATAAATCCAACAAATAAGACGCTGACTAGGCGTCTAAACTTTTCTAAAAAGAAAAAAAAAACAGCTACACAAAATATTTTCGTTTCTTTGGTCCGACTGACTGCGCAGAAATTTGTTGCACAGTTCTAAAACAAAAAAAAAAACATCTCGGCGGAATTGAAACCGCATGTACATACATGGTGGCTCAAAAGCTGTCACCCAATGTTCTTTGGCTGTTTCCCACAAAAAATCCCTGTAAAGACTGCCGAGTGATGCCCAATTGCGTGGCACGTCGTCTGGACGATACTTGGGTCCTCAGCGACATCTTTAGCTATAGCTGCAATATTCTCAGCGAAACGGCTGCCCGGGGCTGGCTAAACTTCTCAGCATCTTGTTCCAAACTCTTCTAGGCGAGCTGTTTAACGTTGTAGTGTTTGCGCAGTTGGTGTCGAACGACCGGGAAATCTGCACCGAGATTCAAGCTGAGCAAACATCACTGTCGAATTATTCCGCATTCTTTAGGAGTATAGCGATTCGTGTCTTGTCAACGTGGACTTTGTATCTGTACTGTATACTCCAAAATGTCAAAGTAGAACTGATATTTGCCGCCATTTGCAAAATTGTTAGCCTCTTCCAATAGGGTGATGACATTTGGATTGTGGTGCAAATCCATTTGTATTATCGTCAATAGAGAATCTTATGGCGTTTATTATTGAAGATACAAAAGAATTGCCCCGAAATTCAGAATTACTCTTTTCAATAAAATTCGTTGGAGCACTTTTGCAATAGTGGAAGACACCATAAATTATGCACATCATTATGTGAAATTTGGTTTTCTGTTGCTACTCTTTTTTTTGTTTTTGCAGTTAATATGAATGTTGAAATGAACCAAATAAATTATATTTCTGCATGGCTCTGACACTTTTTGTGTCTTCTCTCCGAGGACGTGAATATCAACTGTCTTCATTCAGGATTATTAAAGAATCTATAACCAATAGAGTTAAACCGAATGGTTTCGAACTCCATTTCTATCTTTTATTATTACCGCGTATACTAAAATCTAAATCGCCTGCCTAATACTTCTTGCTCGCTGTCGCATACGAATGCACTGTCATATCACAGGTTGCTGGTTGGACGTTGCATCCTGTCTACCTTCCTTCCGTCGCTCTTTTTATTTCCCTGCAATAGGATTAATTCCATGCACCCTATTTATTATTTATTTATGACTTCTGGGCTTGGAATTGAACTCTAAATCCTCTCGTGCTCATATGTACTTGCATCTGCTACGACCTTATTTCTGTGTGAATTTATTGTAACATGTTTTAAGCAAATTGTGTGTAATTAGCTTAAATGCAATTGCGGTCACCTTAGTTAGATTTTTGTTTTTGTTCTTCCTGTAAGTAACAGCTAGCTCGAGCCGTTGCCAATATTCTGGGCAGCATTAGTGTCCCCGTTCTAACCAATGAAATCTTTTATTACCTATCGTTTAAAGTGAACAAGTGTTTATCGTTTGCAATTCATTTGTAACCTCTCATTCACATACACACACACACACCCATCTGTATATTTGAACGCAAGAAACTCAATCATCCATCCCATTAAAGTCAACCAAGAAAACAAATCATTTATTTAAGCGCCTTCTGTTACTGTGGTTCTGGACTAATCAAATCTATGACTTCAATGAGACGTTCCGTTGCTAATATTGTTTCTCTGTACTCCAACTAGGAACACCGCACTGAAATCGATGCCCGATCTGGAACCTTTGCTGCTTTCGAGCAATTCGGCAATGAGTTGCTGCAGGCGAATCATTACGCCTCACCTGAGATCAGGGAGAAGATCGATGATTTGGGTAAGACGCGTGAGAACCTAGAGAAGGCCTGGACCGAACGTCGCCTGCAATTGGAACAGAATCTTGACCTGCAATTGTACATGCGTGACTGCGAACAGGCTGAGAATTGGATGTCAGCTCGCGAGGCATTCCTTAACGCTGAGGAAGTCGATTCTAAAGGCGATAATGTCGAGGCTCTCATCAAGAAGCACGAGGACTTTGACAAGGCCATCAACGGGCATGAGGAGAAGATTGCCGCCCTGCAGGTGTTGGCGGATACTCTGATCGCTCAGAATCATTATGCGGCGAATTTGATTGATGACAAGCGCAAGCAGGTGTTGGAACGCTGGCGTCACTTGAAGGAAGGTCTGATTGAAAAGCGTTCCCGCTTGGGAGACGAACAGACCCTGCAACAGTTCTCGCGTGACGCTGATGAGATTGAGAACTGGATCGCTGAGAAGTTGAACTTGGCCACCGAGGAGAGTTACAAGGATCCGGCTAACATTCAATCGAAACACCAGAAGCATCAAGCATTCGAAGCTGAGTTGGCCGCTAACGCCGATCGTATTCAGAGCGTCTTGGCCATGGGCGAGAACTTGATTGACAAAAAGCAGTGCAGTGGCTCTGAAGACGCTGTTCAGAAGCGTCTCACTCAGATCGCCGACCAGTGGGAATACCTCACCCACAAGACCACAGAAAAGTCGCTGAAACTAAAGGAGGCCAATAAGCAGCGCACCTACATCGCAGCTGTTAAGGACTTGGACTTCTGGTTGGGCGAAGTCGAGAGTCTGTTGACTACCGAGGATGCTGGCAAGGACCTGGCTTCTGTTCAAAATCTGATGAAGAAACATCAACTGGTTGAGGCTGATATTCTTGCTCATGAAGACCGCATCAAGGACATGAACAACCAGGCCGACTCATTGGTCGACAGTGGTCAATTCGACAGCGCTGGCATCCAGGAGAAGCGTCAAAGCATCAACGAGCGGTATGAGCGCATCTGTAATTTGGCTGCTCATCGTCAAGCTCGATTGAATGAGGCGCTTACTTTGCATCAATTCTTCCGCGACATTGCCGATGAGGAGAGCTGGATTAAGGAGAAGAAGTTGTTGGTTGGCTCCGATGATTATGGACGCGACTTGACGGGCGTGCAGAACTTAAAGAAGAAGCACAAGCGTCTCGAAGCTGAGCTGGGATCGCACGAGCCCGCCATTCAGGCCGTACAAGAGGCCGGAGAGAAACTGATGGACGTGTCGAATTTGGGAGTACCCGAGATCGAGCAGAGACTAAAGGCCCTTAACCAAGCCTGGGCTGAGCTTAAGAACTTGGCTGCCACTCGTGGTCAGAAACTGGACGAGTCCTTGACTTATCAACAGTTCTTGGCTCAAGTTGAGGAGGAGGAAGCTTGGATCACCGAGAAGCAACAGCTGTTGTCTGTTGACGATTATGGTGATTCTATGGCAGCCGTCCAGGGACTCTTGAAGAAGCACGATGCTTTTGAAACCGACTTTGCCGCTCATAAGGATCGTTGCTCGCTTATTTGCGAACAGGGCTCAGATTTGGTCGAGGCCAAGAATCACCATGGCGACTCGATTGCCCAGCGATGCCAGCAACTTCGTAGCAAGTTGGAGAATTTGAACTCCTTGGCCGCCCGACGTAAGGGGGCACTGTTGGACAACTCTGCTTACTTGCAGTTCATGTGGAAGGCTGACGTTGTCGAAAGTTGGATCGCCGACAAAGAGAACTACGTTCGCTCCGACGAGTATGGTCGCGATTTGTCTACCGTTCAAACGCTGTTGACAAAACAGGAGACATTCGATGCAGGTTCGTTGAAAAAAAAAACGATTCTCATATGTTCCACTGTTAACTGTTCCTTTAAATTTCAGGTCTCAATGCATTTGAACAAGAAGGCATTCACAACATCACAGCCCTCAAGGATCAACTTATCAACGCTAACCACGCGCAGTCCCCGGCTATTCTAAAGCGTCACGAAGATGTTTTATCGCGTTGGCAAAAACTGCGTGACGCCTCCGAGACTCGTAAGCAGCGTCTGCTTGCCATGCAAGAGCAATTCCGTCAAATCGAGGAACTGTACCTGACGTTCGCCAAGAAGGCGTCGGCATTCAACTCCTGGTTCGAGAATGCCGAGGAGGATCTTACCGATCCTGTTCGCTGCAACTCGATCGAAGAAATCCGTGCACTCCGGGAAGCCCATGCCCAATTCCAGGCATCCTTGTCGTCCGCCGAAGCCGATTTCAAGGCGTTGGCTGCCCTCGATCAGAAGATTAAGAGCTTCAATGTGGGACCAAATCCATACACCTGGTTCACTATGGAGGCACTCGAGGAAACATGGCGAAATCTACAAAAAATCATAGAGGAGCGTGACGGCGAGCTGGCCAAGGAGGCTAAACGACAAGAAGAAAACGACAAGTTGCGAAAGGAATTTGCAAAGCACGCCAACCTCTTCCATCAATGGTTAACCGAAACGAGGTGAGTGACTGCAAAATTAATTCTTTACTCCCTATCTTTCGGAACGCATTTACTTACTATACAATTTTCTTGGCTACAATCCATTCTATTTTAGATTTTATATGCTCGGTTATAATGGTCAAGGGTAACGAAAGAACATTTTTTGATGAATAGTGTGAATTTCTTCGCTAACGAGTTTTTTTTTCTTTTTTTGTAACGCCGTGCGATATAATCACATTTTGAGCTTCTATTAACCAAGCGCGTGTTTTGTGTGTGCCAAATCTAAAAAAACTTGAAAGGAATTAACTTTAAACAGTATGAATCAGAGTGGACTCACTTGTCTTCAGAGAGAGAGGTTTCCCGGTGAGCTTTTCACCTTAACTGCTTTTATGTCGATGCTGCGTCGTTGCTCACGTAATTGGTTTTCTACTAATCCGATAGATATTTTAACTTGGTCCCCTCAGCCTGTATATACAGTGGCTTCCATAATTTCAGATGCAGTGTTCATTTAATTCTTGTGATTGCAAAGTTATATGGAGGAAAAGTTTTCAAACAAGCCTTCATATTCCTCTTTACTTTTTTTTTCTCCGCTCAAAAATGGCCCACAAGTATTCAGGGAAGATCGAAACAAACAAAGTGTCTCTCTGGAGCACGAATTCTCGCCAATATCGCATCCGATAAAGTTAGCTCGTCGATGCGACGATTGCAAATGAATTTGCTAAAACGGATGGAACCCACAACCATTATAGATATTTCGTAAATGAGGTTAGGCCAGTTGGCCTTCCCCCGAATCTAGTGTCAAAATGGCGATTAATAATAAACCGTGTCAACAACACAAAGTGATTTTCGTGGCGGGATTTAGTCATCAACTTAAAAAAATAAAATCCCCTGCCTTGCAATGTGAGAAACGTTACAAAATTATCAATTCCTGCGCCACCCCTTCACACTTTCTACAGAGGGTCAGCAAGCCTTACGTATATGGCACAGCTTTATACCTCTAACAATCCCAAGCGCGTCCTTAAAGAAATAACCCGAGCGAATTGCAAAAAAAAATATACACGAAGGCATTTGCAATTAACGCGCTTACTTTTAGCATATCATTTCGCATTTTCTAATAACTAAAATTATCTTCTACTAGAACATCCATGATGGAAGGATCTGGTTCTCTGGAACAACAACTGGAAGCCCTTCGTATCAAAGCATCCGAAGTACGTGCACGTCGCGTCGATTTGAAGAAAATCGAAGAGCTCGGTGCACTTCTCGAGGAACACCTAATTTTGGATAATCGTTACACAGAACACTCGACAGTCGGTCTGGCACAGCAATGGGATCAATTGGATCAACTCTCAATGCGAATGCAACACAATCTCGAACAACAAATTCAGGCAAGAAACCACTCGGGCGTATCGGAGGATTCCCTCAAAGAATTCTCCATGATGTTCAAGCACTTTGACAAGGACAAAAGCGGCAAACTCAATCACCAAGAGTTCAAATCCTGTCTGCGCGCTCTCGGCTACGATCTGCCAATGGTTGAAGAAGGACAACCCGATCCAGAGTTTGAGGCTATCCTAGATGTTGTCGACCCCAACCGCGATGGATATGTGTCCCTTCAGGAGTACATTGCCTTTATGATTTCCAAAGAAACCGAGAATGTTCAAAGTTACGAAGAAATCGAGAATGCCTTCCGCGCTATTACTGCCTCCGATCGTCCCTACGTTACCAAGGAAGAACTTTATTGCGTAAGTCGTCGCCATTTTTCCCAGCATCAGCAATAGCACCTCTCATCATTTATTTTTCTTTTTACAGAACCTTACCAAGGACATGGCGGACTATTGTGTTCAACGCATGAAACCCTACAGTGACACCCGCTCTGGACAGTCGATTAAAGACGCCCTGGACTATATCGAATTCACTCGAACATTATTCCAAAATTAAGCATAGCCAGATGAGGGAGAGCAATGTCTTTTGTTTCCGTTTGATTATTTTATTTTAGCAACTAAGTATTTTACGAAGAGTCTTTATATTTACAATATTTTAAACGCAATATGAATCCAAGGTTTTTTCTATAGAAACAAAGTAATTTTGCATTTTGTACCACCCCCTATTCCATGTAACCAACTAAGTATACCCTCTGTGTATGCCGACATTTCTTTACCAATCTAATGCATTTACAACTATAATTTGCGCCGAGTTATAATGGGCTACGTAGCTTTTGTTTTCATAAGAGATAGAGGAATAAAATTGATGTCATAGACAAAGACAATTTCCTCCCCAAAGCATACCAGTGTTACTTCCTTCCACAAAATTTAACGTTGAAAGTAGACTAGATGAATAAGGACAAAAATCCAATTTTTTAAATGTGCGTGTGTTATCAAAAAAAATAAACATTTATAAATAGTTTTTCTAATTAATCAGCAGCTTTTCAAAGTACCATATGAATATTAAAAAATTAACATAAAAACGAAAACCAAACTAAATATATCCATATAACCAATGTAGTGCTACATGTAAGTTATTCAATTACAAAAACCATACCGATAACTAACTACTTCTACTGGTTAAAACACAACAGTTGGTCTCTACTCTTACTAAAAATGACAGGCAGCAATATATTATGAAGCTAGGCTTTTCTCTTTCTTTTTATTAAATTATTTTTATTACAAACAAAATATATTAATATATTTACACGTATATAATAGTAAATTATATATTGAAAAGAGCAAAACAATAAAAACAAACAAATCTTTGATTCATGTCAAATACAATTCAATTTGGCGTTTTATGTTTGATTGTATGTTCTCTTGTGAATTTATTTTTACCTGGGTTGATTTGCAAACGTTTCCTGCTTGTGGAATGTAAAATACTTGCAGCATCTTGCGCAATTTCTATTCCCTCTGCCGTAATGCCTGGTTGGAGTCACAGTGTTAATCATTTCTTACAGATATAGGACGCAGCAAAATGCGTTGCGCTTACATCGGCGTTGACAACAGTGTATTTCCAGGCGCACTTCAGTTCCGTCTTCAACGGTAGTGTGAAAGCACAGCAAATGAAGGTCAAGTCAAAAGAAGGAATGGAACGGAAAAATATCCAGAGGCGCATTTGTTTTGACTAGAGTTCGCTCAGTGGTAGAAATTCTACTATTATATTGACCTGGCTTATACACAACATATTGGAAAACAAAAAATCAGGCCAATATGTTGTGTTTAAGGCAGTGGTTCTTAACTATTTCCCTTATGTATAAGATGTTTTCAAACAAATTTGATCCCACTATCAGCCATTTTGTTTAAATCAGCTGAATGAAGGCGGTGTGTATTATCAGAGAATGCAGATGCAGAAAGTACTGACAAAAGGATCTTTTTTCCTGTGGCAGCACACTTTCTACTGACCCGACCACTACCACTATCTCATTAATTTTTAGTACGTAGTTACATAATCAAGCAACAACCAGTTTCAACTAAAACCATTTATTTCCAAATCCATTTACAAAAGCATTCGCTGAACACTTTCCGAGTAAGCAGGTACATTTAATTTCGTTCCCAATGCTGTTTGGTCCAGCCATTCAAACTTCTTTTTAGCATCCTGATCAATGTTTCCCGTTTTCAGTGTCGTTCTAAAGAAGAATACCTTAGCGCCGACACACTCATTGCGAGCACCGCTTGGATATTTATACTTATAGAATCCGCATGGAGCGTTACCATAAAAGGTCACGTTTAATTTGTCACCACAATGTTCCTTTAGGACTCGTTCAGCAGTCTGTCGCATAGTTTCGCCATCTAAACGCTTTCCCTGTGGCAACAAGAACAACGTTTTGTTTCCAACTTTTTGCTCTACCAAAAGATAAAGTGTATCTTCAAGTTGCCTTTTAGTTGATTGCAAATTGTTTGTTTTGTCATCGGCGGTCACTCGAGAAGCAACTTGGAATTTCTTGGCTTCCTCTATATAGGCGTCTTTAAGATCCTGTGCGGTTTGTTTTGAAGACGAATCATCGAAGTCGATTTCGATTTCACCCTTTTTTAGAAGTTCTGCTTGCACCAGATCCTTTTCATGTTTCAATTCGTGATTAGATTTAAAGCTGTTCTCGAATTCCACTTGCCAGAGGAGTTTTTGGAACTCAGTTTCGATTGGGTTTAGTGTTTTGGAAACGACTGGTAATCGTTCTACGAGCACACTTGCATAGAGGTCCCATTTCTCTTTCGTTTGAGGTTGAGTGGTATATTTTGCGGATCGGGAACGAAGAGTCACAGCACAAGCTTGGGACATTCGGCGCAGCATGTTGGTGTATCTGCGAAACATTTTATATTTAATTTATTTTGAGTTTTAAGTTAGAAATTATGAAATCAAAATGAAAAAATATTGCTCACCAAAGGAAAAATCGGTATATTTTAAGTCAAAGTGACAGTTCAGCATGACCAAAGGACTGTTCAATGACCTCGTTAGTAGATTGTCGGAAGCAACATTTTTCGATTGAAAATAATTAAGTAGGTACCTAGCTAGGTAGGAACGTTTTTTACCTAAAGTGCAATGGGTGTATGGCCTGAAAACGTAGAATCAGAATGAGTAGGCAGCACGTTTGTACTACAGTAGAATATGAATTATCTCGGAGATATAAAAATCATTAACAAGTATTTTTGACTATATGAAGCAGAAGACACGGAATCCTTACACGCTTTATAGCCGTCTTTATAGCAGTACGAATCAGCGGCTGGGCAGCAGAAAGCTGTCTTAGTACCATTGTGGACGTAGACACTGTGACTAGTTTCAAATGAAGTCGAAGAAATCTTGGCTCATTTTCGACAGTAGGTCAGAAGTCGCACTTACCAAATAGATACAAACAGATATAAAACTCATTTCTATTGAGAACTAACAGACGCACTACTCAAATACCTTATAACAAAACCAATTTGTACGTGCACCCTGCACTTATAGGTACACCGAACTTGCCTAACATCTTGCTAAGTTTCACTGTTATGAAACCCTAGAGGTCCGACCAAAACACGGCATTTTTGTTTATTATTTCTCTTCCTCGCGTCATTCGAACAAGTTGTCTACAATCGCTTTCTATTTTATTTTTGCGGTTAGAAGAGATTTACCTATTTACAGAAATAATCAAGTGTTTTTAGAAGGTTTCTCCTACAAATTAATAATTTAAGCAGCATTTCTAATGGGATGCACCGAGAGTAGGGATGCCGAAGGAAATTCCCGTCCCAAGTATAGGGTGTGTACCGACACTTTTTGGCTTGGCTTGTTCATTCTCTTTTGGCTGTTTCTGGTACGTAGTTATCTGAACTTTAATTATGTTAATAAGGATGCGAATTTTTATTACTTCGGTATTTAATTAGGTTAAGTGAAAGTGACTAATGTTTTTCAATCGGGAAATGCTTTGGGGTGAGATCATGACGCGTGTGGGGTGTCTATAACATTCATTTCATTAGCATAGCACTGCCAAGAAAAAATATATCACCGTGATGATCTCATTCCATACATGCGCCAGTGAAGAACTTGTGATTCAAACGTTAGGTTTAGCGGCAGAGATAATCTCAGAATCTACTTCATCCCACTTACAGATTGTCATAGCGATATTTTCATTTGTCTACGGCAACCCGTTGCGTATTATTAACGGCTACGACTCATTTGGTAACACTTGTGGCATTAAGAACAATGAACGCTACAAAGACTTTCCTCTATCCGGAATGGACACCTCAGATAAACCAGATTTGTTCTTCTTCGATGTGAAGGAATTGCGTAAAGCTCTTAAAATTTGTGTCAATAATTGCCCCAAGAGGGAGATAAAAAGCCCTACCGATCTTTACAAATACTACAAAGATGAGAAAACAAAACTCTGCCGGTATGACTTTAATATGAGTTTATTGAATGATAGATTCGATAGTTCGAAGAGCTACTTTGATATATTGGGACCTTGTCCAAGGACCCCTGTTCCTGAAAGGTGCGAACATTTTTTGAAGCATCGCAAAGCATCTTTATATTTCAATATTTCCTTTTAGTTATCCAGTGCTGCACAGATGTGTCCCAAAGGGCAATGTGGAGTACACTAAGGAGGTATACACCCTCTTGAATTCATGGGACGTTGCTCAACAGTTTCTCGGTGATATTTACTCTACATGGCACTATATAGCCATTCTCTCCGGTGTGGCATTACGTAAGTATATAAAGTTCAGCACGAATCTATCACTGATGTATCTATTTTTAGTGATCTCTATTGCTTTGGTTATCTTGATGCATTGGCTGACTAGAATCGTCTCTTGGCTCATATGTATTCTGGTAATCGTCGCTAGTACGGCACTGTGCGCCGTTCTGTGGTACGCCTACTACAATATAAAACACAAGACTGACGTAAAGATTCACTATTCGATGTTGGAGGAATATGTGAGGAACGAACAAGCTGTCTTTACATTGGCTATACTTGCTACCATCACGATGGTGGTGCTTATTGTTGTTATATATTTTTTGAAAAGCAAACTCGCAGGGCTTGCAGCGCTTTTCGAAGAAGCTGGGGTTTGTATGCTCAACTTGCCAGGACTGCTGGTGGCTCCGTTGATTGCCTTCGTTGCGCTTGTTGTGTTCCTTACGTTTTGGATATACGTCGTCGTGTGCATATCGACGGCGAACTCGCCGGGAATGACGATGATGGACCCCAATGCGAACATCATACGTCACAATACAACATTGGAGGGCGGCAAAACCAACTCGCAGGATGACTATAAATGTAAGTACTTAATACCAGTTTGCATATCGGGTATCTGGTAGACTTCGTATGGTAAGTAGGATTCGCTGAAACTAATTTTGTACGACAGATTCCAGGTTGTATTGCACTGTTTACTTTAAAATAAAGTATTACAAGTATTTTAATGCAAGCTGTCGAATTTCTTTCTTTTTGAACTTAGCAATAAACCTCTTTCTGTTATTTTAGCTCTTCTTAAAGTGGAATACGTTGAAGCAAAATGGATTCGCAGCATGGTCTGGATATATATCATCGGCCTTATATGGACAACCGAATTTATATTTGCCTGTCAGCAGTTTGCATTAGCTGCGGCGGTTGCGTATTGGTACTTTAAAAAACCGACCAATTCGCCTACATGGTATGCTATTGGCAAGTTGCTTAAATACCACTTGGGCACAGTAGCAAAGGGGTCATTCATCATCACTATCTTTAAGATTCCAAGACTGATTTTAACCTATCTGTATGCAAAGTAAGTAGCATTATAAAAAGAACGTTCTATCAACACGAAATAACTGCCTGCTCACTTAGGCTTAAAAAGGCCGAAGACAAGGGATCGGATTGCGCAACGTGCTGCCTCAAATGTTGCATCTGTGGCTTCTGGTTGCTTGAAAAGTTCATCAGATTCCTTAACCATAACGCTTACACTGTAGTAGCCATCGAATCCATTAACTTTTGTCCCGCTGCTGGAATTGTAAGGACTAATGATCCGTAGCTTGACATGAATAATATTTTGATGGGCGTTTAAATTTCAGGCATGGAATGCAATGGCAACCAATGTTCTCCAAGTCGCTACCATCAATAGTGTCGGCGATTTCGTTTTGTTCTTGGGCAAACTAGTTGTGGCTGCTTTGACATGCCTAATAGGAATACTTCTACTCAAAGACCGCACAGATTTGAATTTCTACATTGCTCCCGTAATAATTATTACCGTGTTTGCGTTCTTCATTGCACATATTGTCCTATCGTTATTCGAAGTAAGTTTATCTAGTATGACGTGCGCTTTTTATATCAGGAAAAATATATATTCATTCTTTTGTAGATGGTTGTGGATACTCTTTTCCTTTGTGTTTGTGAGGACAAAACGATCAACGGTCGTGGTGGACGTTGGGCTCAAGGAAACTTGGCTAAGCTCTTGGGCGAGGAACCGGTTGGACCAGAAGAGGCTCCTATTCAAGTTGTCGAGATGACTCCAATCAACAAGCAGCCATTCAGTTCAATGGCGTTGCCTCCAACTTCGTAATCGCGTAACATGGCACGTAAAGTTTATTCACTTCATTTGCATAGATGTTCAGCTTTTAGTATTATGCAAACATTTGTAGACCCTTTTTCGATTTTTAGTCCATCCAATGTCCGAGTGTTTAATTTTTTACGATATTTATATGTTTTTTTTTTTATTATACACGATATTAAAGCACAATTTTATAAATGTAACGTACAGTTTCACGTTCAAATTTGTCTCATTTTACTATATTAATGTTATAAAGTATATTCTCGCAATTACAAGCATTTTATTTATAAATGATTTATATGAAAAGAACGAAATAAAGAATACGTTTTGATATTTATTTATTTAAAAAAGAAAACCAAGTTTTGCCTTTCAATTTATTGAAGATTATTATCACTTATTCCCTTTGCAGATTGATGCGACGACGAGGCTAGGTAAAATGTAGAAAATTAAAGCAAACTTGAAGAAAAAATAACTTGGGCTGAGGGAGAAATAATGGCCCAATACTTAACTCGCCTGAGGAAGAAATAATGGCCCAATACTTAACAACCTGCTATATCTTTTAAAAAAAAAAGCAGTAATAATATTGAGGATCAAAAAACACTGAAACTAGGTGCTAACTACATAAAAAGATGTGTTATGTTGTCAACCGAATGTTCCCTCGTACAGTATGTGATGTGTTAAGCTTTTGATTGGTTTCCGTTTTCATTTTAAGGATAGAAAGATCCTAACTGGCTAAGTTTTTGCTGCCTATTGTTACACGTCGCTGTTGTGTTTTTCTTTTTCCTGTTAACAAGGTTTTGACCGACATCTCTAAAAATAAGCGGTGCCTAGAATCAATCACTATTTTTTAATATTCAGTGGAAATATCGTACCGTAGGCAACACATATAAAGCCTTAATTCTAGTTGCGATTTTAAATTTATGGAAGCTCACAAAAGCCGGAACTAAAAATGGTTAGTAGTAGTACGACCCGAATAACTGATGCACAGGTTTACATTTTACGATCAATACAGGACATCATTAAATATGCGTTTTTTTTTTTAATTATTATAATGTATCCGTACAAGTACCCCTTTGTTAACTGGTTGTAGTTACATTTTAAAAATTAAAAACCAATTTTATTTAATGTCAAAGTATATGTATATTGGACGTAGGTCACTAACGGACATAAATCGTTTGACCATAATACAGTAACTACCACCGCATATTCAGCACCTAGAAAATAAATACAGTGGGATATTTACGTATATTGAACGATGGGATGTATTTACGTAAATTACCCGAAAAAAGCGAAAATGTGCACCGATACTTCTTGGCTTTGCTTGTTCGTCACGTTTTGGATTGTTTTAGTGAGTTTAGTTTCTTCCCGTAATGTTTTTAAGCAACTGTGTCTACCGCATTGCCAGTTAATCTAGAGCATATGCGTAGTTTTGCAAAATCTTCAAGGATTGCATGGAAGTAACCGCCGTTAAGCAATGTGCGATTTCATTGGAATTGAATATGATAACCATGAATTGATTAGTGGCCCAATTTAATAGATTTATATAGTTTATATCATAGACAAATCATGGTTTGTCTATGGTTTATATAGCTCAAGCCAACAAAATCTTGTTATGGTGGTCCTTTGAGATGTGTTGCATAGTAGTAGAAAAGTGAAATAAAACTACATGTGTCAAAAACTACATCTAATTCCAATGTAATCACACCTTGGCGTAATAATCCTCCCGCGCATATGACCAAAAATTATTTCAAATAACATCCTTCACTATTTCCAGCTAGCGATTACAGCATCTGCAATTGTTTATGGAAACTATACACCAATTATAAATGGCTATGATTCTTTTGGAAATATATGTGGAGTCGAGTTTAATAAACGGTATGAGAATTTTTCTCTTTCCGGGACAGACACATCAACTAAACCGTATGTCACATTCTTTGCTGACTACGACATATCCAATGCAGTAAAAATTTGCATTGAAAAATGTCCTCGAATAGGCATAAATATCGGATTAGATTTATTAAATTACTCTAAAAGAATTGGGAGCAAATTCTGTCGGTACGACTTTAAAATGACCTACCTAAGAAATTCGGAGAAAAACTATATGGATAGACTGGGACCATGTCCAGCTCGCAAATATAGAAGAAGGTTGATTTTGCTAATCAAACATCGTAATTGACTTGCTAAATATATTTTTAGTGTCCCTTTCAAACATAGATGCATAACTCATAGCACTGAGTTGCACTTACATTTGAATTACGCGAGCGTCCCACAACAAGTTTTCATCAACATATACCTGGTTTGGCATTACATCAGCGCACTGAGTGCATTTTCAGTTGGTAAGTTTAATTGGCAAATAAATATGTTAGTAGTTGACATTTTATAAACATTGTAGTTGACATTATATAATTTGCATGTTTATGCATACAATTATGTATGACAGCGCAACAACAGCGGAGTGGCTTAAACCCTAGTGGTTAAAAAATGGTGTAATTTTTCTTATGTTTATTGAAATTATTTGGAGCGCACTGAAATTTTAAGTGCATTTTCACGACTGACTTAAACCCAAGATAACCCCAGAAATTAGATTTAATGTTAAACACGAAAGTGTAACCCGTGTCACTTTAAAAAGTTAGTTATTAATTAAGATACAGTCAAACTGCTTTATAACGAGCCTCCTTATAACGTCATTCTTTCTATAGGTATCGAATTTTATTTTGTTCCCCTCCCCTTCAAAAATATCCCATATGAATTATTTTCCGTGTAACTAAATTCTCTTTATAAGGAACTAATTTTTATGGCCCAACAGCAAATTCTTTATAAAGAACGAAATGTAAAGTTGAAAAAAAGTGTTTTGTTTCTAATTTTATAAGGAAACTCCCCGTTTTGGAAAGATTTTTTTTAATGTGACGTACAGGTCAATCGTTTGAGTTTGCATTTTGTATTCGTGAAACATTTATACAAAAAATTCGAAGAGCAAGACTTTCAGAGAAATTTTCGATTATTGAAAAAGTTAAAAGGGGAGAAAAGAAAAAAGATGTTGCGGACAAATTTAGTGTTTCATTAAGTATATTGTCGACAATTTTAAAGAATGAGGTAACAATTATAAAGTTTGCCGAAGCAAGTTCAAACAGAAGCCAATCGAAAATTGATATGTTTTAATGAAAAAATAAAAAGATATAAATTTCTTTACAATGAGTTCTTTTTTGTTCCAATTTCCTTTGAAAAAAGAAAGGAACACTTACATTTTTAAAACATTTTGTACAAAACTTATTTATAACGAAAAAAACCCAAATTCCAGCTTCCAGTGCTCACCTCGTACACAGGTTTTTTATTATACATAGTATTCGCGACTTTTTGGTTGTTTTTATTTTCGCAGAACTCGGATGTGAATAGAATGTTTTCGGATTGCTGGGTTGTGCTAAATAACTACCTTAACTACGCATTTTTATTTGTAAAATTTCAATTGCTGACCTTTAGATTCTGAATTTTTTTTCCAGTTCTTTCTATCATTTTGTTAGTTATGATGCACTGCCTGACGAGAATCATTTCATGGCTGATCTGTTTTCTTGCAATCGCAGCAAATACAGGGCTTTGTGCTCTTTTGTGGTGCGTATATCGCAATGTACCCAGTGATAAAACTAATGAATATAACAGTAATGAAGATACGTTTTTCTACTATAATGATGGAGAAGATATCGAAATCTGGTATTACTTGTTAAATGATTTTCGCACAAATAGGAAAGTTATTTACGTGGGAATAATTATAGCTTCAGTTGTAACGGTAAGTTTATGTGGCAATTTATTAGGTCGAAAATATTTTTGCCTTAATTTACTTGTTTCTTAAATTTTAGGTGGTTCTGCTTATTGCTATAGTAGTTTTAGGACGGAAAATTACAAGACTCACATTGCTTCTTAAGGAAGCGGGTAATTGTCTGGCCAAGTTGCCAGGACTAATGACAATTCCATTGATTTCATTGCTAGTATTTGTCGTATATATTTCGTTTTCGATTTATGCTATGTTATGCATATCGACATCGAGTTACTTAGAAGTGAAACCAATGACTGACAGCCGTAAATTCAGATGTAAGTATACGGACCGCATTGTCCAATTCCTGGACAGAAACTGCTCTCTTTGTCGTAAAATGATATTTCCAATCGTATTCCAAGTTCATATAATTCTATTTCTTCCTACGCCAGCACTTCAGCAACTAGAATACACTGATCTGACATTTGTTCATCGTTCATTCTATGTGTATATCGTGGGCTTCATTTGGACAATCGAGTTTATATTCGCATGTGAGGAATTTGCTTTAGGTGCTGTTATCGCATATCGGTACTTTAGAAGACCGGTTCATTCAGCAATTCGGTATGCCACTGTGTCTTTGCTCAGGTATCATATGGGTACAGTGGTGAAGGGATCGGGTGCTATCGCACTATTCAAGATTCCGAGATTAATTGTGACCTGCCTATGCCGAAAGTAAGGAGCTTTGTACTTGTTTTAAAATATATAGGAAACTAATAAAAAATTAGGCTAAGGAAAAGCGGCGGCCCTTTTTATTCAAAACGTTGTAATAGTAAAATTGGGCCGATCGAGGAATGGTTGGGAGTGCTGAATCACAACGCTTATCCCGTGGTAGCAATGGAGGCCGTTGATTTCATTCCGGCTGGTGCAATCGTAAGAAAAATTAAGAAACATAATATTTCATTTTATAAGAAATTCGAATCTTTAGGCATGGAACGCAACACGGAAGAGTGCCATGAAAGTTCAAGCAATCAATAGGGTTGCTGATTTTGTTTTGTTTCTAGCCAAGCTCCTTGTAGCCACTGTCACATGTATTATTGCTATTTTGCTGCTAAGAGATAAGGAAGATTTGTTATTCTATATGGCTCCTGTTTTTTTGAGTACGATAATTGCGTTTTTCATTGCGCACATCGTTCTCTCGTTGTATGAAGTGAGATTTTGTCAGCTTATTTCGAGGAAAATTATCAATTATCAATTTCCTTTTTCAGGTACTGGTCGACACACTATTGTTGTGCTTTTGCGATGACAATGAAGCGTATAGTACCGGTGACCGTTCGATGGTTAGAAACCTAGCTAAATTGTTTGACCGGACAGGCTGTACAAGAGCAGGTCCCATACAGTTTATAGAAGTCAAACCAATTGAAAAGCAACTATTCGCACCTGAAAATCAAAATGTAGATACCGAATAGCATCGTTAAGTTGCGATGTTAGAAAAAATGCGCAAATTAAGAACTGCTGTCGTCATATTTCTTTTGTTATTTTCTAGATGTGTTCTCTATGTTTTTTTTCCAAATACAATAAAGGAAATGCAATATTAAGACAAATTTGTTTACGATTTATTATATGCTCTCTCCTTTCGTAGTAGCAAGAGGAGCCATAGTTAAAAGAGAAAACACGAACACGAAATTTTACTGTGTTAACGATTCCGCCATTTCCTGAATACGACAAATATTTACATATTATTATAATATAGTAGATTATGTTAAGGAAAGGGGTATGAGAGACGCAAGGTTTCAAGCGGATATATAAAGGTATATAGCACTCTCACATCTTCCCTCTCGGTTAGTGCTTGAATTTCATGCTGTGATTAAAGGCATAGGTAAACATCAACATATCTGTGGGCTTACATCCGTAAGGTTATATTGAATTTCCGAAATATTTCTCGGAACCTTAATGCAAGACCCTATACAATAATGTTTAAAGTGCTGAACATGCAATCATCTTAAGCGCTGTGGGTCATAGATCCGCCTTCCCAAAGGAGGTATACGCATTAAAAATGTAACCGAAAATGTATGTTTGTATGTAAATGCATTTTATGACTGTCCAATGTTTAAAATCATCCAATATTGATAGCCAATTTTGCACAATTAAGTGGATGGGTCATTACATATTTAATTACTTAGTAGGTGTAGGGAAGGTATAGTTATCTACAGTACACAAAATGATTCTGCTAACGAACTGCAAATATAAATGGGATAGAAAATAAAGTAAACGATTAAAATATAGAAACGATATTTAGTATGTACTTAAATAGCATTCAAATTTGCTAAAAGTGCACCGAAACTTATTGCCTTTTTTTTCATCACCGTTTCAGTTTTTCTGGTAATTTAAATAATTTTCGATTAAGCATTGTGATTTCAATCACCAAGCAAAATCGAAGCATTAATCAGTAATCTTTCATCAATAAAAAATATGTAGATACTTAATATGTCTTTAAAAAAAGATTTAAAGAAAGTTCCGAAAAATTTAAAAATAATGTATGTGCAAACATTTTTATGATATATAGTACATCTACAATCCTTCGAAAATGATGTCAAAATAAATGTATATAAGGAGGAGTCTGATGAAAAATTTCTTTAGTTTTGTCATAACTGGTATTCCGGTTGCCAGGAGGAACTGCCAGGTAAAGGCTTTTTGGCATGATGGCAAAAAGTGAATGGATTTTTTTTTAATTTACTTATTATTTATGTACGTTACATAGTATGTATGCCCCTATGGGTCACAGGCAAACTGTCCGTTGGAGCATTTGATTGCTATAACTATCTACATAAAATATTCATCGGTCTTAATATAATGCGTAACAATAACAATGTCCTTTGGGAGATAATTTTAAATGGGATTGCAATATACATTAAAGTGTTTTGTTAAAGAACTTACTCCATTATTAATAGATAATTTTATCAAAATGTACTGAAACTAAATAGATTACTAAAGGTAACTAAAGGATAACATTCCGTTATTACATTAAAGACAACATTCGTGTTTAGTCAGTTACACGTTAACGGTGCTTGATGAAATCCAAGAACAGATATAGATGTAATTAAGTGCGAGTTAAAAAATATGATATAACAAAATCTAACAAAGAAAAACACATTTAATCATGAAATGCTCCAGCAGTAAGGATTACCTTCAAAACTTGTGTAAAAAGCCTAAAATGTGCACCGATGCTCTATGTCTTTTCTTGTTCATCATATTTTGGGTCTTGCTAGTAAGTATGTATTAGATCTGAAAAAGTCAAACACGGGGCCTTCCTAAAAAAACAATTACAAAATTACAATTAAAAAAATCGGGTTTGGATTACTGCATTCGTGACTTCTAGCTATAGCGTTTCTAGATATTATACCAAAGCCAAAAATGCAACTGCTATCAAATCTTGAAATAGGTTTAACCATTAGATTGTGAATGGTTACGTTTAGATTATATGATGCGATGAATACATCTTTACTCAAAAGGTAAAGTGGCTTAAGTCGATTTAAGCTAAAAACAGTATTTTGAAATATTTGAAATGAAAAAAAAATGTAGCTACTGTTTGGTGTAATCACCTGGTTTCTACCCACTCGTAAAAACTGTTTTTTCTTCTGTTACAACGACTTGACTCAATAAAAGTAAAAAAAAATGCACTTGGAATAACGTCTTAGTTCTCAAATAAATCGCAGACTTCTACTCAAAGGAGTTTTTTTTCGGGAGTTTTTTAAGTTTAAAATTTCTCTCCTGAAAAAATGTGAAAAATCGACTAAACCTTTTGAGTAAAGACATATAAGTTACGTAATATTAAAACCTAGTTTCGTTAGAGTGTAACTGCACATGTCTATCAACTAGGTGTCGCGTTTTTGTTTACTCTGATATGGAAATTTAAATTTGGCACTAGCTCGTTTTTCTTAACTTATCCACAGTAAAACAGTATATCGGCTCTGTTGCTTTGGAACTGAACTGAAGTTGGCTCCTTACTGGCAGTTCATATCTAATAGTGATAGCCTATGTATGCATTGATTGGTTGGAATCCATTGATCCGTCTGGTATGTCTGTTTTTTTCATTCATAACATGCATTCAGTATGTAAGTTTGGCCTCTCTTGTCGTTGTCAAAAGTATCAATTTAATTCTGATCGAGTTCTTCTTAAATGAATGCAATAAAATGTAACAATGTCCCGTTCCAATTATTTAAACAAAGAAAACAACATGATTAGACGTCAATTTGATTTACCGCTTGCCATCTAGCGGTAAATGAAACGGCCAATTGAAAGATATTTTGGCATATTTCCTTTTATGCACCCATTTTTTTCATAAGACACCAATCTTATGTTACAGATAGTGATCTCGGTAATCTCAGTCACTTATGGAAACTACCTTGCTTTCGTCAATGGCTATGATAGCTTTGGAAATATTTGCGGCATCAAATATAACAAACACTATGAGAACTTTTCCCTTTCCGGTGTAGATACTTCTAAGAAACCGTATGTGTTTTTCTTAAGCAGTTGGAATATAGAGAAAAACTCCAGTGTGCGAATTTGTGCCGAAGATTGTATGGATGCATTTTTGTACAGCGATTACGATTTAGTTGAAGTATGGAAATTAACAAATGTGCAATACTGCCGATACGACTTTTCAATTGAAAAAATAAGGGATGTGTCAGAGAACATGTATACGCATAGACTGGGACCGTGTCCCGAAATTGTTGCTAGGATAAGGTATACTCTCGTACTTTAAAAATATTAACAAACATTTGCTGGGTAAAATTATGCTGCTTTTTAGTGAGCCTGTTAAAAGAAGATGTATTCCATCGTCTTTCAAATACGAATTTAAGGATGTAAGAAAGATGTATTCGGCCTTAGATACCGGCAGTGGATTTGCTCAACTATTCTTTATGCACATTTACCTGGCGTGGTATTATATTGTGGCATTGTGTGGATTTGCACTGGGTACGTACAAAAATGGACAAAAACCTGCTGTGAAATGTATTATTAATATTTAGTTTTTGCAGTTGTGTCTATTACTTTGGTAGTTATAATGCGATGGCTGCCGAAAATAGCCCCTTGGTTTATATGTGTACTTGACAATCATGTCAAGTGCAGCGCTTTGTGCTGAGCTATGGAATATGTGCAATTTAAATATTAAAGCTGATGATGAATTTATGTTCTACTATTTATTTGAGGACTATTTCATAAATAATTCATCTGTTTATGTATTAGCAATAGTAAGAGCTCTGTTATAACGGTAAGTTCAATGCATAACTACGCGTAAACCTAATTTCTTACGTTTCAGGCGTTGCTGATAATTGTCACAGTTTTATTTTCGTGGAAATTCAACCGAACAGCTGTTATTTTCGAGGAAACTGCAGTCACTTTGAAGAAATTTACCGAACTTTTGATAATTCCACCGGTAGCCTTCTTTGGACTCACTGCATTCCTTTCGGCATGGAGCTATGTCATGCTGTGCGTGACAACCGCGACGTATACACAAATTAATCAATTTGTAAATGATACGAGGACTAATAATTATGACGACAATTTTAGGTGTAAGTTATGCAGTTTTTGACCACACTTAAACAAAGTATTTTCGTTATTGGTTTACGGCTTACCTTTTTTAACAACTTAAATATCTTTCTCATTCAGCTTTTGAGAGAGTAGATTTCGTAGACGCAAAGTCGATACAAGGCTTATCGTGGATATTTATTGTGGGCTTCATATGGATAACAGAGTTTATATTTGCATGTGAGCAGTTTTGTCTGGATGCCGCGGTCGCCCATTGGTACTTTAAAATATCGATGAGTTCGCCTAAAAAACATGGCATAGGGATATTACTCAAATACCACATGGGTACAGCGTCAGAGGGCTCGTTTTTTATTACTCTCTTCAAGATCCCCCGGCTGATTTTAACTTATCTGTTCGCAATGTAAGACAAAAGTTTAAAATGGTTGTGTGTATATGTTAAATAAAATATTTTTAGACTAAAAACCGCTGAAGGCAAGCACAAATTGGATTGGATTGCAAGCCTGCATCACAACGCATATGCACTGGTGGCAATGAAAACGATGGACTTTTGTCCAGCTGCGAGAACTGTAGGCACAAGGTTTTTTTTATGATCTTTTTCAGAAGATTTTCTTTGTATTCAAGGCGTGGAATAAGATGACAGCAAACGGTGCACCAGTAAAGGCAATGAATAACACGACAGATTTCGTCTTCTTTCTAGCCAAGTTGTCTGTTGCGAGTCTTACTTGCCTTATCGCATTTTTGTCACTTAAGACAAGCAGTTGTATTTCTACATGGCTCCAGTAATATTGAGCAGCGTTTTCGCCTTCTATATCGCGCATGTTGTCCTTTCGCTGTTTGAAGTCAGTTGTTTCCTTTCCCTAGTATGACATTAAATATTATTTTTTTTCTTTGTAGATGGTAATGGATACACTACTGATTTGTGTATATATGGACTGCCAAAATAACGGTAAAAGAGGACAGTGGGTAGAGAGCAACATAGCCGCGCTTTTTAGCAGCGTTCAAGAAGGAGTACGACAGGATCCAAATGATTCGTTTTATTAGCAAACATCTTACAACGGGCAGCATCAACCGACTCTGTGCAGTTAATTCTTTTATAGCAACACATCGACACTCATGCTCAATTTAAAAGTGCACCCTTATGTCCATATAATATTTTAAGTTTCACAATGAACACATATGTCGTTTTCCATTGGTTTGACTCGGGGATCCACTCATTCTGAAATCCAATGGAACAACAAAACTGCTTCTGAAAGAATCCACAAAAGTATTGGTGAAATGCCAAAAAATAATCTACGGCTGCTGTCAGCTGACTTGTA
This sequence comes from Cheilosia variabilis, assembly GCA_951230905.1. Taxonomy (NCBI): domain Eukaryota; kingdom Metazoa; phylum Arthropoda; class Insecta; order Diptera; family Syrphidae; genus Cheilosia; species Cheilosia variabilis. Next base: position 17,128,129 of record OX579678.1, on the reverse strand, counting down.
TAAAATACATAAATTACACTTGTGTGAGTGCTTCTTGAGTAGGTTCTGACTTGAAATCGAGAAGCGAAATTCTCTTCTCAGAATCACCAGAGGGTATTTTTTGTGCCAACGGAACGGTTTCAGGAGTGATTTTTTCGATTCCGGACTCTCCCGGATGCTTCTTTTTTCTGACCTGCACACAATATGAAAATAAAGTCCATTGAAAAGGGCTGTCTATTTGACTATTATATTCCTTTAGCAACTTTGATCTACTTAACATTACAAAAAACTGTCTAGTAGTTATTATGTGTAGTACATGAGCCGTCTTTTTTTGAGCTTCGATCTCAGCAAAGCAAAGTAAAGTAGGATTTTTATCACGCAATTACAACAACTATGCTCTACTTGACACTTCGAGACTCACTTGTAGTTGTTGTAATCGCGTGCTGAAAATCCTACTTTACTTTGCTTTGCTGAGATCGAAGATCAAAAAAACTCGACTATGGTCATACAAACCTATCAAGCAAGATGAGTGGGATGCCCAATGGTAAACAGTTGACTGATGGCAAGAAACAACAATACTCGATTTAGCATCAAGAAATGTTGACACATAAATTCGTCGGCTATTTTGTTTCTTTAATAGAAATTAAGTGGACAATCTTAAAATTTTGACATTTTTAAAGCAAGGGCATACCCAATGCTAAGTTTCCGGAAGTGGTTTACTTCTCCAATATGTATTTATTTTGCGGCTTTCACAACCAAAAAGCTCAAATTCAAATTAAATTGTTTAAAATGTCGTGGGCGTATACGTAACATTAAACATTAAAAAAATGTTACCCGGCTTTTGGGGTTTGATTTGGGATAAAATACACATGTTTTTCAGTGTGACTTCGTTTCAGAAAATTAACAAAAAATACCTTAACGTGCAAATAAGCAAAATGTCAATTTTAGCATGAAGTTTAATTATCAGCAAAATAAATGAACTCACTTTTGCATCCAGTTTTGCTGAAATCAAACTGAATCATCATTTTGTTTCAAACAAACAGCAAAACTGAATTAAGTGATCGAATGGGTTTTTGGAGGCTGCGGAACAGATCTGAAATAATCTCTTTGAGCTGACTGCAATTACATCGGTCTCCGGAAGCACCTCTTATCAGGCAAATTTAAATACGTAAGCCATTTTGTGAAATTGTTGATTGAGATTTTTCTATGGCATTTTACTTGAATTATAAACAGCTTCGGTGTAAAGTCGTCGGAAGCAGCTGGATATACATTGTTAAATGCAATTTTCGAAGTAATTATGTCAGAGAATTTCGGGTATTCAAACCTCTCCCATTGTCACAGCACGTCGTTTGCCGCATTCGTTGTCGAAATTATTTAAAACCATCTCTACATTGCATCTTTAAAGATCTAAACAAGGAGGCTCTGTAAATTGACCTTAATAGTTTGAATTTGAAAGTGTGAGTTTGCAATGTCGCAGAATTAGCAGTTTCAATGGCAGCAGGAATATGCCGCACAGACTTATTCATTTCAGCCAAATTACGGAAATTTACCATTTAGAAAACAGTCGTTTTAGGTTCATGTATTTACATAGTCCGATTCGACTCAAAATATTTTAGGTTTTCCCTCTCAAAAACTGAAAATTCGAATCGGTATATTCAGATTGTAAAACATTTTTAGTCTGAAAACAAAAGCAAGTTTAATAAAAATAAAAATGCAGTTTTCTTGGATGATCATTTATTTAAAAAAACACAGATATTTTACACATTCACTCATCCGAATCCTCAACGTTTTTGACGGCCTTTGGTTTTTTTCCTTTGCCCTTCTTTTTTTCGATTACTTTCTGTACCCGCTTTAGATGTTTATCCTTAATTTTCTGTTCCAATTTAGCCTTGATAGGTTTTATTGTTATGGTTTTCTTCTTTTGTTTTTCTGAATACAAAACAAGAAAAGTTGAACTTTAGAAAAATGTATTACGGTATAGGACTAAGTTCTTAAACGAAATAAAGAATGGGTAGTAATAAGATTGAAAATGAAATGTTGGCGATTGACTTTAATTGTATGCACTAAAAATAGAGGAACACCAGCACCAGCAAACAGTGTCCGTGCAAAATGTATTTGAAAATCCTACGAATGTACGAATGCATGCTTCTAATGACGTCTCTCAATGGGAACCCCATACCTAAAGACGCGAATAAATTTCGTAAAGGCGAAACTTACCAGCTAACACCTTAGCGGCGGCAATAGCATCCTTTGCCTCGAACAAATCATCATATTCGTTGGCTTCATATGCATGCATTGGTTGTGTGGCTTCGTGATGAACCTTCTGCTCCACTCTATTCACATATTTATCGCTGGCTGCTTTCTTCAACTGCTGCCTCTGTTTTGATGGGCTGACATAGTTAGGATTCTCCCAAATAGCATTTCCAGTAAATGAACCATCGAATATCTTCACTGGATTCATAACAAAACGCGGACCAACTTCTGCCAAGCCACCATCTTCGGATAGAATTTGGAAATTTCTAAACCAAATTCTGTTGTCTAGGAATGTGAAGGTGAAAACATGATCGACAAACGGTTGACTTTTTGGATGATAGTTGGGAACACCAAAAGTTTGAATGAACAATTCCTTCAGCAGAGACAAGTGCGGTATTTCATCAAATTGCTGATCAAATGAGAGCAGTGGGCGAGAACCACGCAAGCAATTCCCTGTCATTTTCAGTTCACCCATTGTGTGAATGTTTTCCACAAGGAATTTCGCAGACGGACCCTTGGGCACATTTGATACCCACATGTAAAGATCGCGTTTTCTTCTTCCTTCGAAAAGAACCGACTTGTTACAGTGCTTCATTTCGCACATTTCGTTCACGAGCGATAGGGTTTTAGACCGTTCCATTTTTGATTCTGGTCTATGGTGTGGCATTAACGTTTTGATGTCACGCATTAGGTGACGATCTCTGTGATTAATCCCGCGGGCAGCAAACACGAGTACACGCTGTTTGTTGGTCCATTTTTCCTGGGAAAAGAATGTTTTTAGTTTAGTTTTCGTCGCATTAGGTTTATTTACCTTCTTTGGAACAGGAGCATCTGATAATCTTTTAGCTGGAAGTGGCGGATTTTCATCTTTAGGTATTACAACTGGTGCTGCCTTCTTCTTTTGGAACTTCCTGCCCATGTCTATTTTAAATGAAATAAAATCGGCTCTCGTGAAGAAATACACGTGCTCAGCAAACCGCAAACAAAACTTTTGAATGACAAATGTCACTTTGACATTTACTAGCGTTCAGGAAAAGAGAAGAGCGCGTTCATAGCACCGCGTCTCCAGCGATATTTAATAGCTTGCTATGATGTGTCAATTTTCTTAGAAAGAAAAAACGATAGGTAATGCAACTAAATGTAGGGTGGGCATTTCATAGCTTACTATTTCATTATAGTTTTAATGTCGCTCAGAACGAGATGAGCATGTCGTTGCATTCTCACATTAGATGCCTTAATACCTACTTCGTCCATTCGCTACTCAGCCATCGCGGGGAAAAAATTCAAGTGTCAAAATTCACAGAAATGACAACCCATTGTTGTTCGAAGTTCAAAACTGATGACACAGATAAGGGAACTAAATAGCAGAGACAATACTGTATGGTTTGTCTATGCTAAATAGCTCCATTATCTGTGGTAGATGATTTTTAGTAAATATAAAATTTAGTAAGTATGAAATGATTGACGGATAATACGCAACGCACATTGATTGAAGGTAAATAAACAAAATGTGGAGCTGCCAGTTTATAATCACTTATTTGATTTCTTCTTTTTGCAACAAGAACATAGAGCAACTTTATTTACCCATTTGCAGTCTTCCTCTACTTTTTGGGTATTTTGGAATAGCGCACTCTCCTCCAATAGCCACTATTATAGGAAGTATGAAACACATAGGTACTAGAGCAAAATAGATTTGTTGCTGATCGAGAAATACCAGAATCTGTGAAAACGTGAAAACGTCTTGTTTCTTCTAGCGCTAAACAAAAAATTCAATTGCATAAGCTGCAGAATAGCTTCAACGACTTCCGTTCACAACGAATCGCGGAAAAATTGAAGAGAAAATTAAATACATTCTGTAATTTAACAGTTTTATTTAAATATAAGTTTACTATCATATTCCTTTTTAAATAAAATTGTACATCATGCATAACACAAAAATTCAACTAAGAACTTTTTTTTAAGGCAAATTAAAACACATAGTATTACTTTTGATTTGATTTGTTTTTTTTTCTCGCTTTCTTTTGGAAATTGCTGGTTAGGTTATACAGTAGTTATTCTATTATAATTTAAAAATATTTCATAAGCTTACATACGCTTAGGAAATAAATTTTCTCTATTTTAAGTCCTGCTTTCTACGACTAATCCTATGTGTTTTATCTCATATAAGTTCCTTTTTTTATTTCAGCAGTTTTTCTAATCCTTTTAGCCATTCTAAATGTTCAGCAGATACAATTAGCTAATAACCAGTATTAGCTAGCTCTGGTTGGACATCCACGTGTGTGTTTGTTGGGTGAGAGTAAGTGTCTGTTGTCTATATATGGTAAACATTGTTGTTGCCCCCCGAAGATACAAAAATAAAATCACAAAAGCACTTTCCAAATTCTCATCATGGAATTGCGTCTCTGAATTTAAAAACACTTTCTTTCTTCTTATTAAAAAAAAATGAAAATGAAATAAAGACATAGTACCTATAATACAAATGAAAACAATTATTATCCTTGGTGAGGACGACACGTTTTTTTTTTTTATAGTACAAGACCTCTGTTGGGTGGGTAATTTAAGCAGCGCAATTATCCGCAACAGGGTGTACTCGGGCTAGTTGTCATTGCCGCGGTTGCATGCTGGGCGGCTGTTCACGATAAGCTTTCAGCTTTGTTTCCATAGCCTGCAAAATAGAATCAAGAAAGAAACACCCATAAAGCTTAGACAATAGAAATAAAAACACACGGGGTTAGTTTTTGGTAAAACATGAAAGAAGGTGGAATTTAGTAAGCACACATTCCATTTCAGTTTGATAAAACGTTTCACAGTTGCAATTTCTTTTCATGGGGGGGTTAGTAAGACTACGATTACATGTCTGCGGTTCTCGAGATGACAGATGGTATAAATTACAAGAGCAAGATGCAAAGATAAGAAGAAATAGCAAACAAAAGTGGTGTTACATTGTTCTGATCATCGGTGGTGGTGGTTGAAGAGGGGGATGAGGGCGAGGGCGATTGACCACCGCTGACACGCTGCGCAAATCGTTTAAAAATATTTGACCCAAAAGACTGGTTGGCTGAATTTGAACCTATACTCGTTCGACTGCTACTGCTCGTCATATTTACGAGATTGCTATCGTTAAGTTGAAGTTCGCGTTGTTCGCAAATACAACGAAACTTATCACAACGTGAACAAATTAGTGTTTTATCCAACTGAAAGAAAACATTTAAACAATTTTTTTTTGGGAAAGAGAAAGATAGATACAGAGTTAAGCGTGCAAGGGCACAGAAAAAAAAAACGATTAATTTCTTAACAAATAAGGATAATTAACAAATTTCCCAAAGCTCTTTTCTATATTATACAAAATACACGAGTTTAGTAGTCTCGCATTTGAATTGTACTCACATTTAGCTTTCTTAACATATCAGCAACAATATTCAACGCTGTTGTGCGGGAACTCGCAGTCATGGCATTTCCATTCAGCAAATTGTCTGGATCTGAAAGAGATTTCTCAACATGAATCGTTTTTTGCACAAGATAGCTACTTTTAAGAGCCAACCAAGAGACGAGCACACGACATTTAAGTTGAAAGATGAAAATGTACACGTATGGGATTTAGTGTTTATGCTTTTTATTTATGCTTTATGCGTTTCTTACGAGTATATGTGCGTGTATGTATTCGTATGTGTGTGAATAATTTACAGGAGTATTTTTATGAATAAAAATGAAGTACATGTTGATGATTATAAAAAAAAAACAAAGAAATAGTATACAAGATGATATACACGAAATGAATAAATCAAATCACATGCGACATGACTTGGAGATCTTTAGGGCTCGTTTAGTTTGTTTTAGTGATGCGATTATCTTACTTTTTAGAGAATTTTGATTATATTCGTTCAGGGATGAATGGCTATTGCCAATGCCAATTGTCGCATTTGTGGGATTGGGTAGATTTTCTGAATGGACTGAGTTCTCAGCGACGCCATTGGGAGTATTACTGGGGTACCGTGTTTTAACATTAAGTTCCTGTTTTAAATCTGCAACAAAACGGAAAACAAATGCATTAGTGGACAAATTCGCATACATCGATGTTTGTTATTAAAATATAACGGACAGGAATACATTTTCCTGACACGTACCAACTCTAAATTACTAACTGAGGCAACCGGAGTGATTAAAACAGTAAATATCATAGGAGAACAAAGAGAACCATCAGAAGAATATAAAAACGAACAGAAAGTAGGATAAGTTTTGTTAGTTATTATTGAATTGCAATCCTTTTGTTTCAAAAGTCTAAACATAAAACAGTCCCTCTACGATTTGCGTGACTGGTCCATCGCAAATCAGCCGAATTAATTTGTAATGGCGAGCTTGTTTTGCAATTAATACGCAGCTGGGTTTGGCCGTTAATGGTTTTGCCTGCTTCGCGATGTAAGGGAAACTTAGACAAACTGCATTTTCCATGGGTCTATGGTGGCTGCTTAGGTTTTCTTTACTCGCGTTCTTGATCATTGCGGTTTTAAATTCGGCACAAATATTCTCCTTCTACTTCAGTTTGTATATATCACTGCGCTTTATGGGCTTTACCAATAAACGTTTCCACTTCCCAAACCCTCATTTACTTTTGTCTTTATAGGCTCTGAAGTGCTTAAAGATAATCAATAATGCTCCCATTTGGGGTCGACCTACATAAATTAATGTCAGCTCACACAAAGAAAAAAAAAACAATTATGTATTTAAAAAAACAGAGTTCACTATTCCAAAAGATATGTCACATTATATATTATTGTGAACAAGAAAAATTAACTTCAACTGTGTATACATAACAGCTTTGTTATAATTCCAACCTTTGTCAATAAATCTTTGATTATTCATGTCTGCTTGCAAAAATGTCTACGGATTTATTACGACACACAACATGAATGAATCAGATTCTGTAGCTCGTACAACTTCCAACGACCCGTATACAAATGCCGGCAAAAATACAAATCTGATGTTACACACAGCACAATAATAATTCTGCCGCAAACTTTTTGAAAATGAGAAAAAACAACTGCGCAGTGTGTATGCATTGCCATGCCATCATCACAATAAATCTAGTTTTGACACTATGGTGGTAGTTTGTGGACACTCATTCATTTCATATGCTCGTGGTGATATCGATTTTGCAGGCACGTAGTAGTTGTTTTCATGACACATTTGCGCTTGAGTATCAATACTAAGCAAATCAAGGAGATATTGGCTGACAAAATTGCTGTGACACCTATATGGTTGATTTCTACGCAACATTTTTTTAATTTTTAAACAATACCATTAGCGTGCGAAGAAAGAAGAAAAATTGAGGGGTGGGGTTTTATATTTTGAATACAAAAATACAAATTACGTATCATTAGCATTTCGAGGATTGATGATGCCTTTTTCCTTTGAGCACTTCATTTGTCGTTGGTCGGTTTGTCCACGATTGGCATCGCAGAACTCTATTCCGTTGCGAAGTAGTATTTTTTCGAAAGGTATTGTGGGTATGTGAAGTCTGTTATGACAGCAAACCGAAATAATAGAAGCTCTAATTCCGAAAGCCAGGCTTCACAAAAACAAGTTTTGAAAATGCCTAGTACTATTTCATTGTGTAAATCCGTCGCATGGCGATAGTCGTAATAAACAAATATTTGTTTTATATACATGCCAAACAGTTAAACCCCCAGTAGTAAAAAGTTATATAAATAAAGTTCACAATTGCTGCTATCAGATATTCCGTAGCGGATGGCAATTACATGAAAACTTTCCAAATTTAGAAAACTCTAAAATTTTCGTCTTTGATTTACAAAAAACAAAAAAAAACCGTCTTACCTCTAGTTTCATCCATCAGCCTTTGTAGCTTTTCTTGTAGCATCTCTTTTTCGTCCACCTCCATTTCGAGTAGGGCATTCTTTTCGTATGCCTTGTCAAGCATTGCTTCGAAATCGGCTATACTCTCGTTTAGTATTCTGTGAGCACGCTCGAGATCGTCGTTTTTCTGTTCCAATTGACGCAGGTACTGCTTCATTGAATCTCGTTCGATTTTGACTGTATCCAATTGTTTCTCCATGTTTGCAAACTCGATTATATGAGAATCTTGTTTCATCTATTATTTTAAGGATGACACATATACAAACATTATGCAATCAAAACAGCATCACACAACTTGCAACAAAGCAATAAACTCACTCGAAGGGACTCATTTTCTTTTTCCATATTTGTTACTTTCAATCTGAGATCTTTGATGGCGTTCTGTTTCTGTTCCAACGTTGCATCCATTTCTGCTTCCATTTGTCTGGACTGTTCAACATATTCATCATATTCTTGCTTTACATCTGTCCATCTGCAAAGTAATCCAAACAGAAAAAGTCTTAAGTGAATCCAAAAAAAGTTCTCCCCTTACTCTTTGTGGTAAAGCTTCGCCCTTTCCTTCCAGTATCTGCATTCATCTTCGACACTATTAAACATCGGCGGCGAGTCCATTTTTTTTGTAAAAGAAAACTTGAATTCTGTGCCTGAGGGTTGTTGGTTGTCTCTCCCAATACGTTGAAGAACTATTTTATTTTGTTTTCGTAAAATATCGTTTATAAACAGGTGACTACCTTTCAGAGAATACGAAAATTATATATTCTTTTTGTTTTTACTGACAGATAGTGAAAATCAAGGCGAAATGAAATCATCGCATCTTTGGTAGAAAATGCGTGGACTGCGACGCACAAAATAAATATTGATTATGCGAACGCAAACACAGCAAATGGAAACTCACCAGATTAATTAAGCAAATAATTGTTAATTGCCTTTAATCGGATTTTCAACACGTAACTTTAAATAAAAAAAGAAAATCTTCAAAAATTCGTATATGTTGTTTGGGATAAAATGCCATGGAAATGTCATTGCCAGATGTCGTAGAATTGTACATGTATCAAGAGGTTGGCTGTTGGCATCGAAAATGAATGAGTTCAATGCTTGTTTAGTTGGAGCTGGTTATTCTAAAATACATCGAAGTTTTTCATTGGGTGAGCCGGTGGCACTACCAAAATAATTCGTTTACGAATAATACGATAAAATGATTTCTGCTGATCAATCAATGCGAAGGAGCTCTAGCACCAATTTATTGTAAAATTACGCGTTTATGGACAAATCGTTAAGTTCATAAGTTGAAAGCAGTTAAAACCAATTGTTTTTTTGTTTCGCTGGCGCTACAGTAGCCGTATTTTTTACAGTAGCCGTATTTTTTTGAGCTTCGATCTCAGCAGAGCAAAATAAAGTAGGATTTTCATCATGCAAATACAACAACTACGCTCTACTTGACACTTCGAGACTCAGTTGTAGTTTTTGTAATCGCGTGCTGAAAATCCTACTTTACTTTGCTTTGCTGAGATCGAAGCTCAAAAATGCACGCCTAGTATTAGCGTTCTTATAATGGAGATATTATGAGCTTGGCCAACGAAAATCACAAAGATTGCTATATGATTTTCATATCACATATCAAATAGGTAAGAAAAGGTGTGAAAATACGCATGTGTGATTAGTTGGTATATTTGTGTGTCAAAGTGCCGTTGTACTACTAAGCATTGTACAGATTTTATGATTATTCTATCGATTCTCCAAGTTATTTGAGGTCAGTTAAAACCTTTATATAGATTTGCTGCATCCTTAACTACGTAACAATATACGATCCCATACATTTCCATTTCGACAAACTGCCAAATTTCACAACTAAAATAAGGAATCGTGCAAAAACCGTAATCTAGTAATTCTCTGATTCGAGACTAGTGTAACCTCGGCCAAATATTGAAGTAGTTTTAAGTCTCTCTCATAGATGTCTCATTGCACTCTCTGACATTTGTTTACTTCGTTTTATTCGTGTTGTTAGTGCTTTTCGTTTTTTCTTCCATTTCAGAAGTAGTTAGATGTAAAAGGTGAATTTTCTTCTATTTTCCCTGGGACTATCATCCACCAAAAAAATTTTAAAATATTTAAATTTCTTGCTCATTATGTCTACAATAATATATTGTTATTCCTAAAGCCCCATAATTGGCCGCACAAAGATTGTAAACGAATAAAAAAAAACATTCCAATCTCTGGATCGTCAAAGGGAGGATACTACACAAAGAAAAAAAAAAACCTCAAATCCATTCGCCATTGTTACTGCATAAAAAACATCAACTTTTAACAATTTACTAGTTCTTTCGAATTGGAAAGGAATAAACGAGCATTCAAGGAAATAACTGCGAAGTAATGGCCGATGCGGAAAAGCAAACTTTGCTGCCGAAGCAGTACGAATCCGGTGAATTGTACACTACCGGCGAAGGTGCCACTTCTGCTGCTGAAAATCCAAATGCAGGTTCGTATTAAAAATAGGTTTTTATTTTTTTATTTTCTCGTCAGATACTTTAATGTACAAGTACTATTAAGAATTCAACTGGTTATTGAACTTTTATCGATGAAACCCTTTAAGTGTTTTCGCTTATTTACGTATGCTTTCCAATTAGCCGCAGCAGCAAGAGCAATGGTAATCGAATTTGACTGTGCCTTGTCTAGAAAACGAAACAAAAGCATTTGTATGCACTAGGTGTTTGTTGTATACGTGCAGATACAGATTGATATAATCAGCAATATCATATTCCATCCAGTAATGGCATTTCACGTCTCGGGGTATTGAAATCAAATTTGCGTTTTACTCTCTTGACTGCAGCTTACATGACTCATCGTCATGGCACATTATTTATTTCTTATTTCATTCAATGCAGGCTATTGTCTATGCATACATTGTACTCCAACTCGATGCTGATAACTTGTTTTTTTTTGTTGTACTTTTGCTTAAAATTCTACGTTTTCTGATAACAAGCGCGATTTCTGATATATATCTATACTTGTCTTTTTGAGTTTTCCCATTCTGTCATCAGTGTCTGGAAAAAGGGAACTGCCATGGATGGAAATAAGAAAAAAACACTAGCTACTCCCGAATCATGATGAATGATTTTAAAACAAGGGACATTACTGTTGTAGTGGTGTTTATTAAATTTAAGCAACATTGACATCAATATTCTAATCGCTTATGAGCTCACAAAAATGAGACTGGTTGGTGCATTATGTAGGTCCATTGATCAGTATAAATTTAAAATAGTTCACAGACGATTAGTTCAGTGGTCCGCAATGAATCTCTATTACCAAAAAGGTATACATTTCTGGTGTGGCAGCAAAAGCTGTGCAGGGAAAAGGATCGGGTTTGAACGGAGAGAAGTAGTTTACAGTCAGGTTGGGGTTATTTTATTATATTGTTTGTTTTTCTGTCTGAGTTAATTGAAAAAAAAAAAAAAAACAATTATTGTGCTGATATCTCATTTAACGAAAAAAAAAAGAACTCGTCAACCATGAACATATGAATCATTCTTGTGGTTAGATAGTTTTGTGATTACTATGAGTTTATATTACATTACAAGGCGTACCAGTCCTATCAACTCTTCGAATGAAATCCTAAACCCATCGCATGAAGCGTAGACAAGATGCATCCAATGTGCACGATTAGATGCACTTAAGTAAAACATAAAAGGTTTAATCTTGTGGCCATGCAATCCGTTGCTGTTATTCAGACACCCAATACGCTATACTGATACAACTCGTAACGGTCTAAGCTCTACATAACAAGACAAAGTTAGAAAGTAGGAAAATTCAAAGCCGAGCCCTGGTAGACTCCAACGCTTAATTTCTTAGTTCGCCCCAAAAGTAAATCCATTTATGATTATTTAAAGAGCACCTACAGAAGAAATTCATAGCAGTCTATGAAATAAATATGTGCTGCTTTGTGGTAACTCCGAATGTGGTCCAATAGTTTACGTCTAAAAGTCTCTGGTCTTCTAAAGATTGCTTTGCCAAACATTGTTAAAAATAAACCCACCAAAAACAAAAATTTCAACTTTTATCTGCTGAAACACAAAGATAAACATAATAAGTGTTTGTTTGTCAACTATATCTACACACGTTGCACTCGTTTCGTAAATAAAAACTCATGAGCTGACAACATGACGTTTCTTATAAGTGGCTCTGCTACGTCCACATTACCAAATCAGATGTGGGCAAAATGCGTCTCTTATAAAATATTAGTACGCATATCATTACTCGCTATGTCAGTGTTATTAACTTTTGCGTAATCTTTTGCAATATAGAACGCGACAGTGTACTTATTTATTATAACCTCTAACCGTCCGTGTCGGACGTGCCAGGTAGTATTATGCACATTAATCAACTAATTGTTCAAATTGTTCCGACTAATGAGTATAAATTCTTATAATGTAATAAATTCGAAAATTCTGGTTCAAGACTATTTATTCTCTTGTTAATTTGTAGAGGTGCCTGTGTTTGTTTGTGTTCACTTTACCAGTCAAAAGTATAACGACCCACATTTTGTGTATGCAATTGAAGAAGCTAGGCTTTTTGCATTTTGGTCTACGAAATAAGCGACTATGAGAAATGACTGCCGTTGACAATTTGAATCGATTGCTTTCAGAACATTTTTCCAGTACAGGTCCTGAAACAACAATTCTATGTTCCGCACTGAAAATGAATTACTGTGACCAATTGAATAGGAGATATACATTGACTGTCGGGATTCTGCATTCATCTAATCAGATTACATTATAATAATATTGAATAGTAAGAACAGTAAGAGACTTTAGAAGAAAAAGCCTTTAAAATTGACGAAAGCGGTATTTTCGCCGAAATTCTTTCAGTTGCTGTCATAATCATCAACATAAAGTAAAAGCTACATTGGGTGAGCCACCATTTATGTTTATATAGGGTACTATACATAAAGAGGAACAACGCTCGATTTGACTCTAAATTTAGACATTTGCATTAAACCCTTGCTTGATAACAAACACTCTTGTTTCGATTGGACATTTATAGGTGGCGTCGCACAAGCAGTGGTCTCTTCGATCGGACCAGATGAGTTACCCCCGCCATACCAACAGGCGACTAGTGGCGGTGTTCCAATGGTCACATGTCGCGTATGCCAAAGTATGATCGACATAACAACAAAACGCGAGCAACATGTGGTTAAGTGTGGACAGTGTAATGAAGCAACCGTAAGTTAAACTAATCATCTTTGCCATTTGCCATTACCCCAAAAAGGACACAATGGGTCCACGAGGATCTAAGTGGGGGACTGTAGGGTTTACCCTGCTCTACCTTCAGATTTCCCTGACCTGCCATAGCCCAGATTTAGTGAAATCAAATTGTTTCTTGCAGCCCATTCGTAATGCTCCGCCCGGCAAGAAGTACGTACGTTGCCCATGCAACTGTCTGTTGATTTGTAAGAGCTCGTCACAACGGATTGCATGCCCCAGACCGAACTGCAAAAGGATAATCAACCTGGCACCTAGTCCAGTCACACCGCCAGTGCCTGCAATGCCTGGCATGTGTCGAGTTACTTGCGGTCACTGCTCGGATACGTTTTTGGTAAGGTTCACCTGTGATCCACTGCAATGCTCCTGTTCGTACACATTTATCTTGCCAACAGTTTAACACGTTCACCAATGCGTTGGCGCGTTGTCCCCATTGCCGAAAGGTTTCATCGGTTGGATCCAGATTCGCCTGCGGTCGTGGCGTGATCTTCTCTGTTCTCGGATTGTTCTTCCTCATCGCTGGTATCGGTGTCACTGTTGGAACCTACAAATATGCCAAAGTCAGTTCTATTCTTCACCAATTTTCCATGCAGTATTAACGCTTAAATCTATTTTTCAGGATCATGGAGGAATATTCGTTGCCTACATCGGCGCTTTCTTAGTCGCTTCGTTTCTATTCGCTCGAGCGGTCTACTATTTCCGCCTTAAAGTTAGTGCCATTGACGGCCCTATGTAAGCAGATTTAACCATTTTTTTTTTATCATTCCTTTTTTGATATTACGAAAACAAAAATTCGATAAAAAAAAAACAAACTAACAATAAGCAGAACGGTCTGTAGTGAAACGTATACATAAATTACACATATTTTCAAAAAAGAAACATTTTTTGTTACAAAAAAAAAAAAAACAACTAGTATTTTTTGTCTGATGAGGTGACTATGGCGTGGTAAATCAAAAGGAAACAAGTCTGTCGCGTAGAGCATAATATAGTGTTTGTTACAATCTGTAGTAGCTTTATAGTTGAAATGTTTTGTGTTGCTGTCGATAGTGTGATTCGTGCGATTCGGCTGCTGCAATGTGATCGGATGAGTAATGTTTGTTCTGATCATGTGGTTGTTTGGCGATTTCGATTATCGAATTTATTTTAAATTTATCTTTCTCTAATTTGTCTTACCTTGATTGCGCCGTGAAATTTATGTTGATAGGGACTTGGACTAAGCATGGAATAGTGATAGGGACAAAAATCTCTGTTTTTATAATTTAATCGAGTTGTGCCCCTCTACACACCTGCATTATTATTAAACAAACAAACAAACAAACAAACAGTAATAGGAACAAAAACAACACAATATACAAGAAAATGGTTAAATACAAATAATATTTTCATTAGACACTCAGTACATAAGATAATATAAATTTAGTGCCGGTTAGGAAAACAAAAAATAACACACACACATACACATCCATATAAAGAAACCTACTTATGCAATAGTTCTTATACGAGTGTATGAGTATTTCATTGCAGAAGGACAAAATAATAAATAAAGCAGAAAAAAATCAAGTAAATATATTATTATTATGTATTATTATTGAACTTATACACATATAATATGAATAATGTAAATAAATTGAATAAAATTACAATTATCGATCGTTTTTTATACAAAAGCTGTCCGAATTATCATTTATCACGAACGAGTTCTCGTCTAGATGGTCACAGTGAAGAGGCCATGGAAACCGTGCTACTTAAATGTGCGTCATCTGATCCAGAGAAGAGCTTTTAAGTCTCTATCTGGAAATGTTTTCACATATGACTAAACAATAGTTTCTACGAGCTCCTCAAACGGAGGCGAACAATTTCCCATTCGATACTCCTCCTGGAAGAAGCAGCTAATTATGTTTTCCTTTCCTTGTCTGTATGAAAGCAAAGAAAGTTTCTTGAAATAAACAAACAACCACAACCTACTTCTAAAAGTAGAGTTCTCTCCACTAAATTTATTTTTAAGAATAGTTCCTAAAATTAAAGATTAAAATAAGGCATTTAATCTTGAATCTTGAAGGGAATATAGCCTC
The DNA here is from genome assembly GCA_951230905.1 of Cheilosia variabilis. Lineage (NCBI taxonomy): Eukaryota > Metazoa > Arthropoda > Insecta > Diptera > Syrphidae > Cheilosia > Cheilosia variabilis. The sequence goes on along the minus strand of OX579678.1, from coordinate 17,112,699 downwards.
CTAGATCTTACGTGTAGTTCAGCGGCGGATTACTGTTGCTTGAACTGTCGCCAGAGCTGAGAGTCTCTGGGGTTTCCTGATTAGCTTGAATACGAGCTATACTAGGATCTTTTTTATCCCTTTTCTCGCGATCCTTATCCTTATTGTGCTTATGCTTGTGTTTGTGCTTGTGCTTCTTCTTGTCCTTCTTTTTCTTCTTCAGCTACAAGTGCGAATAAAATGAATAAAATCAAACAAAAACGTAAGTAGAAAACGCTTAATTACCTTCAACGAATTATCCGATTTCGATTTGCTGTCATCTTCCTGCTTGAACATTCCAGGTTCAAAGCCCACTGGACCGGTAGTCTGTACGGTACTGGGTAGCGATATTGAATTGTCCGAATAGTACTCGGTTTTCATTCGCTTAGCATCTCCAGGGTACAAGGCGCTGTCCACATTTATACACGCATTTACATCGACACCATCAACCTCAAATTGTTCCACTTTAACCTCGTCTTCCTCTACCTTGATGGGAGGGCTTTCAAACGCATCGGAAGCCGGTCTTTTCACGGTACCCGATGTGTCTAGGGGTTCTCGCGACGAGTCTCTGTCGAATGTTCTGATCTCTTGGTTAGATGAGCGTGGTTTGGGCGCGGATTCCTTAACAAACTCCTTGAACATGCTGGTTGCGTCAGCTGATTGCAAACATATTGGCTTTTTGATGCCATACAGAGCGTAGTACAGATCAACCATGTCGCAACGTAGCTTCGTGTCGTGGGAAAGATTGTTGCTGGGCGGGAAAAGTAGGTTAAGTCGTCAACACTAAAAAGAAAGTCGTGTACTTACTTCATATTGCGCCAAATGCGCTCGACCAGCTCCGGTTTATCTAGGCGACTTCTCTGCATTTTTGTGAATGGTGGGTTCTCGATTAGCAGACGTGCCAATGCATGCCGCGCAGCGGGATCTGGATCTGTTTCCAAAAGCGTGATCAAATGGTCGAGGTCCTCCCATCGGCCGTCAACTTTTACAAAATCAACCAAGCACTCCATGGCTGCTATGCGGACATCGATGTACTGACCGTACGCAGCATAACAGCGATAAATCTTGGGCAACGATGGTAGGTGACCACATTTTTGGAGTTTTCTTATAACTTTAAGGCATGACACCGATACGGTGTACTTGTAGGAGGGAAGATGTTTTTCAAGGTTCAGAAGTCGCGTGACCTCCTCTAGCACCACCCTGGTCGGAGTTTGCGTTAAATTCAAGGTCTCGGATATAGACGAATACTTACTTGGCATCAGCAGACAAGTTTTCGGAAGTAATTGGCGCACCTCGCATGACAACCGACACCACGGGTGTGATTGAGTTACCCAAGGCATCGACCAGAGCGGCTCGATAGTAGTTGTCGGAGTAGTGATTCCTCGAGTTGTCATTGTACTTGAAGAGGTCCAAGAGAAACCGAATCACTTCGGGTGGGCAGATGCCATGTGAGGTGCGCAGACCTATAAAGACAGAAATGCAAATTTGTAGACACTGAGCTCACGACTGTCTTTGCAAAGATTTTGTTTGTAGCTAATCAATGCAAACTCACCCGACATTGCCACTGGAATATTTTTCTGCAAGAAGTAGTGCTGAAAATTCGAAAAGTTGTTCTGTTTTATGATGTGAGGCGCACTAAACGAGCCGAAGAGCTTTCGAAATATGTTGAGCATAGCCGGGGGACCATTCCAAGATGTGACCATTGAATTTGCAACCTAGATCATCGAGTGAGCGACTGGTGAGTGAAACAACTTTATTTACTTTACCTTAGTTAAACAATGAGCTGCCTCACAGCGAACCTTAAAGAAACATCTCTCGTTCTCGATGGTGTCGGTGAGAGCGCGCCTAGTCGCTGACGTGGGATATTTTTCCAGCGCCCCAATCGCTTCAAATTGTGCCGTAACGTCTCGTTCGTGTCTCAGTTGGAATTGCCACTGAAAATCCGGCTGTTCTATGTTTAAATCTCTGAGCAGGATCATCTCTGGGTCGAGACGAATCCATAATACCGGCGAATCGTCCATAGCAGACAGATCCATGTCAACCTCCTCGCCCGTGCATAAGGGGATCTTTTTCTTCTTATTTCGCCGGCTCTTCGAGTGACATGTTATGTCGGCCCTCACAACAGTATTCTCTATCTGTAGGGTATGTTTGAAGGTTCCATCCAACTCTTGCAGTTGCACAAGAAGTGGACCATTGTACTTCTTGACGCCCTTCTGATTGACCGCCTCCTGTCGGACTTCCAACTCTATTGTATTCCTCTTTCGATTGAACACCGAGGTGAGCGAAAACTTGGCATGACCGCCGATGCGTACCCACTGATCCATGAAGACAGACATATCCTTGCCGGTGACAGTGAAGATCGCCTTAATAAAGATGTTCGTTGATATCAGTAAATGGTGCCAAAGACCGTTGCCGATTTTGGTTCCGGCTGCGTTTGTAGCCAGTGCCAGCTGTTTGTTGAACACTTGCAGTAGCAATTCCTGGCCGATACGGTCCTCTAACATTCGAATGACTATGTGCGCCTTCCGCCGCATTGCTTCCACATACTTTGGCGACACAGTGTGCAAACTCTTGATGGGGAAATAGTGCGGAACTTCCTGTGATTTGTTCGCTACATTGGATGGATTTGATGTAGACACTGGCAGTGGAGCTGGCGGTTGACTGCAATCCAAAATGATCCCCCCATACTGCTCCTCGTAACGCACTACCGCAGCGAGTTCCTTCTGAATCCACTCACGGTACTCATTGTTGCCGAAGCATTTCTTCGAGTACAGCCCGCACAAGTATTCGGCAATGCCCTTTGCCAGCCAAGTATCCGACCATTTTTGCGTGGTTATGAAACAACCAAAAAACTGTTCAGCTATCGCTTTTGTCATGGCCGTCCGAGTGCCATAGGTCTGATCGATTATAGCAATCGAATGGAGAAGGTGCGTGGACACAATGCTTAGAGTAGCGTACGCGGCTATATTCACGTCCGTCTCATCTACAAACACTTGTTTGTAGCACGAGAATGGATACCGAGTGGAAAGTGTCTCCTCGAAAAATTCAAATGCTTCATGCATGTACCGCACAGAGTTCTTCAGCAGCGGCATTAGTTGTGGCAGGCAAAAGTGCGTTACTTCGTGCATATGGGGATCCACGTAGATCTCAAAGGGTCCAATGGCCAGTGCAATGTTTGGAGCACTCACCGGCGTGGTCAGCGAATAGTGAAACGTTTTTCGTCTCAGATCCGGAGTCATGACGACCTCTACCAACTCCCCACACGAAACAGCCGTCAGTTGCTTATCCACAGTGAATTCCAGCTTCCATGTGCACGGGTCGGCAAAACTATCTACACATGGGAACCATAGACGCGTGGAGTTCTCATGGCCATAGGTGAACATGTGTGCAGAATTGGGAGTAGGTGGCTGTCCCTCGATTTCAGGAGGGATCACGAAATGAATGCCGCCTTGCGGATTTTCGATGGAAAACTCAATGCCAATCCGTAGACCACGGCCCTCTTGAATCATGTGAAATCCTTCTGGTGGAACTTCGATTATAAGCTCGCCAGCATTCACATCAGGATTTGTCTTCTGAGCACCGGTTAAATGGTGCTTCGAAAACGTCTCCAAGGAGCGCCTGTGAACAACAGTCGGTTACATGTGAATTGTTTCCACTCTTTATACGTACGTTTTAGCATCTCCTTGGCAGACATTCATAAACGGATCAAAGTATACAAATGTCGCCTCACAAACATCGTTTAGTACCACACGATAAATTCTACATTGTTGAGAGTTCAAGCGGATAATGTGAAGATTTTCCTTCGCTGGGACGATTGTTAACTCAACGAAACCCTGGAATTGTTTTTTAGTGTTACATTATGGAAATATATATTTCTACTCACGATTATGCTTTTGCGTTCAAAGCTGATTCCGGTCAGGCTGACAATTTGATGAGCTGTGTTGGTCAAAAAATAAAAACAAACGAACTGTGTAAGTTGGGATTTAATTTAGCACTTTGGAGAGTACTTATAGTTTGAATGGTCGTGTAATCTCTGGTTTTTCTACTTTATCTGCTTTCATTTTGGGATATTTAAATAGAAATTTCGAAGAAAACAATTACAGAAAATGTTTACATGGCTTGATCAAGTGAAAATTTTAACATTTTTGACAGCCAACAGTAACAGCAGGGGCGGTAAAAGTGGACTCGTGATACGCTTTAAGGGTCGACATGCAATTATAAATGGTTGCATTCAGTGAAGCTATTGTTTTTCTTTTGAAAATTTTGTTTATGGTGTCTTAGAAAATTAAAACGTAACGGTTCAGGAAAAATTGAGGCCAATTTATGCCATACGGGGGTTCTTATAGATATTTGTTTATTCAGCGAAATTATTTGATTTCCTGAAATTAAAATTTTCTTGTGTTGTTAAATAAAGTGATGATTTAGCAGTGATAATCTTAAGTGAAATCAGAAATCACAGAAATGTAGCGATTCTTGCACTATAATTTGTGGGTGAAATCAACAACAAAACAAAAAATAAACAAATACGAATTCAAATTATCACAGTGAACATATCTGTTACATTTACCTTGCCTATAAAAAGTCACGATTCTGCATCCAGCTGGCAGTATATACAATAAAGTTTTTTGATTTTATCTCAACTTCACTCAGCTTAAACAAACATCTGACAAGCAACCTTGTATAATATTTAAGAATATGTCATAATTAGGTACGAATTTAGATGTATATTTAAAAGAATAATACAAAATTAGCTAATCTAAAAATTCTAAAATGGCCGACGATGAAAATGTGGTCATACCAAAAACATTTGAAGAACTATTTCAAATATACTCGAACTACAAAGTTGATCCGCTTGATATTGATAATGAAGTCTATGATGGGATCTTACTGACACAAATTGATATTTGGTTGCAAAAGTCTCAGCTCTTGAAGACCATATTTAGCTTAATAGATACTGGTACTGCTTGGATGAAATATAAGTACATATATACACCTATTTCATTGAATTGCTTGACATAAGACTAAGTTTGTTTTAGAAAATGGCGGTTGGACTACCATGAGTTCGTAGAATTGCTAAGGGAAATCTGTGCGGCAAAGAGTTTGGATGTAGATCAAATTAAGGAGAAAATGACCGAGGCTGGGCCGCCCAATGTTGAAACCGAACAACCAGTTGTTGTCAAATGAGTTATGTTTCTGTGCTGCAACCAGATAGCAAGTGTCATCATCAAAATATGAGTACGTACTTTCCAGGGTGGTTTAACAAAGGAAAACTGTTCATGTATATTTCTTTATTTTTTTTTAACTTACATTTTACAAAAAAAAATACAACTTCATTTTTGTTTTGATATACATATGACTTAATGGCTAGATGGATAGAACCTAGGAAATGTCCAATTTGTTGCATACAATATAAATAACATGTTAAACTAAGCTCCAGAACTATGTAGGTACAGCACGATGGGAGAATGTGCACTCCCCTTCAATTACGACGAAGAACTCTTGCCAGGAACAGCATCTTCGGCCTGTTCCCGTGGATGGCGTGGTTGCTGGTGCTGTCGTTCATGCAATGGTCTCAAGTATGTGATAGATCCGCCATCGGCGCCACGTTGTGCATGACGGTGTGGATTTTGTACATTTTCTCCTGCATATTCTGGGTGTTGCTTGATGTATTGCTCATATGGTACTGGGACTGGTACGGGAACTGCTTGCACTGGGTATCCAGCATCAACAAGAGCTTGGAACTCAGCTTCAGTGATTGGCTTGCCGTTAGGAGGTGGCAGCGCTAGTTTAGGACCTCCTTGCAACTTCGGCTTTTGAGGAGGTTGTACCCCGGTGCTTTGGGAAACGAAAATGCTGGACTGTGAAGGGGCTGGGATGGGAAGCTGATACTGATGAAACTCTTGCGGCTGTTGAGACGGTTGTGCTTGTTGGTGTTGTTGTTGTTGCGGCTGGTGGTGCTGATGCTGTTGTGGTTGTGGTTGGTGTTGAGGAGGTTCACTGTAATAGAACTGAACTGGTCCGAGGTTCTGTTTGGATGGATGTTTGGACTTTTGACTCTGTTGCTTGACGCGATACTGGCCATTGGATGAGGAAGGCTTACTGGGTTTAGTTGGAGAGGGTGAGGATTCGATGACATATTGCGGTTGGGACGTGGAATAAGCCGTTGGAACGTATTTCTTCTGTTGTTGGTGTTCGTGGATGGAAGGAACTGTAGGCGATGGCTGAAATCCGCTGTATTGCACAACTGATGGAGCGAAAGAGTACTGACTCGCTTGTCCTATTGTTGTCGGCGGTGAAGCTGTTGTGGAATAGGACTTTTGTTGTAGGAAGGGTGATCGGCTTGCAACAACTGCCGGTGGCTGGGAGTGACGATATCCAGTTGGTCTATTCGAGGCGAGCAATTTCTCTATTTCTTTTTCCAGCGAGGATTCTGCCAGCGGGTGATTGGGCAGTGTTCTGTAGCTAACAGCCGACGGACCATGGTAGAAGTTAACCTGTTGCTGAGGTTGGGGTTGGGACCGAACATGCTGCTGTGGTTGACCAGAAAGAGGCAAATACTGTGGTGCTTGATGTGGTGTCGCTTGCTCTTGTCGACTGTATTCGGCATACTCGGGTGTTTCTTCGATCTTCGAGCGGTAGCTACTCAGACCTTGTCGCTCTACCGGAATCGGTCTACTTTGTGGCCCTGCCTTAGTGTACGAAGTTCTGGCTTGCGCCTCTTGTAACGCTCTCACTTGTAGCTCCTCTTCGATGAGCTTCAACAAATGCTCCTCTTGAATTGATTGGTACTGCTGCTGTTGATGTTGCTGTTGTTGCTGCTGCTGCTGTTCAGGGATATAAGTCGATGGCCGAAACTGACTACTCCCAGAACTATACTGAGCCTGCGGCTGGGCTTGTTGCTGCAATTGCTGTGCATACTGCTCTTCGGCGGCATATTGCTGTTGTAGTTGCGAAGCTGAAGGTTTCTTCGGAACTGAGTTTGATTTGCCCTCCGCAATAGCCTTGGCTTGGTGGTTTCGATTTATGTCTTGCAGATAGGCAAAGTGCTGAATCTATAAAGAGACAAAACAAAAAACATGTTGTTTATTAAAACCATAGCGACAGTGTGGGCGTACAATCAGAGATCTTTCCGCAGACAATCCGTGGGAAGAAAGTGTCTCACATTGCAAAACCTAACTAATTACAGAACACATGATGCATGATGAAGTCTTTCTTCTTGGTTCATGGGAATCTCATTCCATCGATTCACAGATATGTGTGACGAAAAAAAGCAGCAACCACATCGAGTTGGGTAATGTAATTGTCATGGAGCTCGCCAAAGAATGGCAAGGCAGTCTGGCCTGATGGATGTGATTGTAGGGGATATTGCACACAATATAGGCTGGGAAGGTGCTGCATGTAATTAATAACCGAAACGATGTGAAACGAAAACAGTCACAGTTGTTTGGCAGTAGCGTATGTGTCTCATGTGAGACAATTTATTAAACGTCAAATTAATTTGATTGAGTCTGCTGTCGAATGTGGCCATTGTTGCTGGTTGGAAGAAAAATCGCACTCCCTTGTCTGTAATTGGATCACTTACGATATGATGATTTTGAACATACACAATGTTGCGCAAGGGGGGGCTTGGGTGGAGTAGATGGAGTTTAAACAAGTATAGTTAATGAGTAATTGGGGAAAAAAAAACAATTTCCCTAAGAGAGCTAGAGAATACCAGCTCGGTCTGCGCGGACTTTTCCACTCAACATGTCCGTCATATGTATAACTTCTTTAACAAGAAACTTAATAAATATTTGCATTGTTCAAGTAACGAACCCCTTTTTCTAGGTGTTAAACGATTGCAGTCAAAAGACAAGTTTGCCTCAAATACGAGTAACATATTTTATTCCAGAATGATACGATTGTTCTCGTTCTCGTTAGTTCTTAGCGTATAGTTCGCGATAAAATTCAATTTCATCTTACTATTCCATCATTTAAGAGAATTAATTACATTAATGAATTGCCGCAGAAGGTGAACAAATCCCGCTAAACGCAGTCCATTTAAGTATTTAAAAAAGTGAGTATACGACCGAGTGTGCGAAAGTACTAAAAACCAGTCTTTTATACGTTTTTTGTTCTGTCAAATTCAAGTACATATTTAAGTTCAGTTGTAATGAAGTTGACCTCCAACCTAATTCACACGGCAATCAACTCAGTTAGCAGAGATAATTTCTTATTTTTCTGCATTCAACTTCGTGGGTACTTCGCAATAACATTTAAAGATTTGCATCTCTATTACACAACCACAAGTATGCAGCTCAAATGTGTCCACCGCTACGACACTTAAATTCGTAAAAAAATAACAACAGCAAAATATGTTCCTATGGAATTCATAACAAGCAATGAGTTAATGAGAGGCCATATCGCGAATGAGCGAGAAAAAAAATTTACTAAAGACATCCGCCAGCACTTAAGGTTGATGCCAATGGACCGACAAATTCCACCGCGCACCCCACTCTGCTGGCGTAATCGAAGAAGAAACGTGAACTTCAAGTCACGACAGCGACCTCTTGAATAATCTTGCTTTTTTTTTTCTTCTTCTTCGTCTATTACTAACTTATTCCAGAATGGCGAAGTGCCATTGCATTAACCTTTTGTCGTTTCACTTTCACAATGCAAACAACTCACAACGCCATCCCGTAGATGTTTCCTGAATTGAAAGTGAAACAGAAACCATTATTATAAAAGAAATATGCAAATAGCAGAAAATGCTCTTAATATGCAGATGAATTAATCGAATACCTTTCGAGAGCTAAGGCGAGAGAGCTCGCTTAAGTTTTGGAAAGATGCAACTAGAAAAAACTGGAACCGGAAACCGGTTGAATGATGAGTGCATGCACATAAATTTGCTTACCTCTTGACTTTGTTCCAGTTGCGGTCCTATCGCTTGTAACTGCTGACTCTGTGGCCTACTGGTTGGCTGGTAGTTGCGTAATTCCTGCTCATGCGGCGATAGTGGACGTATTAGAAAATTTCCAGGTCTAGCACCGTAAATGGTCTCCTGTGGCTGTTCAGGATCGTCTTGTTTCTCATTGGCATACGCAGCGGTGTCATGTGAACCAATTTGTCGCTTGTCTTTGGTCTCAGATGCTGGGCTCTTTGTTACACCATCCGCAGTCACTTTGGTGGGTTGTTCTTTTTTGTCGAGGCCGTATGCATTGAGAATGCCTAGAAAAAAAATCGAAAGTAAGCTATTATTTTTTAATTACGGATAGATTTGTTAAAATTGCAATAAAGAGGTGGAGATATGGTCGACTTGCTGCAGATGTGCCGCCATGAATTTTGTGCATTCGCTGACATTGAATACAATTCGCTTTTGCTCTTCAGTGGAAAAACAAATTTGTTTTGTTGGTCTGGAAGGCTCATTCGTGATCAGGGTGTGCCTTAATAGTGTGAGATGAGGGTACCGTTGAGCCTCGGACTATTTTTAAACGCTTCCTCTTGGCCGATGCGAAGGTCAGAAATGATTGAAGAAATAATTCTATCGACATAAAAATGTCATTTAATGTCAGATGATCTTTTAGCTTATTTCTAAGATTGTGCTGATCGCAAAAGTTTTACTGTAATTTCTTCATAGTTCATTTCTTCATAGCATGGAATCAGTTCACTTGAAAACTACTTTTCAAAATGCAGACTTACAGTATTTTGAGTTGTGACCTCACACCTATTCGCGATGTGCCTTTCCCAGAAGAAGTGTTTCAAAAAATAAGAAGTCTTGCTGATTGTAAAGGGTGATTTTTTAAGAGGTTTAGAACTTTTTTTAAAAAAAAAACACAAAAAATTCGAAAAAATGAATGAAATATTTATTTGAATCGATAGTTTGAACCTTGCAATTTAATGTTTAAAGATAATTTCATGCAAATGTTGACCGCGGCTGCGTCTCAGGTAGCCCATCCGCTGAGTCCAATTTTGGCATACTCTTTCACACATATCGGCCGGTATCTCACGAATGAATGCATGGATATTGGCTTCCAGTGCGTCAATCGAAGCGGGCTTGTCCCTATACACATTAGCCTTGGCATACCCCCACAAAAAATAATCTAATGGTGTCAAATCGCACGATCTAGGCGGCCAATTGACCGGCCCGAAACGTGAAATTAACTATTCACCAAACTCGCCTCGCAAGTGCGCCATTGTTTCGCGTGCTGTGTGGCATGTGGCACCGTCTTGTTGAAACCACATATCATGCAAGTCAAGAACTTCCATTTCGGGCAAAAAAAAGTTTGTTATCATCGCTCGGTAGCGTTCACCATTGACAGTAACGCTGCGATTCGCATCATCTTTGAAGAAATATGGCCCAATAATGCCGCCGGCCCATAAACCGCACCAAACAGTGGCTTTTTCGGGATGCATTGGTAGCCGTTGCAATGCTTCTGGCTGATCTTCACTCCAAATGCGGCAATTTTGCTTATTTACGTACCCATTCAACCAAAAATGAGCCTCATCGCTGAACACAATTTTTCGATAAAAAAGCGGATCCTCGGCCAGCTTTCCAAGAGCCCATTCACCAAAAATTCGGCGTTGTGGTAGGTCGGCTGGCTTTAGTTCTTGCACCAGCTGTATCTTAAAAGGCTTTACGCCCAAATCCTTCCGCAAAATTTTCCACGTAGTGCTGTAACAAAGGCCTAACTGCTGGGAACGGCGCCGAATCGACATTTCGCGGTCTTCTGTCACACTAGCTGATACGGCCGCAATATTTTCTTCACTACGCACAGTACGTAAACGTGTTGGTGGTTTAATGTCCAACAAAGTAAATTTGGTGCGAAATTTGGTCACAATCTTCCGAATAGACTGCTCAGAAGGTCGAGAATGCCGATCATAAAATGGAAGCAGCGCGCGATGAACATTTCGAGCCGAGCACGAATTTTGATAGTAAAATTCAATAATTTGCAAGCGTTGTTCATTTGTAAGACGATCCATGGTTAAATTGCAAACCAAACTGAAGCTGTTTGACAGTGACACAAGGTACTATACACACGTCAGCTGTCAAAACCAGTGTTGCCAAAACCAAACCAGCTAAAAAATCACCCTTTATATCACTATCATACAGAAAGTTGGTTTGCAAGTGGCGCCATCTCTACCAGATCGATGTTATGCGCTTTTGAACGAAAGTAATCATTTACCATCTTCACTATCCACCCTTTGGTGGTGATAGTGAAGATAGAACTCGCATGACTTCTTAAAATAAAAACGGATTGACCTCAGTATACTTGTCAAAATCTAGTTATTTTAAGTCGGCTAGATTGTTCTGGACCAGACGTACCCATGCAAAAACTGATTTCGTCGGTAACATCACATGACCAATTTGGACCAAAATAAACTGACACATATCAAATTCGAAAGCTCTCAGACTTGCTTAACTACAAACCATAACGTAGGTATAAGCAGACGCACCGACATGTAGAGATGAGAAGCCATAGTCATGTTACGTGCGGTCAGATTCTAAGATTTGTTGAAATACGTCTGGGTTCATTTTTGCAAATTTGTCACATAAATGGCGAGTTATGAGTTAGATTATGCAGGATTGATAAAAGTTTATCAATTTTTGATTCTTTCACTTCACAGACTCACAAAAAAACACCTACGTTTATTAATTCGGTTTAAGGCATAAATAATGCGAAAATGCAAGCAAATCAAATTTATTGACAGGACAGCGATTTGCTTAGAGACATTTTATCGTTAAGTGACGTCTAAGAATTTGGGGAATATAAAAAATAAAGACAGATTGATACATCTGTAGGCTCTACCGATTTCTTTAATTTAATAAGGCAATATTTTGGTGCGGTCGACATTCAGCTAGTTTTTAAGATAGCTCTGAAAATCAGCTGACGTTTATAAATCTGTGTGATGACAATCAGAATTAAGTACTACGTGGTCATCAAATGCGATTTTTTGTCTGCATCGGATATAACTCTCACTTGATAGAGAACATGCACCGCACAGGTCACTGATATGCCACTGACGGAATAGCAAAACCTTAATACTCGATATGCACATAATTAAGAAGCTTTGTTGGTAAGCTCATAGTTACGCGATATTTGGAGAAACGGATACTTGTCGCTATTAAAATTTCGTTAAACCTTTATCGAGATGTGTAGGGTATTGATTGGGTTTGCTAACTAACGAGTGTTATTCTGTGTCGACCTTTATTAAATGATATGTGTGACTAGTTAGTTATTCAAAATAAAATATACCCACAAATGCTTCTGGGATCAGAAGTTTAGTCTTTAGCGCGCGGAAGGCCTTAGTGGTCAAATAGTGAGTGACAATAAAAGGGCTTGATTTTTCAACATCTCAGGAAATTAAGGAAATGAATGCGGAAAAACATTGTGCTGAAATTGGGATTTTACTTTGCTTTGCTGAGATAGAAGCTTAAAAAGAAACACGCCTAATGCTTATTCCAATTGGCAGATTTCAAATCTAATTGTGCTTATCTAATTGTGCCAACTTATAATTTCACTTAGGTATAAAATAACGACAGTTCCACTACATATATTTTTGTTTGGAGATGTAGTACGACAATCACTCGGTCAGAAAAAATTCAACTAATTTTTTGGCTAGTTTCCTGCTGATATTCGAAGATCCTGCAATCGGCAAAGGAATCGCAATTGAAAAATAAAATATGTATTGTGGCTCCATTTAGTGGATTTTATTATAGCAGATTACTCGCTATATTTTCCATGTTTTTTGAACAACTACTCGTAAATTTTGCCAAACGTATTCTTCATTCGCCAAGACTATGGAAAAATTAGGTTAATTTCGGAATAGGACTCTAGTCCAATTGTATTACAAATCGCACGTTGTCTTAAGCTGGATTACGAACTTACACATTTTTTTTATTCTCGCTATAGTTCTTCGAACTAAGGGCTGGTTTTTCTTTTTTTCGTAACAAAAACAATGTGTCCTTTGATTCTTGTAACTTTGTGTTTTTTTTAAAGAAACAAAGACTATTTTTTCAGGAGATTTTAAAGCAATGTAAAAAAGGTAAATCAAACGTAAACTTTACCTAACAGGAGGCAGCATACTAGCAGCGTTGATTTCATTCTGTCCATCAAATTCCAATGTATACACACGTTGAATAGTTAAACTAAAAAGTTACTTCTTGCAAGATGAATCGAATTTGCACACACTGATGTTATTTATTTAAAAAAATTGTACACATTTTCTTAACTTTTTCTGCGTAATTCCAATTGCACAATATCCTCCAAGGATTGTTAGTCGATGTTGAATATCTTATCCACACTAATTAATAATTTACAATTAACAAGCAAGAAAAAACACTCTTGTCGACTATGAACGATAGGCGCCGATAGGCGAGTTTAATAATTCACGTAACGTACGGCTGAATAAATTTTCCGGACTTAAGACAACATGCCAACAGAGGACGGATACTCTATATGCGGCTGCTCCAAACACGATTCTGTGGAATGAATCTATCTTGCACTGGCATTTATAAAAACTCACCATCGATGAGACCTTTTCGTTAGATTTAGTATGTGTTTTCCCTGGCTGTTTGTTTTTGTATGATTTTTTTTTGTTCCCCGTACGGAAAGAGAAAGGCCATCTATGGTTGTGGTGCAGTTGCGCTGATGGAGCTCCATCCATACTCCATCCACGGAAGTGAGGAGGTGGACATTGTGTGTCTTGAGTTTCCATTCAGTGGTTGCTTGGGTTTTTTTTTCGGGGCATTGTATGGTCGCCAAACCGTGTTCACATATTATCCGTCGATAGATTTTCCAGTGAAGATTCCGAAAATGAAGATTACGATTAGATGTGACCAAGTCGAACAGTAGCTCTAGTTTCAACAGCCAAACTTAGCTGGACACAATATTCGGGGTAGTTACAGATTCAAATTTTGTTGTCGTTTGTTCATCTTGGATGGTTATACAATTTTCCAGTCGGCTCGAAATGGCATCATGGTAGGTGTTTAATTGGCTACCAAAGAAGAAGGAAAAAAAATATATACATATATACGAAACACGAACTCCTGTAAAGTTTTATTGTCTGATCTCGTTATTTGTTGTTGAAGACGTAATCCATCGCATGTTGGAATGCTAGCTGATGAGGAGAGAAGTTGTAAATTGCCGCGCTTAGTACAGTGTGTGATTTTGGATTTGTGTAACCCTATGGAGTGACATGTCTGCATAGACATCTGAAATGCTTTGAAAAAGAATTTATTTAGCAATTGACAGGCGAGAAAACAAGTCGACCTTAACATTTAGATGAATGATTTAGGTAGTTTGTAATACCGTTGGCGGTGGACGTAGCTTGACAATATGAATGGAATTGTTACATTGATTGAATATTTTCAGGGCAGCACTTGTTGCTCGAAATCGGAAGCTAAAGGTAGGGGTAATTCTTTCAAGATATTACGAAATGTAACTATTTAAAATATATATTTATAGTCGAAAATAAATGATGTTGTGCTATGTATATAGCTGCTCGGGAAATATTTCGCTTTAGATCAGCTATAAATATGAGTTTTATGCAGCTTTTGGAATCACGCATACTAAATTATAACAATCTGTAACGAAAGGCCGACTTACGCATGTTCTTTTAGCCTCACAAGTTTGAGCGGAATAAGATCACTTAGAAGTGCTTAAGCCAAAAATATCTTTAACCTCAGTATAGTTATCTGTTTGAGCTTTTAAAGCGCACATCCTTGTTGCACAGAAAAAGCATCCCTCCAGAGAAAACAAAAAGCGAAATGATCTCATATTCTTTCCACTTATAAATTAAGTGAATATTATAGAAGCTGCAATTTTTTCTGTCCTCTCATACCTTCCCGGAACGCACGCCACAAGACAACTTCCTTATTTCACTCTTATGGGAAACGTCCATTTTCAAACGACTTCTACTCCATTTACGCAACGATCCCAACAAAAATAAAATGGTGTCCAAGAATCGCCCGCGACGACATATTTAACGCATTAAAACGTGCATATTAGCACTGAAAGCTCTAGTTTAGACTGAATTTCGAGTAGTTGTAGTCTTCTAAGTCGGTTAGCGTTAGACACAGGTTTAGTTGTGCAATTATTATTCTTTCCGTATTTCGGAAATGTGGCATATATATATACAAGGTGGTGCAAAATTAATCACACTATCGGAAGATGTTGATTTTCAAATTACGTCGTAAGTCAATCATATTTGACATTTGTGAACTAGACAGCTGCAGAATAAAACAGACAAAGTATGGAGCGCTATATATTATATTATATTATTTTTTTATTTTTATTTTCAATCAAATGAGCACATCTACTGTTCTCGCTAGATTACTTAATACAAAAATATTCTTAAATACTCCGCAAGAGCGTGAAATAATAAATGATATTGTGAAGGAAGCGTTTCGTGGTCTCGTAATGTCACGTTTTGGCATGGCAAGCAAGATCACCCGATCTAACCATCCCAGACTTCTTTCTTTGGGGCTACTTGAAGTCGCGGGCTTGTGCCAACAAGCCTCAGACAATCGGAGCTCTTAAGGAGAATATTCGACAGAAATGCGAAAAGTTATCAGCGGAAATCTTGCGGAAAGTCATGGAAAATTCGAAAACGGACACAAATGTGTCCGGACACTGGCGGCAGCCACTTAACATTAAAATTTTAAAGATTTCCATCACTCAAAATATTTTTTTGTAGTTAATAAAAAGTTATTATAAAACAAAATTGGAGGACTAATTTTGGGGCACCCTGTACAATTGCATCCTTAAGTAAATAGGTACATTAAAAAACCAAGATGTACCTTAAATGCAAAAACCAGATTGGTCGGAAACGCCACTTTTACTACGCCAGCCACATATACGAACTGTCAATTTAGTACTGTGTCACAAAATTCTTTACTAGATGTCAACTGAAAAAAAAACAATTCATGTGATCGATCTAGGCCCATCTAAAATGAGACACATCAAGTCAGCCAGCTGTCAGACTTACTAAACTAGATACTTGAACGTCTCCATTTACAAAAGTAAGTAAATTGACAGACGTCAAATAAAATACAAACATTTTACAACACAATCTAATGAAATTCTATTTTACTGTAGTGTAGATTGCCCTTCATGTTTGCAACCTAAATTTCCGACTTAGCTTTCAAATGCAAGTCTTCTTTCAATTGTAATTGGCACAGCCAAGCCTTGGGTTGCCTTTTTTACGAAATCTAGTTCCAAAGTTGTGCGTAACTATGCATTGAATTACACGAAACACTTAACCAATTGAGCAACAACTACATCTTTGCTAATTAACACATAGTCCGCTACCTGTAACATTTTGAGTGTCTTTTCCGAACTAACAATATTTGCCCTGCAAAGTGGCTTCTAAACACTGAAGGCAAACATTAAAAAGAAGATCATAAATAGGGTTTATATAGTTTAAATGAAACTATGAACCAGGCAGCCATCACGCAATACTTAAACCCTTTTCGCGCCTCCTATCATCCATTATATCTCTCTAGGGTATGACTATGAATCACATAAAGCTCTTAGCACGCTTTACACACCCTGTTAGCTCGTCTAATTCATCTTCCCTTTGTTCGAGTATCGTAATATCCCATTTAAAATTAATGGCACAACATCACGCCGAGTTTTTCGTGAAATCCGCTTCTGTCTCCACGGATTCTGTTTCATAAAAACTCGATCAAGCGCCAATGCTCTCATTTAATCGCGTTCGTACTTGTGTGACTGTTTGATTGCTCCTTCATTTCCTACAATTAGCTCGCACCAACATCGGGGGATTCTGAAGGTCTTTCGTGAATATGGAAATACATTGAGGCCGGAGTAACAGCCACCAGGTGGCGGATGGCGGATACTTTTAACGATCTTTCCCGCGGAGCAAAAGTTTACTGTCAGAGCGCACAAATTGGGTGTCGGAAAAATCCAAATGATTAATCGCTGTATGGTTTGTTGTCTTTGGAGTTTTCCCATTCTTTTAATCGGTTGGTCCAATTGAACAAGAGTAAGTTTTAGGTGTTCTTAAATTTGTTGCAATAATTTCCTTACGGAAGTAGGTTCCCAAGTCCCAACTTAAAACAAAGACAGTTGTCTAAATAGATTTACATAATCTGTTTATGGAATTGTCCTCGCGCATTTTGGCATGCAACATTAATTGTGCACAATGGATGTATAATCATGTTTCCCATTAGATATTGTTGTTTGATTCGCTTCAGTTGCTTTTTGAAATTACAAACGCAGTCGAGAGACAAAGGATCGATTTGAATTGAAGTAAGTGTTACAAATCTGTTAGTTGTCCCCTGCTGATCTGGGTAACATTGAGATCATTGGTGTGGAACTCAATGATGCCGTGCAGAAAAACAATGGGATTTTTGTTTTCAAGTAAAGAATCATGTCATTGTTATGTCCTGAAAGTCGAATGTACCCTAAATTAAACATTGCTTGCTTCGGGCGTCTGGGCATTCATTCAGTATAACTTTTCGCACTATTATCGTCAGCTTGATCCAGTTCAGTTTCCGCAAATGTAAAGAAAGCTGACGCGATAGTCAAACAAATTCGAGCAGAACATAACTTATTTTGGCCATCAAAATTTGAAAAACGATATCGTGCAGACGATTATTGTAATACGGAATCTGCCCCCTACCCCTTATCGATCAACGCCCCATCGTTCCCCTTTTAATAGTAATCAAATAGAGCCTTCTATTTGTTTGAATTGAGTTGTTAAGGGGATTTCAATTAGCGGGTGCATTTTCCTCCGAAATATCTCTAACTTAAGTGTGCCTTCATTGGCGGGACACAATGCTATGATTTTGTGGACACAATTTTCGGAGAGCCACATTATCTGTAAGTTATATAAACCCCATTAGAGTTGATCTAAGTTCAACGGAAAATGTGTCTCAAATGGTATGCTTCCTTACCATTTTCACCTGCAAATAAAGCCAATAAAAAAATGTTATAAAACAAACAAAAACTAATAAAAATTGCCAAACAACCACTAGAAATGTGTGTTTTTCGTGGATAAAATTAAATAATACATCATTACAATGAAAACTCTTTTATCTGCTGGTAATCATGCATCTTGAACCGCACAATGGATCAAGCCAATCGAATACAATACAACAGAAGCAAATAAAATTAATTACGTAAGCTAATTATAAATGTGGTTATGCCTTTGTCTCTGTGATGAGATGCATTATTTGAAAGATTTCTTATAGTTTTGTGTCTTGATATGTTAATCCCATGTACGGAATTACGTGTTCGCCCATAATTGTTTGCTGGTACCACTACCCTTTCCGTACCATTATATTTAAAAAAAGTAATAGCGCCCATATTTCTGTTTGTATATCAATGTGAACATTTCGATCTGTTCGATTGACCTCCTTCATCTGGTACAACCATAAGCAACAAGTAATTGTACTGCTAGACTGCTTCAAATTTTGGTATAGTCACGGCTTATTAAGTAATTACCGTCACTTTTGTTAATTATGGTTAAATATTTGTTATAGTTCGTGAAGATTGGACGTTGATTCCGTCGACCGAAAAATAGGCTTAACTGGCGTCATACTTATGATGTCTGCACGTTTATCAGCCTGAGTTTCTCAATCTGACAATCAACCGGTAATTACATTAAGAAAAACTGTAATAATTACAATTCCATTGCACGGTATAGGTGATTATTTTCCAACGTTCCAAGTCGACCGGGCCGGATGATATTACCCACCCAGGTGAGTTAATTGACCCCCATTCGTTTACTCGTATACACTTCGTATGCAAATGCGAATCTATCAGTTTGCATTGGCAACTTTTTTCGCCTGCTAATGCTAATAAATTGGGCTAGGTTCCGTGAGATTAATGCACAAGTCCATGGGTTTGTCAGCAAAGTACGGGGAGATATTGCGAAAGATGTACCCACGATGTGACTTATTCGGCGGTAACTATACATTTGTTACAGCCATCATTTTGGTGTTTCACGTAAGTTCTCGTGCCCATGCAGCTAGGTAGTGGAAACAAAATTTGTTTAACAAGTATTTAGTTGGAGGTTTATTTTCTCGCTGCGCAAAGAAATACATATAATGATTAGGTACACCTGATCATTTTCCTGTGTGAAAGGTGTGTAATTTTTCCTTGAAAAATCGTGCTTCAGGTAGCCGAATATACTCGTATTCGAAAGTTTATTCCAATTGAGCTGTACGAGCTGGATTTTTCACTGTAGGAAATGCAATTATAAGTCATCCTAGCACTGCAGTCTATATTTTAATTGCAGTTGGTGAAAGGTTAGGTAAGAATGGCTGTCAGCACGATAGACCAAAGACTATGTTATGTATACATCAAGAATTGAGTTGGCAAAAATTCCTGTCAATTTTTCACTGGGAGGGAAGATCTTTTCTATAGCAAGTGCAGTTTTAGCCATGAATCAGAAGCAACCTACGAATTTAGACAATCCTTGGAAATATTTTAAATCGATAACAAGGACTGCATAAAATGCATACCCTAGATCTTGCCAAAATATATTATGAGTCTTTAACAAAAGTTTTACAAATCAGTTAATCATTGCCCCCTTGACTTGCCAAACTTTGAAATACCAGCAACAATGATACCACAAGACTAACTCAATAAAATTCGCATATCCAATTTAAATGATTCGATGATTTGCAAAACATTCATCACGGACCACCGCATCATCCATCAAAAGACGGAAAACGGATTTCTTCACGGAAAATAAAACGAAGAGGAAAACAATTCAAAACCGTGCATCGAGATGCTGTTGCTGTATTGGTAAACTGTCCATTTTCTCTCAAGGCTTACCGTTATCAACCAAATGACACGAAAGGGAATTCAACTCAACTGAGTTGCACTGCAATTGTTCGTTGATTTGACGTTTAAGTGTTACCTACTCAATTAGACCCACATCTTCCGCATTGTGCTGGTTTGGAGACTCTTATTTTATTTTCATTTCGACTTGTTTTATTGCAAACAATAGAGGATATAATAAATTAAAGTGACGCGAAATCAATTGATGCCAATGATCTTTGCTGGCGTTAATGCTGTTGGAACTATGATAATGGAGCATGAAACAGTTCGAATCGAGCTATATACCAACGGCAAAGAAAGTCACTTTTTAACGTTTGTCCCGGTAAACAAGGCTTGAGCAAGTTCAAGAGCTATTGTGCTCGTGAACAGTTAATGACTATATAAACGTGGACAGGAGTAGGGTAAACTTTTACGATCCTCCAAGGTGTTATAGTGATCAATTATTCAATAATGGCACCGTGAGTGAAACCTGAATATAAAATTCAGTGAACCAAATCGATGACTAGGTATTGATTGTGATTTCTGTTGCCAGTTGTTCGTAGCATTGACTTATTATAATTATATGGACTGCTAGTAGACAACTTCGCGTTGGTTCCAACATAAGTGCTAGCTCTCGTGGTTCGGAGCGGAATAAATTGGAAACTCAAATCTGACGCTTCCATTTCGTTGCAGATATAAGTACTTTAAGAAATATAGATGTAAGCAATTTATATGATGAATTAAATTCTCATGTACTTGAATGTGATATTCTTGACAATCATAAGTATTTATTGATCAGCAATGTGATTGAAATATACGCAAAAGTGTTATTACATCATATTTCTAAAATTAATAATGAAAAACAACATAAAAAACTAATTCGCAATAATAATATACGAAAATTGTGCAATTTATGGGACAATGAAAAACGATTTTTTATACAAATTTTGTTGGTTCCACCTATTATTAATTATTTAAACTGGCACAATTTCGAGATGACATCTATTGTAAACAACGCCGCAACAATTTGAATTTTAACCGTTTCACTTGGCGAATCCACTCACGCCCAATAGGTGGCTCTAGCATTCTATGGAGAAATCCAAGATGGTTGTCATTTTGTTTCACTTATTTTTCGCAAAAAAAATTTTTATTTTATTTACCACGAGCGCTAGTTATGTTGGCGTCATTTTCTGGGCAGAGGTTGTATGGAAGTGACATTTCACTAGCAGTCCATATATAATATGTCAATGTTCGTAGGTACCTACCGTATAATCAAAATTTATCGTGTGAAGTCCACGCTGGTTCAGTTTTATTGTTACAGCTATGGTAACCGTAAGTGGTAATTGCAAACAATAAAAAAGTAAAAGACAATTTAATGTGTGCATTCAATTTAAAAGGCCTTTAAATTAATTATTATTGCATTTGCGAATAATGGTCGGTTTATAACACCCTTTTCAATCCCGGAAGATTAAATGGTGCCCAACACTAAATAGGCGTATTACTAAAAGGGAAACAGCACTTACAAACAATAATGCGTGACTCGCATTTTGGTCGCCCATCTTGTTTACGTGTTAGGAATTATGGGTAAGTTCTGCATGCTGATATTTATACATAACAATGGCTAAGGGAATTTCAGTTTCCTATAAAACAAAATGGCTTCCGGAAGTGATAAACGAACGATCATTCATTTATTTGGTATAGGTATTATTGAATGATATATTGTTGGTTGAATACTGAAACTAATTGCTACTCTGATTTGACGTGTTTTGAATCAGTAATGGAAACGTTTTCAATTGATTACGGACATGTTGGTAGCCAGAGCTTGTGTTTATAACCTTTTAACTAAAACGATGGGTAGAACAACCATGACTCTTTAGGCGTCTGATTAGAGATCGCATTCTTACGCCTTTATAAGCATTGACTGCAGACAATTTGATCGGTCTGTCCCATCTCGTGCAAAAATGCCTGTGCGTGTTGTTGTAAATGCAACATAATTCTACATACCTACATTATAATTATAAAGGGTGATTTTTTAGCTGGTTTGGTTTTGGCAACACTGGTTTTGACAGCTGACGTGTGTTTAGTACCTTGTGTCACTGTCAAACAGCTTCAATTTGGTTTGCAATTTAACCATGGATCGTCTTACAAATGAACAACGCTTGCAAATTATTGAATTTTACTATCAAAATTCGTGCTCGGTTCGAAATGTTCATCGCGTGCTGCTTCCATTTTATGATCGGCATTCTCGACCTTCTGAGCAGTCTATTCGGAAGATTGTGACCAAATTTCGCACCAAATTTACTTTGTTGGACATTAAACCACCAACACGTTTACGTACTGTGCGTAGTGAAGAAAATATTGCGGCCGTATCAGCTAGTGTGACAGAAGACCGCGAAATGTCGATTCGGCGCCGTTCCCAGCAGTTAGGCCTTTGTTACAGCACTACGTGGAAAATTTTGCGGAAGGATTTGGGCGTAAAGCCTTTTAAGATACAGCTGGTGCAAGAACTAAAGCCAGCCGACCTACCACAACGCCGAATTTTTGGTGAATGGGCTCTTGGAAAGCTGGCCGAGGATCCGCTTTTTTATCGAAAAATTGTGTTCAGCGATGAGGCTCATTTTTGGTTGAATGGGTACGTAAATAAGCAAAATTGCCGCATTTGGAGTGAAGATCAGCCAGAAGCATTGCAACAGCTACCAATGCATCCCGAAAAAGCCACTGTTTGGTGCGGTTTATGGGCCGGCGGCATTATTGGGCCATATTTCTTCAAAGATGATGCGAATCGCAGCGTTACTGTCATTGGTGAACGCTACCGAGCGATGATAACAAACTTTTTTTTGCCCGAAATGGAAGTTCTTGACTTGCATGATATGTGGTTTCAACAAGACGGTGCCACATGCCACACAGCACGCGAAACAATGGCGCAATTGCGAGGCGAGTTTGGTGAACAGTTAATTTCACGTTTCGGGCCGGTCAATTGGCCGCATAGATCGTGCGATTTGACACCATTAGATTATTTTTTGTGGGGGTATGCCAAGGCTAATGTGTATAGGGACAAGCCCGCTTCGATTGACGCACTGGAAGCCAACATCCATGCATTCATTCGTGAGATACCGGCCGATATGTGTGAAAGAGTATGCCAAAATTGGACTCAGCGGATGGGCTACCTGAGACGCAGCCGCGGTCAACATTTGCATGAAATTATCTTTAAACATTAAATTGCAAGGTTCAAACTATCGATTCAAATAAATATTTCATTCATTTTTTCGAATTTTTTGTGTTTTTTTTTTAAAAAAAGTTCTAAGCCTCTTAAAAAATCACCCTTTATATATAATTTTTGGGACCAATGGAAGGGATCAACAATTTTATGCCAAGTCCAAACAGCTCTTTCATGACAGTTATTCTCTCGGATGAGGTGCCGCAGTGGAAAAAAACTTTTTCGGGATTCGAACCTGAAACCCCTCGCTTAGAAGTCCACTTATAAAAATGTGGCCTGCTCTGACTTCTTCCCCCGACAAAAATAGTATTGAAAGAGATATTCCCAACATGTGGGATTATCCTCTAATAACCATTTCTTAAGGCCCCATTGTAAAAAGACTGCAGGTGCCAGATCAATCCCTATACTACATAATCGAAAGCTTTAGGGCAACCCCAGCGCTCGCTTAGAGTCCATATTCACATCCAACCTGTCAAGTCGATGTCGTGGATACTATTCAATCCAATTTTGACTCTCTCTGGCAGTTGACATGTTTGGATAATGCATCCGAACAAATTATTTAGTCAAATTTAGTCAGCTGTGTTCGAATGGATTATCGTCAGGGAACAGACCTATTATGTGTGCTTTGAAATAAATATGCGTGATTGGGACCATCTTACAGCTGAAAGGGCTAATTTAGTCCAAAATCAAATAAAATTCACGTCAAACGATAAAAACAGGCAACTAATCCTGAATCTAAATGCACATCGGGTTAATCTGGATCACTGATAATGTAAAAATTATTTCAAAATTGTAGTAGACTAAGTCAAAATAGAAATTGCATACGTAATTCCAAAGCGGCCTAGGAAAGTTGAGGCCAAGCATAAGTAAAAGGGTTCATAATACTGATGATAACATCACTTCAGCATATGCTTGTACAGTGTACATTATCTGCCATTAAAAAGGTGTCCATGCTTAGAGAAACCAACCTTCCGCAAAAACAAAATCTTGAACTTCGCTTTCCCCACACCAAGGCGTTCATTTTGAAAACTCGTATATCATCGCTTAGAGCTAAAATATGCAAAAGTAAACAAAAAACAAAAAGTTACATTTACATCTTACGAAGAAATCCTATGGAGATGAATCACCTTGGCATTTAGGCTTCCAGTAGTTATTAGGTTCAACACCGGCGACGACGACAATGGGAAACACTAAACGAAGATAAAAAAAAATAGCGGAGACTGCAACACCGCTAAAAGCTAATCGCCAGCAATAACATCTATTAGCGAACAATGCAACAATAAATCCCAAGGAAAATATCTTAAGGATGTAAATCAGACTTTTTTTTTCATTTCTTTTTCAGATATAGCTTACCATAATCATAACGAAATGAATGATGAGAAGAAAATGATGCGTAAAAGTGAAAGTCTATGCCCCCAGAGAGGGAGCGATTCGAACGGCTTTTCACAGTTCATCGCAACGAATTGACGAATTAAATAACAATTTATTTGTATCTAAAACATAATGATCATGTCACTGCGAGAAGTATCTGCACATATTGTAGTTGGAATGCCTTACGAAATTCGCGTTATGTCGCAAACAATGAAGAAGCTGGAAGACGACAATTATTCTAAAGGCCAAAACCGCCGATAGCGAGTGCATGCACCAGCATCATCAGCGATTCGTAGCCGCGCGGTGACCGAAGAGCCAGCTCGCCAAATGCAGAAACCAGAAATGTTGATGCTGTGGGTAATTGGTTCCGCGCGTGATTGCATAATTGTGACAAGAATGGGGGGAGATCGCAAACGACAATTGGATGCCATGGCGGTGCATACATGAGCTAGTGTGCTGTTGTATATTCCTGTTTTAAGTTTGTTCTACAGTTGCGAGGGCAAATACCGGTACAGAGCTCTGGCGATCTTTTGAAACCTTCAAGAAAAAGAATACAGATTCGATTTTGCTAATGGGGGGTGGAATGGGTTTTGTGGGATCGTGCTCACACTCTTTAATATACGTGGGTAGTGCGAATACGCTACATGGTAGGTAGATCGAAACAATTTATCACCCATGTAAAACCATAATTACGTGGCCTGCGGAAAGGTCCGTTTGGGAGTTGTAGCTCTGAAGCATTGTAGATAGAATGGAAAAACCTTCTCGGATGTCACGTTTAATACGATCACTATATTCACAGATCACGGTTAACAAATAGAAAGCGGCTATAGGCACAGCGCCCACCTTCACTTAACTTTGGCGATCAACTTTGGTAGGTACTTATGTATATATTTTTTACAATTTTGGCACAACGCTACTCATATAGCGATGAGTTGAAGGCTGTAGATATGCAGAACTTTTGGATTTCGGTTGTTCTGACAGCAGTTGAGCAGTCTAACGTCACTTGTCCCTCTTTTGGTTCGCCGAGACTCTAGATAAAATAGAAAATACATGAGGAAGCAACATATCTAAAAATTAAGGCTTTCGTGTTTGCAATAAGCAAAGGCTGCGTTGATATTTGTTTGTACCTGATCGCACCGATCTAGGATCGACTTACTTCTCTTTAGACAATAGATACCTGTCCTATTGGCACACTGCACACAAACACTCTCAAGCTTTCACCGCCAACTAAATAGCCACACAATCCTTGTGTTCATAAATCAATCAACTTCATTTTGGAAAGACCCCAAAAACACTTCTGTCCTCAAACAACCAACAAAAAAGATTTCCACCTACCGATTTTCAGTCTCCACCTTAATGGACGCACATAATGCTATTAAAACGCTGCACTCCCCAATTGGCAATATGCCCTTTGCTGTGAATTCCAAATTTCACATCTGCTACTGCCGATGGTGAATGGAAAATGAAGTCAATGGTTCAAGTGGCAAATTACTGAAAACTTTGTGCACATGTGCAGACATCTGACAGCAACGGAAAAAGTGAGAGGACAGCCAAATGCATGGCAGCACCACCAGCTGGACTCACGACTGCTAATCCGGTGCGGAAGTGAAATTAAAATGTACTCCACATTGTCTTGGCACAAGCACTCAAATGAGTTATGCAATCGTGACATATGAGTCAAGTTGCAAACTGAAAGCGATAAGATTAACCTTCGTTATTATCGGAAGGGTTCAAGTAGTTTGTTTATTTCTACCGCTAGTACTAGTACAAGTATCCTTAAGCAATATTATTATAATACATTTTTTATTTTATATTTAAAGAAATATAAACCAAAGTTTATGGACCAATTATTCAGCGGAAGAAACTTCCGCCTTCTTGTCCTTTTCCTTAGCGGCTGCACTTGATTTGACCTTTGCATCGAGTTTCTCCTTCTTTACCTTCACGACGGGGGTGACTGTTTCTTTCTTCGGCTTCTCTTCTGCTACAACGACGACGGCAGCGGGGGTGACGGCAGGAGCTTCATCTTTTTTGCCATTGACTTCCTTAATGGGTTTGGTCTTTTCACTAAACGAAGGAAAATTGCTCATAAACGAACTGTTATTGTAAAAGTGGTAGCGCAACTTACCTTTCTATGTCAATATTTAGAACGGACTCATCCTCCTCCTCTTCTTCCTCTTCGTCGTGCTCATCTGGACCGACTTCGCGCAGCAGATCGCCCAAGTCTTTGTCAACATCTTCCCACAATTTGTCCTCGCCGACCTCCTCACCTTCGGGCTCAGCGTCTTCGGCAGCATCGGCCTTCTTTTCGGGCTCAACTGGCGCCTGCTCTTCCTTCATCATGTGGTCCTTCTTTTCGGCACGTTCAGCTTTGGCTTGCAGACTTTCATCCTCACGGTGACGTAAGAACGCCTTTAAGTGACTGCGCGAGCCGCAGTGCTGTTTGATGTAGCCCTCCTCGTCCTCCTTGACACCGTTGTATGTTCGGCAGAGCTCACAGTAGAACGCTTCGACCTTTTTGATGAACTGCGAACCAACTGGCACCTTTTCCTTGCTGGGCAACGAGGGATCATCGTTCAAGTGATTCTCCAGATCTTCATCGTCCAAATCGTCAATCTCACCAACCGAGTCGACAGTCATGAAGTTCTTCAGATCAACTTCTTTCTCTTCATCGCCGCTGATGTCGCTGTTGTTGCCCTCAGTGCTGCGGGCCTTTCGCTACAAAAAAAAAAACAACAACCTTAAATGTGTGCAACACATTGCATTGTGGACACGGACATACCCTTATGTGTTCCAAGGAGCAACGATGGGCCTCGTAGAGCATTGGGCTCTTGAATGCCAAATGGCAGCTCTGACAGTACGGCATCAGGAATTTCTTCATGTCCTTGTGGTGTTCGGAGAGCTGATGCTTTGCTTTCGGTTGGCGATAATTCAGTCGACACAGCAGACAGAACTGGGGTTTGACATCGTCCAAATCTTCCTTGGACTTCTCCTCTATCTCACGCTGTGCATTGCGCTGTTGAGTGCGCATTCGTGCAAGGGTTACCCGCTGCCGGATAGCCACTCGACGCATTGCCATCTTGTGCATTCGTGAGTACAAATGGCTGGTATACTCCTGTGGAAAGATATCGACTTAATTTAAGGTTTAAGGAGTGTGGACATTCTATAGCCATCCGAGGTGTTTCTGTCTACTTTCAGATCAAGCAATTAGGAAATCGAAATAAGGTTCACAAGGTCGTCAATCTGTTTGGTTGCATTCGAAAGGAATGCTAATACAACGACAGCCCTTCTTCGATTCCAAGCAGAAATGGTAAGAAATGCTTAGAAAGCGAAGCAATCAAATTCAGACTCACCTTAAAAGTGACGCAATTCATGCGACACTGGACACACATCAGCTTGATGTACTTCGGCCTGCGTGGGGGACTCTTGCTGGGGCGCTTGCGACGATTCTCCTTGGCAATGTCATCCTTCCGCTCCTTATCCTTTTTCTCTTTCGTTGCATCCTTACCCTCTTTGTTGGCATCGCCGTCTGTGCTCTTTGTTATCGACGTATTCTTACCTTCCTTGGCTTCGTCGTCTTCGTCTACTTCTGCAGCATCATCATCCATAGGCTCTGTAGCCTCCTTTTGGACTGCCTTATCATCCTCATTTTCATCATCCTTATCCGATTCCTCAGCATCCTTACCAATTGCGTTGTCTTCGTCGTCGTCGTCGCCATCAACATCGCCGTCGGCATCTTTCTTTGCAACAGATGACTTGGTGGATTTCTTTTTGACGCGTTTCTCTTTCGCTTTGCCAGACTCCTCCTCATCGATGTCTTCGTCCACCTCCTCCTCTTCGTCGTCATCGTCGTCTTCCTCCTCATCGTTGTCTGATTTCATGTCACCGCCGCGAGACTTGCGGTCGCTTGGACTCTCAGACGAACGAGGACCTTTGCGCTTGCGCAATGAACTAAGTAATAGGATACACATTGAAATGAGAAACAAATTTTGGACATGTTTTTTTTTTTTTGTGGAAAAATGCATCTCCATAGAGATCTAGAAACAAATACATAACAAAGTATTATGCGCGTGCCAGTTGTTTTGCTGAGGAAGCGCACGCATATACACACACATACAATCGAAACTATTTTCAAAATTGTTGTTGTGTTCAAAGCTGGAAGGCTTTTGCACCAGCTACGGCGCTCTGACATTTGAGCTGACGTGGCGGCATCACTTGAGCAGCTCCTGTCAGTAACGTTCGCTTTTTCGTTTTTTTTTTGGGGAATTTCGCATGTGACTAGAAATGTTTTTGTTAAATTTTTGTTTTTGTTATGTTTACCTCGTTAGTCGGGCGATTTTAATCAATCGCGCACGATCTCTTTGCCGGGCCAAAAGCAGTTTCCTTCGCATGATTTTCATGTCGGTTGATTCTTTGCGTATTACTCCTCGCAAACCTCCGCGGGCGGTTCCTGTGCCGCCGCTGCCGCCACCACGTACACGGCTGATTGTGCCACTGCCGCGTGGACGAACCACATAGCTGCTGCGTATGGGTCGTTTTGGGGGCCCCATCGAATCGTTCACAGGTGCATGCCGTCTACTGGCAGAGTCCTCTCTCTGACGATACGACGAGGATGATCCTCGCGGATGGTAGTTGCCGTTGGGCGAACTAATCCGATTGCGACTTGTGGTGCGGTTGCGATACGAAGATGTTGATGTATAACTTGAGCTTAGCCTCGAGTCCTGTGTGACAAAGGGGAGGAGGAAATTTTTTGTTTGTTTTGGTTTTCATTCAGTTTCGCACTTGGTTTCATGAGAGAGATAGATAATTTTGTTTCTAATAGAGAGGATGCTTATATATATTGTTTGAGCTATAAGCGCGTGCACACATCCAATCAGTTATTTCTATTGAGAGTATTCGACTCCTAAATGTGTGTGTTTGGAAAAACTGTCTTAGTAAAGTGTGCAGGCGATGCTTTACATATATCACATACAGCGTGCTGCCGCCATGCCCGTTCGGAGTTAGTGCTGTTGAGCAGTTCTAAGAAGTGGTAGTAGTATACATTTGGAATTACAATACACAGAAACATTGACTTGAAAAGGGCCTCAAACTCTCTGGGCTCTATACTTTGGTACTGATGCGGTTCGCGTTTGTCAGTCTGTCTCAATTTGATTAGTTGATGCTGTTTTGACATTCTTAGGAGTACAAGTACAAACTCTTGCTAGATAAAACTCAATAAAGTTAAGGATGCGCGAGGATCCTTTTCACTTTTTTGCTCAATCAAAGCATTCTCAGAGTTGTTTTCTCTAATTATACTTTTTTTTTTTATATTCTATTGTGTAAACATCAAAATAAAGTTATTTTAAAAAAATTGTTTATGTTTTTTGGAGCTTAAGAAAATGTTATAAGGTTATTTTTGGGGAGTAATAAAATGTGGACAATTAGATGTTAGCGTGGGAAATGAAAGCTTACCTCTTGACGTGGACGCTTACGATCGTCGGACCGGTCGCGAGAGTTGTCCTGAAAGGCAAAGAAATTTTTTTTAATTTGTGTTGGTTTTTTGGCAGTGCTCCATTCGTGCCACAGCTAGATATATAATTTCGGGGGATATGATAGCGTGTTGAGGGCGGAATGACTATTTCGATAATTCGATACCGACTGCCGGTCAGAGAGAAAACTAAGTAGCGTGTGCCAGCACTCGGGAACAATATAGATAGACTTGGATGTGCTTGCCTTTAATTTGTTTTTGCACGCTTAATTCTAATTTTTACCTACATTGACGGGCGCCGTAATGAACAATCAAGCACAGCCACTGCAAATGCAAAAAGTTCGCTATTACTCATTTCCAAAAATAATCGTCAGACGACGTAACCTTTGGCCTGCGCATCACCCAAACATCCAATTTAGGTTCATAAAATGTCGAGACAAACAATTTATTTTCCACGAGGTGCATTTCATGAGAGTCATGCCCTCAATTTAAGACAGTTCTCATCAAACTATCAGTTTCGTTTTGTTTTGTTTTTGGATATGCCTAAGGGCATGCATGACATTTTTTTTCTTTGCCGCATATATTCTCTGTATTCAGTGGATTAGTGCGCATATTTGTGCTCCCCACCCATCAGTAGGTAAATCGACACTTCGTGGTAAAATAAACAACAGCCTGGGAAGCCATATTAAGACTTTTTGATTAAAATTGCAAGTTTATTTTTTTTAACCCGTTATAATGTACTCCCACAAAGAGAGGCTTCATTTTGAATAGAAGAATGCAGAATATTTTGAAAGATGCTTTTACAACTTACCCGATAGGATCTTTTGCCTTCATGACGATTTTCATAGCGCGATGGAAACTTATCCCGATTCCTGGACTCATAGCTATTGTAACTGCCGGAATTGTATCTGGAATTACCGGTACCACCTCTATAACTGGAACTGCTTTCATGGAAGTCTGATTTTCGCGATGAGCCCCCCATGCGGCTGTAGGTCGAGCCGGAAGACCGATATGAACTACCACGGCCGCCACCTCGACTGCTGTATCCTCGTCCACCACGAACCATTGTTTTATTTTAATCTATTTCATTGAAAAAACACCATTATACATTTTTTGATTTCATCATTTTATATTTTTTCACTCTATTTCGTATGCCCTTTCAAGGGCTTGATTTGCTTCTATGGAAAAATTAAATAAAACTCACATTTAAGGAGAAGCAAACTTGTCAAATATGTAAAAGATTGATACGTTCTGTAGATGCAACTAACTACAATGTATTAAATGCTCAATTGCAATATATATAACGAGTAATCTGAATAAAGTTTATGCCGGATTAATGGCGTCAATTCACATTTGCTGAAATTTTCCACAAATGACATCGACGCGTTGCGATGGAGCGGATGTACAAGCCGACTGCAAAATGCGAAGTTGTAGCGGCTTGTGGCTAAGGGAGACAACAGTGAGTAGCAAACTTTTTGGGAAAGGTAGTTTAATGGTAATGTGGTGTAATTTTATTAATATCTAAAGTGGCTTTCGATTGGATACCTTTTTTTTGGTCTGGGTCCTTTTCACGAGAAAAAGCTATTTTTTTCTCATAGTTACCTCAGATTTACCAATACAAGTGCGTTTGAGTTTGACAACTGGTGGAAACAAATCGAAGGCTACACGCTACACATATTCCTCCAATCGCAGGAGTGCAACAAAACAAAGAGTAATGGCACCAAGTGACAAAGAACAGTGACAGGAACAGAAACAGAATCCCATACATTTGCAACAGAAACAGAATTAGGAACAGAACATAATTTTTTCAGCAACAGAATTTAGCGACAGAAAAGTGGCTGTTTGACGACAGAACATAAACAAGTCTACATTGATTGTTTCTGTTGCTGACATGCAAATTTATAGTGGGGGAGAGGTTTTTTTTGTTTGTATTTTTCTGCATCTGTCATCTGGCTGTTTGTTTCGCATCATACTATTGTATATTGTGATGACCACGTATGAATAGCAAACGAAAAATGGAAAAAAAGTTTTTAGTAGACGAAGAGGAGAGTATAATAGATTTCGTGAGAAATCACCAAATAATTTATAATGACCGTCACCCAATATTTTGCGACAGCGACATGTTTTTATGGGTCTGTTTCTGTTTCAGTTTTTTGTAGCTGAGCGAGCAATGTAAACAGAACCAGAATTTACTACAGAACGAAAAAACTTTTTGTTCTGTTTCAGTTTCTGTTCTTTGTCACTTGGTGCCTTAAGTGACGTTTCAATGTTCGATGAGAGCGAATCGAAGAAGCCCAATCTAATACCACCCAGATTGAATTTTGCAAAGTTTGACATAATTGGTGATATATCTCTGTCATTGGAATGTAGATAGTAATGATAGTGAGAGCTTAAAATTATAATTTAAATTTAAATAAAATAGAAATAAAATATTTTTTGGAAACACAGAGAAAATATGTGTGTGTTGTCAAATTGAAAGCTAGCAGGCCGCATAAATTTGCTTTGCCCAGCTTTGCCCACAGCGGAAGTGGCATATGCAAATTGCGAGTGTGTTGGTGAGTCGGAATTTTTGAACTTACGTGACATTAGTAAATACGAATTTCTATGTAACAATACTAGCGCACTAAGCATTTGCCACCCCATAAAAATATAGCTTGTAGGCAAGTAACGGGAAATCGGCCGAAGTTGGTGGTCTCAGTATTGTCGCTGGTAACAACAGCTGTTTTTTATTATCAGCGTGATCTGATTAGCAGCTAGTAAAGTTTTTATTTTTGTAATTTTGGTCTCGGGAATCACGCGACATGCGACACGGGACTTAATTCAAATAATCGTAATAAATGAATCACTTTCTCATAAAATATTCCAAGCTTTTCTGGACACTTTTATTTTATTAAAAAAAAATAATAATCGAAAAACAGCGCTTACTTTCTGCCGGGAAACTAGTAAAACAAAAATTATTTCCCATCGCGAAACTGTGAAACATTTCGTAAATGTTTTTTGGTGTCCAGATCCAAGCCAGCAAAGCATTTCATAAAAATTGTTTTGTTTAATAAATGTTTTAGAAATATTTAGGAAACATGTAGGTTACCTATTTGATTGTTTATTAAATGTTTAGCTGGTCATAGAACGAGAAAAAACAAAAAATCTCGAAATACGGACTGAACTCCCCTCATTCGAAATAGTAAAAATAATTTTCAGATCATGATTCGTGATCTTGATGAGAAGCTTTTAAAGCCCGCTTGGAGCGCCCGATGTTGAAATCTTTCACAATCCCAGCATGTGACCGGATATGTTGAGGCTAACCTTAACCTTATATATTTTTTACATCACAATATGCAATTTTGTATGAAAAATTTTGCCATTGTCAGTTCGAAAATTTAGCACAGACTGGAAAAATGGTTATTGGTATCGCGGAGTGCCTTTAGTGTCTCCTCGAAAGCCTGACATATTCCTCTACTATCCCAACAAATTCAAAAACATTATTTTGCCTTCTCCCCAAATAACTCTTCCCAACTTCCTTGTAAAATTTTCGGAGCTCACTCGCGATACTCTATCTCCTTTGGAATAAAATGAATCGTTTCCTCCTGACTATAATCACCATTCGTTCGGTCATAAGTTAAGCAATGCTTGAACTAAACAACCACATTCACCTTTGGTTCATCCCAACCCCACTTCGCCAACAATGGCCAAAACAGAATATATTTCGATTCACCATTCGGAAGCGGACATACAATAAGTAACATCAAAGTCGGACTGGTGCGGAAATCGACTGCGGGAGCGGAATCCCTTTGACTGATCGCAGGACATAGCCCACCAAGCACTAACCGCATATCATTCAGTCAGCTCAGGCCGCTAGAGCCAGTCAAAAAGAATCTCCTCCTGCCAAACTAGAAACTCCTATTTTTTTTGTTAACCAAAAAGGAAACGCCGCCACACAAACGCAACCAAACTGACGTTTTAATAAGGATTTCTACTCCGCCACGGCGTGTACGGAGGAAGTTCAAATCATTGAATTCTTTTCGCCAGTGCTAACTGAATACGAAATGAAGCCTCCTTGGCATTCAGGACGACTGTGCTGCGTAAAAACGTCACCTCACTGCCTGCCACTGCCTCCCCTTAATTCCCCATTCAGATCAGACAAGTATTATTTTCTTTTCTCTGGAAATTCCTTGCCATTCCTTGCGTAGCCCAACTATTGTTTATGGTGTTGGCTCAGGAATCACAGGAAGGATGGAAAAAAAGAAGCATGCACAATGTTCGGTATGCTGTAAACGCTGACATGCCTCACATTCCCCACCTTTTTGCAGAGATTCTGCGTATTCCCCCACGTGCTACAGGATATCTGGAGGAAAGGAGTAATCTATGAGTGTTCGCCTGGGCAATATTTTAGAAGACACCGCATGTGGGTGGTTATTAGATGTGTGCGGTTTCTGAATGTGACATGGATGGTTGCTGTCGCTTTCGTTATTGGGTCCTGTGGGATCAGTGGCTGTGAATTTTCTTACAACAACAATAATTATATTAATTATTTCACATGTGCCGACACCTGAATATAGCGCGTTATTGGTGTGATGGCGAATTCTGCTAGGTGGTGGCATTAAGTATTCCGCTCGAGGGTAATTCTACCTTGAATGCCTTGTTAGCGGCACATTGTTACCATAGCATAATGGAAGGAATTTCTTATTCCTTTCTTTATGCCATCGTATGCGAATACCGTTACGGTGATTTACTCACAATTTTGTTAGTTCTAGAAGAACTTTACCTGTTATGAACAGACCGCATACCACATGTGATGGAGATCTGGAAGGGAAAATTTCTTTGAACGACATTTTCGCTCGAAATGATTCACTTCTGGATGAAAGAGTGGTAATGGCAACTGGCAAATGGATTTGCACGTTACATGTGCTCTACAATACGACGAAGCTCGTTTTAAAGGATCATTAGGATGAAGAGTCTCCATGGTTTCTAAGTAAGCGAGTTAATGCGCTCTAAGTAGTAATTTCGTTGGTTTATGCTTAAGTGTCATAGCCTACACACAACTTGCACCATAGACAAACCATACATCTGCTGGGAGTGTGTTGGTGAGCCGGAATTTTTGAAGTTTCGTGACATTTGTCAATACGATTTTCTATGTAACAATACTAGCGCACCAGATGTGTACACTCCATAAAAAATATAGCTTGTAGGCTAAGTAACGGGAAATCGGCCGGAGTTGGTGGTCTCAGGATTGTCTCTGACTTGCACTTTTATTTCATTCTGCTTAAGAACGTTGTCAAAAGATGACACACCAGTTCACATAATAAATTCTCTGTCTCTAGTCATGTTTGATTTGTTCTTGTTCTTTACAAACGAATCAATTGGCG
Organism: Cheilosia variabilis; assembly: GCA_951230905.1. Classification (NCBI taxonomy): domain Eukaryota; kingdom Metazoa; phylum Arthropoda; class Insecta; order Diptera; family Syrphidae; genus Cheilosia; species Cheilosia variabilis. The sequence goes on along the minus strand of OX579678.1, from coordinate 17,077,497 downwards.
TTGAGCGTGATCATTTATGAAAGCAACTTCTGTTGTCAAACTTTAAATCATACATACATTTATTTTTACGCCTGGTATGCACACTGTTCCTTCTAAAGGTTATCTTTATCACCTTGCTAAGTGTTTGGTAAATTTTGACTGTTCAACATTTAGGATATAAAACAAACTAAACCGTCACGGGCTCATCACATTTTCAATTTGATGATTTCGTTTTTATTCCACCTGAAAAAATATTTTATTAAGCAGATTTATCGAAACTCTTGAATTTTTTTGAAGATCTTTCCGCGTTAAAATGCTCTTCGTTTCAAAAGATCTTCAATGTTGTATTTTGCGATTATTTGCTAGCCTTATAGTTTTAACGTCGGTAAGTTGATTTCGACAATTTAACAGTACGTCTGCTTTGTTGAACACCTGTCACAGCATAGTAAAGTAGATGAACGCCCAATCAAGAAATTGCAAGGAGGTTATAATGTACTGATTCTTTTAGTACTCGCTCGCTCAAAGTGATTCGCTGAAAGCAGTACCAGTAAGTGTCATCATAAACTAAAGTTAAAGTCAAATGTCATTTGGCGAATATTTCTTCCGAATTGAGTAAACGTTATAAATTTACAATCCGCCGCTTCGCAATTTGCTGTCATATATGTCAGCCCTTTACTGTGTGCGAAATATCTCTTAACACTACCGGCCAAATCGCAATTATTGAGTTAGTCACTTTTTGTTCCGCCATTGTTCGATCAATAGTAGGATAAACAAGATACGTATATAGAAATTATGAAAATTAGTCCTGCTTAACTTTCTCCTGATTGCTTTTAATCAAATTTTATTGAATTAAATTTGAAACAAATTATTCAAAGCTACTTTCGCACCCGACCAGCCGACCTCGAACACGGTTTGCGGATTTTTCGATCGCATTTGGCTGCTGTCTTCTTTAGTTCCGCTCGGTTGGGTGACAGGATAATTTAATCGTAAGTATTGTAAACAAACCTAGTAGTAAACATCGGCAAAGGGTGTTGAAACCCAACGAGTTAAGAAGTACCACTGGAGCACTACGGTCGTGTTATTGTGGACAACAACAACAGCAACGACGCTGCTGGCGGATGAAGAAACATTGCATCCTTTGAATATTCATGTAATAATTATTGTGTTCTGTAACGATATAGATATGTTTGTATTGCCTTCGACAGCGTGAATATGTGTGTCTATAATTCACGTCGCTTTTGTGGCGGGTGTATTTGTAAGATTTTGTCTGGTTAAAGAGTATGTTGGGAATTTTGCAAAATCGGTTTGAATAATGGCTTATTCGCAAAAAGTTTTCACTCTAACCTAACACCACCCAGGGGCGAGGATTTGTCGACAACGACGACGACGATGAGTTCCATGTGCTATGTATCTGATGTTGTGCCACAGCATTTAGTTTGAAGACTAAGAACGAAACGAGACCAAGGATTGTTGTTCTTGTTACTGTTGCTATGGCTGGTGAACGTGCTTAGCAGTTGCAATGTAAAGTTTATCGGTTCTGTGTCTGCATGATTTTTATTTTTTTTTAGCTGAGAATGGGGTAAGTGGGGTGAAAATGTGGTGTACATTATGAAGTTTGAAAGTGATTTACTTGTAAGCTAAGTCCATATATGAAACTGGATGGATTTGGGACTTATTTTGGTTAGAAGATGTCTTGCTCTCTTTTTCGATGTTTTTTTTCTTAATGCATTTGTTTTTGTGCTTTTTTGTCTGCTTTTGTACACTTTTAACTTCCTTGTCTACCCGTTTAAATTTTCAAAGTTTAAAAAAGCGGCTTTACGCTCAACGTCTGGTTTCTTTTTCAATGTGCCAGTAATATGTACCTACTGTGTTTCATCCAAAACTTAGCTCAGAGTATAAACTTTTCTGTTATATTAGGAAAATCTTGAAAATAATACAAACACAGCTCTTGGTTTGTTCATATTCAATGCTTTATCGGCATTGCAATTGTTTTCCAGCTTAAGCAAATCATCCTTTACATTGGAATTGTATGCCATTATAATCATTTTCATTCACGTAGTGACAGTTCCAAGTAAACGAAAACGTCAAAAATTTGCGACATTTGTGCTGAAAAGTGCTGTCAAAGACAGGCGTGACAGCTGACAGTGCTGTACTGCTGTGGTTATTAAAAATGCAGCACTATACCAAATAAGAACGCGGTTTTCATTGTTGAGTAATGTTTCTCAAAATAATGCCAGTCGTTTTTCGAACAGAATAGGTCTGTTCCCTAACGATAATGCATTCGAACACATTTGTCAAAGTTGGGTAGAAGAGAATGAGGTTTGGCTAAATTCGATAATGTTATGCATTATCGTTAGGGAACAAACCTAATATGGTTAGAATAGTGATTTACTTTCATCGACTTTCAAGAGATTAATAAAAAAGGGACGCTGGATCAACTAATAATTTTAGACAGACTGACACTCCTTCAACAATTAATTCAACCCAAAACATCGAAGCAGTGCTTTATCAACGAAGTTTACCAACATTTATGCATTTATGTAGAGAATTTAGACAACAAAGTGCAATCGCAATGATTTGACATTGAAAGATATTTGTGCGACAGCGCATGTGGCATCACATCTGCCAGTCACAGTGCTTACGTTTCTTTGGTTGTTGACAATATCTTGTGGCATTTCAATGTTTTCCTAGAATCGCATTGCGATACAAGTTGGGTCTCCGTCAAAATAAATCATTCATCCTACTTAAGCCGGCGGCGGCAGATCCCACAAGATATGTTAAACACATATGGCTATGCCGCGGGCGGTTACATTAAGACGCGACACGCATGTCAGATAAGCCCAACACAATTTTCGATTAATCTCTTTGCCATAAACATCATTAAGATATCATATAGTAATCAGGTTTATAGAAATGGAAGCCCACCCTCTGCCTGAGCAAGGTCGTCTTCGCCCTAATACCGTGCAACATATTCGCCTCATCTAATTGCCTACGCAGTCAAATGTAACAACAATCGCTGATGGGACGATAACCCTCCGGTTCCCCCTCTTTCCGTGTTATTACACCTAAGCGCTGTAACCATGAACCATGAAACAGCGCGCAGAACAAATCCCGCTGCTAGCCATATATTCATGGAAATCGGGATTTCCCGCCAATTTGATTAAAGACTGTGGGGGCATTGGAAACGGCGCAATACCACACCCCACCGTTACCATCGCGTCATCGTTAGCGACGTCGTCGTCGCTCCAAAATGTAATCCCGTTTGTTGTGGCAAATAAGCAAAATGAAATCGAGAGGCACGAGTACGACACACCATACACCAATCTAAAGGACTCAAAGTTAATTTAATGTGTGAATTCACTCAGGCGAAATTCGTTAGCAGCTCTGTAATTCAAACAAATTTGAGATAATCATTTCCGAAGACGCACCGCAGGAGCTGGTTACCACGAACACGAACACCCAATGCCATATGACCCCGTTGCTCCTGCCGTGCCGTCATTGCCTTAACCTCAAATACCCTTGAAGGTAAATGTTTATCTTTCTGCTCGTGATAAAAAAAGTAAATTGAATTCGTTTCCCATCAAAGTTACAAACGAGGGCGGAATTAATTTGGATAGCGCCATACAGTGCCAACAAGTTCTCCTTTACCGAGACTCTTTGCCACCGCCACCGCCACTGACACTGCCGGTTGCGTCTTCGTCGGGAGGAGCAAGACTCCTTGGATCTGGCTGTTGCAATTGAGGCGCGTAATTGTTGTGTCTTTGGCGTTCAAGTGTGCACTGGTGCATCTCTAAATGTTAGTATGCGTTTATTTTTGCAATTAATGTTGCTCAGCTCAGATATTCAGCTCAAAGCTGAATTTCAATATTACTTCTCTTGGCAGGTGGGTGTTCGGATTCCGTGTCATTGATGGACTTGTAGAAAGGGTGCGGGGCGATATCTTATTTAAATAATTGAACAGAAAATTCTACAAGAACATAGAACGGGGAACGATGTCAAAGCCAAAGCGCAGTCTTTTGTCTTTCTAATGGCTACATCAGTTAAAGGTTTACCATGTTTACATCTGCTTTTATTCAGTTCCCATCAGTTTGCTGCTCATTTTCTTTCATCTTCTATGCATTCGGAATAGCGTGGTCTAGTGCTGAATTGGAGAAAGTGCTAGGAGCGTTTTCAATTAACGTCGAAGAGAAGTGCAAAATTAATTTCCTGAAAGTAGAAGAAAATAAATATTTTCCCAAGAGGATCATAAGCGAGGAATTGACTATCGGGAATAAATTGTTCAAACAACCACTTAGAAGAGTCTGAAGATGGTAGGTGGTATTATTCGAAAGCAATGTAATTATAGCCAAAGTGTTTGCAGACAAGTTGTGGTTATTGAAATAACACTTCGATTAATGTTTTTTTTTACTATTTCCTACTCAACGGGCTAGTAAACTGGAGGGATTAACGACAGAACAGCTTTCGAAAATCTTCGAATTTCACTTTGAAAAGCGCTCTTGAATTTTTTCTATTGGGGAAATTTTAAAGAACGTGTATAAGTGAACTAGTCAGAATATTCATCGCCAGCGACACCTTTAACTTTGGGAAATTCATGGAAAGAAACCCAGCCCTGCCCTGCTAAAATTAAAAACCAGCAATGCGACTTTATTTTCTACGATTAAATTAAAAAAATTCGCATTCACCTAGTAACGTTTAAAAAAGAAAAATGAAAGATTAAATACCGACTGCTTCGCCAGTCATTACATTTTTTTTTCTTTAATTTTTTAAAAATGTTTTTGTAATTTTCTTTTTATCTGTCACCTTTATATTAATTTTCAAATTGTTTGCAAATTACGGGCGGTAGAGGGAAACACATGCATTTTGGCACTACATTTTTTATATAAATATATAGACTCCAACCCGATCAGTTCTTTTGCTCCAACCTGTATTAATCTGTCAAAAGCGAGCCAATTTTTGCTTTCAAAGTGACACTTTTGTTCATTATTAATCGGAAGTCTTTTTGAAACAAATACAACACCGCAACGATTTCTTATAGGTACTAAGCCCAATGTCAGCAGTTGCAGTTCAAAATAAATTTGTCCCATACTTTACAAAAAGTCTAACGCGCATAAGTTGAGCAACAAAAAGTTGTCGACTTCTACTCAGTCACGTTATTCTTGACTTGATTTGTCGGCTACCTAATAAACGTCAGCTGGAAAAACTGTATACGTGACTAATCTAATGTCGTTTTCGATTTGGCAAAAATATCATTTTTTTTGAGAAAAAATCTATTTTTTTTTGATTGAGATTGCTTTTCATGTTCGATTTGCCAAAAAAATCAATCTTTTTTGTTCTGACTCTCTTTAGAGAAATATCGATTTTTTCTCAGATTTCACACACACTTTCACTAATACCAAAGTGTATGACACACAGCTGGCGGTTACGAATTGTTTATCGTTGGAAGGATTGCTTTTTTATCTGAATTATTCATTTTTCGAGTATGGAAACGATTCTTTATGTTAAAATATTTCGAAATGCGTTGTTATAAATGTGCAAAAATCAATTTAAATGGGTTTCCAGTGCAAGTGAAAAAAAAAATTGTTTGCGGCCAACTGAATACACACAAGAACCAATAAAATTCGGATTTTATGTTCGATTTGGCAGCAGAAATCTGAAATCTCAGATCAAAATATGAAAAGCCAAATCGAAAAGCTGTCAGACTTACTTCACTAGATTTTTGAACATGCCCGCAATGCAAAACACTTTTTTCCAAAGTTTAAATTTGACAGATCAAGAGAATACGTGGAAACCAAACGACAACTACTGTTAAAATTAAGCAAATATTTTGTAAATTGGTGAAGAGGAGGGAGGGGCTTAATTTTGGTACCTAGTAATAACAGTAAGTATAGTGGAAATAGTAGAAACAAAAATTCTTCGTGTTAACTTAGAGCTGAAGTTATTGCTGTGAATTCTATGCTCTTTGCGACGTCCTGTCACAATAGGCTTGTCTTTGCCCCTTTTTTTCTAATAAAAAATGAATAGGTTACACTGACAGCTGTACGCATTCTTTGGATTACCAATGTCAATGTTGTCGCCGTATGCGAATAACTCCAGGCTAGGTTTATGTTTAACACTTTTTTTCCCGTTGACCGGTGCCTAGTTTAAACGAATTGCGATACAGCACAACTGTCATTGAATATTCATTGCTGAAAATTAGCGACCTTGAAACTGTGAACAGTTGAATTAAAATACAATTCGCCTGTGGATTATTTTACACGAGAAATATTCTGACTGATATGCCATGAGTTTTGCGAAACTGTTCCAATTAATACGTAAACGCGTTGACGCAACTTAAGTCATACTTTTCCCCAAAAGCATTTGCTTCGCTCATAACTCACACAAAGTCACAGCGCTAACTTATGTGGGGCCAGCTGAGAGCAAATTTTATTTTTAAAAGCAATGCCATCTGCATTGTTAAGCACGGTATAATGCGCCCATACAACGAGGGTTGCTTGGAACAACATCCACCACGCCCGGGATAATATTTTAAAATAATGCGCAAAAAATGCGTCCCTGTCACAATTAATTAACATACACAATGCTCCTTGGCACCAAACTAGGGGAACGACAACAGCAAAAAAAAGACAAAACCAAAATATTAATTCTCACATGACCTACTTCGAATCGATGAGCAGTGACGTCCATACACAACACACACCATACTCAGGACCTACGCTCCGTGATGCAAATAATGTACAAGAGCACAGCACACGTGTATTTGCCGTACCAAAATATGCAAGGCCCACCACAGCCGAGGACCAATTCACCAACAAAAACTAAAACAACGAACAAGAGGCACAGGAAAACAAACCGCACGTACAACAAATTCGTCCTGATCCTGCCTAATGCTAATAAGAGCGCTCCATGCCTGGCATCAAAAATCGAATTTTTGTGCGTATCCTGAAAATAATTTTAATGCAAACACATGTAAAACACTGGCAGTAATCGATGGCAATTTGCACTTGTGTGCGTGTGGATGGGAGTGCCACAGCCACGTCGGCCGCCGCCACCCGACCACCCCCAATTATCAACAAAAACAAGTGCATTTGCGTTCGGATGAATATTGTAGTAGGCCGCCGCCGCCGCGCCGCTGCCGCCATCCAGCACAGAGGCGCAGCTCATCCGAGTGAGAGAGAGAGAAAATCTACACCACGTATCTGATCCGAAGCCGAGCATCCACACAATGCACTCGCTGCTGGACCTCCATGTGGGTAGTGTCCAGCTGAAGTCCTCTTGCGCCAAAGTTAAAATCCATCTAGCCAACGCCCCTCTTAACACGAGATATTTAAAAGCAAACGAATTGTGTATAAATTGCACACCGGAGGTGCAGAGGAGCGCATCGCACACACCACCAACACGACCAGCAGCAGCAGCCAATTCGACCGGGCACGGCCGCACAATACACATTCATCGGCTGCCCTCCGTCATCGTCCTGCCGCTGATGCTATTTGCCCATTGCGTATCATAACATAACTTTTGTGTGCGAGCACAGGACTGGTGCAGAAATTCCTGGGATATTGCTGGATTTACGCATGTAGGTCAATATTGATTCTTACACTCAACTATAATCACATATGCTCCATTAATGGTCAGTCGAGCGCAGGGAGTCCTCCTGTCCCCCAGCCCCACAGCCCCAATTCGTCGGTAAATTCTCTCTCTCACGCTCTCTGAGCGTTTCGTGTTCATCCATCATCGTCAACGACAACGGCATCCCCATCATCATCGTCGACTTCGTTCTCGTCACAAAAACCTTTTTGGGGTAAATGCCGGAGCGAAATCAGGTGACGAAATTATCCATCCATTGTTGTGGTAGTGGTGTTGGCGGGGAGACCTTGATAAAAGAAAAACTGCCCAAAGCCGATGCATCATCATTCCCATACCTGAATCGAACTGCTGCACTTTTTTGGGATATATTGCAGAAAGTTTAAGCAAAATTTCGTCCCGGCGGGATGTCCTTTGCAAGACATTTCAGTTTTCAGCGTACGTGTGGCATGTCTATTTAATTTAATTGGACAATTACATGGCATCAAACGAAGTGAAATGTGTTCATCGGCTCTGTGCTGCTCAGTGGGATGTGGGACGACCATCACCGGTACTCGGTAATCTGCATCAGTCGGTATGCGCCTATGCGGTGCTGTGCTATGCGGTACGGTTCGGTCCGTAGGTGGTTAGGGTGTCTGTGGTGGTGGCATTTATGTGTCAGCCTGTTATTAGTGAATTTTGCATGACAAGAGATAGGGGCCAAAGGACCAAAGCGCTGGCAGAGCGCATCCATCCAAATGAGGGGTGAGACAGAGATTGGTAATCTGCGTTCGTAGGTTGGGATTTATGGTTAAATGCGATTGTAGGTTTGTTATGCGCGGCCGTACGTACGAGTATGTGTATCTGCCATCAGCATTTGCATGGGATTATCTAGCTGTGCGTGTGTGCATTCGTTTTAAAGAGTACCTCTACTCAAATGAATGACTTAATTCCAGGGATTTTACAATTTTCCGACAATTGGTGCTTTGCGGAAATCTTTGACAGTCAAATTGGGAAACCCATTCAAATTGGATGCGATTTCGGAAATATCCTACATAAAATTTGACTGGCTTTGTTTCTACAGTGCACTTGCTTTTGAAGAATTCCTCGTAAATGTGGATATATAGATAGAGCTCTTAAGAGTTAAATAAAAAAAAAACAGACAACAGTCCTTTAATGAGGGGCATAAGGGCGATTATCCAACTACATTCTCAAATGCATTATGGCAGCAATTATTAAAGGCGCCATTCACTTATGAATTACTGAACAATTTCCTGATGTGATAACAGCATTTCCTCAGGGAAGTGGAAAGCTTTCTCTGCTTGGTGAGTATATGGACAGAATTGTGACAGAATTCAATGTAACGCAGACTCCATTTAAGATCAATTCACAGTCGGCCATTTATGCTACAGCTCTACCCAGCGGTCCAAAAATGACATTGATTTCACCAAACCATACTTTTACAGTAAGAAAATCTATGTTTTCTTCCTTATAAATCGACAAAATAACATGCTGTAACAAAACAACATATTTACGTAATGCTCCCTCTTAACAGTACTTTTTTTTTTGACACGCCCACTTTTTGGTGGAGTTTTCGCCTCAAGTTATAAATTGTAGGTCCCAAAAACCGAAAAAAATGTTACAAAATGGACAACAATAATAAGGCAGGGGCAAAAGCAAACTTTGCAATTCTTTTTTTCTCATTTAAGGAATAGTTTTCCCAAATCAAACTAATTTTCGTATTCTACTCCATTACTTAAATGTTTCATAAATTTTATGTTTATATTTAAATTTATAAAATCAAATTCAGTTTTTTAACAGTAGGTAATGGAATTTTTGTTGTATAGCTTAACAAACCTGGTATCACTGGTAGAATTGCTCACTTTGACGTATGGCAGCCATTTTGAGAATCGAAGGAACCGCACAACCGCTTTTGCTAGTGAAATACAGATTCATCCTGTCATTAATTGATTTGAAAATATCCCGTCTATTCATTAGTTACGGTCGCAAAATGAGTATGTCCAAGTGGATATTCCATAAAGATAATAAAATACAAATGATTTCAGAAAGTGCTTAACGAAAGATTGTGCTGTTCCAGTAAATAGTTATAAGAACAGTAGCACATTTCTGTAGCTACAAACGTGCAATCTCATAGCTTAAGGAAGCGAAATAAATTGACATTACGGTTATGTCGCCACTTGACAGTGCAAAAGGGCGAGTTTCGTTTCAATTATTCAGCCTGTTTGTTTTGTAGATGGGAGTAGTTTCCGAATAATTTTTTTGAGTTTTGCAATAAATGGAGAACAACTTTAGTGCGCGCTGGTAACTTTAAGTACCCACTAGTGAGAAATGTTAATTATTTCTGACGTTTCTTAATGTGTCACTAGTAAAATATATGCAAAAGAGTGTTTCGCAAAGCCCATCCTTTCACAGATGGGCTATCTTTTTGGTTCAAACGTCAAATAAACTTGTAATATAACAAATCTGGTTTCTAATGGCCAGAGTACCGTTTTCATCAAATATTGTTAAGAGTGCACAGCTCTCATTAATTCAACTTCTCAGCTTCTACCAAATACGTTTGATAAACATAATTTTTCAATCCTACAATGCTTTTATCTTGTTTATTGCACTTCAATACGTACTTTTCAGTATTTTTTTTAAATATTTTGTTTTCCTACAAGTTTTTTAGCTGTCACTTGGCTTTTTTATCTTCTCACTTGACACTGACGTTGTCGCGAACTACTCTATTGCTCCTTGTCCTGAAAGAAGCTTTATTCCTTCATTTATAGTTGATAAGATCGAGGACTTAGTGGCGACAGCCCCACATCAGAGATGAATGGTTAAAAAAAAAACCCCAAAAACCATTTGTTTACATTGTTGTTTTTGTAATCTCAATCCCTCTCTGTGAATACGTGTGACTTAAAAAAAAAAGTTGCTAATGGCCGGCACCATTCCTTTTGCTTTTATGGGTATCGCGGTCTCCAATTGTTTTGTGTTTCGTATTGAACTTGTTTGGTTTTTTAAGGCTTCGATTAAAATAAAAATAAATTGTGAAATACACACTTCGGAATAGCGAACTTTTGCATTAAAGTCCAATTCAGGAACTCACATATACCTACTAGAAAAGAAATGAGCATATGTGCGTGACATCTTGAATTTTTCGGAAAAACAGCTTGTAGGCAGCCGCCTTTCCACTGGAAAGTTATATATCTCTGTATTCAATTGGGGACGTTCAAGTTCTAGTTTATTATGTCTGACAGCTAATCGATATAAATCGATCGCAATCGCACAAAGTCTACACTCGTACTCATCAAAAATGACAGGAAAAGAGAAAATTAGCAAAATAACGAGTAACGAGCAGTTACTCTCTTGGCTCGAAACAGCTCAGAGAATTTCAACCGGCAAGTACTGACAAAAATGTCAAATGCGCAAAATTGACAGGAAACAAATTCAAAGTCCGTTTTAAAAATCAATTGTACACAAAAATAAAGGTATCTGAAAATATAGAAAATTTGGTGGTGGTCGAATGTTCTCCTAGAACGTTTAATATGTTGCAAAAAGGAAAGTTCTTTATATGGATTAGATTTCAAAGATGTAAGAGGCTCAAAGTAGCTCGAAGAGTATCCACGTACTTTGGAGTATATTTTCAGCTTTTTGAGAGAGTTTCGCTCAATTTGTCAAGGACATTTGACAGGTTTTTAGTGCTTGGCTCGTGAAAGTACGCGAAGGGACCTACTAGATGTATCTCGGTTTTGATTGGTCGAAATCGGTCATGTGAGCAGCTGTTTCAGTTGACGTTTATGTAGGGGTAGTCGACGAATCTAGTCAAGAAAGATAACTAGATTCTTGAATGTGCCCATTATCTTCGGTCAGGCTCTTTCGAAAGCGATGAGGTGACGGTTCCCAAAAAAATATATTGCAGCTCCATTCAAGATCTTCTCAGACCTCTTAAAGCAGCGCGGGGCCACGTTGCACTAATAATTTGAAACGCTACTCGTGTTTTTGATTTGCAAATCGACCCCGCACCTTTTCACAATACTTGTTCGATGGAAACACATGGCACATCGCACAAGGTCAAAAGTGTGCAAACACCTGTCAACAATTTACTATTCTCTTTATCACAAACACAATTTCCTGCTGCACGATTAAAGCAAAATAATTACCGAGTGATTTATTTTTTCCTATCGATTCCTCCCCATGGGATCTATTAAACAAATGAAATATCTTCCAAGGATCGCTCGTCGACTTTATATCCGAATGACTTGACATGTATATCTTCTTCAATGCCGCTGCCACCCACTAGGTTAGATCTCACTGATTCGGATTCATCATTAATATTAATCGCATGATGTACGATGAAGATGATGACTTTTCGATTTGTGTCCTCGTCTGACGAAAAAAGGGAAAGCTGTTTCGTTGCCCTTTGTTTTTATCTCGATACATCATCGAATTGTTTGGGAGACACTCTTGCTTCTGCAGTCAAAGTAATCATTACGAACAAATTCGTAAGGGAAAAAATCATATGAAAGGATGAAATACACAAAAAGTAATGTGAATACAAAATAATAATAATGACTCCTCCACATATCCTTTAAGGATCACAAGGCAGGCGGCGTACGCCAACGCCTGCCGTATACCGTATATATACTTGAAAGCGATATCGTAATAATTATTGCCATAGTGCCTCCTTTTTCGTCGTTGTTATCCTGCCTGACTAATATGACTAAAAGCATAGATTCATTCTTTGACATCCCAGCGCCAGGATGTGCACGAGAACATACGAGTATTCCTCCGTTTATCCAACTTGCCTGCGGGGATTCATTTTTATTATTTTTTTTTGCATTTTAAGGACCCTTCGCCTTCTTTTGTGATGAGAATTGGGGGATGTGTTTTCTTTATAATGTCCTTCAAGTGCTTGGTTCCGTCATGTGTAAATAATATCGTTGTTGTTCTACTCCATACACGCAGTGTTGCTTTCTGCTCCACATTAGAACCGGGGAGAGAAAGACCGAATCCCTTGCCTTGGCTGTACGCAATCAGGATACGTATTGTGTGTCGGGGATACTCCTCATATAAACACCCGCGATGATGGCATCCTCTTCGGTTGGAGATTTAAATTTGAAGCAGGAGAGATAAAAATCTTTACAAACAGGTCATAAAAATGTGCGCCGCCCTCCTGTGCTGCGGGGAAGCGGCTTGAAAATCCACATATCCTTCGTCTCTATTCCGATGTTTTTAATGAAAATTTCGAGAACGGGTGACAAAAACGAAAAAAAACGAAAAAACAGGGATTCGGCTTCATCTCTAATGAAAGTGTTTTCGCCATATCACCGAGGAGGTAGACAGCGACAACTCAACTCCTCTACTCGCCCGGGAGAGTGCACAATCGACATCATATTTGCGGCAACACAAATTTTGAAGAAATAAAACGATGCACGCTCGTCGTCGTCGTCGCAGTAGTAGCAGGACTCGCATGCTTGGGCTTGCCCCTAAGTCGCATTTTAATGATGAAAAAGCGGAGCCCACACACATGAGGGGGAGGACGAGGAGAGTTCACGAGTCAGTCGCCTTTGTCATCGTTAAAGGTGACGACATGTTTCAAGTTTTATGCTCAAGACGGGGGTGGCTACCAAGACCGTGTACATAAATACCTTGCGGCGTCAGGTGGAAGGAAGAACCACTATGCGAATGATGGAATTGAGTCCTTTTTTTTCTTTTTTGTTTGAGTGGTCCGGAAACGAAGGCTATTAAATTGGAACACGACCTCGGTTAAGTGTGCGTCACGGGTTAAGAGAACCAGAAACAGAAGGGGGGGGGGGGTCAGTCAGATTTACTGTTTCATGTTTCAGCGAAAACAAATGCGAGACAAAATGGTAAATTATTTATTTTCTTTTTTGTTGGCGGTTCGGTTGAAAGTGTTGTGCTGTGTGATTAAATTAATGAGCGCGCGTGGTTCGCTCGAGACAAACGTCGGTAATTGTGGTTGAACTCGTATAATTGCAATTTATTTAGTGTGCAACATTGAAACGAACCGAATTATTGTCTTCAAGAGTATGAAGGGCGCGTGGCTGCAATCATGACGTCTAAGGTTGTGCGCTGTACTTCAGCTGGCTCTATGCGACTTCTGATTAATGTCGTTTTATGTAGAGTGCGAATGTAGGTTTGGATAGTACCTACTTTTGTTTGGAATGACAAATAACAGCTGACAGACAGATCTTGAATGACATTTCAGCTTGGTTCTTGGTTTGGGAAATATAAATTTAAGAGGAAAAATAGCAGGGAAAACTCATCCATATTTTTCCTAGATATAAGTCATTTTCCGCAGTCACCCGTTATTTTGCACCCTTCCTTACCGACTTTGACGCTCCCATAAAACCAGTAGATGGGATTAGTTGGGCAAAATCTCATCATCACTACGACGTGCATAGACATTTTTAAAGTAATCGAAATGAGTCGAAAGTCAGAACATTTATGCAAGCAATCGCATAAATAATCTACAATGCGTTTCTGATGTGGTAAAATGAAGAACTACTGAGCAAATAATTAGACGTGTACATCGAATTGCTTTGCTTTAGGCCTTACTAGGTGACACAACTCTGAGAAGGAGAAATCATTGTCTAAAAGCAAAGCCCACATACCTATCAGACAGGATTCATTTTGCTGTTGGCATTCTACGCAAACGAGATGACGTAAATGGCGTTCGGATATATAAAGGGTGATTTTTTAGCTGGTTTGGTTTTGGCAACACTGGTTTTGACAGCTGACGTGTGTTTAGTACCTTGTGTCACTGTCAAACAGCTTCAGTTTGGTTTGCAATTTAACCATGGATCGTCTTACAAATGAACAACGCTTGCAAATTATTGAATTTTACTATCAAAATTCGTGCTCGGTTCGAAATGTTCATCGCGCGCTGCTTCCATTTTATGATCGGCATTCTCGACATTCTGAGCAGTCTATTCGGAAGATTGTGACCAAATTTCGCACCAAATTTACTTTGTTGGACATTAAACCACCAACACGTTTACGTACTGTGCGTAGTGAAGAAAATATTGTGGCCGTATCAGCTAGTGTGACAGAAGACCGCGAAATGTCGATTCGGCGCCGTTCCCAGCAGTTAGGCCTTTGTTACAGCACTACGTGGAAAATTTTGCGGAAGGATTTGGGCGTAAAGCCTTTTAAGATACAGCTGGTGCAAGAACTAAAGCCAGCCGACCTACCACAACGCCGAATTTTTGGTGAATGGGCTCTTGGAAAGCTGGCCGAGGATCCGCTTTTTTATCGAAAAATTGTGTTCAGCGATGAGGCTCATTTTTGGTTGAATGGGTACGTAAATAAGCAAAATTGCCGCATTTGGAGTGAAGATCAGCCAGAAGCATTGCAACAGCTACCAATGCATCCCGAAAAAGCCACTGTTTGGTGCGGTTTATGGGCCGGCGGCATTATTGGGCCATATTTCTTCAAAGATGATGCGAATCGCAGCGTTACTGTCAATGGTGAACGCTACCGAGCGATGATAACAAACTTTTTTTTGCCCGAAATGGAAGTTCTTGACTTGCATGATATGTGGTTTCAACAAGACGGTGCCACATGCCACACAGCACGCGAAACATGGCGCAATTGCGAGGCGAGTTTGGTGAACAGTTAATTTCACGTTTCGGGCCGGTCAATTGGCCGCCTAGATCGTGCGATTTGACACCATTAGATTATTTTTTGTGGGGGTATGCCAAGGCTAATGTGTATAGGGACAAGCCCGCTTCGATTGACGCACTGGAAGCCAACATCCATGCATTCATTCGTGAGATACCGGCCGATATGTGTGAAAGAGTATGCCAAAATTGGACTCAGCGGAGGGGCTACCTGAGACGCAGCCGCGGTCAACATTTGCATGAAATTATCTTTAAACATTAAATTGCAAGGTTCAAACTATCGATTCAAATAAATATTTCATTCATTTTTTCGAATTTTTTGTGTTTTTTTTTAAACAAAGTTCTAAACCTCTTAAAAAATCACCCTTTAATTACAGTTGAATGGTTTGGATCGTTACTAGGCCACATGCAGACAAAATGGTGATGGAGACATTGGGCTTTACTAATAATCATTTTGAACCTTGACACTAAATATTTTGAAGGTCACAATATGCAATTTTGTATGGAAAATGTCGCCATTGTGAGTTCGAAAAATTTAGCCTGGACACTGGAAATGATTATTAGTACCTATAGAGGATTGAAAAGCTGGAGTCCAAACCATGGAGGAAATACGACGAGTCACAAGGTGCGATTTTTTACTCGGACCTACCTCATAGAAGTAAGAAATATACGCTTTTGGATACCGCAGGCAGCTCGGCTCAGGGACCCATTAACATGGCGGCCATTAAAAAAACAGCGTACTTTCTTATAGCAACGATGGGAAAGATGAAACCTGCTTCTTTCCTGAGTCGTATGGAAACTTCTCTAACCTCTACGCTAAATATACGAAAACGTTGCCCAAAATCTTGTCCCGTTTGAATTCTTCTAATTTTATTTTAAGAAATATGAATCGAAATCTTTGATACCTACCTATATTTACTTTTCTTTATGGTTTAAGTAACTCACATACTCTGAGAGCCACAGACTTACACATGCCAGAAAAGTCGCCTAGCCTCAGCCTATCCAGGACTACACTTCGTTAACTGACTTCAATTGAAGCGGATAACTTTGCAATACTTCCTGAAGAAGACTCCTCTATACGCGGTTTCAACTTGCAAGAACTGACAAAAACACAAGACTTCATTCGATATCAAACCAAAAAAATACAACAAAACCCCATCGGCATCAGAGCTTCTAGGCTTAGCAAAAGACAATTGTTAAAATATAGTAAATTCTGCATTTGAATTTCAAATATTGTGTTTTAACATAAAATACCGCTTCATTTTCGGGGTGGAACCATAATGGGACTCAAAAACTATCATTCCCATTCGCAATTTTATTCAATGTTTTTTTCCCCTGGTGATCTGATCATCGTAACTCGGTTTTAACCCTTTTCTCCTTGGCGAAAGTGGGCTGAAAATAAGTGATTTCTTCGAATCGTTTCCTATTTTACATTTTTTGATTATTTCCTATAGAAATCGCATACCTACATAAATTCCCATCTCACAGAGTGGGAAACACTTCATTGCCACACATGCAGCATCACTTCAGGCTTAAGAGACGACGATATATTTGTAGGTATCTTCTTTTCAATTTGATTCCTTGCGCACATATAGTTTCGCCATATAAAGTCAATAGCTTTTTATTATTCGCCCGAAATTGAATTCAAACACTCATATGTCATAACCAGTGTAGGACAGACTAAGAGAGTGGAAGAGTGAGAACCATCTATGAACGCCCACAAATGTTTTTGCTTCCGAATGCACATACGTCTAAACAACAACTTTTCGCACACACCTTGCGTATACATGTACGGTTTATAGTACATCCTAACCTAACTCCTAAGTTATGTACCTAAACCCTTACAAGTTGTGCTGTGGGCGAAGACGACTAACGACGCTACACGAGTAGATGCTGTCGCATTGCTGCGGTAGCGTACATTAGGATCATTTCAAGAGCAAACATTGTTCGGCGGAAATTGAATTTTTTTCTTTTTTTGCCAAGTTGAAACATGAAAAATGGAACAAAGAGGAGTAACAAACAAAAAAATTAAGATTACAAAAAATAAAGTGAAAACGAAATAAATGACACCCGCACCACCATTATCCGGGGGCAAGCGTGCACACACATATTTCTGCAGTAATAATATTTTCAGCTTAACTCACACGTATAGGTACGACCGCCACACCATCAGAAACTTAGGACGAAACAGGAGCGCTCGAGAAGGAAAAATTTTATTGCTTCTTACCTTTGTTAATCATAACCTCAGTAGCTATGCAAACTGTAAATCGTTTTGCCAGTGAGGTTTTGTTGTTCCTCCGGCCTCAGAGACTTTTCCCGACTAACCTTGGCGGGATAAGGAAAGTTTGTATTTTAAGCACACATGTGTAGATTAGCTTTCTGTTTTCTGCCTACCAACCTACGAAGCGAACATTCCATAGAAACCTTGAGTTGCACATGAGAAATTAGGACAGTGTAACCGAAAAGGGTATCTACCGAAATAAGGCTTTACGCCTAAAGTTTTGAGATGTCCATTTGAGCATTTTCTGACGCAAAACATCTCATATTTCGCTCTGAATTATAGGTTTTTAAAACTGCGCAGTTCCATCAAAATTTTCTGCATTTGGCATTACTGAAGGTTTGTATGACAATTTGTCAATTTGAAGTATCAGCTGTCAAAACCGCAAAAACAAAAATCTAAGCAAAAGTCAATTGCCCGTGAGCCGTGAATAGCTGCTCAACTTAATTTAAGTTTCTTCCCAAATGGCCTGTCCATATTTATATCCGTATATTTATAGTTTTTTAACTTTTTTTTTTTGTTGATGAAGTCGTTGTTTTAAACTTCAGCAAATTTTGTTTTATTCCTCCATATAATATATCCTATTTATTTCTTAATTTAGCATATTCCGTTAGAAAATTTCTGGCAACACCTTTGAGCACTGATTTCAGTAAAATTTTGTAAGAAGTTTTTCTCGTTCAAGTTCTTAAAATGGAGCTGGTCCAAAGTTAAATTGAGAAATGGTCAAGCCCTCTTTGAGTTTTGACAATGCTTCTAAATTAACTGTACTTTTTAAAAATTATTTAAAAATATATATTAGATATTGTTAGTCACAATAGAAAACATCCTATCCACCATGGACGACTGCTTTAAATTTTTCTGGACCATGTCGATATACCTTCTCATGGCATGCTGTTTTACCTCTTGTTTCAAAGCTTCTGAGTTCTGAAGTCAGATAAGGCTGAACACAACTTGAAAAATGTTGCGCACAAGGTAAAGGGTGATTTTTTAAGAGGTTTAGAACTTTTTTAAAAAAAAAAAACACAAAAAATTCGAAAAAATGAATGAAATATTTATTTGAATCGATAGTTTGAACCTTGCAATTTAATGTTTAAAGATAATTTCATGCAAATGTTGACCGCGGCTGCGTCTCAGGTAGCCCATCCGCTGAGTCCAATTTTGGCATACTCTTTCACACATATCGGCCGGTATCTCACGAATGAATGCATGGATGTTGGCTTCCAGTGCGTCAATCGAAGCGGGCTTGTCCCTATACACATTAGCCTTGGCATACCCCCACAAAAAATAATCTAATGGTGTCAAATCGCACGATCTAGGCGGCCAATTGACCGGCCCGAAACGTGAAATTAACTGTTCACCAAACTCGCCTCGCAATTGCGCCATTGTTTCGCGTGCTGTGTGGCATGTGGCACCGTCTTGTTGAAACCACATATCATGCAAGTCAAGAACTTCCATTTCGGGCAAAAAAAAAGTTTGTTATCATCGCTCGGTAGCGTTCACCATTGACAGTAACGCTGCGATTCGCATCATCTTTGAAGAAATATGGCCCAATAATGCCGCCGGCCCATAAACCGCACCAAACAGTGGCTTTTTCGGGATGCATTGGTAGCTGTTGCAATGCTTCTGGCTGATCTTCACTCCAAATGCGGCAATTTTGCTTATTTACGTTCCCATTCAACCAAAAATGAGCCTCATCGCTGAACACAATTTTTCGATAAAAAAGCGGATCCTCGGCCAGCTTTCCAAGAGCCCATTCACCAAAAATTCGGCGTTGTGGTAGGTCGGCTGGCTTTAGTTCTTGCACCAGCTGTATCTTAAAAGGCTTTACGCCCAAATCCTTCCGCAAAATTTTCCACGTAGTGCTGTAACAAAGGCCTAACTGCTGGGAACGGCGACGAATCGACATTTCGCGGTCTTCTGTCACACTAGCTGATACGGCCGCAATATTTTCTTCACTACGCACAGTACGTAAACGTGTTGGTGGTTTAATGTCCAACAAAGTAAATTTGGTTTGAAATTTGGTCACAATCTTCCGAATAGACTGCTCAGAAGGTCGAGAATGCCGATCATAAAATGGAAGCAGCGCGCGATGAACATTTCGAACCGAGCATGAATTTTGATAGTAAAATTCAATAACTTGCAAGCGTTGTTCATTTGTAAGACGATCCATGGTTAAATTGCAAACCAAACTGAAGCTGTTTGACAGTGACACAAGGTACTAAACACACGTCAGCTGTCAAAACCAGTGTTGCCAAAACCAAACCAGCTAAAAAATCACCCTTTACAAGTAACAGTAATTGCAAAGTGTGGGGCTTTATTTCATTGTTAGTCTTTATATAAGCCAAGGCAGACAAAGCTGCCAACTTTTGTCTATTATGACAATTCTATTCCTTTCTGGAACCCAGATCTGTCAAAAAAGAAAAATCCTTTAGACTATCAAAGAACCACATTCCCTTGCAGGAGAAGCGATCTTTCTGGTTTTGATTCAAATTCTATTTCCCTTGTCGCTCCTTTAGATTATGATGAACGTTTTTCGTAAAAATGTCTAGATTTGTAGCCAAGATTCGAATTATGCAGTTTCCAGTTATAAATAGTACTCAAAATTTCGGTTTCATATAGCAAAAGATGCGTCTGTCCTAAACCGTTTAATATCGCAAGTCACAGCCGATGGTCAGTGCCACAAAAACATTCGTCGGTTGAAAAAGCCCGTAAAGGTATCCCAGACCTAGTTTCTCACAGCTATTTATATTGTGTGAGTTTTTTTTTTATTTTTGGGAGGAATGGAAGGAACCTACAATCTCATGCTGAATCTGAACGGCTGGATTGAGAAGCTCTTTTATGACAGGCATAATCGATAATTATTGTCATTGTGCGGGAGAGATCGCGTAGTGGAAAAAACCTTCAGATAAAATTTGTTTACCTTAGATGAGATCCCTCACTCACTTAGAAACTGCGCCCTCCCTTTATTAAAAAATTAAATAAATAGCCAACAAATAAAATTGGTGGGAGTAGGAATCAACTTCACTTTGAGTTTGTCTACTTACAATAATTACATAAAAAAAAATATCAAGTTAGCAACGAATTGAATGTGATTGAAATTAAATTTCTAAATTCAGAATTATCTTTGACTGAAAAAAGTTTTACTAAATAGGTATATTTAACAGAAATGCGAAATGAGGAAAACATGGATTTTTAATTAATTTTAGAAGAAGTAAGTGGGTTCCGGAATAAGTAAATATATGTACTCGTAGAAATTCTTTTGCAAGAATGAAGTCAAAATTTGAGGTGCGTACCTACATTTTTGCGAAATTTTGTTTCAATTTTACACAAATTGTTGGTTCTAGTCAGTTTGCTATGCAGGAACAAGGGGAATGAAAGAGGCGGCGATAGTCTTTGAAGTTCCATTCGATTATTAAGTTCTTTCGTATTTCGGTTTATTGCTTTTGTGGTTCACAACTCTCTTCGTAATTCCTGCGATTCGCATTTCGTTCAACCCGAGTTCTCGGAAGACTCATAGGCGAAGGCGATATAAATTCCAATTGACTTAAAATTCATTCCGACTTCGCGTTAAATTCCTTTTGACGTTGTTACTAATAGGAAATCGAGATAAAATGGCTGATAAAGGCGAAATTTTGGATTAACAGTGCCAAGAGATTTCCACGTTGACCGAGTTAGCATACAGTTTTCCTAAGACTTGCAGATCAAATGAATTACTTCAATTGCCAGTGAGCACGTGTTGATCAGAGGCAAGATCCCCAACTCATTTCGCTGCAGATACCCTTAATTATTGTGGCAATCCGCCATTTTGTTTTCGCTCTTTCTTTTGTATTTATGCAAGTCATTTCGGTTTGACGTAGATTTGCCGATTTTGGACTTATTTCAATATTTATTATCAGCCCTAACTTTTGAAAAGTTAAACTGTCACAAGTGAAGTTTATTTGTTTCCTAGATGACTGTCTGCCTTCATTCTTTTAGGGCATAAATATACAAATAATATCAACGCATCTAGACACTTTTAAGAGTGGGCACATTCAAGAATCTAGTTATCTTAAGTCGACTAGATTGGTCTGGATGAGATGTAGCCTGAACGCAAAAACTAGATTGGTCGGGAACGTCACTTTTTCTACGTCAGCCACATATGAGAACTGTCAACTTAGTACTCAGTCACGAATTTCGTGACTAGATTCGTCTGCTACCCCTCCATAAACGTCAACTGACACAGCTGCTCACATGACCGATTTCGACCAATCAAAACCGAGATACATCTAGTGTGAGAGCCGTCAGACTTACTAAACTAGATACTTGAACGTAGCCAGCGTTTTCGAATATTATTAACCTGGTAATATAATAAAAATGAGTATTTTTTACTACTTTACCGACTTTCGTTAAGTCGAAGAGGTTGTAGAGCAATTGAACTGAAATTGTAGCTCCAAATGAATGAAAGAAGTAAAGAAAAGTCGCTTAAGCAAATAAATTAGGGACATCCTTTAGTAATGTAAGTTTTTTCTACAGGAGCGTTCAATTTACCACGAATAGATCTCAAAAACGTCATTTTTATAGTTGTTTAACAAAAAATCTCCAAATATTTACTCAGCATCGCCCTGATCTGACGAGGCTCATGAGCATATTTTTAACTAACCAAGTCAATCAGATCGAACAGTTTCCGTCTACTTATAGACAGGGGTCGTACTGTTTAACAACAAAGGAACCCACCTTATGCAAAGTGGTACTGCTTTTGAACTCTTGGGTCAGCTACTACTTAATTCCTATTTATTTATTGTCACCTCCAAAGGAAAGTTTTCCTAACCCCGAGCCCGACACGAATTTACAGATTAAATCTGGTGCCACTGTGTGATGAAGGGATGAATTACCTACCGGTTTTAGCTTATAGAACATTTTGAAAAAAAATCATTTAATTCACCTTCAAGGAGTCTCTGTGGTCTTTGATTAAAAATGTACAACAAAATGTTCCACTCTTCCTCCGCTTTTCTATCTCGCTCGCTCTCAACAAAAGGTTAAACCGCACACTTTAAACGTGACCCCTTTCCCGAAGTTGGTTTGCCTTCATTTACCAGCACATCCAATTTAGTTGACTTCTTCTGCTCCCAGTAGTCCTTGCTGTATACACCATGGTCGTTCCCTTTTTATATGGTTTTAGCGCACGAAAAGTATGCGAAGCCCTACATTACTTTAGTGTCGCATATTAGGTTACCTCCTTTGGCTTTTCCCATATACAGACTGAGGAGCAACACATTTCAGTGGCTTGCTATTCGAAGAATTTATAAAGATGTTTTATGTGTTCCTGGAGGATGTGGGGTGTAGATCCATACAATATTGTATTCTTGTGCAATGTTAAGGATATAGAGGTATTCATTGGTTCGAACGCAATAAGTTCATAGGCAGTTGACATTTATGCTACGGCATTCGGTCGTCTTTTTTTATTTTTTATTTTCCGTTTTGTTTACTGTAGGACACTTGCATACAGACGAGTGAATACATATCCGATATATGGCGAAGCACTGCTTGTTCTTAATTGATTTTCCCTTTCGGTCCCTCACTGATTCAATTTGCAGCCATGGGAATCCCTTTAGTTCACAATATTCCACAGACATACGATATACAGATGTATCCTTTGAAGCTGCCAGCACCCATATATGCACAGCCGTGTATGGGCCATGTGCATGTTTAATAACACGGCTGGCAATATCTTTTACTTTGGTTTTAATTTAAATAAAAAATATTCCATCAAGGGAAAAATGACGGAGACGAAAACGAAATGAAAAAAAAAAAAAGAAACAGCAGGATCCACGAGGAAATGAAAAACAGAAGACCATGCAAGACCGACATGGAGCGCTTCCTTTGTATTTATCTTCTTAAACGGAGTAATGTACCTGTAATGGCGATGGGGGTTGGGCCTGGTTCTTTTTATTTAACGGCTTCCTTGGCTGTTTCACAGTCTCTTCTGTGTGCGCTACTGTTTCCACTATCACCCTTTGAAGGCCTTAAATGAATCCTCCACGGATGGTGGATATGGAATGAGCACACATTTATAACAATACAGGATTTTCCTTTATTTTTTCCATCCATCGTAGACTATTTCCAACCCTATCTTTACCCAGAGAGCTAGGGAGTGGGTGGGGGCAGGAGTGTGTAACAAATCTGGATGCTGTCATGTTTCGGGGGCAGAAACAACCGAAACAAATGGAAGTTGTAGCAGTGCCCGTTCATTTTTATATCCTTCCCGGGGGGAGAACTGAAAACACCTGTACTAGCTAGTATTTAGCAGGACTCTACTGTGGACTTTACCGTAAAACTTTAATGTTTTAACTATTCCTTAAATCCTAAAATAGGTACACATCCCGTTGGCCAAAGTGGAACAAAACCCACGATTAATGTATGGGCAGAGAGGGAGAGAATGCGCTGCGGCCGCAGTTGCGGTTTAATGTCACAGAGTCGATACATATTTCTTGTTTTCAGGACGATTTTTATTTGCACTCCCAAACGTAGATCGTAAAAATATTTTTCATTTTATAAGCCCGCTGCTTGGATAAGGCCCGTGCCACTCGATGTAATGAAGGGCTCTCTAATTTTTAAACGGCCCGACATGTCCTCGTAACTGTTTTACTGTCTGAGATAAGTAATTAGTAAGCGCGAGCAAAATGAAAATGAAACACTCCGATCCGACACATAAAGTTAGCAATGAATACCTGATTTGAATGTAAATTGTTAAAGGAAGTTGCCGCTGTGAGGTTGGTTCCACAACGTGGTGTGCCCTCCTGCGAGTGCCGATGAATAATTTAATGCTAATTAAAGAGTTGGCATTGGCAAAGTAGCTTAGTGGATAGAATGTATTATTTTCAAATGACTTTGGGTTATTAATAGCGGATCTTGACTCTGGGTGAGCTCGTCCAAGCAATAATACAGTGAGAGCGCGTGGGAATATGTCTTTCTTATGGTGCGTGGATGAAAGTAGTTTAAGGTGAGAAATTAGCTCTTTACTTGTTCCGACATCGTTCCCAACCCAATTGCCTGGCTATCCGGAAGCTAGGAGCAAATTACTAGTCAGGGGATAACATGTCAGCAACACACATTTTGATACTATAATTACGGTGATCATTCGTTCTCTTTTTGAGAGGACAGTCCTCCTACTATGTTGAATTTACTAAAATAAAACTATCCATTGTCCTCACCTTACTCAACTGACCTCCAAATTCAAAAACTCAACTTTTATAGCAGTTTCAATGTATTGATTTTTAAATACCAAGTCAATATCTTTATCAAACCTACAAACTTTAATAACCATTTTAAAGATTTTCGACTATAAAAAATATGTAATCTTTTTGGAAAATGCTTTGGAAAATGCGAAAAAGGGCAAAAATGTGTATCGACGCTGGCGGTATCCACTTGACGGATAACATCTTTTCCACTTAACAGAACAAATTGTAAAGGTCCAAATAATTATTTTTTTATTTAGTAAAAAAGTAATTCAGAAATACAATTGGATGACTAATTTTGTGTTCTTGTACTTTTTACTAATTTTGGCTTATTTCCAAATTTAAAACTTCACAAATTTACAAATTTACAAACATTAAACATTTGAGTAAATAATTGAAATTAAGAATTTATTGTTTACAATTTCGCCAATTGATTTCCTTGCTGAAGAAACTGCTTGGTTGTCCGTTTCAGATGGAAAAACAAACTAATATTCTCTGTAAGTCGCGGAGTAGATCTCCGCTTCTCATTATGTCTCACAAGTTCCATACACCCCAGGGCCCTAATTCATAAAAGGTAGTAGTCTAACACTAAAAATTGAGCTTCATAATCGGGCACTTATATTTCCCTTTGTTTGACATTGGAGTTTTAAGTGTAGAAACTATTGGAATAGATTTTCCGACAAGTAAGTATTAGGCTACCTTCGTTGTTTGAACGTTCGAAATTCCATTCGTAGGGTAAGGGAAGGAAACTTTTCTTTAAAGATACCTATGCAATTTTCAGTTAAACTGTTGAAAATTATCACTAGTTCAAGGTTGATTAGGATATAATACGTCCGCAAATGGGATCTCAAATTTGCAACGTCGTATTTGTTAAAAAGCCTTGAATTGTTTTTTTTTAAAACGATTTCAAGGCCGTTTCTGTTTGGAGATAAAAACTAGTTTATCAGGTCAAACAATAACCTCTTGAGGTATGTTCTTCAAATGTTATGACTTTTCGAAAGCAAATTTATTTGAACTTAGAATATTCAATAATATCGGCTGGAATTATGAATTCTTGACCTAGAATGTATGTACTTCATTGAAATTTTAAGAAATTGGTTTTGTTAAATTTGTTCCTCATTCTAAAAAAAAAAAAGTTATCTAAGCCTTCCTGGTATAATAGATTGTTATTAAACTTGCTTGATCTTAAGTGTAAAGCTATCGATTAACCTAAGACATCAAATCATGCATATGATTTTAGAAACTAAACACAGAATTTTCTACTCTAAGTAAATCTATTTACAGGGCTTACATCATGTAAATCACTCTGGTCATATATAACTTTTAAAGAAAGTCGGTAGGAATTTCAAATGCCAAGTTTTTAGAGAATACCATGTCCATGGTGTTGCTAACACTCTCTTTTCATTTTCCCATGAAGCGTTATAATGTGTCCCCTTCCGCCGTACTTCAATTCCCTTTTCAACTAAATCGATACTCTTTTGTGAAAAAATCTAACTTTTAAAAGTAAAATTTGTATTATTCGGAATGAAAATCGTTTAGTATAAAATCGCGGTTTGTTACATTACTATGATTACTTTTTAGTACTAGAATATTTTGCTAAAAGAGCTCATTTTTATGATGATGATCATGGTGAAATTCAGATGAAATTTCAGCAAACATTTATAGTTTGAATATTTTTTTGTCTGATTCCTTAGTCAGAATTTTTACCGATTTTTGGGATAAATCTAACGATATAGCAACACTCTTCAACTCTTGATTTATTCCTTGCCTTCTTTGAATCAGTCTGTACTCAAAATTAAATGGAAAATTTAATTTCTTGTTCCTATTCATAAGTCTGGTTCTAAAAATAATGCTGCGAACTATAGCAAAGTCTGCGGGTTAAAAGAAGAGTTCTTATCAGATGCTCGGCGTGGTTTCGTATATGGTCGATCTACCACCACTAATTCCCAACCTTTTTTTCGTCGTATGCTGTTAATGCTATTAAGAACAAATGTCAAGTCGACGTTGTGTATACCGACTTTAGAAAAGCCTTCAAGTCAGTGAATCATATTGCTTTATTGAAAAAGCTTGAACTTTCTGGTTTCCATTCAAGGATTTTCTGTTGGTTACAGTCTTCTAGCAAAACTCAACACAGTGCGCATTGGCAACTCTGCTCTAGATAATTTAATTGAGGGAGGTATATGTCGTCTGTAAGACACCATACCCAATATGTTATAGCCTTCCCAACGAATGCAGCTTGAGCCTATACCAAGCATAGCTTTTCATGGGGAATTTAGAAAGTCTAAAAGTTTAACAGCTTCAAATCGTTGCTCATGTGTCGTCAGTCATAAAGGCGATCGATATTTCCAAAAGATCCAGAGGCGCCAACACTCGCAAACAGACCTAGCACATATTATTTAATGATCGATGTCGAATTTGACTATACAGCTATCACAATAGATGGATACCCGTACATATCAGTCTTTATACCAACCCTTACCTGTTATCTACGAACTTTATGGCGAATATCCCCACACGCCTTTTCATCACATACCATTTTTACTACATATGTCCCTTATTTTCTATGTCATCAATTTGTCACGCAATCTTTGTTCAAGTCAACTTAAGCGACAAGTGAACCTACTTTGGGCAATTCTCAAAATTACATTCACACTCCAACAGCACAGTTGCATCATAAAATTATGTACACACATCCAAAAATTAGCGCATTTTGCAATGCGACATCTGGACTTAGTCCCCTTTCGTTAACTAGGCCATGGGCCTCATTCATTTGTAACGCTGGCATAAAAAGTTTCACTCACCTGGGCCAGGCTATGGATAACGGATTAGCATCGCATATACCAAAATGGTAGCCTTTTTTTTTTTTTCTGTAAAATCCCTGCTGGTAGCGCACATTTATTTTCGCATCATTCCAGCTGCAGTCAGGCAAGCTGTGGGCAAAGTTAATTAACATAATTAGTGGGAAATGTAAGCAGGTGTATGCTGAGGGAAATTTTAATCCATTAAAAAATCTTCCTTCCATCGCCATGCGGATGCAACACAATGCATTTGTCATTTTGTCACATTGGACAGCAATTAGCCCCAAAATGATGAATGACTCCATGGAAGGATTAACCGAATGTGCTTCACAGAAGACAGCGAAAACAAAAAAATTTCCCTTCAGCTGGAAAAAAAGGATAATTATCCCCCCTCCCGGCGTCACGTAGTTTATATATGAACAAAACCCAACCATGCGGCGCGAGCAAGGATTTCTGTAAATGTGCGCCTAATCAGAGGGAAAATTCACCAACAACGCGTCAAACCTTGAATAACTCGCATCTTTAGTATGTGTGCGTACGAAAGTGTCGTGCGGTTTAATGACACTTTACTGAGCGTACACACACACAGACACAGACACGTGCGCTGAATTCCTCCTGTGCTTATAAAGTTAAGTAATACCTTAACCACCTCCGTCAGCAGAGCCCGAGCCCCTACATCATACCGACAGCATTAGCAAAGCGCACATAACAAAGCCAACCCAGCACGTCGCACTACGAAAGACAAGCTCGAATCTTATTACCGTTGTATTTACGTAAAATATGAACGGCTTTAGTGGTACATATCTTCAAGTTATTTGCACCCAACTCTGACTGGGTGAAGACGGCGTTGTTTGGTCCTGCTTGCCTGGGTTTTGCGGATCTGTGAATGGGTGGAATGTCTCACGTCGCTGGTCGGCTAAATTGGAATTTTAATTACCTTTTCCATAATGTATATAAATTTATAATAAATTCGCCGGGGAACAAGACGCGTTCACGACACAAAGGGCTACAGCTACAGCTACAGCGCCCCAACGACAGCGACAACGGAACAAGGAAGTCGAAAAGTCATAATTTTACTTGGGTTTGGTATTCCGATGTCATGCACTTAGGGTGACAAGGAACACCTTGTCTTCCGTACCGAAAACGACAACGGGATAGATGGCATTGTGTGCACTGTGCACCATGTAAGAGCGCGGGAGGCATGGTGTCAGGATTCGGGAAATGAGTTTTGCTATTTTGCGAACGAGCAACGCGAAATTAGCACTGTTCCTTGTCGCCGCGTCTTGAGTGGTGGTGGCGTAAATGGTGCAGTGGTGCAGAGGTTTTTGGCTGTAAAGTAAAATCGCCAAATCCTTGTTCGGGGTAAGGGAAGACAATAGGGTGGGAGTGCGAACTGCAAGGATGCGACGACAAAAACATTTTGTGCACACAGTTTTTGCATATCAACAAGTAGGTATGTGGCGTGTTTTGCACTTTAATGGTCTGTTGTGTGTTTAAGATTTTCTCATGAAAATCGCTTGTAAGTGACTTCCAAGATTGGGAATCTTTTCGACAACCTTCTCGATTTGAATTGGCAATTGCATTATATCGATGACCAAGATGGGCCTACCGATAGCGGACTTCTTTCGGCTGGGATGGTTATGACTGCATTTTCATTGGCAACATTGACAATAAACGTTTGACATTTTGAGATGAAATGTAGTGTGAGCTCATAACTGAAAATAATGTTGCCCTAACCATGCAACAAGTATTCATGAATACATTTATAAACGCAAACTACAGATGGCTGAATGCGGCCGTCATGCATTGACAAAAATTGGGCCTATTTATTGTTCCTGTTTATTTCTGTCATTTATGACTTTAGTTTAGTTTAGTGCGTGTTTTTTTGACCTTCGATCCCAGCAAAGCAAAGTACGGCCAAACCTCTGAAATGATAATGCAGTTCTTTTAGAATAATGAACGCAAAATTTGCAGGAATGCAGCATTTTACATTTATGAACTCGACCGAAGTTACAATATGGGGCAAGCTTTCTCGTGATAAACGTTCACTCTACAGCGAAATGGGGTTTTAATGCGGCGGCTCACTTTCGTGGTTCCGATGTCAAAACCCGGAACTGAAGATATTTTTTTTTTTCACTGAAATGTAGCGACCGAATCGTCTCTTTTGTGAACGAGTAATACGTTAAGTATTAATTAAGTCCATTTTAAATGCGAAACAAAAACAAATTTCCGGCACTTACTGCTCGTTCACACACAGACGACGTCATTCGAGCGAATTGTGTTTCTAAGGTGGGACTTCTTACGCGGCAGGTGAAATGGTATTTTAGCAAATTGGAGCGTAGCGAAAAATGAAACGCCTTTGTGAGTTTCCGATTGAAATGAGAGTTGGTCCTGTATTCGGCGAATTAGCTTAATAGGAAGTTTCGGAGTTTCTTTGCCTGTGGGCATCCTTCTGGAGTACTATGTAATGTGTAGCAATAAGCACACCCAGTTGCTCAGTGAAGACCTCAAAGTATTTTCGGCTGCAACGATTTGACGTGTTAATAAGTTCTACCAGCTATGATTTGACGTTTTCCCGGAAAAGAAGTAGGAAAAACCGAGATGTTTTACAAATTGAAGTTGGTTGAGGTTTGCAATTATGAAAAGAAAAGAAAAGAAAAACTTACTAGATGTACTAGATTTTCAAACTGTGGTCTTGCAACACGTCCATAGATGGCGTTAACAGATATTATTATCCCAAATACAGAATAACTAACCTCACTTTTACACAGAAAATCACTTCAGTCAAAATCAAGTAAGCACTCTTTGGCCGCTGGCCCACTTCCTAAAAAGTATGCAATGTGAGAATTTTTCAAATTTGAATGCAAGAAAATACTGAAAACTTTTTGCGGAGCTGGTAGGAAAGGCTCTGTCAGCCATCCACTTCTAAAAACCCGATGGCAGGTAGTTATCCAGGGAACAATTCACAAACAAAACGTGATTTCAGTTTTAAGCTCCTGGACAACAAGTTGCAATTCCCTTTCCCATTATCAGAACGGATTACTCTAATTTTTGAATAATTCGCTAAAATCCCCTCGCCGCGCCACACAATTACGATGAAAATCCATCGAACTGCAAATGAAATTTTTTCAGAATCCCCTAACGGCTCATCGACTCCTCGTTATGCGTTTTTATAATTGATAATTATTTGCACAAATATATCGCATCGACTCGAAAGAAAAAGCGGGGCAACAAGAGGAAATACTCCATAATCAGCACGCTTGCAAAACCCAATCAACATTATAAATCCCCAATCGAAAATGCTAATTTATCCACTAATTAGTGCCAGCTGCAGCATTCAGCATAGTGCTACTGTTACTACACACACACACGCCTTATCCACTCGAAACAAATCCATTGCAAAATATCAAACATCGCCTTGGGACTAGCGGAGCGACGAGTATCTATATACCCAGCGATCGGAGTATCTAAGTGTACATGTGCATATTGTTACAATTCGCACTCCTTCCAGGGATTGTAGGCAAAAAAAAAAAACCAAACTCAACATTATTCTCGCAGAAGTGACCCAGTGGGACGTGCGAGTAGGTTTTTCCGTACATACATGATACATCAAATCCCCATTCGACACACCAGTACCAGAAGATACCACTTTCCACCCCATTCACCAGTCGGCACCGTTGCGACTGCAACTTTACTGCAGGAATGTGCATTAATGAGCTGAAATCGTGTGCTTTGGTTGGATTTTTCACACACAAGCTGCTGAATAGCTCGCTCTAGATGGATGATGGATAATGGTTGCCGCTCGCACACATCCAACCACGCACAATGGAAGCATTTTTGCCGCTCCTTCTTCCCTGCTGATGGTCTATGCAAGTCCATGATTTAGCTTGTTTGATATCTGACCGCGGCGAAGGAGTCCTTGCATTCGCCGCTCTCTCTTATATAGAGTTGCCGCTTGCCGACCTGCATTACGCGCGCCTTGTGTCATAGATTTGATGACGAACGACGACGGCGGTAACGTCACACGTCATCATCATCTTCATCATCATAGAATTGGGTGGCTATGGGAGCGCCGGCTGCCCTTCGTTCATTCAAAAGGAAGCCACCGCACAACCACTAGCAGAGAAAAATCATTCACTGTCGTCGGGAGGAAGAGAACACGTTGAACCCAAAGACGAAAGAAAATTCAACACTCCCCGAGCCGACAGAATGTAACATTTCAGGAAAACCTATTTTTGGCGCATTTTTTATTCGGCGCACCGCTCCACACCGTCTGAAGAGACAAGAGAGCTTGAGAGAAAATTCGGGCCAAAACAATGACAAAAACATGGCCAACATGCACATGACTGCTCTCAGCATTCACCTCAGCTCCGCGTATACAGAAGCTGGTGTGTGTTTCAGCGTCTGTATCTGTTTTTGCCTATCATCCAGCAGCCAGCCATATCCTTCTCTAGTGTGCCGCTCCATAACCACCCTCAATGGCCAACACAACTACGGCCGCGTGGTGGATTCGGCGCACCAAACAGCTCACCCAATGCACAATGCACTTTTCAGTAGGTGCATCGCGCGTTTCCACGGAAAGCCAACCATATCCCTTGAGCTCGGCTACATTTGGAGTCAGTTGTTGAGGATAGTTCGAAGGATACGCATTTGGAAATGCCGCTACGAAAACGACGGTTATAACCTAGAGCGCCGCACAAAGAAAGAGAGTTGTTTTGTTGCAAAGAGAAGAAGGCACATCCGCAAAACAGTGCAAACGATAGGAACACCACCTCTACCTCCATATCTATAGCGCACCTATACTTAAGAAGAAGCACATTGAATACCTAATTTGCATAAGGAAACCGCCAAATTTGTTCCAACATCAAATACCAGCATCTTGTCTTCGTTCTGAAAACGTGCGTTTCTCTATTGTGTTTTGCTTTTCGAGTGTGAACTAGATTTTGACAGTTTTTTATTCGTTCGTCGGGGTTCGGGATTGTTTTCTGTTTTATTTTATTTTTTTTTCTGTCCGTCGGTGTTTGAAAGGGATTTCTTCCATTTTGTTTTCGGAAATTGTTCAAATAATACTCCGGGTCAAGGAAGGTCGACTTTTTGGTGCATTTCGGTTGAATTTTCGGTCAACAGCAAAGAAAAATCAAAAACAAGAATTCAAGTGCGCGTGTGTCTAAAACAAAAAAGAAAAAAGTCGAAAAATTAAAAAAAAAACTTCAGAAGAGTTCCCAAATTAAAATAAAAAAAAAATAATTGTGCATCGTTTTACTGTCAAACATTCAGTCAAAAACATGTGGATTAGTTGCCATGTAGTTGCCATAATGATTTTGTCAAATATCGGTATGTATTGGAGTCCTTGCCAAAATAAACCCATAAAGTCCTCCTCACAAAACTGAGTGAGTGTTTGTGCTTGTTTGCCTGGACGTGAGTGTGGAGGTATGCGTCTTTCAATAGGGCTTCGTGTCGTCTTACGACATGGTGTTTGCTTTATCTTCAGACTGTGAGAGCTTTATTGTTTACAAAATATTAAAGACGAATTTCGTTTCGGGTGGGATAAGGCCTTCCTACCCTTAAGCCGGTATTATATATATTTCATTTTATTTTTCGCTGTAAAAGGAGAAATGTAAAAATTATGAACCATTTCGGATTCGTTGGATTCGGATTATTACACCCAATGGGAATCCGAAAGGAATTCAATTCTTTTATGATGTGACATTTTTTTGTTGTGTCTTTGGTAGATTATGGCTTCGAGGATACACCCGCTGAGTAGAGTCCTTGGTTGACGATAACTATAAGCAATAAGGGCAATAATCTTTGAAATTATGTTTCTGATTGTACGGGGAGTCCCAGCGAAGTAATTTACATATTCACATGCAAATATTTACTGTTTGTGCGATGTGGATGTCCTCTATTGCTGCGTGAATGTGGGCTTTAATTTTGGTTTCGCCTTTGATGGGAACTGACTGTGAGTGATCTGATAAGGACTAACACACACAGAGAGTCGTGTTGACGCGATTATATTTTGGTCGGGCTTAATTGACTGGAAGATTGGAGAACATTTGGGGATTTTTTTTCTTTTGTTTATCCTTCCTTTGGGTGCCTATAATAATCGTTTTGTGGGATGTTATTGTATATTTTGTTGGCCTGGAATTGTGGTCTCAATTCGGTAGGTATTTTCCATTGAATTACGTTGGCAGTGACATTTGGGTAATAGGATACACAGAATGTTATGGGGACAATGTAATTGAACGTATTCTTCAGAATTTTGCCTATTATTAGGATAGCTGTTGATAAGGTTACCGAGCGTACACAATGGAACTCAATTAAGGACTCTTTTCACCGTCGACATTGGGGATAGCAAACTGGAATGCTTTTCTGAGAATCGCTATTTTTGAAGTGAAAACAGATATTTCGTTTCGAGCTTAGACACATAGGCCTATTGATTTTTGTATGGGAGGTACCAGAACTACTCGACCGACATAGCCCATTTTAAATACCAACTTGACGACAATAAAAACGAGTCTTCTCACAAAATATCATTTGCTTAGGTAGATTCTTTTCGACGCTATCGTGTTTTCAACAGACAGAGAGACACATAGGCCTATTGATTTTGTATGGGAGGTACCAGAACTACTCGACCGACATAGCCCATTTTTAATACCAACTTGACAAATTTAAAAAATTTTTGTCACAAAATTTCTCTTGCCTAGGTAGATTCTTTTCGACGCTATCGTGTTTTCTAATATTGGTTTTGTATGGGAGGTACCAAATATACCTTCCTATAAAAAGAACATTCAGAGTAAATGCGTTCGCGCAAGCCTAGCGCTTTTATTCGCTGTGTCAGCGCTTTGATGTAGTACTCGTGATTGCTAATCTGCCAGAAATTCGTTTTCTCTTTCGTATTTATTTTATGAATTTAGCATTACCTGCTACAAACTCTATTTAATTATATAGCGTATAAGAGCAATAGAACTTGTTTTAAAATATTAGTGACAAAAACTTAGTTTCCATCAGAGCTCTTAAATCATAATTTACGAAGAATGGCTTCTGGCATTAGGTATACTTTAAATCCGATTTCGAGAATATGGCCTCCACGGCTGTTTGCAATGAATCGCTTTCTGTTTGCAAGTCTTTTGAACATTTGGACCTACAATCAATCACGCTGTTAATATTTGCTTTCAAGGCCTGAATCATCAGTTGTGCTTTATAAGCATGCACCAAAGTCTATATTTTGCCCTATAGAAAGTGCGCGAGTGGTGTCATATGGCATTCGCATACTGATCGACTTTGTGACATAATGTTGAATCAAACTCCCAGTAAGTCAATGATGTGTACGGTAGATCGACCTGGAATTAAATACATTTAGTCCCAATCAATGTCGTCTATATTTTCGAAAAACTAATAATAATTGAAAATTGTCTATTACGGTTAGTCACTGATTGTAATCCGTACTGCGGCCTTATATTGTTTGAAAAAAGTACTGACGATACTACCAGCATCGAGACCACATAATAAAGTGTACATTCTGTGGGTGTAATTGAGTCCTATGCATCTCTCTAGGATTTCCCTCAATTGAGAAATGGCAAAGTCAACATTCTGTCAAAACATTGAATAAATAATTTGTCAAACATTGAGTACCAACCCTGAAATTTCTTCTAAGTCTGATCTGACAGGTAACTGACATAATTTGACTCTTTTTCGATATTTCTATAAGCAAAAGTCTGATGAAATAAATAATTTGTCGAACAATGAGAACCTACCCTTACATTTCTACCAAGTCTGACAGTTATCTGACATAATTTGACTATTTTTCGATTTTCTTATAAGAAAAAGAGAGATTGAATAAATTGAATAGTTCAGAAATATCCGCCTGAATACCAAGTTGACATTTCTATGACATTTTAAATTCCTCCAAAATATTTTGTGTACTTTAATTCTGACATCAAATCACCCTTTTTTTTGCAACTTGGATGTCAATTGAAATAGTTGCAAAACAATTTTGTTTTAAAAGTGTTTAAAAGTGACAGATATATTAAATTATATATGACGATTGACATATTCTATTCAGTCGACTCGTTAAATCTTGTGAAATCTACCGAACTTGCTCAGCAATAGTAACCCGCTCAGCATTTTCAAAGAACTGTCAAAAATGACAGCACGGTTTAAATGTTATCCCTATTGGAAGGCACATCAATCTTAAATGTCAAAGCAGTTAAATGTGCGAAAGTTAACAAACTAAGTGTCTGAAATTTACAACTTGGAGACATTTTCGAATTGACTGTGAACGAACTTTTAGGTTAAGTTAATTGAGAGTTGGTACCTACTCCAAATTGGGACAAGTTTTTGAAATTTGCACTATTGATTCGGTTCTATACAGATATATAACCTCCGATGGAAAGACTTCATCATCCCCTTCTTAAAATCGGCATTCAGTTTTCGAGCGACACTTTAATCTTATGTATGTGATAATGAAGTTGGCACTATCACGTAAGGAAACCAATTATCCTTCTGAAACCTTTTAGTTAGTTAGTTTAGTTATCCTACTGAAACCCTTTTGAAGTTTGATACTTCTTTTGCTTTATTATGGAGAAGTTGGTTTGGTCCCCTAAAATTGTCGAAGAACTTGGACATCATTGCAAGAGGAGAGACACGTTTTGTGTCCCCAACTTTTTAAAATGAATTGCAAATTCTCTTGTGGATGCATTGTAGTTTGTGGATTGCCGTAAGAACTTAAACGATTCTCAAAAATCAGGGGACGGTCTTATGGTTGTTGTTCCTATCGCCTGAAAATGTTCTACAAATTTAGATATTGCTGTTGAAATGTGAGCACTGAACTTACAACAGTACCGCCCTGTACAGTATCCATACCTTTAACTAACAGTTCAAAACCGATCATATTGAGTTGTAATGTAATGTCGGAACTTTACGCTCAAGATACAAGTTTGTAAAAGTTATTAGTTCCTAAAGCTTGAACAATATGCATTTGACAAAATAACTGCCTTCACAGAAGACATGCAGAAATAAATAAATATGATTCCATCTGCAAATTGGAACAATTGCTGTACTTTTCATTTGTTCGTTTGCTTGAAAATTTGTTTGCAGTGAAATGTTTTCTCATAAAGCGCCGCAACATGAAAGCCCTTTGTGATGTCTTGCTTATAGAAAAAAAACCTTCATTTCACAATAAAGCTCTATTGGCACAAAATGTACTTACGTACATGTACGTTCACAGTGTAAAAACCCTTGGCTTTCATCGTCCACGAAAACTTTACCTTTATGCAATCGCAGTCCGTCCACAGGATAATCAATTCAATCGCAGCTGCCATTCAGTCCCGTTCATCTGTCGCAATGTGATATCCATCTTTCGGCCTGAATAATTCCTTGCTCCAATGATTGCGACCTCTAATTCCCAGGGGCCTCAGTATGTTTTATGATAGGAAAAGAAAATCACAACACATCCCTTGGTATCACTTACAACTCTGCCAAAGGTTCCGTTCCCTATATACAGATCAAAATATTCCTTCTCCACAAACTTGTACAGCCCCATGCCAGCAAAAGATACAAAAACAATACCCCGAAGCTGCTTCCATTATTTCTTCATGTATTCATTTTATTTGACGAATATGAAATGAAATCGAAATCTGATAATCAACGTGGTATGTTCATTTTTCTTTTTGATTACATTTGGCCCTTATCTGGTCTTTTTTTCTTTCCGGAACCAAAATTAATATCCAATAAATCCAGATGCCATATACTGAATCACTATACCCACCGGGATAAGTTGAAGAAAATACATGAGTGCACAGCACCCTATCCATCGTGGGAGGATAATTTTCCGTGCGTTCTTTCTGATTGATTGGCTGAACAGGATCCCTGACAGCCTCCAAACGGGGAACACCAACTGTCGTGTCATCATCATAATTGTCATTGTTTTGCTCGAGATTTAAACGGCTTTCGCTTTATCAATCAGAGGGAATTATTTTATCTCCCTTATCCTACGACAGCAAAGATGTTTATCAGCCAGGAAAGGGATGAACCAAACGTACAACTTTGAAACTTCTGCTTTGTTGGAAAAATAAAACTTTCGCCATGAAATAAACCGCACTGACACAATGGACTTTAAGTTTGTCGATGTACGAGTACGATTGAGGACGAAAATCGTAATCACAACGACCACCAAAGTGCGATATCTTTAGCAAGTGTAATTAAATGGAAAGATATCATTGTCGAACTGCACAAGTTGGCCAAGTTTGAAACACAACCACAAGGAGGCAATCGTTTGTCAAATTGAGGATACTGGCGGTTAGTTGCTTAAGAATAGTCCTGCGTGCAGTATGTAGTCGTGTAATCCATTTTGCGATGAATTACCTACAATTATTGTCGCAAATTTCGTTTGATTACTGGTAACCGTAATAATCCTTGAGGGTACCCCAGGATAATAATCCTGATCGCATTGTATCGGTTCCATGTCGGATTGTCTGCCATTGGGTAGTAAATGATTTGAGCTGGAGAGGCTGCATAATCAGATTAAGGACACTGGAGATGGAGTCGGAGTAATTATTTGAAATGTGCAGAGCGTTCCAAGCAATAATCCGTTCAAAACGGACTTAGCAATTCATTTGTGTTTGACTGTACAGGTACACGCCATGGCCACAGTTCATAAATTAAAGGCAGTCTTGATCTGTCGCAATGGTTAGGTTAGGTGAGTTTGAGCTCGCGAGGAGTAGTCCGCGCTCCACTCAGGTTGTTGACTTCCCGTCGGGGAAAAAGTTTAAATCATATCCGTAGTAGCCTATTTCAAAGTGCTGTAATTAATTAGTTGCATACAAGCCGTCCAGAGGATTTAATGAAGTTCATGATTTTGCCTGTGGATGTACTAGATAGCTCGTTAAGGTCATGGAAGAAAAATCTCCATGGTTGGAGACCTGGACAGTGACATACGAAGTTGGTTGGGTCTTCAAACACTCCCACATCACCGCAGCCTCTGCAAAGTTTTTCTTGAATTCAGTCGCACTTAATTCTATAGTATTTGCCGAACCTTGTCGTGCTAGCTCATCCGCTTTCTCCTTAGCTGGAATACCAATGATTCTACAAAAATGTCTAGCTAAAGCAGGTTGAGGGTAGCCTCAAGTTCGTCGGTTAGAGTTGACCTCGTCATGCTGGTAACTACGATACAAGCTAGTCTTTGCACTTTTGTAATAGCATTTAGTGGAACGGTTCGGGATCTATGAAAGTTTCTGAGGCTCTATTCCCACATGGCAACAGATGGCTTGTTCCTCCTCCTCCAACCCAATTCATTCAGTTTTTGTATGCATTCCCAAACAAGTTTTAATGATGGGGGAATCAAGTGCCTT
Organism: Cheilosia variabilis; assembly: GCA_951230905.1. Taxonomy (NCBI): domain Eukaryota; kingdom Metazoa; phylum Arthropoda; class Insecta; order Diptera; family Syrphidae; genus Cheilosia; species Cheilosia variabilis. The sequence goes on along the minus strand of OX579678.1, from coordinate 17,038,674 downwards.
AATAGCAGCCTGGCTATCTGACATTACAGCTATATATTAAAACCTCTGTCTGTGGCAAAGATTTCAGCCTGAAAGATGTTGGCACTTTTGAGTTCTAATAGCACTTCCATGGCTGCAGTTGTTCAAGCTCTAATGATCTTTAAAACAATAAGTATAGTAAGTACATAAGTACAATAAGACACCCTACACACACTTCAACCACTCGTCCCTCTTCCACTCGTGTTGTATCACCTGCTTTTGGTGGTTCTGGAGACTCTGCTGTGGTAGAATGGTTATAAAATTATATAATTCCGCCCAATTTTCCTCAGGTTATAACGTGTAATCGACGGTTAGTGACGAGTTCAGCAGAGTAGTTCTCCATGCAATAAAATACTGCTTGTTCCGTCTTCCGTGGCTTCATCTTCATTGGTGCATTCGGGGAAAGACGGTGAGCTGTCGTACCCAAAACGGTGCAGATATTTGAAAAATCCACCGTGGCCAGATAGGAACTGTGTAAGGTTGTAGTCTCCATAGTTACGTTCTACCCATTCCATTCCATTCGTCCGGTTTCCGTACGGTAATTGTAAAGATGTCAGCAAAACGTTGCGTATACGCCACCAAATATTTAAAATTTATTTTCCAGCTTTTTACTCGGAAACACGCTATTTTATTAATTTATTTACTTTATCAATAAAGTACAAGACAATTTCCTTTTTCAAAAACTGGTATTCATGTAGAACATTTTATTTGCCTTAAAGTTTAAACAAATACTCCCTAACCTAAGGATAGAAAGTATCATTTGGTCGATGTATACTTCGGTAGCTGTCAATAAAAGTGGAATGTTGGAGGTAGAACCAGATTTATTAGCCCATACTGTGTCCTCTTTCGGCAAACTATTCCTTCAAATCGACTAAAACCCACATCATAAATACATTCGAAAATACCCAGTTAAACCGTGCAGCTGTAACATAATTCCAAATAATTGACTAACATTCGTAAAAGGCTGCCAAAACCACTAAACTAAAATATGTACCAACCTATCCAATGGTACGTAAAGCAACATCACTAATGCCAATCAATCTGTCAACGACATGCACTAAGTATAATTCCACAAGCGACAGCTTACCTGTTCAAGAATGTCACCGACACAAGTACACGCAGTTACTGAATGCGGTCCCTGCGCTTACTTCCAAATAAGTTGATTACGAAATTCGTTGGTTTATTGCGACGGCTCTGTCAAAATACCACATTTGACACTTGTTTCACACATTAGAGTACATATGTTCCTTCAATCACACAAAATGCCTGCTTTGATGGCAAACGACAATGTTTACTCGACATTTTAGCCCAGGATTCCGGTTTCGCCGCTTCAGCCCACTGCGCCAACAATGGTCCAGTCGTAGAGATTCCAACAAAAACCGAGCACCACCCCACAGCCCACAGGTCTCCTCAAGTCGTTGGTTCGACAAAATATGTCAATAAGCGGACAAATAAGCTGAAATACGAAGCACTTACCGGCTGCACAAGGACTCCACTCCACGTTTCCCTTCCAGCCGAAGAACATTACGTTTCCATATACCTATACACATCGAGGAGTGTAACCCAATCGAAGGACTTGAGCCAACAATACGCAAAGTGCGCCATCGTTTTCTCTCCACTACACTATAGGGAGGGCATCAATTCTTATGCGCCTTAAGTCAATTGTGTCCGACAAACAAAATCCGAATCCCCATCGATTTTGTTCCAACTAGATGGGAACAAATAAAAACAATGCAGCATTTATAGCCTCAGCTCTGACTGGTTTTGTGTGTCCGCCTCCGGCATTCCTTACATCCGTTCCGTAGTATTCAGGGACTAGGAGCGTAAAAAAGAAAAAAATAGGGGTTACAAATACTCTATGTACTAATATAATGGTAAATTTAAAACACACATCAACCGGCACAGCATACGGACGTACGTAGGAAAGAAATTTACGAGACAAACGCAAGAAGGATGCCGGATGGCCGGGGAAAAGAAAGTGAGTACAGTAGAAATATACTTATGCGAGCGAGGGAAGGCGAAATGGAACTGCACACAGAAAGAGTTCTTCACTTTCAGTTGGTATTGCTGTTGCTATCGGTATTGCTGGTGGCTGCGGGTGGGGGATACGAATGGAGGGATTGTTTTAGGTATATATACAAAAAGAAAAACTCCAATGAAAGTCGCTCACACCCCAAAAGAAACAATAATTGCCGAGGGAGGCCGTATAGCTACAGGATATAAGAGCTGCTCTAGAGGGCATAATTGCTACTACTACAACCCGAAGCATTTGTGCATTGGCAAACACGACTACGCGCAAAGCATCGTATCCCACGTACATAAATGTCCCCGTGTACGAACGACAATGAATGGGAGAACTTGTACATCATTTTTACGGTCATTCGTCACCATGAATTGTTTCGTTCGTCAGGATGGCTGCTTTGCGCATTGTGTAGCTTCTTTTACTATTCCTATACTCTCGGGTGCGAGTGCCTCCTCGTGTCGCAAAGCATGTTGTTGAAAGTCAAATGCAACATACGAGTGCACAAACATATTCATGTGTGCATTATGTTGTATGGTTTTCAAGATGACAGCAAGGGTAGGTATTTTTGTTATTTCGGCTGTACCATAACGGGGCTGCTAAGTTTGTGTGGTACAACTACAATGAGCGACTGTCGAAGTAGGTCACTTTGGACTTTGTTTGGTTTGTTTGTTCACTGAAACGGCAATTATGTGCATAAGTGTGTGGGCTTAGTCGAATGGCATTTCGGATGCTTAAACTCTGCAAAGCACTTAATGGGCAACGCACTTGGGCCCGTGATGATCCAGATTTTTGGGGGAGCGAAAGCATCGGTATAGTTCACAATTCACTTTGAGCCTTGATTTTACTCCTATATCAATATCAATATCAAAAAAGACATCAGTTCTTTTTAACAAAATTTCAAACACAAATTCCAAGTTTTTAACTGGTGCCTTGAGAGCACTCTCAGAGCTCATTTTTGCTCTAGGTCAACGACTGATACGAAAAACAGCAATGAATCTTTTTCCGATTTCAGAGCACTTGCTAATCCGCATTTTTTCTCAGAGTTGCTTCAGATTTACCTATACAAGTGTGTTTGAGTTTGACAACTTGTTTACGTTTTCGTAAAATTTTTCAGCTGCAGAGAAACGCATTGTATCGTGTGGATCTATTTTTGTTAATTATTTTTGTACAAATGTTTAGAAATCTATCTGGGTGCATATTTCGAATGTTTTAATAAAAAAAATTAAGCAGTTCATGGAAATCGTTTAGAAAAGTCTCGAAGACTACACATATTCCGAACGCACGAATATTAACAAAAAAAGAGTATGTGACGCTTAAATGTTCGATTAGACACACGAAATCTGAAATCTGAAAGAAAATCTGACGAAACCCAATCGAACACTACATTAAATTCTTAGACCGTTTATTTGGTTGCTAAAAAATACTCCACATTTTTGTCACTTTTTAGTCGTTTTGTTTGATTTGTTTTTCGTTTATTTGTCAGTTTGACATCGAGGTCACAGAAATACCCATAAGCGAAGGCTTTATTTGAATCTGTGCACTGCCTCCTTTTTGACGCAGTAGGACGGTGTCATTTTATTTTTTTCTTCCCCTTGGCTGCTTTCTCGAAAACGAATTTTGTTTTTGTTTGTTTTCGAAGTGACATGAAGCAGCTTTTTCATCACATTTTGACATTTGTTAAACATTTTTTGCCCCGTTTTGACATTTGAGAAATGGGAATTCATTTTTCTAAGGTAATAAGCCATTATGGTGGTCATTTTATAGAACGTTAGCAAAAACACATTCGGTTTATGTTTTTATTCCTAAGAATTTATAAATTCATCAAAATTTATGTGAATCAATTAAAAATTGTGTTAAGCGCCCAGCCGATAGAATATGCTCCTTCATCGACGCGACGTTTGGTGCTGACACGTGGTTAAGAAAAACTCCAGTCTATAAAAGGACGAAAAGGAGGAGTGCCTTTGTCGACTGTTAGGCGTGCACTACTCTTGTTTATAGAAATATCGATGAAACTTCCTTAAAATGTTGTGGAAAAGGAAGGTTGGCAAAGCAAACATATTTTTTTAAATATGCCCCGAAACAGCCAACAAATTTGATTGTCCTGTCACACGTTTTCGTTTGGAACTTAAAAATATTCCGCTGTCTTCTCAGCTTAACCGAATAAAAACGGAGATAAACACGCGAAGTAAATAAGAAGTCTGAAGCTTAAGTCACTGTCATGGAATCCATAAGTAAATGCTGACAAACTATTGTTTTTTTTTTCTTAAAGTAAGTGACATTAAATTTGTACTTGTCTTTCCTTTTTTTTTTTGGTTTATGCGCCACAAGAAACAAAACGAATGCTGTTTACGGTAGTTCTGGCAGTATGTGCCGAAAAAAAGTGTAACTTTAATTTACAACGTTCCGATTCAGAGATGAAGTTTCCGCCGTCAAACTCACAATGCAACGAAAAAATGTCAAAGTTGACTCGACATTTATATAGGGTCTCTTGCAAAATGTGAGTATGTATACGAAAAAGTACAGCGCCCCCTACGCGCTAATAGCGTATTATCTGCGATTAGTTCCACTTAAAGGTGGATGCAGCGTATGTGTGGAAATGCAATTGAACAAGGTTGATGCAATGGCAGCCCAAACTGTCCAATTTTCAATATCAATCATTTGAAATGTGACAGAAAACATAATGTTCTGAATGTTTTTAGTTGAGTTGCGCAAAAAATAAATACAGAAGCAAATTTTTTTTTTTTTTTATGCTGGGAGGTGGTAATCTTCCAAAGACGAAACCGAGCCCGTACTCAGTAACAGTGTGGTGATTTCTACCCACTAACCCCTTCTCCCGTCTTCCCGTTTCCCTGCGATACAACCTTCTTGGTATTTCATTGTCGCAGGGCGGGGATTAGCCAGCTTTCCAATTATTGCACCTAGTAGTTAAACCAATCAGCAATTTGTCTTTCATATTTTAAAATCCATATTCTAAGTATTTGTCCATAGAGGATTTAATACTGTTTTTGTTTTATTTTTCGAGCTATGTAGCTAGTTCAAAAGGTTTTATTCTTCTTAACTACTGAATATTTTCTCAAATTTCTTTTTTTATTTGAAAATACATTCCTTCCGGTTAATAATGGAAAATAATTTCATTCAAATGGCTGCCTCGGCAGTAGCCTACACGAAGATACCGATTTTGCCAAAAAATCATCTTTTCAGATGAAGCTCATTTTCATCTTGGCGGGTATGTAAACAAGCAAAATTGTCGCATTTGGGGCACAGAAAACCCGCACGCATACATTGAAAAGCCGATATACCCAAAACGAGTCACTGTTTGGTGCGGAATTTGGTCCAGAGGCATAATTGGGCCATTTTTCTTCGAAAATGAGCAAGGAGTGGCCGTTACAGTCAATGGCGATCGTTATCGGGCCATGTTGAACGAATTTTTGTTCACAAAAATTGAAGAGGAGGATATTGGCAACATTTGGTTTCAACAGGACGGCGCTACGTGCAACACAGCCGAAGCTACACTCGATGTTTTGCGCCCTGTTTTTCAAGATCGCATTATCAGCCGCAGAGCTGATGTCGTTTGGCCACCTCGGAGCTGCGATTTGACACCGTTGGACTATTATTTGTGGGGTGCCGTAAAAGATAAGTGTTACGCCGACAAGCCAGAGACAATTGACGCTTTAAAGGACAATATTCGTGAAGCCATTGGTGAAATACAGCTGCACACAATCGATAATGTGCTTAAAAATTGGACCGATCGTGTAGGCTACTGCATGGCCAGCCGAGGCAGCCATTTGAATGAAATTATTTTCCATTATTAACCGGGAGGATTGTACTTTCAAATAAAAAAAGAAAATATTCAGTAGTTTTTTTTTATAGCATTTTCAAAAAAAAAAAGTTATTTGGCGGACCCTATATTTAATAGTTCCTTCATTTCTGAGCTGACGTGATTGAGAAGCCTTAGTTTATGTCTATTAGCTACTTTTTTGACTTCATCTTCAATCATTTCTATTTCTAGATCTCTATGCAGGTCAGCGTTTCTTATGTACCATGGTGCATTTACTATATTCCGTAGAACTTTATTTTGAAATGTTTGAATTTTCTGTAAATTTGTTTTGCATGTGCCTTGCGCTATTTTCTTTAATAGTGATTGTATCGCCAAGTGTTAAAAGTATTGTGGAATGATCTGAGTCAAGATCTGGCCCTTCTTCTACCTTTATATTGTTAGACGAGATATTCTTTGTTACGAAGAAGTCGACAACATTAGGAATTTTGTTTCTATCTGTTGGCCGATACGTAGGTTTTCCCGTTGAGTGATACTTGCCTCTAATTTCGTTTATTGCTTCATAAAGTTCTTTTCCTCTTGTATTTGTCAATCTAGATCCCCAATACTTGTTTTTGGCATTAAAATCGCCCCCTGCAATAAATCTATTGCTAAATATTCGGAAGAGGCCTAAAAAGTCATTTTTCTTTAGATTGTAACTGGGAGAACAGTAAATTGATGCAACTGATATAGTTTGTCTACTTTTCGTTCGAATGTTAATAGAAATTCTTTGCATCGCGCATGATTGGAACTTGGCTTCTATATGGTGATCGATCGTATTCTTTACAGAAGCAAATAAAGCTAAAAAGTGAAACGAAAGAAGAAATAACAAAAATACCGGAATCAAAATTTTTGTTTTTGCAAAAAATAACAGGTCAGCAACGAGACATGTTTTTTTATGTTTTGGTTTGGTTTTTTATATTTCGTTTTTATTTGTTGTGTGTCACGCCATAAGTAAGCAACCAATAATCCACAACGACGCTTGTTCGAAACAGTTTTGTTGCATTCGGTGTGTGTTGCAATACCGATTCAATTCGAAACAAAAACGTGTGTTTTGTTCCTCTTGCTCTTGGACCAAATTGTTGTCCTGTTAAAAATTCTCTCTCCAATTCCACAAAAGGCCAGACGTATTATTATATGTTCAGTGGTTTCGTCTTCATAACGCAGGCACTATATGGAGTTCTGTCAGGTATCCTACCATTGTTGTCATTGTTGTTGGAAGTTTAAATGGTTTCTTTGTCATATCTTAGTTCTCATAATATAAGACACGTTTCGTTTGTTCCCGCCGATTTTTATGACAGAATTCACATTTTACATTCAGGTGTAAGCAGGTGTAACCTTCAAGTGATTTGAATGATCTTCAGAGAAGGATTTTTATTTTATGTAGACATTTTTTTTGTTAGAAAGCATCAATAGAAAATAAGTGAACAATTGAGAAAAACATATAAAAAAATCTTCTGAAATAACTGCTGCAGTTACCCACTAGAATCCAAGTGAACAACACTTTTGCTAACAAAGCCAAAGTGCTGCTATAAAAACGTCCCCCACTGTGGGTAAAGAAAAGAAAACACAATGCAAGTGAACCACGTTTCATCGATGACGTGTGCAGAACCCACTCAAGTGGTCTTCATCGCCATCATAATCATCATCATCATCATCATCTTTATCGTCGTCATACTGTTCGTTGTTCTCTTCTGCTCGTACTCATAGTAAAAAAGTTGTAGCAATTTCGTCCTTATGTTTCTACACACATTCGAGCGCAATCTCCCCTCCCCCAAAGTGCACTTGATAACAATGTTTTCCTGATTTTCATGCCAAAATCGGCAGCAGTTAAGTTAAGGCTAATAATAATTGCATTGCAGGCATTTATGCAGACCTAATGCCTGTGTGCATTGATTGCATTTGTGGCAATTTCCGGTGTGTGTATGTGTGTGCACTCGACATGTTTCAATCTTAAATCGGCTTGCTCTATTTGTGAACGAAATCACTGAATACTACAAACGGGTCACTATTATAATGCTGGTCTTCTTCTTTTTTGCAGATATAATTTTGTCGGAAGTATTTGAGTCACATATGCGTGGTCCGGGCTTTGTGATGGAACCTCCCGGTCGTTCAGAGTTCTCAAATTCATCAGGTGGATGGCTGGATTGTTCGGCATCGGGGAGTCCTCAGCCAGTGATAGACTGGGTCACTGTGGATGGCACACCGGTGGCTGATATAAGTGGTGTACGACGGGTGCTTAGGAACGGAACTCTAGTGCTATTGCCGTTTGCTGCCGCCTCCTATCGACAGGATATTCACAATACAATCTACAGATGTGTGGCGTCAAACTCTGTCGGCCGAATAATATCCAGGGATGTTCAGGTTAGAGCCGGTAAGTTAACTTGATTATTTTTTTTTGTGGGTTTTTTTTTCTATTCCAGAACTTTGACTTTATTTCAAGGGCGGTGGCAAATCTGTTGTTTTTCTTTTATTATGCTCAAGGATGTGGAACGTGTTTGTTTGGCAGGATTAAGAATTAAATTGTGAGAGGTGGAGAACAGTTTTCGGGGGTAGATTATACTGGGTTCGAGTAATGAGTTTCATTTCTCTGGAAATGAGTTGATTTGCATTTTGTGAAGGATGCCGTTTCGAAAGGAAGTATACGGAAGCGCGTGTAATGAAGGCACACAAAACGGGAGGAAATAAATTCGCGTTGTTATTGCTGTAGCTGGTGCGTAATTGTGAGACGTTGTCTTTCTAATTTGATAAATCTTCTGGTTAATGTAAGGTTGGCTATGGAAAAGTTTTTCCTTAGAGCGCGGGGTCTGCGCTGATGTTCATCGCGCGGAATTGGATGTACGTACTTGTGTGTGCAAATCAAAATTAAAAATTTAAGTGGGGAGATAACTTATCCTTTTGAAGGCGGAGGCGGATGCAAACTTCACTTCGCTGTGGCGTGTTCCATAGGGATAGGGGGTGAAATGGGTCCGTCCAACTTCAGTCACCTTTGGCTAACTGATTCGATCTCTTCGAGTTGGAATTGCAGGCTTTTTTGGGACATCAGAGAAACCCATAGTTCAAGGTCATATTGGTCGGCTATTTTTTCGAAGCGAATCTTATTAAACCTGTTCGAAATTTTGAATACTGACTTTACTTAGGTATAAAGATTTTTGGAGCATAATGTAGAAATCTCTGTAAAAGTCCTCCATTTCAACGCAACAGTACACATAGATAGTCACTAAAAGTGTAGGTCTATTAATGCAGCCCTGTGGTGCTCCGCAATATTAGAGAAGGAAATAGTTTTTCAGATTTTGACATCAGGCTTTTTATTGAAGAAAAGTGGGACCTGGTAGGACGTCTTGGCTTGCTGAAGCCTCTTCTAAGTACCTTTACCCGTGCTTCGCAAGATTTTTCTTATTGGCAAAGCGTATCGCTGTAGTACGTTCATCTGTTATAACCTTAAAAAACGAGCTAGCGAAAATATTTTTAGAAACTGCGGAGTGCTGGCGTAGTAGAGCCCCTGATATCTACAAAAGAAGTACTGTGCACTAAGACTGCAAAAAGACATCTTTAAAGAGGAGACAGTAGGTAGTAGTTCTTCGACTCTAAGTCGGGAACCAACAGTAGAGAAAAGTGTCAGACTTCGTCACACGAAACTTTCTGCATTTCTCAAACCTTTGGAACAAGGTTGGAGTGTGATTTGATAGCAGATTTTTTTGCTTTTATTGCTAAAAATTTTGTTGTGGGCTAGGGCTGTGTTCTCGGCTGCATTGTCTTACATAAACGATCAACTGTCAAGTGACATCTGAATAGTTAAGTTCGACCTCACAGCTTCTACAGAAAACCCTGTAAGGTAATCGCCACTCCACCTTATTTACTTACTTGGGTGATGATAAATTCCTCAAAATAGCAATCCCCTTTAGTAAGTTCGGTCCTTTAAAAACTGTCAGCAGTCTTCTAAGCTTAAACAGAGGGTCAGGATTAGAATCAAAGACTCATCGTTGCAGGGCCTTGATGTCGATACATGCGGCAGCTATCTTAAAAGTCCATTGCTCTAATTTTTTACTGGGTTGATCGCTTTTATTTGTTGTTCTTTCAAAATTTGTCAACTTAAGCAGGACCGAATATAGTGTGAAAAAATGTTCTGTCTCAGTTCCGTAGAGCTAGCAGGGGGTTTGCAAGAGTGGTCCGCTTTACTTCTGATGCGGCCTCTAGATGAAGCTATTTACTATCCCAAACCTACACCTTACTGCTCGATTAATAGATATTGACTGAAGCATTTTATGTAGGTATATTTTTCGTCTTGCACCCGTCAACCTTGAAACCCATTTTAACCGCTTATGGTTTCATACTCCCAAGCACAATGAAGTCTGCCCGATTCACGTCATATTCATTGTTCGAAAGACTGTTGGAAGATCGTACTTTGTTTAAGCCAAATCAAGGCGATGACAGCGAATCGCCTAGTTTTAACCCATTTATGACATCGACATTTGGTTGAACTTTCGTTGATCCAGAGAACAGCAAGCCCTCTTTTGAATATTGAAAAATATTTCGCATTGTCAGACATTCTATCGTAAGGAATATCCTACGAGAAGAATTCCTATTTTGGCATTTAATTCGTCCAAGGCGATACGTAGGAAGGCGCACAGCGTCTTTCCCTTATTTGGAATGCCGAGCTACCCTTATGAGGCCTCATTCAATATGTGTAGTTCCACTCCAAGACAAAATCACTGAACTCAGGACAACGTTCGAACCACATTCCGCATGTAAAACTCACTTCCTGATGGTTCGACGACTCCTCAGCTTAACTGCGAAAAAAAAAATTCCAGCCATCACTTTACATCCCTCACAAGAAGACAACGTAAGACAAAAAGAAAGCTGAAAAAAAAAAAATTGAGATCTGCTGCAGCAAGCAGCCTCTGCTCTCCATAATTACTTCCTATTATTCCACTGAACACTGGCAGCGTTCTTAGCTAGTTCCATCCCTCTCTGTCTCTCTGTGTGCAAAATAGTTTTCAAAATGCTACATCTTGTTCCTGTTCCCCTGGCAAACAGCGAGTCGTCCTTTTCCTCTCATCGTAGTCCCTCGCCCATTAAAGTGTCAAGTGCGGAGAGGACTTTGCTCGACTGAAATTTCAATATCGAATCATGACTGCCATAACACTATCTTCCGCAACCGCAAGCACTACACCATCACCATCATCATCATCATCGGGTATTCATGGCATAATTATAATCTTAAAATCTGGGCACACTTAATATTCCGCTCATTCACCCATGGCGAGAGATTTGCCACCCCCAGTCTGCCGCGGCCGACCACCCCACCGCTCACATCACATATCTAAAATATGTAAAATTATGACATCAAGTATTCAGTCACACGAATCATTTTTGCGGCGCAGATATTCGCCGCAAAAAGGACGAAGGAACGTAGAATAAAAAAAGAAATTAAGTTTTCCCTCTAATTCGTGTGTGTGTGTGTGTGTGTTTGATGTACTTACAGTGGTGGCACAAGCGTACAAAGTGGACGTCGAAGTGCTATCAGCTTCGAGGGGCTGCACCGCCATCCTGCGATGTGTCGTGCCAACCTTTGTCAAGGAACTAGTTCGAGTGGTCTCCTGGGTTCATGAACCAGCAATCTACATCTACCCATCGTTGCAAGGAGGTACGTATATATGCTACTTAGTTGTTATTATAGCTGCTACTGTCGTTGTTGTTGTTGGTCCTGCCTGTGGACCGTGTGTGTGCGTTTATCTGCTAACTGCAAGTCCTGGCTTTTTATTGCAAATATCAAATGAGGACCATTCATCTATTTTATCCTGTTAATAAATTAATACCAGCAATAAACACGGTTTAGTCCGGAACACACAGGCCAAGGACCAACAACAACCGTCTATTGTGTGCTCGCTGTATCCTGTAACCCTCTGTGTGCGTTTGCTGAGGATTTGTTACTAATGGAGACGATTTACTAAATATATTCCACAGATGGCAAGTTCCATTTATTGCCCACCGGCGAATTGCTCATACATAACCTACAGGATAGTGATGAATCACAATCGTTTCGGTGCCGGAGCATGCACCGGCTTACTAGACAGGTTGTGGTTAGCACACCAACCAGGCTCCGGATTAATGGTAAGTAACTTTAATCATAAATGTGAATATGTATGGTATTTGTGCTTGCACTCTCGTCTGCCGCAGGACTGTCTCCACAGAAACCAGCTACAGTTTAGATTGCAAGCGATTATATGCAGTTGCTGGTTTCTGGAATTTTATCTATGTGTTTGTGCTTTCCCCCCCGAATAATAAATTCAAAAACCAGGTCAACCACATACGCGTATGCTAGCTGGTCCTGCCCTGCCGGGGGTGGCCTTACTTAGCATAATTATTTGCTGGAGGCAGAGCTCCTTTCTAAAGGTCAATTCCCTCTTGGTCATCGAATTGATACAGATGGGTGATTTCTTGTGATCATTAAGGAGCTTCGTTGGAAATTCATCCATCTAACTGGTTTCTATCAACTGGAGCGGTTAAATCAAACCAACACTGGCCAAATCAGCTCATAACATAATCACATCAGTGATTTTATTCCGCTCGAGTTGTGCGCGTTTCCTTTGAGGGGGGGAAGAAAAGAAGGATACTCGGTATAGTTTGTAACATATTGATTGATTTCGTGAGTTGAATGCATGTTTCTTCCGGTCGTTGGTATCGTCGATTTGTGTCTTTGTGTAGTCGACTTGCGATTAATAGACAACAATAATCGGCTTTAAATGAACCACAAACATTGGAAATATATAACACGCGTCCCACAACGGAAGGATCTTTCCATACATCGGGGCAAATATTACGTGAAAAAAAAGCTCGCTCCGTTTGATAAATGGGCCTCGGGAAAAATGAATAAAATAAACAAATATCGGTTACTTTTTTATATTCTGCAGTCCAGACGAATCGTTTGAAGCTTATTAACGCGAAGTTAGAACATTTATTTAGATTTATAGGCCTCAGCAGGTGCGGTACGGTTTAATTTGCATTATTTGCGGCTTACAGATCCTACAGGCGAACAAAATCCCACAATATAACCAGAGCCTTGTGCAAACATTTTAATGAATAAAGTTATCAAATCAGTGTCTCTATTGAATGGTTTTAACGGCTTTTAGGTATAAACGTGCTAGTGCAAATTTATCGCCTGAACGTCTGTGTACAGCTTCTATTTACTTGAGTTACTGACAGAGACAACAACATACCGGAGTCATTATATTCCACAAGTAGACACCTCCCATTTAGTAGTGTTACACTTTTGTCGAAGTGTTTCTATCTTGGCTAGATGCTGAGCCTTTCAGATCCTAAGGGACTGACTTAGGGATGTCACATTTGATCTTCTTCGCTTCAGTAGTACTTCATGACTTTTTTTATTACTCGTATACCATACGTTGGGGAGATTTCTTATTGCGAGTGTTTGCCAATTCGACTTTCAACACTGTTTTCGTCAAGAGACTCTTTTGTTTTAGAAGTTGCTTTATCAGTGCTGTTATACTAATCTATGGTTGTTCAATTTTGGTTCAGATGCATCCATTCCATGATCTTCTTTCTGTTTCTGATGGACATACTGTACAGCCTGACCTTTTGAGCAGTGAACCCAACTTGAGGGCTTGATGCATCACCTGGTTCTTTTGACGATGCGTTACCAGGAAGAGATTTTCAACTTTTGTCTGGTCCTCTAGCCAAATGAATTTTAGAAAATGTATGCTCTCAGGGTTGCCAGGGCACTCATTCCGTAACTTTTCAAACGAATATCGTCGAAACGACAGACATCCAAAACTAGCGACTAAGTGCAAAAATTACGTGTTTGAGAGCTTAACTCTGTTCATTTCCCACAATTGTAATGAAAGCTGATGATAGTGTTAAAAATTCGGGCAGATAATTACTTATTATGGTCATCAAAGTTGCAAAAGCTTTAAAAGGAATTTGCCCCCAGGTGTACTGAACTGATTGCTGATCTGACAGACATTATTTGCCTGTTATATATATTTTTATTTATATTTTTGTTAAGTTTCTCGAAACACTTGCCATGTTGAACATACCTTAAGTAAGACAACAGAGCAACACTTTCAATAGGTGTACAAACTGTAACATCTTCTATATGAATACATTTTGTAGCGTGATCCAACATACGAGTCAGTTTTGAGAAATCCTTGCAAAAAATCCTTTTATTTTTGACCGTCCTACACCAGCAAACTAGGCTATTCCCTTTTTGTTCACGGCGGATTCCCCGGAAGAAGATTTTGTTTGCCTGCGAGCTCATCAATCCCAGACGATACACATTTCTTGTGAAATGGTTGACTTGGCAATATATGTATAACGGTGCCTGCGATTCGACAAAAATCACGCTAAAGAAAAAAATGCGAGGATCTAGAAGAAGAAAATGCGAATGCATAAAAGCGGATTAGGTATGCAATCTACCTAGGGGACGTTTTACAATTTTATGATTCATATTCATATTCATCTGCAAATAATTTTGAGTGTCAAAATGCGTTTTTCTTATATACAAAAGCTGCCTCTCTACCACACAAATAAATTTCTTATGTAATAGTACCTCGAATTAAGTGGCGAAATTTGGGAATTTCTCTCTTCACATTTTTAGTAGCATTTTTGGAAATAAGCCCAAGCACTGCGCCATCGCATATTAGGCCTCATAATACTTGCGTTTTTACTTGAAACAGTAATCTTGGTCAAAAAATGGAATTGTATCGTGAACATTTCAATGATTTTCTATCATTTTTGAAGTTGATTTAACCAACTACAGTGTGCCGATCAATTAGCCATGACTGTTGAAACACCATCTAGAGCCAGTGTTTCGCAATTAAATCGTGGTCGCACGGTCAAGCGTTTCCAGATTTTGAAGACAGTTTTCTCCCTTTTTTTTATCAGCAAAGGCAATTATTCGTTAAGTACATATGATACATTTTTACTGCTTCAAATTTCCATATTCATAGCGCTGTATGAGCTTCCCTGACATCAGAACGACCAGATATAGGCGAGACATTTGGACCTAAGAGAGTGGGCCACAAGCTTTTCGATGCCGAAATAAGGCAGCACAATTTCCACTGAATTTAAACCTCAGTCAGGAAGAAAAACGTGACAACATTGGTGGGGAGTTATACAAGTTGAAATCAGTTCGGGACGGAGAATAACTTCTCAAAAAAAAAAAACTCTCTTTTTTAATTCGACTCATATACAGTCGATTGTTGTTAAGTTTCGCCTTTCGCGTTCATATGCACAGATCCATAATTCGACACCTGTCACGGTTCTATGAATGTCTGTTCAACGCGATGGAGTTTTTTCAACAATTACCGTCACCAATCGACACGAGCTTCTTTTTGAAAGATTGTCAAATGATGCGATATCAACGCGAAGAAATCTTTTTGACAGCCATAATGTTCATGTAATGTATGCGAGTGGAACTAATGTCCAAGCATGTCCCAATCAAAATGTTTGTGATGATGACATGATGATCTTGCAACATAAGTAACACAACAACCGATTTTGGACGACATTTTGATATTTTGTCTGATAGAAAGGAAAACATTTCAACTTCAAACTTTTATACAATTCAGTTAACTTATCCTTGTATATTATCCATATTTTTGTATTAAATTTATATTTTAAGCTCATGCACAAGCTTATGCACAAAAAGGACTTACATTTCTTAATTTTTTCATATGAAAATAAATGCA
Organism: Cheilosia variabilis; assembly: GCA_951230905.1. Taxonomy (NCBI): domain Eukaryota; kingdom Metazoa; phylum Arthropoda; class Insecta; order Diptera; family Syrphidae; genus Cheilosia; species Cheilosia variabilis. The sequence goes on along the minus strand of OX579678.1, from coordinate 17,023,109 downwards.
AAGTTGACTTAACGAATAATTATATATATATGACATCCAGGGAGCGTTTGACAATACCTCCTTCGATGCCATAAAGAAAGCTATGATAAGGAAAGGCATTGCCCCATTAATCATAAAATGGGTTCTAAATATGTTAGAAAGCAGAATCATTTATCTGGCGTACGGAGGGGTCACAAAAGACAGTAAAGGCCACTAGGGGCTGTCCTCAAGGAGGAGTACTTTCTCCTCTACTGTGGACTTTAGTCATAGATGTACTCCTAGACCACCTCACACAATCGGGGTACATAATACAAGGATATGCAGATGATCTAGTAATCACTGTTAGGGGCAAGCATGACTCCACGATATCGGAGATCATGCAAAGGGCCCTAAACTTAACCTACAAATGGTGTCAGAACAAAGGATTGACCATAAATCCATCAAAAACAGTCATGATACCATTCTCAAGAAAGAGAAAACTAGAAGTGAAACCGATCAAGCTGAATAACGCAGTCATTGACTTTTCAAGAGAGGTAAAATATCTAGGAGTAATCCTAGACAAGACTTTCACCTGGAATTCACACCTTGATCAAGTCACCAAAAAGGCGACAAAGGCAATTTTTATGTGCCACCGTCTTTTCGGCAAAACCTGGGGCTTAAAACCAAAAATGATCTATTGGTCATACAACACGATCATTAAACCAATGATCACCTATGCAGCGATATTATGGTGGCCAAAAACCGAACAAATAACGGCACAAAAAAAATTAAACAAGATATATCGCTTAGCATGCGTTGGTATAACGGGGGCAATGAAAACTTGTCCAACTGCAGCCATAGGGGCAATGCTCAGCCTTCTGCCTTTACATTTAGCTGTAAAGAAGGAAGCTGGCCTCAGTGCCCTCAGGCTCCCTAATATATCAAATCTTAAAGCAGGAAACCTCACAGGACACCTTCGGGTACTACAAATGCTCCAAAATGATCCTGTGATCAAGGTATCAAATACCATGCTTAAAAAGCTGCGCTTCTCCAGAAAATTTAAGATAGTCATATCTGACAGGAACACATGGAGAACAAACCAATTCGTAATACCATCGGGATCACAAATCTGGTACACCGACGGTTCGAAGATGGAAGATGATGCCACCGGGGCTGGGGTCTATGGGCCTAGGTTCCAAAGAGCTATAGCACTGGGAAAATCACCAGACATCTTTCAAGCGGAGGTACACGCCATAGAGATATGTGTCCGAGAATGCTTACGAAGGCGCACTAAAGGTGCCCGCATATACATTCTATCAGACAGCCAAGCAGCTCTTAAGGCCCTAAGATCATACTCGAAGTCGGTCAAAGTTGGTTTGGGAATGTCTTAATCTCCTCGAAGATCTGGCCAAGGACAATACGGTCACCGTTGCTTGGATACCAGGTCATGAGGGATTTGATGGCAATGAACGAGCGGATTGTCTGGCGAGAAGAGGCGCATCACGCCTGCTCACTGGTCCTGAACCCTACTTTGGGCTACCTTTGAGTTACGTACACTCAAAATTCAGGAAATGGGAAGATGATCACCTTGCCGAATACTGGACGAAATCCAAAGGACAGAGACAAGCAAAAAGATTCATAAGACCAGCTCGTAGTAAAGCAAAAAAGTTACTCGAGCTAAACAAAGAAGACCTAAGGATACTAACGGGTTTTCTTACTGGGCACTGGCCACTAAGATACCACCTCAAAAAGTTGGGACTATCCGCCGATGACTCCTGTCGGCTATGCGGAGAGGAGGAAGAGACAACGGAACATATACTCTGCGAATGCCCTGCAGTGGCAAGGGGCAGAACGATCCATATGCAAGAGGCATTTCTAAGTCCTGCCGATATAGAAAACATGGAACCAAGAAGGGTACTGAGGTTTATAAAGAGCCTCAACAGCTCCCTGGGTTAAACATTAGAGGCCAACACAATAGATCTCTTCTGGTCGCAGTGTACAGGGCCTATTACTTACAATACAATACAATACAATACAATACAAATCATATGTACTTATATCTCTTATACAGATTGCGCTCAAGGTCTGTCCTTTGTTGAGGCCAAATCGTCCCCAATCTTACAAGAGAACTTCTCGGCCCATCAGGAGCTCTACCCACATCGAAATAGACATCATTTACGCCAGCACCTGGCCATCTCCATATGTACCCATCCAAGTGAAAACCAAAAATGTTGACCTCCTTAAACGCTTCAAGTAAATAGGACACTATATCTTGCTGAAATTTATAAATCACCCTCGTGGTTGTGCATCTGTTTGCCTTCGTTGATATACCCATACTTAGATTCATCATCATTATTTTCGATCCGATTTCAAGAACCCACTTTGTACTATTCCTGTTTACTTTCAACCATTTTTGGTAAGGATTTATGCTGGTGAAACGTTTCATATTTCAACATTTCGGCTTAAATAGAATTCTCGTTTCCTTCGTATCCAGAAGTCAGAAGGGGACAAGTTGCGCGCTGTATCCCTGTGCATGCTCGACTTTAAGTCGACAATATTAAATTACTCCTCCTGACATAGAGAGGGAGGGGTAAGCGGAAAGGACCCGACTAGCCAAGTGCCAGTAAAGCAATTCCACTCTTGCATTGAATAATTGCAGTGTGGTCATGTTAAATGTTTGCGCAACACTCGAAAACTACATTTCCCTATCTATTCGAGTATTAATTGTATGCGAGCACTTGGGAGATAGCCTCTCTGCTATTCTACCGCACGTTCGCTTGTCGTACCTCGTGTCACAAGAGATTTTCCTATACAAAACGTTGTTTTCGTAGGGCGCGTGCTTACCGCCCCCGGGCCTGTTATGATGCATTGTCTCTTGACAATTGGTATGTGTTTCTCTGCAATCTGGAGTGGATATATGCCAAATGTATTCTGTTAAGGACTCACCGGTATTAGCGTGGAGGTATCTCTGTTACATAATGAGTGATGCATAAATCCATAAAGTCGTGATATATTGTTGACTGTTTTTGTTTGTGTGTTTTTTTATAGCGCATCGTGGGATTGTATCACCTAGCGTGGTGGAACACACTTCACACGTAGCCGTGTCCCAGGATGAAGGTGCTGTCTTGCTGTGTGTGGCGCAGGGATGTCCATCGCCCGAGTATAGGTGAGTTTCATTTTTCTTTGGCAATATTATCTAAGCGTTTGTCATTTATCCAGTTGGATCTCGTACTATTGTTATAAACTCAAGATCAATAATAAGATCATGTAGGCAAAGTAAAAAACACCCATTATTCCCATAATTCAATATTTGGCGTATGTTTATTACAACAAAAGCCATTTGAGTTGAATTTTACATGTAAAGAAACTTGATTTGAACTTTAAAACTGTGATAAGTGTTATATTTTGCTGCGCAAGCGGTGAAGTGTGAACGATGAATAATGGAGGACAAAAGGCAAAATAAAGAAGAAAAATGGCGACGCAAATCGCACTGAGCACACCCACCTCGCAAAAACGCCATATTTCCAGATATCAAATGGAAGTCAAAAAGTGTCGGTTGGAAAGTTGGTGGGTGTGTTCAGGCAAGTTGTTACTTATACAGCGTTCAAAATAACAGAAATTTATTGAAGATTTAAAAGTATAGCTCGATTTGATGATTTTATTTGACTTACAACTTTCTTAAATCGGGGATTTATTTAAATTTTTTTGTCTACGTTTTTTTTTTACTTAGACCTATTTAGCTCTTATATGTCACAGAGCAACTTTTAATACACATACACCTTTCTAAAAATGTAATCCAAGCAATTAATATGCACAGACAAATTTGCGATTCATTTAGTCACTTAAAATTCAGAAATAGAGCAGACAAATTACGATTTTCTTCAAAATATGTACTAAAATATTCACAATATCAAACGAAATGCTTTTTAGAAAATTATTTAAGAGGCTATTCAAAGTGCAGATAGCCATACCTAAGCTGAAGTAAGTGAATTCAGTAGCAAACTAATATTTTCTACCTTAAACGACTCTGATTTATAGAAGCGCTACTATTTGTATTCGCCTTTCATCTGATTTCCCTGAGATTATTTTTTTATTGAAAACAATTCTGTCGTCAACCTGATGAAAGCTTTTAAATTCAATATCGAGAAGACATTAATTAAAATTCAATCGCTCTCGCACTCGTTCACTCCCCGTACCCGTGCCCATGCCCATAAACATGGTTAGCACAAGAGCTCTTCTGTGCAATCAAAATATACTTAAAAATGAAATCCACGGTGACAGGTGCATCGATGGGTTGGTATACAGTTAACACACATCCTGTACCATTACCCAAAACCGTTTAATCCAATCGAAGTAGGCAAAAAAATTAAAAAAATCTCCTATATTGACAAACGTTTTGATCCTTTGGAACTGAGCCAGAATACTAAATTGCTGGGAGTGACAGTGGGCACAGAAAAGCTCCGATGAGGAATAGTAATAAAATTAATAATACACACAGCGTTACCATTTGTACTACATTATGTAGTACTATGCTACATATTTGCTGGATTTTTCAACGCCGTACTACATACTACATCGTTACCTAATGTACTACATTTCTTAAGATCCGTCTAACCATTTTACTTTTTTACGAACAATAGTTCGAATTTTGCCCCTTTTGCTTTTATAACTAAATAAATAGATTTAAAAACTTGGCATAGTGCAAATCTTCAACTCGCACACAAAGATATCGTAAGTAATGGGAAAACCAATTTTCGTGGGTCGAATGTAGGTCTGGCAAACGCTTTTGTCGCGCTTGTCAGAAGTCATTTGTTTGCAATATGACTTTGCTTGTCAGGCAAGAACTCTTACCCATACACATTTCCAATTATAATAGTGCAAAACAACTCCAAGTGTGTCCGACTGTTTTAGAAACATAACATATTTCGTTTGTTATACTACTTAATTTAAATTTCAATAAAAAAAAACAGGTACCTACTAAATTTTTTTTGAAAATGCTACATTTTGTTGGCTAACGTACTACATTTGCTAAAGATTTTAGTGGCAACGCTGAATACACACATTTCGTCAAGCCTCACACGCCCATGCACACAAACACCGATATCCTTCACCTGTGCTCTATATATTTAATTCAATAAGCGTACGTGCCCTCGCCATACAAAAACTCCCTCATTCTCAAATGTTCGCTTTTGCGACTAATTTCATAGCCAGGCCGATACAACTAGCCGAGGGCAGTCCTATGAATGAATATGAGATGAAAGTGCATGACGGGATAGGCAAATAAAAAAATAAAGAAAAATGCGAAAACAGATCCGATATGGATTGTATTTATTGAAGCGATTGATTAACCTGGAGCTGGACTGGAATTATGTTTCTTTTGTTTCGTTTTCTCTCCCGTGATATATATATATTGACACGAAATAAATTAAAATAAAAAAATGGGGACAAAATGGGTCGCAAAGCTGCCCTGCGCAGCTTGAATATCAATCGAAACACCCAAATAGAATATGTATGACAATTTTTGTGTTGAAAAATTCTTTTGCAATTTATGTTTTTTTTTATGGTACTCTAAGTGGAATCTATTTCATATTTTCATTTATTTTATCGATAACCAATGGCAACCAGATGATGATAAAAAAGATAAAAAAAAGGAAAAAAAAATTAAATTGATATCCTTCATCACAACTGTGGCTGTCATTTCAATTTAATTGAATTATGCAAATTGTTCGCAAGTCATAAGAGTGAATCAATTACAGTGTAACTTGGGTGTAACTTACTTCAACGGGGAGTGGCAAAATGTACGTAAGTGTTTTTTTTTAGTAGACTTGTCATTATAATAACAAAACTGGAGTTTTGATACATAGCACAAGTGTGTAACCTGTGGCATATTTCAACAACTCACAAATTTGCCTTAACAAGCATTATTTTTTAACAAAATTGTAGGCTCTTAGGAAACGACACTTAATTTGTCCTTAAATTAAAAATTATTTAATGTCATCAAATTAGTTTTAATTTTTTTGTTTAAATTGTCGAGTGCGTACTGCACGAAACTCCATTTGAGATTCTTTATCAATTTTACTTGATTATAGCATTTTCAATCTCACTTGTTACTTGAGGTTTACGTGATCGAAACTCAATCGCTTGTCACAATTTTTAACTACATACCGCGAAATTTGTAAATTGTAGGTATATTTTTGCTGCTGCCTAAAAAAAATTCTATAAGAAATTTCACAGAAAGCTTATGACAATTCTCCGGAAATTCCTGACAATTCATTGACAAAACAATTTTTTGAATGAAACGAGAACTTGACAATTGACAGTTTTTTTTTGTGTAAAATTGTTACACAAGTGTCCATTTAATTATTGATTGTGAATTTGACATTTGTGCAGTTCTCAGTTTACAAAGCGTCATCTTTGCAAACATTCGTGGCGAAATCATCGCTCGAGATGCTCGAAAAAGTGAAAAACGCAGCAGAAAGGAAACATTTTGCTTTGGTCAACAGAGGCCGCCACTTGATTGAAGTTGTATTCAAAAACTAATGCAAATAAATTCTAAAGAACCACAACAAATAAAAAAATATGGAAATCTGTTGTTTTTTTTAAAGTTGTTCACATACCGACATAAAAGATGGCGCCCCGGATACTTTTATGGAACAGTCCTCAGATGTTGATTGCATTAAAGACGTTCAACTATTATTTAGCAAGTCTGACGGCTGACTGACTTGGTGTATCTCAGTTTTGATTGGCTTAGATCGATCATATGAACAGCTGTTTCAGTTGAAGTTTATTGAGGGGTAGCCGACGAATCTAGTTAAGAAATTCGAGACTGAGTACCTACCAAGTTGACAGTTCGTATATGTGGTTCATATAGGAAAAGTGACGTTCCCGACCAACCTAGTTTTTTCGTTCAAACTTCTCTTTCGTATCGCTTGATTTAAAGGGAAAAGGCAATTACACATTATTGGCGCAAAAGTAATTTTGAGTATTTTTTTTCTTTTGCATTCCAAACCAAATTTTGTGGGTTATAAGCATTAACTTGATCACAAACTTGTAGTTGTGGATTACAAGTCTGATTTTTACTTGTGGTTTGGTAAAAAATAAGCCACTGGCATGTTGAGCTACAGAGCAAACATTTCAGGTCCAAACAGAGTACCTAAAGTCGTTTTTTCAATGCCCATAAAATTTATGTGAACCATAGAGTTTTAGGAATCTGAACCAAGACTTTCAAATGGCTGTCCAATCAGTAATTTTCTGAAAATATTTAGTTCACGATAACCATGATACCAATGGGCTGTCCTTCAGCTTCGTGTAGAATGCGGGTAGTTCTGCAGTTAAAAAAAAAACCTTAGACCATTTTCCGAAATATCTAATAAAAATACTTGTGAAACTTTTAAATGATTAAGGCTGAGGCTGAGTTTATCGGTTTTTAAGGGCTTTGCAAAATTCTCTTAAAAAATGTACCTTCCTCATATAATATAAAAAGACAGTGAGAGCCAAGAGTCAGCGAGTTCCAGTGAGCTCTTCAAAGATCTCCTCGGTCGCTCACAAAACAAATCTTTAAAAGAAAATTGAAATGAATCACATGTTTCGGACGTTTTTCTTATGAGTTTTAATCAGTCCTGTTTAAAATTTCGGACAGGAATCCAAGAGGTCTACCAAAATTGTTCAAATAATTTAATTTCTCGTCAAACGCCCTGTCTTCTCCTCACCCTGTGTTTTGAAAAATTGCAGCAGCACCTTTCTGTTTTGCAACAACTCTCTGTTTAAAAAAAAAAATACCGAATTCGGGTCTTCAAAGTCGGATCAACTCCTTGCATTGTCTAAGGTCACCCGTATCTTACGTCCCACAACTCTCACCTCGTTGACTCCTTTAATTTAGCCGTACCCTTGCTAAACATCCGCATACACATGAAGATAGAGCAATCATTGTCTAAGAAAAAAATTGTGCATTGTGCGTTTACAACTGTGGCTTACTCGCATTGCAAGAAATTTACAGCTTTGTTTCAATTTCGCAAATAATTGCGGATGCGGTCATGTGTCATTTGCAGGAGGGTGTTTGCTCGTGTCCTTTATGAAGCACGTGTGCTTAAGTACACCTCCGCACCAGCAATGCCACAGCCAGACCAACACCGAAAGCACCGTCGCCGTATATGATCTCGTCTCTTATTTATTTGTCTCGCACCGTGGTGGTGTACGAGTAGTGAACCAAGTGTTGAACAAATGGCTTTTATTACATTGGCAAGATGTTTTATTAAAATTTGTGGAGACATCTCTGCCTGTGTGTGTTCAAATCTACGAACGTGTGCTAGCTAGGTAATTATGAATATTTCTTGTTATGGATACGAACAGAGGTACTCCTACTGCATGAGAGTGAGGGAATTTTTCGGAAAATGTTTGGCAATAATTGTAAGATACACCCGCTGAGGGTAATGGATGCGGATATACACGAAGTTATTAATCCCCAGGGTTGAGTCTTATCAAATTTTATATTTCATATGCGAGACATTTATTATGGTGTAGTCGGTTTCGGTGGTGTATGGTGTAACGCCACACAGTCGTGTATGCGATTGGGATGATAGAGGGCCATGCGAAAATATGCTGAACCCTTATACGGTTTGTTGATTAATTATAATGGAGGATGTGTCGGTGCTGAGGGTTATGTGTTTTAATCAATTTTGAAGGACGAAGGTACTAATTTGTGTTTGCGTGCAAACAAATGAGTAATGAGCGGTAAGGAGCAGCGTGGTGGCGGTTTAATTAAATGAGCAACACGTTAATTTCGCAGGCGCCGAATAAGTTATCGTAGGAAAGTGATGAAAATTAAGAATTTTACCGTATTCATAAGAGAATTTGGTTCCAAGAAAGAGGGAGTGAGCCAAAATGTGTCCAGTCAACCCGACTAACATAGGAGCCGTTCCTGCATGCTGGACCTCCGCGCATTCGCTCTGTGTGATGGCACAGAATCGAAATGATATGTAACCTAAAGGTTTTATTGGTCCCGTGCACTCGTGAAGGTGGATATGTTATAGTCGATTTGTTTTGGCGCGGGAAACTCGCCTGCATCTTTGTAAATATTAACCAGCCTCGCATAGATATTCTCTGAGTCCTTTTGGTTGTTCAGCGAAACCCTCGTCTTATTGCCACGCAATAAATAAAGATGATTCTGCTTTTTAAGTAAGGACGGGCTGATTTTTATTAACGTATTAACGAAATTCTTCTTTTATTATTGGAAGGGCCCATTTTTGTCACTGTAAAATTGTCCGTCGAAGCTGCCCTTGGTGGCACGGACACGAGTGGTACAAATAATGACATTGCCACATATATTCGGCTGAATTTGGTCGATGGCATTAGCTACGTCGGCTTTAAGGGTTTTGTCCGATTGCGGCTTATTGCCAGAGATCGGCGACTTCTGGAAACCCGACAAGGAAACGTCTTGTAAGTTGGGCGCAACTCGCGCCACGTTTGACGAAAACACATTTTAATAGTTGTAAAGTTTCATCCTTTAAACGCGCTGCTCAATCGTATAACTTTGGCATCATTGACTGAATAATAAACACTGGATTTGACAGACGCCACCAAAACAAAATGGCCGACAGAAAAAAGGCTTCCAAAATCGACCCGTCCCAATTGAAAATCACTTTGGCTTCCGGGAAGGTTGTTTTAACAAAAGTAAAGCTGATTTTAAAAATAAATTCTCACCCATATTGAGCCGTTTCGCTAGCGAAGTTTGTCTGATTTGACAGCTATTTTCACTAAACCAATAAGTACCTACACCCAAGCTATTGCATGCCTCTCCAACTACAACTTGCCGAGGGACACCTTTTCAAGAAAAAAATCTCCCCACAGACGCGTTTTTGCTGCAAAAAAGCCGTAAATGTCGTGCTACAGCCATTAACATCGTTTCGGCATATACACGACTAATCCAGTCGCTAAAATGTCCGTCAAACTTGCCTGCCACTAAAACATACATTCTCCTTTTATTGCCAGCTGATGGTGGTAAATTCTTCAAACAAGCTCGTTACCCAGTGCAGTACTTTTGGGTGAATAAACGTCTCCGCGGACGTGACTCCTCATTGAATGGTTAAAGAGTTATTGCCGAAAGATTTTGGTACGAATCAATTTTTACGACACATTCCTGAACCTCTCATCTCCATAGTTAAGCCATAAACATATGTTGTGGTGGCATCCACGTCCTTCGCATGGGACCCAATCGATCGAAAATTTAAATAAAAGCATTTAAAACGTAAACTCATATTTCGAAGGACCACCATCGCATCAGCGTTGTCGTTTTCTCAAGCGGGACGTCTCTGTGTGTGGGTGACACCTGACACGTATAAGTATATTCCCAATTTTTCGCCACCCAGCTTCCTCGTTTCGAGTCATTGACGAGCGAATTGATGAATACGCCATTCGGTGTGCACACAATTTTAAAGGATTCCTGCCTGATCCGGAATAACACACACAGACACTGGTGTGCGGTTCATGTGTGGGAGATGATATAAAAGTATCCCGTCATTCTCAATCCGCTCGTATAAATTTATGCAGCGTTAAATTATATGTTTTATATATTTTTTTCATTCCCCTTGCCGCTTCGTCATCTTCTTCATTCAAGTCCTCGAAAAGAAATTCGGTTTGGGTGATGGTGTCACCCGAGTTGAGGGATACCCGACCAAAGTAGATCACTATCTACAGAAATGTGTCCTCTGTTGCTGCATACGTGTGCACACGTATATTAGTTGTGTTGATGTTTATATTTTTGCCGTCCTTGTTTTTTAATGTGAACCAAAATCAAAACAGCAGCAGCAATGAGTATTAGAGTGGCAGCCAAGCAGAGGCCCTGAGTGTGTGGAAACCCGCCTGGGGAAGTCACACATCCTCTTTTCTAACTGCTGCTTCTGCTGTTGCCTGCTTTTACAACTGAAGCCTTTAGCGTAGAATTTCTTTGTCATGTGCAGTCATGTGGTAATGTTGAGGCGTATTACTGATTTCTCTGCTCTTTACATCTCATCTCAGCGATGATATTGTGAGGACACTCGTGCGCTCAGATGGGTGTGTGTGGGTGTGTCTGTCATTACAGCAAAACACATGCAAACAGCGCGGGTGTAGATGAGTGGGCTCAAGCTCGCATCATGATAGCAAACGCCAAATCCAAAGTGTTTAAATATGTAGCAAAGTAAAGTATGTGAATGTCATGGGACAAATAATATTAATGAAAAAAAAAAAAAAAAGAAAGAGAGAGAGAGAGAGAGAGAATGAAATCAACAACTCAACAACGATTTTTAACAAAAGAATGGAGGAACAGGATACAGCAGATGGAGAGCGGGGAACAGCGAACACAAAAAGGCATGACAAAGCGCCCCTATGCCTTTGGCAGAGGCAACTTTAACATCCCACTTCCCATCCGCCTGGTTGATGTTGTAAAACATCCACGGTAGGTACTGATGAAAGTGGGTGTTGGTTGGGATGGACACCTCCACCAGAGGGGGTTGGATGTGGTCTCAGGGGCTTATGTGTAAAATTTCAAACGTGCTGATGCATAACTTCATTTCATGAAGAGCGAGAAACGGGGCACACACAAAATAATGAGCGATATATTTTCGCCTCTTCAATGTTGCCGAAGAATTTCGCTGTCTTCTTTTCGCCAAGCAAATTCCCGCCGCTGTCTCTTATGTCACGAAGTGTGGAGGGGTGGAAAAATGACAATCAGTTCAAAAAAAAAGAAGGAGGAAATGGATCCTAAGTGTATATGTGGAATCAATTTGTATGTGCCGCCCCTTGGGAGGATAATGGAACATCCCCTGCCGTACATTTAATCACTGAAAGATAATTCAATAACATTTTGTGATAGATTTGCAATCAAATTTTGCGTTTATTTCATTTTATCGATGCCGTCGCACCATAAAGCGCGCCAAACGATAAATGAAAAATATTGATTTTGTAAAAATTTATGATCCGATTCCGGATATTCGCGGACTTACTTCTATCGCATGATTAGGCACACCGATGAATGACAGAGTTGCACAGAAAGAGGCGACATTACATGACGAAATTATATTCGGATGCTGACATTTGTGGGGAATGAATTGGCACTCAATTTTAATTGGAACAACTAAATGACGCATAAGGGATAAATTCGCATTCTATTCAATAGGTATTTATTGGTTCTAATTAATGATGAAGTGGCACTCACTTTCATTTTTGAGCTGCATATGGTTTTAAGTTTAAATAAAACAAAAAGGTGTTAATGGGACTTTGATTTTAACTTTGAATCGTGTCATTCCTGTTGACAAATAACTTGCATCGAACGAAAAATTCCTCGAATTAGTTTTGGTCGAGTTTGCGTTGACGGACTTTTGGGGGAGGGAATTTAAGACTGACATTGACGTGATCAGGAAAGTACGCATCAGTGTTCTAAGACGGCTATGGCTTGTAGGACACAAAAGCTTTTTTTCGATTCCAACCCGAACAACGCAGTAGAGGAAGACCACGCCCTATGTGCAGGTGGAAGGGTATCTCAGCTAACTTAGTTGAGGCCCAGGTCCGCGCCGGACTGTAGCGTCACCTAAGTCTCAGGATAAAGGAAGATGAAATTTGAAACATAGGTTAAATAAACGCAGGAATATTATTTTCGACCAAGAGTACCTAACGAATGCTTGAAATCTTCAACCCAATGAATTTCCTAGGACAGCTGAAAGTAGTAAATATTGGCTCTTATTGTGGGGTAGATTAGTTCAGTTTTTATTTAAGTATACGGTGACCATATTTTAGAATTCCATATAATAAACAATGGAAAAAAAAAATAATTTAAAAAAATTGCAATTATTCAGATAGGTACTTTGTAAAAAAAAGACTTAAACAGAACGCATTTTGTAGTACTAGATTATTCTCTTGCTCGTTCAGCTAGTTAGGGCACGTTAGCATTATAGTTTTGTTCATTGAATTTCGGTTTTCTTATTGTTTAAATATATGTTATATTTAATATATATAAATACACAACAAATAATGATCGTTTTCTAAAAAAAGAAAGAATATTTTTTTATATGTTTTTGTATACCTACCTACAAAATAATTCATAATGAACATCGTTTTCAAGTGGAGAATTGTTCATTATTATAATGAACGGATGGTCACCGTAATTTTATACGAGATGCAGCTGCCACGGGAGTTTCTGCAAACTTCAATTCCTTGAAGCAGGATTGCCAGTTTGACAGATTTGTGTCTTTTTTTTAGGTCGGCGGGGGGACTGGGAAACTGGAAATCTTTGGATTTTTAAAATTAAATTTTACTTGTATTTCGTTATATTATCGCTTTAAATGTGTGGGTTATTTTAAAATGCTGTTAAATAATCGATCGATCCTCCAAAGCAATATTTGCCAATGAAAATTATTTGTTCTATTATTTTTGAACTATTTTGTTTTACAAAACAAATCTTTCGAAAAAGGCTATTTCCAGTTTCATTTGGGAAAAGTTTTTTTTTGTAATAGTTCCTTAAGTAATTTTCCGGATTTAAGCACCAACCTGTAAATTTTATAAACAACGATGTCATGAAAGTTGTTTGAGGGCTGTGTAAATTCTTACAAGATGGTTTCGGAACGCAACCTGAGTTGACATTTTGCGTTGTTTTTTTTTTTTGCCGCACACTTTTGCATTCGGAAAACCAATTTCGTTCGCTTTTCACCTTCGAAATTTCTTCTTTTAAGTCGTACATTAAACATATGCTAAAGAAGAATGACAAAAAGTTGAGGTTTTTCTTTTTAAAAAGTAGTCAAATCTAGGGGCTTTACAGATTTATCTGTGGCGAAATATTTTGAATGTTGACCGTCTGGCAACGCTGCCTTGAATTTTCAATTCCACTACTTGGGGGATATTGATTTTCTGAGGATACGTTCCGTGTGAGTTTTCAATTTTTGGGACGAATGGAAGGGATCTACAATTTTATGCCCAGGCCAAGCGGATAATTGAGAAATTATTTCATGACAATTTTGCTCTCGGATGTTTGTCAGCCATTTTCGAAAAATGGCGCAGTGGAAAGAACATCACCCTAAGTTCGTATAAGCTGTATCCCTTTGAAAATACGTTGCCAGAAGATTTAACATATGTTTCCCCACCGCAACCAAGGTCTCAACTAAAAAGTCTCTTTTGTTGCTCGCTTATTTGCCAGCAGTATTCAGTTGCTAGCGCTGCCTTCGTTAAGGAACTCTTATCTTGTGCGAGGACTTCCTCTACCCTCTGACTTCTAGACTACAGACCGGAATATTGAAGTCCATTCGCTTTATGTCATAGAAATCTCAAGTGCCAAATGGGCAGTTTTTGAACTGGGTCAATGTCGCGGTAGGGCTCGTAAAGTCCGTCGTTAAATCGCCTTCTCCAAAACCCGCCAAGGCCAATGGGACCAAAAATCTTACGAAGAAGATACACGCGATTACTATTAGGAGTATGGTTTAAAATGTACAATTTGTACAGAAGGAGGAGTTGATTGGGTTTAAGGTTCTTCTTTGCTATAAATGTGCAGCTTTTCATCCTGCCATCCTGAATGTCGACCGAGCACCATTTTGGCGATTTGCATTATGGCCGACAAGATCGCCTGATTTAACCATTTCAGACTAGGACTTCTGTTTGTGGGGTTTTTCAAAGTCACGAGTCTATAACAATAAGCCTCAAGCTTTCGAGCCCCTCAAAGAGAATATCCGTCAAGAACGTGAGGACCTACTGTTGGAAGTTCGGACAAGAACGATGGAAAGTGGAATTAATCTGTTATGATATAATTTTCTCGACCTAATGATAAAAAACCCAAGACATCAAATAAACATAGTCCAAGAGCAGCACCTAACATTTTCATTTATAAAAAAATGGCATCCAAAGACCATCGGCCGAGAAGTGTTGCACCACCTTGTGCAATGTACTTTGTGACATTCCAAAGACGCAACCCAACTTTGACGGTTCTGACCTTAAATCAACTATCTTTAAACAAGCACTTTTAGACACGCGTGTGTTGCGTAGATCCGCCCGCATAAACTGCGACCTTAAGAGACCTTCTATCGGATTCCCCTCAAAAACGTTTGCTTGAGAGAAAAAAAAGCAATCTCTGCAGTATGCCATTTTTTTGTGCCTTATTTGACCATGAACAAACGGCCAAGACCCAGATGCATTCGAAAGTATAAAATTTTCGCAAATATTTCTCACAGTTCAAATCCCATCGGCACAAATGCGCTTATATGAGAGAAGAATACGTTTTTAATCGAAATGCAAGAGACAACAGGGCCGCCCTTGTCCGTGCACTCAATGTTTTCAGGTTTTATTATTTTTTGCCCTCCCCCGCTAGCAAAACAGAAATAATGGAAATCCCATTTCATCCTTTTAACTGTACGAGGATTGCCATAAAAATGCAGACAAAAGGGTAGATATCTGCACTCCAGTACCCGCCTCCCATCAACAGTATGCTCGTACTCGCATCCGAACGTTAAGAGGAGCAACTCGCGAGCCCGAGCGTACTACCAAACTAACAATAAAAATTCATAATTTAGCTTTTTTTGCAATTCAGATTTAATGGTGTTGGTTAAAGGTGGCGGGGCTTGATGGGGTTTGCTACGTGCGGGTTTGGGTATGGCCGCTCCTTTTCGAGTTGGAGACTAAAAGCCGCGGAAGCTTGCCTCTGTGAATATTAATACCCACTCCCGCTGTGTAACATAACATACGCACAAAAAACTCCATCCCTATACGGGAACGTGACGTGAAGAATCCCCCTGATCCTGCTCACTCACACTCGCCGCCGTATAGTGTCTCCTGTTAATGCGAATCCATAGTTGGGTACAAAAGCAACAATGAGTGGGGAAAAAAGGATGAATCTGCTGATGATGGAGATGTTGATAATAATTATGATGATGAAATATAAGCAGGAACAAAAATTGCAATATAATACAAGCAGACACACACACAACGACAGAATACATACTCATAGAGAGTAATTAATGACAATGATTATGAGTTTTTATCCGTGGTTTGGGAGCAATCCTCGTGGGGGAGGGGGATTTACCACCGCGCGCCGCCATCTGGTATCCAGACCTGCAATGTTGCACTGCTACTATACAATGTACAACTACTGTTACTACTTTTTCCCTTCTCCCAGCAAGGACGAGAATACGTGTTAGTCGTTGTGAACTGACTCTGGTTCGAGAATTCCCGCAAATCATGGCTTGGCTGGATGTTCCACCTACCCCCACCTTCGGTGCCTGCAGTTTTTATTTTATGCCATTTTTCATTTGAATCCTTTACCGCCCGTTCGTCTGCATACTAATTGTGTGGGGAGCTCCTTTAAAGAATTTTCTCGTATTCATTCTTTTTTTTTCCTTGCTGTTTTGTTTTGTTTCTCTGTCCGCATATTTTTATTCGTCATCTACACTACTCTGCATGTGCAGTGTGGCTGCTGGTAGGTATAGGTGTATCCTTGTTTGGTTGGTTATTACCTTTTACGCGAGCGAAAGAACCAACATAAAATTATTGCTATAATTAAAAAACATACACACAGTCGTACGTGAGGATATTGTGTGCGCCTGTAGTGGTGGCTGTAGTTTTAAAGGCCACTCCAGCGCATAATGTATTAAAGGATTAAAATGAATACCTACCACCACCAACAGCTAGCAACGGGGGGCACTGTACGAGTATAATGCCCGTATGTGCGCGCAAAGCCATGCAAATAGTAGGTATAGCGTTTTCACAGCCGTTTGCGAATATTGCGGAAGCTTTATAATAATTTGCGGTCCTCTGAGGGACCATTATCATTTCAAATACGACGGATAGTATACGTTTGAAGTTGGAGTCATTGCGTGATCGTCCTGTCTGCCTAGACGGCGGCGGCGGCCTGTGTAATGTGACTTACAACCGCGTCTGTATGTTGTTCCGCAGACGATTACAAAGGACCGCATTGTTTATTTTCGCTGAATGACTTTGAAGGTGGAAATTCCATTGCGACAATAGACTAAGTAGCTGAAGCAGACCTTATACCTGTTTTTATTAGTCACAGGTCATCGCGTTGGACCGCGGTATTTTTTTAAAACTGACTTGGCAGTTTTGTTACTATAGAAATGGGAGCATTGTTGCATATGGGGACTTTAATTGTCACCAACAGGAACGGTATTTTTTTTTTAATTTCCAGCGACCTATTGTATGGTACGCAACGAGTTCGAAATCGAAAAGTTTACCGTCCCACAAAAACGATGCGTCGTGAGCATTGTTCCCTCATTTTGTAGATTGTTTTAAAATACAGGGTGTTTCGAATCACAATGACATTGGGAACTCATATTTCCGACTTAATTTTGTCGGAAAAACATTTTCACTTCTGACGAAAAAGAACACGAATGTGGACATCGCATTCGTTTCACAAATAAAACTTTTAGGAACGGGTCTGAGAAGTTCGGTTCAAACATTAATTGGAGCTATAGCTATTTCGAAGAACACCAAAATATTTCATCATGATTCATGAAGACCTGCCCACGAATGATTTGCTCTAAACTTCAGAAGTAAATCTTTCGTGCACACGAAAACGTTTGAACGTTTCGTCTTACGGAATACCGACCCTGAATAATTCTGTCAGTTAGTTTTTGGTGTTCTTCAAACACAATATTGATTTTCCCTCTTCAGGAAGTGAGCCTTACAGTCAGCTATCCAATCACCTACCACCATAGATCCCAGATTGAAGCGCCATTTTTGGTGCTTTTATAATGAAAAGGGGAAAACGAAGGACAAAGGGGACAAAAACGAAAATTTAGAAACTCGAATTAAATTAAATTTTCATTACAAACAAATTTCAAAATTTACTCAGTATGAAATGTTCATACGGAACATGAAAGGAAACGGCCCATCGAACGTCTACGAAAGAATTTTTGTCTGAATGCACTCACTTCTTTTGACATTTCGTCTAATCGAAAAAGAAATCATTTCAAATTCAAATTTGGAATGGAAATGTATATTTCACTTTGGGAAAAAAAGAGAACTTTTTTCGAATTTTTTGCCTCTTATGTTAATTAAAGGGGAAAAGAATTTTCAAAGTCTGGGAACACTGCCAGAGAGAGTTCGCTTATAAAAATAAAGGTCTGTCATAAAAGATTGCATTCGGCAATGAATAAGTCTTTCGAAATCGGCTTGGAACGCAAGATACTAACCTTAAGCCGTTTTGTGACTGCCTGGCTCCAAAACTTTTTTCTTAAGATTTAAGCTTTACGAGGGTAGACCGTTCTATCAAGGAGAAGTTTTTTTACCCCTTGAACGGAGCCAAAGCCTTAAGTCGAGGTCAGGGACTTCACTGGCAAAATTGAAAGAAATATATTATATTCGACGGATTATGTAATATCCACAAAGCGTCGGACTAACAAATTTTGCAGCACTTCGTCAACCAGACCTCGAACCAAACCATTAAGCTCATGTGGTAATCAATGCGAGGCAGCCGCATGCAACAACTTCAAATTAAACGCATTCTGAAGGCCCATTTCATAGCCGATCTAGGTTAAAAGCTCAAGTGTCGAACGAGAAAGAGCTGCGACATCATTAAAGAGGTTCCTGAAAGCACTGTTCCCTAGAGAAGAGCTTGTGGTATGGGAATGAATTTGTTTACAGGAAAAAACATTACAGAATATGCCGGAGCACGAAATAAGGGATGTCAACAAAGTGTCGAGCCAGAGAAGGAAAGGGGTAACAAATTCTGCTTAAAAGAAGGGGGCACGCAGCCTCCCAGCTAAAGGAGGTCGAATATTCTTGCGATTGAAATAACACCCCGTTTTATAGGAAACCTATAAGTTTGGTAGAGGAAAGGAAGCCTTGTCACTGAGGCGCAAACCATTTTCACTTCAGCTACTATATTGGAAGCTGGATCAGCTATGTAGAAGCTTACGATCGATAAGGTCACTTGCTTTAAGGGCTCACCAGCACATCTCTTCAAATGCGGAGGTGATATTTTCATGAGGCTCATGATACTACCACTTGCGAGATAATTAAGGAATTCCTCTGGCTTGGTTTAAATGCCGACCTTATAAAGGTACATCAGAAAACTGATGCTACTCTGATTTTTCAAAAGAGATGGGTTCAAATATCTGCAGAGCCCAACTCCAGCCATTTTAATTTCAGGTGCTGACTGCTAAAAAATAAGCTAGTACTGGGTTACCTCTATGAGTTTTTCTAGATTTAGTTTGAAACCAGTATCTTCTTTTCACGACCCAAAGTTTTAGATGGCAAGAAAGACCCAACCTTCCATTTAAGGAGCAAGCCATGCCAACACTTGGTGGCTTAGTGGTTTTGCTCTTTGAGGGTTGAACCTAGAACCTTTTGCTCAGGAATTCAACTCGATACCTCGTTAAGAACTTTACGGCAGGCTTTACATTCGAGTTCTTGTAATATACCTGTTCCGAACTGAGGCGAGTTGGAAAACTAAGATGTGCTAGGGTTTTCCTTAGCAAGTCGAATTGTTCAAGGATATATACCTTGACAGTACCTTTATTGCATAATAGGTGCTTGGCAACCGATGATTAGAAAAAAAAGAGCTCGTTAGGTGAACGTTATAAAAACTTTATTTCAGGTTTACTTGGCGATCTAATGGCGAGTGATCAGATTTTCTATACAGACCATTGAAGTAATCTCGGTGCTCTATATATGTATTACAAACAGCTGTTGTGTACATTGTGTCAATGACCCTTACCATAATTTGTAATTGGTTATACAAGTGCCCAACTTATCTCTTTTCCCCTACAATTTACTACATCGATACATTATTTCATTAATACCCCATATTTAGGGACTATAGTAAGAGTGCAACGCAACTATTTTTTGTTTTACTTGCTGCATTACAAGACAAATGCAAATTAGTTCGAGCGTACCACTCGATTTGCTTAAGCCATCGCTTACTCTTGGACAGAGGCAGCTCTTTGTCTTGAGATCGGCAGCTCGGCATATTTGACATATCGTTCCTTGATTTCGTGTTGTTTGCCTCGCTGTTTTGTGCCGCGTATAAAATGTCGAGATATTTAATGTTTTATTGTTTGTTGGGAACCAACATGAACTACGATAGCTGGTTTCCGCACCTTCCACAGTTTAAAGATCATGAATCATGAATGGGAGTCATTTCTGCCTTTAAAACACCACAACTATTTGCCAGCCTTATAGAATTGTGGAACCGGAAAAACGACCTCAAGCTGATGAAATAGGTCTGCAGCACCTTGTATAAGCCTTAAACTCGTATCTTGTTGTCGAAGCTTGGGACTAGATATTCTGACACAGGGCGCTCCTAATCAGTCTCAGCCACAACTATATGCAGCCTGTGCACTATGTTCCACTGTATCCCTCAGGCTTCTCGAATTAGCATTGCGCCTCTCGTGCTTTCTTGATCTTTACGGAACTCACTCCTTCTAACCTTTCGCCCTCCTTAGTTTGAGCTACAAGTTCTAGAAGAATGCAGTATGTAAAAAGGCACACGCCTTGCATAAATAGAGCAAAATTGCAAAAAAAAACAACCAACCAGAAAGAATGCAAAAGACGAATCCAAAACTAGGTCAGTCGGGGTGTTTGTGTAAGCGCCTTCTGCGAGGTGACAGGCGGAATTAAAGCAACAAAAGCATTTTGTACACATTTTATGTGCACCTCTTTCGTAGAGTGCTTTCGATTTAAATTAAAGGACACCCAATAATGTAATTGAATTACTATCGCATAACCCACATCCATCCACAATCGAGCAATCCATCTCTCACAAACGACCCCAGATAATATTCAATTCAATAAAAAATGATATCGTCCGAGCAACTTATCTCATCTTGAAACCCAAAACCATTTCACTTTGACCCCAAAGATAGACACACGTCCATAATTCTTAAAAAAAAAAAAAACACCAACAACCAAGAGGACTGCGTCTTGAATGAAGATGGCTGCCACCATTCTCCCCACCACCGAACACGATGTTAAATGTAATGATGGATTATTTCTTATTTCGGGACAAAAGTGTTAACTCAACACAACACAAAAATGCCAGCCTTTGGCTGTGTTTTTTTTTTTTAATCGATAGTCCAAACCGAGTTGATAGCCAAAAAGGATAACATCAGCAGAAAAAAGGAAAGTCTGATAGAAGGCAACAAAAAACAAAATAAAACGGCGGTTCTCAAAAAAAAAAAAAAAAACATCTCTGCGAACAACTTTTAAAAGTGACGATAATGGTGGAAAATGTTCAACTTTTCGTCGCCTTTCGAACGGTTCCCCCAGAATAAGGGACGGATACATAAGAGAAAATTTCAATAGGGAGAAGTTTTCTTTGGTAAATCTGTTAGCGGTAATAGCGCACCCCTACTGCGTTGTCAACACAATTTTCATCCCCTCATATCGGCCGGCGGAAGGCTATGATTTTTAACCTTTTATTGTTTTTTTTTGGCAGTCTTCGCGATTGATCCCACGAATTTTGACCAGAAGTAAATTAATTTTTGTGGATGTTTCCCTTTTTTTCTGAATTTTGGGGAGTTCCTCTGGAGGTGATTTCCCTTGGAGAAGAATATTTTAAAAGATTACCATGAATGGATTCGCATTTGAGGCTAATGGTGCTTAGGGTTGTCGAACTTTGACTTGCACTGTGGAGGTGGGCGTTTTCTTAGTTGGGCAGCGATAAAGTTGTCTTTGAGTTTGATTGCTCCGATTATGAGTCAGAAAATGCAAAGCTATATCTGCGAATTGGTTACAACTGGGCTGATGATGTCTAAGCAACTTAAAATCGATTTTTACTGATGTTAGATCAATTCCAATTTCATTTATAGGCAATACAAACACCTGAAAAAATACGTAACATGGTCTGTTAAAAAACTAGACGTAGCTTGTGTTAGCCTTTCACTTAGGTAGTGGACAAAAAATGTATGCACTGCAGGCATAGCTTCTTACGCAACCATTCGTTTTGTGTGAGTTTTTATTTTTGTGACGAATGGAATGGATGTCGCTGTAAAGCTCGTATAGTTCGTCGTTGAATCTCCTCCAAAGCCCTTCCAAGCAAACGGGACCGACAATTTTTCGAAAACTCTTTCCCGCAAAGCGACTGAGGAAATCTTAATCTGTCCAAGTTTCAGCGCTTTAAAGCAAGATGAAGCTACTTGCAATACAGACTTGTAACTGACCTCGAAGGTCGTGCGACTTCGACCCCTGGATTTTTTTTGTTGGCCTCTTTCAAGTCTCCTGTTCGTTGTGATAAAATCAGCAAAAATTGACACTCTAGAACCGCCAAAACTATTCGCAATTTAAGGCCGAAATTTAGACGTCCAGAATACATCCGGAAAATCTTAGCCCTGGTTAACAATGGGCCAGAAATGCAATCACCACTATTGAAGGAAGAATGAAAACTAAGAGACCAAAAAACAAAATCCCGGTAACAATTTTTATAGAAAAATGTCGTAAAATGATATATTAAGCCTTCAACGTAACTAAAGCAACCTAACCAAAATTGACGCAAAGTACGACTCCAGTTTTTTGGGTACCCGAATTTCGCGAACGCCCCAAATCGACTCGGAGCACCAGTATATGAGTACGTTTTGGCCAATCTATGCGATGGCAATTGAAAAAGCCAGCTAAGTTAATTTCAACAATTTCAACAACGAAAATCACTTGAATTAGTGACATAACTGGGGTTTTAGATTTGAAGCCCGTCCTGATAAAAGCAAACTGCGTGTAAAAGTGACGTGCATCCGTGGCAATAAAATTGGATAAAACTTTTAACTTTCCCCAAGCAAACATGATGTTACTACCTTTAAAAGGACTGAAGCTATTTTCAATCTGTACACAACCATTCCGTGGAATCAGACATGTCCTGTCGATGGCTTTGTGTTGGAGTTGAATTGACGCAATCACTCGTTAAAAAGGGATTTTCTTCACTTCTTCTTTTTTTTCGACGAATGCACATTTCTCATGATGACAAGTTGTCGTTTCTTTTTCTTTATTTTTTGTTCCTGCAGCGGAAGTACTAGCGCAATCACCTGCACATTACATTCCACGTAGTAATTTTCAATGGAATTACGAAATTCCAAGAAAATAAGTTAAGGAGAAATAACTTTTATGAATAGGGCGGATAACGAATGCCTCGCTTGGTCGGTACGTGTGAAGAAATCGCTCGACTGTTTCCGTTTAGTCAGGGGTTGCTTGATCAAACTGCTTTGTTTCTGGTGACATTTTGCTTGCTCTTTGCGCGCGTAAAGTTCAAGTTAAGTTGCGGACCTGGATTGATGGCAGTTGCTTGTGAAGGGGTAAAAGTGCGGAATGGTTTTTGGGGAGCTTATTGGGCTGTAATTTTTTTCTTTTGATATTATAGGACCTACACAACATTCAAATGTCAAATATTTATTTTCTTCGAATGCCGATTGAATCCTTTGTAATTGTGAATCTTTTGTCTTTACAGTTGGTATACGCACAACGGTCCCGGGCCACTGGCAGTGATAAGTGGGCCGCGGATACGCCTGCTCGGACCAATACTGGCCATAGAGGCTGTAACAGCTGAGGATTCGGGCGTTTACAAGTGCACCGCTGGCAATGTGGGCGGCGAGGCCAGCGCCGAGCTCCGCCTGACAGTGGCCACCCCAGTGCAGGTGGAAATCTCTCCCAACGTCCTAAGCGTTCACATGGGAGGCACAGCCGAATTTCGTTGCCTTGTGACGAGCAACGGCAGCCCGGTGGGCATGCAAAATATTCTCTGGTACAAAGACGGACGACAACTGCCGACATCGGGACGCATCGAAGATACCCTGGTGGTGACGCGAGTCAGCCGTGAAAACAAGGGAATGTACCAGTGCGTGGTTCGTCGGCCGGAGGGCGATACCTTCCAGGCAACGGCCGAACTTCAACTCGGAGGTAAATATGCACCCAATACTTGAATATCTGTGTGAATGTTAAGTAGTCCGAGTCCATTAAAGTGCGGTCGCATCCCTGCTGCTTAGTGAGGATTTCAATAGAGGCCTCTCTATACTGAGACTGACCATAATTCAGCACAAAGCAGCTGTGATGACGATGATGATGATGATGCTGCTACTGACGAAGGGAGCAACGAGCGTCGAAATGCTGTAACCCACAATAGCAAGCAATTTATTTCAAATCCCTAAATAATAAGGCCTGTCAGTTTCAATATTCTCCTCATTCATCACACTCAACGTGAATGCCGAAACGCCCTTAGAGCTCACACCTCGTTTGATCCTGCTCGGTCGGCAGCTGTCGGAGATCCGGCACTGACAGTGAACCTTGATACTGGCTGTCGGCCGTCGATGGATGCGGATAAGGCGTATTATGTAAGCTCTGTCAGAAATTAATATTTGATAAGGGATGTGCAGGGCGATTTGGGGGGCTAAGGCCGGCAACAAAAATCACAAGAAATCAAATTTCCCAATCAAATCAAGTTATGAATGGACAGGGAGGAGAGGAAGGATGTGTTTTTGTTTTTGGTTTTTTTTTTCACTTTGCACTTCAATGGATACACTGACTGGAACTACCGACACAGAGGTAACAGTAGCAGTAGCAGTAGCACCGGTGACAGTTTCTCCGTTAGAAACGTAGATAGGTCTGACCTCGTTTGACTCCTTCTGTTGTCTGTCAGATTGGAGCACGACTATAGGAGGAGAGAACAAAAATTCAGATTTCTATTTCCTGTTGATTTTCCGCAGGGAGGAATTTCCCGAGGAGTTTCGGAATGTTCACACGTGCGAAGAGACATGGTGGTGACACGGTTGGAAGAACAAGGATATACCTGGGGGATTCTTATCGAATTTTTTTGTTTTTTTTTGTGTTTTCCTTCGGAAATTATCATTTGCTGGGATTTTTTCCAATGTCTGGCAGGAGGACTGTGAGGCTGCACAGAAAACTGAGAGTACTGTGCGGCGCAGTGAGTTTAGTGGTAATAGATATATATCCGGCGACCGTGTATTTAAGTAATCAGTTTGAAGTGGATGGGGAAAGGATAAATATTTTTCAGGGTGATGTTTTTTGGAAACCAAAAAATTGTTGAATTAACGATTTTGAATTTTCAGTGACGGTGGTTTGAAGTTTTGTCTAGAATGTCCATTTAAATTGTGCATGTGTTGATTGACCAAGTTAGAATGTGGTGAGATTCCTGTTTTGTTCTCCTTTTCCATCAGGAGGTCAAAGCTATATTATTATTCATCGACCCAGATAGTGTAAAACTCACTAAACAAATTCTGCTACTATTCCGAAACTATCTGCGCGGACGCTAACTCGCGAAGACTCCCTTCCTGGTCAGATACAAATGATTTGAAAAATTTACAATGATTTTAAAATCGGTGAGGTTTCTAAGGCATTCGGCTTTCGAGATGTATTGACATTTGTTACTTTCGACACCATGCGGAAAGTGACTCTTATGTCAAGCATATTTCCTTCCTTTTTTTTTGTTTTTTTTTGGAAATGCGAGCGGTCTTTCAGGCAGGGAAAATCTTCTGAGAGTATCATCAATGAATGACAGTTGTGTGGTTTCTATTTTGCAGAATTTAGAACAGAATTCTTCAGAAACATGGCGTCAAAGCTCTCAGTCTTTTCTGTAACTCTTGTTGCTAGTGATCCGATTGCAATTAAACAATTTTTCCACTGTATACTTTGAGTAAAAAAAAATGTTCTTCTACACGGGAATGATAGCAATATATCGCTGTCCCAAGCTCTCTGTTTCGGGATAAACTTTTTATTTATGTTTTAGGTTTATAAACGCACTCCGTTACTATTTTCCACACAACAAATAAACGAAAGCTGATTTGGTCGTTATAATTAATCTGTCACATTTATTAAGACAAGAAAAGAAATGTCGCCGCAATGGTCGGAAAAAGAAAAACAGAGATGCCGGAAACTCGTTGGTTCTACAAATTGAAGTTGGTTGGGGTTTGAAATCTATGAACGAGTATGATAAACGTACTAGATGTACCAGATTCTTAGACTGATAATGCTACACGTTCATAGATGGCGTTAACACCCTTTATCTCCTCTCCTTTGTATTTGAAAGAGTTAAATTTCATAGGAAGCAGAAGGACTAAAATTGCGAGATTAACTTTGAAGAGTTCCACATTCCTACATCATCACAATATCAGATTAGATGTAGACCTAGATCCAGGTTTATGTTCATAGAAAAACATAACATTGACTTTTTGTTTCAAAACACTGCACGATTACATATAATTTTGTAACTAATTGCGTCAGAATTGCAACAAAATATGGCAGAGCTGCCCCTTCACTTTACATCCGATAGTCAACTGAATACCAGTGAATGTTCGGATTTGAAAATTTGCACACATTTTTTTGCCCACACTGATGATAACTTTTAGTTTAACGAACTCTTCAAAGAAATCCTGTTCCCTGCATCCATTCATCATTTCCGCCATTGATGCCAATTACACACCGCGCCGTCCATTCAAAGGAAACTTTTTCAATAAATCATTTCAAGAGGACGAGGCATCCGACTCCATCTGTTTAACCCTTTTTGTAGCGCTGGCCATTGACCTTTCACTTGATGCTAAATTCAACATGAACCTACCACAACCTATTCATCAGAGTCAATTAACCAATCGTCCGGCAATTCACGGTTCAGTTAAGAGTTAACAAACTGGTAAAATTGACTAATAGCTCTAGCAATCGACTTCCCCCTTTGTAAATTTACTTTATCCCCACACCCCGCCCACGGGGTAGTTGAGTAACGACTCTGACTCCTACTCTATCTGTGGGTGTTTAAAATAAATACATACGTGGCAATTGGTGAATGACGGGATTTAGGCACACTCGTATGTGTCGCACGTTCAAATTGCGATTCTACGGATATATACATACGGGGGGAGGGGGGAATTTTAAAATTATTCCCCAAAGGATTCAGACGTGCAGGGACTTATGATGACTTTCAATTATCTCCTTGAATAGATTTTATTAGTCCGGATATGGAA
Organism: Cheilosia variabilis; assembly: GCA_951230905.1. Classification (NCBI taxonomy): domain Eukaryota; kingdom Metazoa; phylum Arthropoda; class Insecta; order Diptera; family Syrphidae; genus Cheilosia; species Cheilosia variabilis. Next base: position 16,996,233 of record OX579678.1, on the reverse strand, counting down.
CCGTGGATGAAATTCGTACGTTTGACACATCACAAGCGATCACTGGAAAAACGTATCGGGACAAATCCGCTGTTTTGATTAAAGGTTGAAAAGATTAAAATCCAATATCAGAAGACATATTCAATTTTCCATAGACGAACGGAAATTACTATTGTTAAACACTAGTGTGGGTGGGTCTGCATCTGATTGGCTGCATGTGCTTCATGACGGAAATTCAATTATGCGCGTTTGTGTGGTGTTTACTTAAATTGAGAAAAGAACTCATGTCGCTGAGGAATTTTTGAATTTTTTCAATCCCCAAATAAAGAAGGTCTTGTTTTGGACTTATTGCATTTTACAACAGGAATTCGTGAAGCATGTTTAGGACAGAATCAGTTCCGAGAGTACGTTCTCACAGCGAATACATTTGAGTTTGAGTACAGAGGGTTGCATAAAAGGTCCAGCTAAAGAGTGCAGACCATGTGTAAATGACCTCAACAAACTTAGAGTGGATGAATCTTGAATCTTGCAGCCCTCAAGGGTATGGAAAGAAATTTTGTCGTTTTTAATGCCATAAATTTTCGTTGGTTAAAACGAACTTAAATATCGATATGTTTGATTAAAAATTAGATTTTTGGCAATGATGTAAGAAAATAGTTATGGAGCGTATATTATTCTTAAGCTGAATACTTTATTCTTGAAAACTTAAAAACGAGTTTTCGTTATAAAAATAATTGTTAGAGCAAGAACTTTTAGCCTTAAATTTTTTTTAAATCTCAAAATTCTTTGCTTAAAAACCCTTTTTCCCGACTGGATATTTGTTTCGCGCGTATCCTATGTACGTTCCTACGGGACTCCCTATAGCCTAAACGGCTTGATCGATTTTGAAGAGTGAGGTGTCATAATATTCGTATTCTTCCCCGGAGTGTCATAGGCTAAAAAATTAAAAATAAAAAAAAATTAATTAAAATAACCGAATACCCTGGCAACGCCGCTACGAGTTAACCCAATTGAATCACTCAGAAAAAAAAAATTAATTAAAACAACCAAAAAACCCGACTGACTGTAAAAGAAAGGAATCAAAAAGATGTGAACAAGACAAGGCGTTGCCAGGGTATTCGTCTTTTGGTGTTGAATTTTGTTTAGAAAAGCACATGCCATTTATAAACGCTCAAGACCTTCCAATACCACACTGCAAATCAAACAACTCAGTTTCTGCAACAAACATTTTCTGACGTGTGCTGTCGAAAAATGGCGACATTGACTGGCCACCCAGGATTTCCAGTTTCAGTACCTCCGGACTTACTTTTGTTGGGTTATTTGAAAAGACCAGCAAGCCTTGGACCATTGAAAAGCTGAAGGCAAACATTTGTGGCGAAATCATCGCTCGAAATGCTCGAAAAAGTGACGGAAAACGCAGCAGAAAGGGAACATTTTGCTTTGGTCAATAGAGGCCGCCACTTGATTGAAGTTGCATTCAAAAACTAATCCAAACTAATTGTTAAGTACCAAATTAAATTAAAATACTTCATTGATGGAAATCGGTTTGTTTTGTTTAAAGTTATTTAATATTCACATACTGACATAAAAGATGGCGCAACCGTTACATCTGCGAGAGCATTAAAAATCTCCCACGACCTACTCGCCTCAAAAAGGACCTCGCTTGCGTTAAATCAAGTGGCATCTAGCTTCCTCAAAAAACAGAATGGTAAATTCACAAGCCCCCGGGTCCGATTGCAACCTGGCGATTAGAACATCAAATCGGGACTATTGTCTATTCGGATGACTGTTTTATCAAAAGAGTTAGATGGGTAGTTAACCTCCTTATTCCATTCAAATCGTCAGGAACAGATGGATTCTATGCATGTCTATAACAACGAGGAATATGTCTACTTATAATCCTTTTTAAGCTACATTACATCAATACATCTTACAAAGGTGGTCTTCTTGGCAAAGGCCTTTGAACTGCCACTGAACGAAATCAATACTCCAAGCCTAACCCTCGTTCTATTAGATCTCGCTAAGGTTGCGTAGCATCAGACACCGAAAAGAATTTTGAACCCTACACAAACGAAAAGAAAAAATAGAATCACCAGCTCAATCCTTTCTGCTGCTGCACTTTTGCCGTGTACAAAGTTTCGCTACTTGTCAAGAAGTTAATTAAAAGTTATTTCGAATTTCATGCCTCGAATGATTTCAACAGATTGCATCGCGCGCGCGTTCCATTACAAACTTTAACAATTTGTCTTTTCAAAGAGAATGCCTTACGCAAAAAAAGAAGGAATCCATTTTTTTTCACAGCTCCTCCTTCTAGCCGCACTTCATTAATCACTTGCAGTTGGACACGGAATATACTCGTATGCACAGCTTGCCCAGCGCTTTCTACATCGGCCGCGCCATCATCATCGTCATCATCATCATCATCATTATCATCATCCACCACCGACCGACCGACCGACCAGTGCCTATTACAAAAAAGTTAGTTAGCCTCAGTCGAGGAGCGTGTACAAGTACATAGCATTTTCCTGGCTATGGGGCGAATACGCAACTTTAATTGAATTAACTCCATTACTGCGTGCACCAACTCAATTACCAAACGGGAGTAGATAGCGTCCGCCCATCAAGATAGGCGCACGTCAAATTGTGCTTTTAGCTCGTTATCAACCGTTAGAGTTTATCACTGAGTTTGTTATTATCTCCGCAGTTGGTATCGCCGCCACCGTCATCATCATCAGCAGTAGGAACGTCCTGCCGCCACATCCGGTTGTAGCAGTAGTACCCAACCCACCACTGTAGCAATTATATTTTATGCATAAACAAAAAACAAACTATAACACATTTAAACATTCCATTTACAGATGCTCCACCAGTGCTGCTGTATAGCTTCATCGAGCAGACCCTTCAGCCGGGACCGGCAGTTAGCTTGAAATGTTCAGCAGCCGGAAATCCAACACCACAAATTTCATGGACATTGGATGGATTTCCGCTCCCATCGAATGGAAGGTAATTGAACTCGAAGTGCACAACGCCGCCATAGATATAGACCCACACACACACACACACACGCTCATCTGTCATTACAATCCAATTTATAGTTGTATATGCTAAAACAGAAATACACACTCATACACAGGCAACCGCCTGCAAGTGCAACATGAATGATTGAGAAGGAGAAAGGTCTCCACATACAAATTCATAACAAATCCGCAATGAGACGTAGAAAAACAAAAATAATTTTAATTAAAACTTATCCCTGAGTAGAAGTAAACGAGGTAATTAAAAAGTGTAAGTACCTCCATTCCATTGCGCTGGATGCGCTGCCTTGGTATGGCATGACGACAGCGACGTTGGTCGAATAATGTTCGCCATTCGCCAACCCCGCCAGCATGCAGAAGGACCACCGGCGGGTTGAGGGAAAAAACTTCACTGCTGGTCGGTTGTGCTCTCGCTCCCCCTCTCTCTGCTTGTTTGTGTGTGTGCTTGATTATTCATTCATTTCATTTCATTTTATTTCATTTTGCTAGCTTTAGTCTAGCTTTGGAATCGCTTATAGAAAAAAGGGAAATACCCAACACCACCCGCTCTTATCCGTCTCTTGCGTTCCGCACTTGCTTGTGCATCGTCGTTGATATCTGTATGTGAAGGTATTCCCTCCCAGAGAGAAACAACCCCTCAAAGGAGAGAGCACCAAAGTCTCCTTGTGTACAGATGATTTTCCGTAACAGATTTTTCATTCACCATCAGTCGTCGGTTATGGTTTTTATTTTATATGGATGTAGAGTCGAGCAGTTTTTTTCTTCACTTTTTTTGTACTTTTTCACTCTCGGCCATTCGTTTTGTTCTATACGTTCGAGCACTTCACTGCAAAAAAAAGAAAAACAAACCGGTTGGATGGGTATTTTTCAGCTTCGATTGATATCCAAAGCTAAACAAATAAAAATAGTTGACTGGAAAGTCGAGCGAAAAAAACGCATCCACAGAAACTATACCTACATAAAATTTGTTTTCTCTTGCTTGAGTTGTAAGTGCCGGTAAATAGTTGTGCATAGGGTGGTGCAAAAGTCAACAAGGGATTTTCAGAAAAAGTCAATTTGTCTTCGCTTTTGTGTGTTTGTACGGCTTCTGTATGGAGTGACGGCAGTCGGGGTGGGATAATTTCTCAATTGTTTTGGGGTAAAATGAACACATTGGGAAAATGTTACGTATACGCCCCGGTTGACTGGCCGGTGCTATTGAATAGACTGGCTTATTGGTTGACTGGGCACCAACAACAATAGCTGCGATGGTTTTACTTAAGAGCGAATATAAATGCAAAAGTTTAAAGCTGGCAAAAATTGTGCCTTCGGTTGCTGCTTAGGTTGGGGGACCTATTTTGTCCCCGTGCTTTAAAAATTGTTTCCATTTCGGTAAGGGTATCATTGTTGCTCACAAAAGACTGAGGTAACTTTGGTACACCAATCACATAAGTGCTGTTTTTCCATTAAGGAAAGTAACTTAACTAAGCAGACTCGAAAGCACAGCTCGAATTGGAACCAATTTCAAGTCGCGATTTTTAGGATGCCACCTCTTCCTCAGCACATCGTATCAGAAAGTGCAATTCATTGCGCCCTACTAATAACAAATTTCTAGTCTCGACTTAACATTTTCGGAAGCTCACAGTTACAAAATTTGTCTGAAAAATGTTGCTATTTTGAACTACTAAAATTTAAAGTCGAAACTGAAATGTTCACTGGCACGGCTCATCACATTTAAAGGTATTTACTTAACCTTGAATTTCAAATGAGTTTCGTACAATTCTTTTTTCAAGTATGATGTTTCGTAGATCGCGTGATAGTGAGTCACCCTATATAAGGATTTTGAGACATTAAATGGTTCTGTTGTGTTCTTATTCATCTTTTTAGAACACCCAAACCGTTTACGGTGGTGATTTCACAACTAGGCAAATGACCTTAGAGTTCGTCTCTGAGATAGCACCATTGCTGACTTTGAGATCCATTCAAATACAAAGAGCATCGCCTTGAATTTTTTTTGGCTTTTTCGAACATTTGTCATAAGAGTGAGAATGCGATCAACGGGCTAAAACCGCATTAGTTAGCACGTATCAGGTTATTGACAATAGGCCTTAACCGTCCATCCATCTTGTTTAAGCGGAGATTCCATTCATCAGGTATACATTCATCTGCTCAAATTCTACAAATCAGTTGGTCTACTAAATTATCCTTCTGAATTTTATCAAAAATGGCGACTTAAGTACTTCCTTTTTAAACTTAATAGGGTTCAGTTCAGGCTTGAAAAACTTCTCACGCTCTTTTTACCACTCATTTCTCTATCTGTCTCAGCGGGACGTTTCTGGTAGATATATGTGGGGTTTTGGAACATACCGCATTAATGGCGGCATTTTTCATAGCCTTCGTGGCACGGGGCAAAAGTTTTGCTAGTTTTTTAATATAGAAGCGGTTTGAATTTTCTTACATTACTTTTTATGGTGCAGTGGCTTAGTGGTTAGTGTGTTCGATTACTAAGCGAGGGTCCCAGGCTCGATTCTCGAAAACGTCTGACAAACATCCGAGAGTATATATGTAGCTGTCATGAAAGAGCTTCTCAATTAGCCTTTTGTAGAAACTGTAGACCCCTTCAATTCGTCCGAAAATATGGAAAAAACTCACACAAAACGAATGGTTGTGAGAAGCTCTGAAGACGGCCCTACGGACCTGTTTTTTCGGTGGGGCACTGCAATAATTAGAGTGTTGCCTTTATGCTGGGCTTCACCAAATTAATCAGCGGGAGATAATATGTTTTTAACGTTTAGTCATTCTGGTTCCACTGTGAGTTTGGGTTTAGGACGACAAAGGTTGACATTGACAGACTTTGAATTTTGTCAGAAATCCATCTGTATAGGTGACTCCCGTGTTGCGAAAACTCGACCAGTAGATATAAACTGGTACTAGGATGGAGCCCCTGCGAAACAGGGGAAGCCTATCATGGGATTGTATCTTTGTGGTGGCTGTGGTTACCCGAAATCGCGGGAACTAGTGCGGTGTTCATTAAAGCACAGGACCTCTTCCTGGATGATCTTGCAGTCATCTGGAAAGTCAACTGGGGTTGGTCAAAGTACTGGTTTTAGTGTCAAACGTCTTTCTTAACAGACACTAAGAGGGTTTTTTGAACCGTTAAAAGTAGCAGCAGGTGTTCAACTTTAATAAAACCTTTTATGTTATTATTATTTCGGAGATGAACTGTTTGAGGCACATCCAGGCTTCTCTGCTAGGTAAGGTAGTCGTCAGACTAGAAATTGCAATATCTTTCATTGTGGGCACAGTTTTACCTTTTAGCTGAACGTCAATTAAGTTGTAATCAATCCCAGGCCTTTTTTTGCCTTTCTAGCGTCTAGCAGTGGAACTTCCTAGTATTTATTGCTTATATGCAATCCCCCACCACAGTAAGCATCCGTTCATCAACTTCATCTGTAGGGACGTATTCTGGCACTCTGCTTAGAGTCAATCAAGTTAAACATAATCTAGCCCTAACCCTTTGTATGCATGTTTAGTTTATAAACTTGTTTGCTCGCTTCTAACCGTTTTGGGTTGATATATTATTTGGCAAAGTCCTAGCTGTGCATATCACCAGTGAAACGCAGTCCTAGTGTCAGAAGACAACATTTTTATTTGAGCAGAAAAAATCGGAGAAACATTTAAACATGTACTTCGATTTCATTGATTCAGAGTCCATCCTCCCTCAGCCAGAAAAGTGGTATCTAAATTCTAACTACCCTGAATTGCCCGGCCTATGGGAATACACGACCATTCCGTGTAGCACTCCAATATTGCATATAATGGCTGTCTCCCATGAGCCAGAGCACAAATAACACTCAAAACCCCATTCGTATGTAAAAACGAGCTACACTCACATTGCCGCACACAACTGGAATCCCAATTAGCCCAGTAAAACCTGCATCCGACCTAAATGAATCTTCTCATCTTCTCCAACCACACCCAGCATCAAATTAATCTAAGTACGTCCCTTATCTGCTACATAATACATTCGTTCACACTTTGATGTGAATAAACAAAAACCAACCAACAACGTCCCAGTTCCAGTTCCACAAATTTTACATTCTCATCTTCAAAATGTAGGAAATTTATTTCCCTCAACGAAAACGGTGGTAGCTCATCTAATTTCTACCTGGGCTATCTAAGGGGATTCCCCAACCACCTTCATGCTAGCCATTCATCTCTTCCACTATCAAAATAACTTACAAGAAATACGGCACTTCTCTCACGTAAAAAGGGAAAATCTCAAAACACCAGCTTATCTCGTGATGAGCACCAGCGCACAAGAAAAAGAGGATAAACTAAAAAAAATTGTGGGAAATGCAACGCACCACGAGTGGAGGAGTATGCTTGCCAAGAGAACTGAAAAAAAAATTCAAAGGAATCTCCTGAAAGATTCATACACCGCATGGGTAAAAAGCAGTTAAGTAACAGTTTGAAAAATATATGCAAGTCCTTAACAAAAAAAAAAAAAAAAAATAGAAAAGCAAGTGTATACAAGAAACAGGAAAAAACGGTGCCACAACCTACAATCACAACACCACCTAAAGTGTACGTACGTCCTGGCGGACGTTTCCCGCCATTTTCCACTTTCGTTTGTTTTATGCATGAGTGACAAATTGAATATTCTTGCCGCAGATGAAGGATATGTGCACGAGTACGAATTCCGAGTACAAGAACGTTTGCGTTTACCCACATTCATCCCACATATCCTTTTTTTTTTTTGCTGTCTTCTTTCTTTTTCACTGTCACCGCAAATATGTGGGCATGCAAGTTCACAAACAAAAATTATATCCTACCAGCAGCAACGAGGAGCAAAAAAAAAGGGGACCGAACAAACACCAAATGGAATCTCCTTCGAAGGAACTGAATTATTGTTTAAGGACATTTGTCACACACGATGTAGTGGTATGCCTTTGTGTGATGTCTTGTAACACCAGTGGAGAAAAATAATATATATTGGCAACAATTCCATGAAAATTTATCAAATGAAAACAGGTTTGGGGCGGGTAGCGGGAGGAGAGTTGTTCGTTTATTTGGGATGACAAGTTGAATTTATTGGACACTTTGCGGTGGTGCTTGCTTCCAGATGTGTAAGATAAGGATATATGGACAATAATCAGAAGTAGGGTCTGTTGTCACCAATCATAGTCTTGGGCATTGCATGATCTTCAATTTTCGTCTAATGGACACTTGGGACACACTGAATCTGTGGAAAGTGCCCCCAAAACGGCACATTGTCGGAGGAACGATTGTCTTTTCATGCCGTCCCAAGTGTACACATTTTGTACCTCCTTCTACTTTCCAAACGACTGTGTTCATTTTTTTTTAAAACTAAAGTTCTTATGCACGAGTTGCGAATAAAAATTCTGTAAATTCTGTACCAAATCATACTCAAGTTGGCTACAAATGTTCAGATACTTAAAATTGTCAGTCGTAACTAAGTATTTCCCTCTGTAAACACAGCCTAATGGAGGGATCATTAAGGAACTTTGTAGCTGCACGAAAGTCTGCCTGTCAGATTGAATATTTCAAAGTAACAATTCGAACGAGTAACAGTGCTCAAAGTGCACTTTTGAACATTTTAACTCGCATCATGGGGCGAAGTGCGAATTGAGGCGCAAATATGACTTGTGTGCATGTTCGGAAAGTTGGCGCACGTGTTGAATTTTTCATTTGGGGGTTAACAGTTTTATTGACACACAGTTGGAAAGGCAATTTGCATGAGACTTCGAACGATGACGAACAGTTAAAAAAAAAATAAACAAATTCGACTGTAGAGAGTTTTGGCCGGTCATCTGACATTGGAAAAAAGCTGATTCCCGGAATTTAGCACAGCAAGCGCCTGGGGATCTGCTGACTTTTTGGTTTGTTAGCTGATGCTGATAGTGACTTTAAGTGGATGATTCCAATTGTGAAGCTTTGTGGTCTCAAAGTTATTTGGTTGACCTGTCGTCATTGTAACGTCACATATACGAATGTTCTTCTGTTTGTGTCCCTGTTACACTGCTCATAACTCGAGCACTACTGGGCACTCATTTCGATTCTTTCTTTTTCCATTTCATAGACAGACGTTTTCAGGTTTTGATCCGTGAGCACTTGTGACTGTACAAGTCGGGTGCAGGTGTCTTATCCAATGTTCTCTGGTTTATTATTTTGTTCAGATCTTACATTTTCAAAGCCAAGGCTTTTTGTCAAAATTGAAAAGACTGACTTGGATAAATATACAGGGCTAGTCAAGCTATATCCAGTCTCCCCAGCGTTGCCAGACGGTCAAAATTCAAAAATTTGGCTACTTTTCCCAAAAAATAATGACAAAAAGTTGGGGTTTTTTTTTAACATGTTTCATGTACGACTTAAAAGTGGAAATTTCGAATTTAAAACGCGAACAGTTTCCGAACTTCGATTGTCAACTAGTTAGGTATAGGTACTTAAATGCGTCTTGTTCATAAATCTTTAATTCCTTTTCTTACAGTCAGTCGGGTTTTTTGGTTTTTTAAATAAAATTTTTTTTTACTGCAATTTTGGTCATTCGTGTACATTAAGCTTTAGATGTTCCTCACCAGTATCCCACGCATCAGATGGAATTTAAAATGTGAGCGGGTGAAGTGTGAGCAGCGGTGATTATATGATGATAAATGATTTATCGTATTTTTACGACTTATTCCACGATAATTTATCGAATACAAAAATTAATTTACAATTTTCCAAATATCTTCTAGAAATGTTAAGGTGAAGTAAAACCCGCCCGTCTGTAGTTCTGCTTAATGCTTATGCACACTGCTTTTTTAGTAAATGTACGTGTACAGTTAGTGTACAGTCATGAAACAAACTGTGCCAATTTGAACAGTAACGCATTCGGTATTGCCTGATGTTCTGTTTTGCTTTTGATTGCGTCGTAAATTTTGTGGAAGCGGAGCTCTCTACTGTGTTATCATTTTGATGTTATTTGTTAAATAAATGAATTCAAAGGAGTTTGCTGCAAGAAAAGGTATCTAATTTATGTTGTAATAAATTGAAGTATAATGACGCTCTTCTGTATTTTTGTTTCGTTTTTTATATATATACGGTGAAAGATTTATATCTTATCTATGATGAACCTCATACGACAAAAAAATACAACGACTGTAGTTAGTCGAGGAATCTAACAACAGTCGTTGTTTTTTTTATCTAAAGTGTAATTTTACTTTTGGGTTCGTTTCGTAAATATTTAAAAAATAGGCACCGGATATCAGTGTTTTTTTTTCTATTTTTAATTTTTCTATTTCTCTATTTTCTGTATATATAATTCTTTTGGAGTGAAACTCGAAAAAAAAAAATTTATATATCTCACGAATCACGCTTAGGCAGAATTGTAATTCCGGAAAATCAATTTATTTGCATTTTACGATAGGTGGCGTTGGGGTGTGAACATATGACAGTTAATGTTGCGGGCAAAGCGGAGTTATGCCGAGTGCAGCTAGTGTTAAATAAGAATAAATTCGTTGTTCCAAAAACATGTTTTTATCTGTTGTTATTTTCCGAGTTATTTTCAGACACGGAGTTCCTTACAAAAGAGATAGTTTTATTTTATATTTATTACAGATAGGCAGGAAAACTACATTTAGCTCAACATGTACCTAGTATAAAAGACAAAATAATTTTTTAGTTTTTTAAAGAAAAACTAATTTTGTTCTGTTTACAATTTTTTTTGCATCATTTTTGCATTTTCCTTCTTGAAATTCTGGCATCACCGTATATGGGTCCAGTTTGGCCAACTCATTAGGAAGTTGCATGACTCTATAGCCAAAATGAAAACTTCTCCAGTCAATTCAATGCGACAAAAAATGATTGCAAATTATTGCACAGCGGTTGCATGTGCTCTGAAACTGTAGACTTGCAAAATGGCATGCCATTCAATTTAAAACAACTTTCATCCTCTGCGGTTCAAAAATGGTCGCCACCTCTACTAAAAGCAATCAAATTACATCTCCCAAAGGACTTCAAAATTAATCATAACACAGCTGAAGTACACCCAGAACCGCATCGAAATCACATTAACTTCAATTGAGTGCTCAAATCGAATGAATGTCAACTTCTCAAAACTTGTTAGCTATTATACAGCAATAGCAAGCAGCCAGAGCCAGTCAAGCCTGGGATGCCATTGCCAGCGGATATAACGAGAACTTTCCAATGGAGAACACACACCATAGACGACGACAACGCACGCCGACGTTTATTATTTCCTCTTTCAGCCATCGTAGTTGTCAATATTTTGCAGAAAGTTTCCTGCAAAACTTATGCGGACGACACATATGTGATGCGTTGCTCTTCGGTATTATATGGACCACGAGTATGCAACGGGAAATAAAGTTTCCGCATCGGAAAGGTGTTTCAAAAGTGTTTACAAATCTAACCATCCAAAGTGGAACAGTCTCCGATATGTTTACGGAAAGTTTTCCCATTTACGATGTGTCCACCAATTGAATACACTTCACAAGACAAATGTTTTCCAAATGAGTGTGATAAATCTTCCGAGGCAACCGTTCTGCGGTAATGGCTGGGTGGTTCGATGACAACGTCAGCGGAAATATATTCGACAATCCCCGGCTCACTTCCAGTGAATTCAATCTACACAGCACGAAGTTTCATGGATGCTAATTTAAGCAACATGAATTGAATACAAAAAATCAAAAACTCCTTCGGAAAGAACTGGTTTTTCCGAACATATTCGTACGGTATACTGGGTGCCCTTTTTGTGGTTAGAAAAACTTTTACAATTTTTCATTAAATTGCAATTCGAATCGTTTCTCGAGATAAAGTTTCCGACAAAGTTTATGTTATTGGACAAGTTATATCCGACAATCTTCCCCTTAAGCGGATCTTCGATACAAAGGGATGAGATCAACATAATCAACTAATGCTTTGTGTGTAGTATGATTAGAAATTGTTTATGTTGGAATTTTGTAAATAATTCCAGAGAATGGGCCTTGGATTTTTAATTGCCTGCTGTGTGCAAGCGGGATTATCTTTTTTTTATTTTTTAAATTATTTATTAGGATCGTTGGAAAGATGGAAAAGATATTAAGTCTGTTGCGGATATGGCAGTAAAATTGAATTTATGGTTGAAGATATCCGGGCAGAGATTTGCTGAGTTTTTAAGTACTTCGTAGGCAAATCTTGAGATTTAATAGTGTCGGACGTGGTTTTGTAGACTGACAGGCATTAGGATAAATTTATGATTTATCGATTTGAGGGTTGGTTAAAGCGGCGCCCGACGCGAGGCACAGGTTTCTTTAATGGAGATGCGAATTTTTAAATAAATACATTCCACTATTCCACATTCCACTAATGGAGGTAGAGATATTTGCTCGAGAGCAGCTTTTATGCGGTGTGTTCCTAGTTTTGGTGGAGGACATTCTTTGTTCAAAAAATGTTTCTTAATTGCAAGATCTTCTTATTCTGTGGTTAACCTTAGATAAAAGCTAACCGGAGTCACATTCAGGCATTGATATAGATCCAAGGACGGTTGAAAATATCGCACTTCAAAGGTTGACCACACTCCTTAATTGTGGGCAAAATGAGAGAAATAAACCCTTAGCGGTAACCAAATGATGAGAGTGAATTCATATTAAGTTGCGTAACCACATGGAAAGAATTTTAGGATCAAATCAAGAAAAATAAGCGCAGAATCACGAAAATGTTGTCTAGTTTTAGAGCTTAGCTAAGGATTTACTAATTCACGACATTTTATTCGCAGTTTTAGAAACTGTACGAAGTGAAGAAATTGACCCTCAAAAGTCGTGAATCAACATTTTTCATTATCAATAGCTGTTTTTTTATTATCAGCGTGATCTGATTCGGATCAGATCACGAAAATAAAACAGAACGGATCATTGAAAAGTTTAATTTTGGAATTGTGGCAACAGTTGCTTTCAAAAGCAAACCAGATAATACAGGGTATTTCAAACTTCGTATTGCCACCAGCCATCTTGCAAATATTCTTCTCAACGTGACGTCACACAAGGCACATGTCATTTCACTTGCAATGTCAGGGGTGTTACCATATTTGAATCAAATTTGCATCATTTTTCTTTTCAAATATATTTTTGTGAAACAAATTTAGTATTTTATGTTCAAATATGCAATACATGAACAATATTTTGCTGCTGCCGTTTGAGTTTATCTTGGCATATTAAGGTGTATCCAGACCACCGAAACATTTTAGAAATATTTATGAAATGTTTCTGAAGCAAATCGGACAGATTTTATAAACATTTATAAAAAAATTTCTGAAATTTATTTATTAGCACCCGTATTAATAAACACTGCGTAAAAGTTATCAACTCGTTACTCAGCTGTTACGTCAAATTTTTGCATGCTATCTGACGTCTACTAGCTAGCTTACATTTTGCATATTTGTTTATTAATACGGTGGTAAAGGCTTATGAAATATTTCAACTTTATCCTGTTTTGGACAAGAAGATTCAAAGCTTTTCTGGGCATTTTTATTTTATTTAAAAAGAAATAATAATCGATAAACAGGAAAAACAGCGCTCACTTTCTGCAAGGATACTTGAAAAACAAAAATTATTTCCCCTCATGATTGGGTAACTGTGAAACATTTTATAATATTTTTTTGGTGTCCAAATCCAAACCAGCAAAACATTTTTAAACATTCCATAAAAATTGTTTTGTGTTTGTGTTTTAGAAATGTTTATGGGACATGTAGGTATTTCATAGTTTATTAAATGTTTGGCTGGTTTGGACATACCTTTATAGAACGAGAAAAAACAACATAACTCGGAATACGGACAGGGAGTTTATTCGAATGCGAAATAAATCAATTGATTTTTTTGTGTTCCATTTTTTAGTCTGGCAACGTGATTGTGTGGCTATCCAACATTTACAGGCACACCAACATTTAAAAATAAAACAAGCCACCTAGTCGGAAATAGTAGAAATAATTTTCACATCATGATTCGTGATCTCGATGAGAAGCAGGATCATGTGCTGTTGTTGTAAGTGCATGTAAATCGATGATCTATATGGATCATAGCTGATAATAAAAAACAGCTAATAATGCGATCAAACCAAAAACATATTGCCATAACTGATCGCAATTTGACACAAATAGTTATCAATTTGATATTACTTGAATTGTAAATTGCAAAAACAATTCATAAATTACCACTTTTCTGTTGTAAATTACGATTTCCACCCTTAGCAAATTGCAACCATTTAGTCTTGAATTGCAACTCAATAGTGTTGATTTGCGAACTAACAGGGGTAGATTTACTACTTCAGAAGTTGCAATTTACAAATTCTCAATCGTAAATTGCAACTAATTTTTATCATTTTGCAATTCATATATTGCAATTTACGATTCTCGAGTGGTGATTTGAGGTATTAAATTGCACAATGAAGATTTGGCTTCATAATAGCAGCTGTCTATACCACATACATACAGTCATCCATAAAAAGAAACGATTTAAAAGGATTTCGATAGGTACATGGACTATGTACTGTGCATAAAAAAATTCCACACATTAGGTAGTTGATTCCATGGAAATTACAAAAAATATTTTGCAATTTACGACTTCTCTACGTCAATATACGTTTTCAGTTTCATGTGTTAAATTAATACAAGGTTTTATTGATTCATCATTCAGTGTTGGTAAATCACCAAATATTTTTCGCAATTTGAGATTGTAAAGTGGTGTTTGAGGAATTGACCTATTAGAGTGGAAATTGCGCCAAACAATCTCGCAAATAAGTACAAATAACAGAAGCTCGAATTGATACTTCTAATCGTAAATTTCAACAAACAGAATTTGGTATTCTCCGCCGTTTTCAATGTCAAATAACCAATTTTTGTATCAATCCATGAAAACTTCGTCGTGATTTGCGAGAAATATATAATTTGTAAATTGCAACTCAAAATTTTGCAATTGGTGATTTTCAATTCTTTCCGTGAAACCAATAAAATTGATAGATCCCAAGTTCACGCGAGTTTTCGAATACAATACAAGTCCGCAACCTTCATCCTACTTTACAAAGGCCGGATGGGAACTGTTTTATGTAAAAAGGATCGAAGGAAGGAGAAATGTCGGAAGGCACAGGCTTACAAACTTGAGAGAATATAGCTTCATCTTTCTACGGGGGAAATCTTCGGAGGAGTGACATATAAACAAACATCAGCATCGAGGTCTTCCAACCTCTGGAACGAAGTGGGACCCTAAGAAGAAAAATATCTCCAGGCCTTATACTCACGCAGAGCAGCCACAGCTGTTGCGTTAATCTATTTTTTGGATCTTGTCGACGTTTTTAGTTTTTAAGCTTATTTCTTGTGATCACGGAAAGAATTTTAAGATCAAATCAAGAAAAATAAGCGCCGAATCACGAAAAGTTTGTCTAGTTTTAGAGCTTAGCTAAGGATTTACTAATTCACGACTTTTTATTCGCAATTCGAGAAATTGTACGAAGTGAAGATATTGACCCTCAAAAGTCGTGAATCAACACTTTTCAGTATCAATAATGCGATCAAACGAGAAATAGATATTTCCATAACCGATCGCAATTTGACACAAATAGTTATCAATTTGATATTACATGGATTGTAAATTGCAAACACAATTCGTAAATTACCACTTTTCTGTTGTAAATTACGATTTCTTCCCTTACCAAATTGCAACCATTTAGTCTTGAATTGCAACTCAATAGTGTTGATTTGCGAACTAACAGGAGTAGATTTACTACTTCAGTAGTTGCAATTTACAAATTCTTAGTCGTAAATTGCAACTTATTTTTATCAATTTGCAATTCATATTTTGCAATTTACGTTTCTTGAGTAGTGATTTGAGGAATCGCCGTATTAAATTGAAAATGTTTTGTCGTGAAATTAGAAAACTTTATTCTCAATTTGCAACTTATATCTTGTGATTTACAAATCAAAATTCATAGTTTTATTAATTAGGTTATTTTCGTATTCCTCCTGATATCCAAGAAAATCATACGGCGCCATATCGTCCGGAGACAACGGGATTTGTCTGGGGTGGTTTTTCGGTCTATGATGAAATTTAAAATACAAATAAAATATTTAGATGAACTTGACATTGATACGAACCTTTACAATTCTTTTCGATTACATATTTTAGAATACATTCCAATTGATACTTCTTTTCTAATAGCAAGATGTAACTTCTGAAAAAAATACAGATTTATATGCATAGGTACTTCAGGGTTTTTGGAATTCAATGGGTACTTACAAAATGTATTCCAGAATGCTTTATAATTAGAAGGACACTCACTATCCATACAAATTAGTTATATTTAAATTTAAACAACTTTAACCCGACTGCACAAAGATTGAATACCGACTGCCTGTCTCTGCACCGCAACGCAATGTGCACAATGAAGATTTGGCTTCACGATTACAGCTGTCTAGCAATACCACATACATACATTCATCCATAAAAAGAAAGGACTTAAAAGGATTTCGATAGGTACATGGACTATGAACTGTGTATAAAAGAAATCCACACATCAGGTAGTTGATTCCATGGAAATTACAAAAAATATTTTGCAATTTACGACTTCTCTACGTCAATATACGTTTTCAGTTTCATGTGTTAAATTATTACAAGATTTTATTGATTCATCATTCAGGTTTGGTAAATCACCAAATATTTTTCGCAATTTGAGATTGTGAAGTGGTGTTTGAGAAATTGACCTATTAGAGTGGTAAATTGCGCCAAATAATCTCGCAAATCACTACAAATAAAAGAAGCTCGAATTAATACTTCTAATCGTAAATTACAACAAACAGAATTTGGTATTCTCCGCCGTTTTCAATGTCAAATTACCAATTTCTGTATCAATCCATGAAAACTTCGTTGTGATTTGCGACAAATATATAAATCGTAAATTGCAACTCAAAATTTTGCAATTGGTGATTTTCAATTCTTTCCGTGATACCTTCACACGGCTATTCTGTTTGATTTGTACAGAGCAGAACTCCCGGTCGGCGTTTTAAAGGGATCTTCTTGAATCTTCATTAATTTCTCCCCCGAGTTTTGGTAGTTTGTGTCTTTGCTATCGGACCCCAAATAAAAAATGTTGCCGACGTCTGTATGCCTGTCTTACTCATCATAATTTAATTGACCTGTGAGGACAGCGAGGCCAGGCAAGAGTGACATAGGCTGGAATCCTGGATAGTAACAACCGGACACATTCACTTTTAATTCACTGGCCATCAAGCGTTGTTTTAGGTTTGTTAGACTTTAAAAGAGATTGTCCATTTTCTTCTTCGATAGACAATTTAAAAGATATGGAATTTGACAGACGTCAGCCCACTATGAACCTATTTGTAACTTTTACAGGGCTGATCCGCCATGTCCAGGGTACTCCATTGGTTAGTTTAATGGAAAGATGCTGTTTTCCCAGGGCCAGCTCTCCACTCAAAAGCTGAAAGATGGTAAGCGCCTACCAAATGGACAACTAACACACGTCGACAGATATTACTCTTGACGCCTGTCACATTTCAAATTTGCTTCCTGGATACAAACTTCCAGACAACTCCAAAGTGCCACAACAAAGTTCAGAGCTTAAATCCATCTGCAAGGATCTCGGGCGCTGCTAAATCCTTCTCCACGCTGTAATCAGTTTAATACAGAAAAGCACTCAACCTTCGCCAAGAGTTTCTCTCAAAGAAAACGACTTATGCCCCGCAACGCTTCTAACTCGTGCGTGTATCATAATCGTATTATTTACAAATTAAACTCAAATCGCATCCACAATTCGTACTCCGGAGTCGTCTATCTATATTCATTTGTTCTGCAGCAACCTGCCCTTTGGGACCAAAAGTAATTTACTAAGCGCTACAAGAAAATCCAACTCCCTCCCCCCAAAATAGCCATTTCATAAAATCTAATTGAAACAAAAACATTTTCCAAGCACAAACATCCGATGGGAAACTTTTCCACTTTCAAATGTTGCAGATAAGCGTTTAGAGTGCTCTTACGCATCAATTCAAATGAATTCGGGCACAGATGTCAATGCCCTCCTGGGTCCTTAGATCAAATGAAAATTGACTTAACTCGCCTGCCACGCCCCCGCGCCATGCACACGCTTCATTTCACGATTTGCATAAAATTAAAACTAACAGAAAACTATAAACAAAACGACAAAACAAAAAATAACGCAAAATCCCTGCGGTGATTTTCAAACTGAAACAATTACAGGGAGCAGCAGCACAATAAAGCCTCGGGGAGGGGAGAAAATCACCAATTTAAAGAATTCCCTCGCAAGAAATATGAAAAAAAAGACGCAACGTTTTTTCTTTGTTTTTTTTTTTTGTCGTATGCCTTCTTTTAATTTTCTGTTACAGCGCTCTGGTGTTCAGTGAACTCGTCCTGTCAGTACTGCGCTGCCGAATGTTGAGTCGTATATATTTTTGTTAAAATGTAAATAATTAACATTTTCATGGAGAAGCGAAGCTACAAAGTTTCGACGTATGTATGGGTGTATATTTGTATAATCCTTATCGTCGCTTAATCCGGCGACTTGGTCGGGATTACATTACGCGATGCACAAACCTCCATTTCCCCGCTAAAGAGATAAACAGGAAAACATTCCTTTGAGGGCTTCCTTGCTTCCTTTGGTTGCTTGCGCCATGGCATACTGGTGCTGGCACTCTAACACAGGGGGCCTGCACTTGGTTAAAGGGTCCTGTTACTGTACCGAACCATCGTTTCATCGTTTTATCGTCAACGACAGCGATGACGATGCGGTTGGCAGGTAGTCTGTCTTGTACAGTAGTATTTGCACAGAGTTGTCATGCACAGTGGGCTGAGAGGTGTAAATAAGGGGCAAATGTGATTTTTTTTTAATGTAGTGCTCTCTAATTAGATTCGGTACTTTGTTTGACATGGTTTTTAAATTAAACTGCAATGTTGACTTCTTGTTTTGCTGGCAAAAGTTCGGCTGCTCGAACAGCTGTGTTTGTCCGTGGGCAACGTCTGTCATGTTGAAAGCAAAAAGTTAACCCATGGTGAATCTTCTTTTCACTAGATTGTGACGAAATGTGTGTCCTTCTGAAAACACACAGAGGAAGGACTCTTTGTCGGTGGTAAGCAATAGTTCTGTCTGACACGAGTTTTAAAACAAAATATCAACCAAAATATATCCGGGAATGAAATGAATTCATGTTTAAATGTCTACAGCAGAGCAGGTTTGAAACTGACATATGCACTTGTAAGGCGGCGTCAATTTTTGACATTCGAAAAACTGAACTATTGGTAAATTATTTCGCGGCGATAAACAAACTTGTCATAGAGCAAATCATATGTAGGCGTTTCAGTTGTAGATTCCATTTAATGACGCCATCTACCGATAAATCTCAAAGTCGCTTAGTGAAAGCGAATTTTCGTTTGATTGATAGATAGATGAACTAATGTTCGCAGTGAAATTAAAATCTCTTTTCTATTTCCGAAAAACGTACTTAATGACTAAAAAGTCGTAAAAGACGAAAGGGATTCAAAAAGAGTGACAAGGTTTTACTTTAACTTTACTCTTAAATTTTATAATTTTTTTCTAAATCATAGGAATATATAATACCCCTCCACTGAGAGTGTTACTAATTTTTACTCAAGAAATTTCTTAAAGTTGGATTTGGAAAAGCTGACAGACGATTTGAAATTTGTTGTCCTATTTGGCTAACCCGTGCATATGTTTTGATTTCCTGTGTATTAGAATGGTATCAACATCAACAGGTGGCAAAGAAAATATCTTGTCATGGTCATTCGTTTATCAGTCTTGCTTTTTCCTCTTTAAACTAGAAAATTCTTCGCATTTTTTAGACATTTTAAATACTATTCTATGCCACTTTCTGCATTGTTAAATTATGCAACTGTCATTTTTCATAGATTTCTACAAAAGCGTTCCCATACTTTTTCATAAGTCTCTCACTCTGAGATAATCGATCCCCAACACTGCCGTTTTGACATTGTTTTGTTTCCATTCTTAATACAAAAGTAAAGGAACAAACCTAGCGTGTCCAAAGAGGAGGCGCGAAAATTATTCAAGAATACCCGCTGGTTGGCACTTCACGTGACAAAACGTTAATGTATTTGTATATAAAACAGCTTTCATATATTTATGGCGACCAATTTACTTGAATCTCTAATAATTGACTACGCCATGTTCAAGTCAATACGAGAAATATTAACCAAAACATTTTATCGCTGCTATGTAAGAAAAATGTCTGCTAATTACAATCTGTCATTAACAGCTGTGCACTTTTAAAATGCCTTCAGCATCTGATTTTTACATATTTTTCACTCGTTGTGATGCAGTAAATTATATTAAGTACATTAAAGTATAACGAATTGTAACATTAAAAAGAAAACTCTTTTATTTTAAACCCACATATTCCATGTGATATACGCCATCTATGGGTAATAGCGTTCAACCTGACACATTGCGATCAAAGTTGGAAAATAGAATTGTGTGGATCTAAACAAGCTTTGTCAAATACAACAAATGGGGCACTACCTTTATTATGGTTACGATGGAGTTTCAATAAAATCGCAATTTGGCTTAAGCTGAATTACTCCCTTGTAATCCTCTCTTATGGATTACCCTTCAGGCACTGGAACGTTTGTGTTTCATTTTATGAACTGCATATCTTCCGATCGTGGATGATTTGCGCTAAGCCAGTATGCTCATTGGTTCGTAGATTAATTGCTCATTCTACCCAATAGTTTATTGAGTAATTCTGAGCGACTCCGTCCCCTTGTCAGGCGAGCGAAATTGCGTATCTTTGTCTAATTTAATAATAACTCCTATTCTCGACCTCAAAAGTTGTTTGATCTTAATAGCGGCTTTCTTTTGTGTTCATTCCCACTTATGTTCTCTGATTAGTTTACATTGGGCCTTACCAACAACCAAACCGTAAACTCGAGTTTAACTAATATCGAGACTAACTATATTTTCGACTTTTAATTTCTAGGTACCAACAATCAAAGTAATCGGAACTTTAACAACATCTGACTTTATAGTAAAATTATAACATAAAAGCGCTATAATTTTTTTCTAAACCATCAAATAGTTTGCTGAAATTGACAGTTGGTTGTATTTTGAGTGAAATTTGAAATATAAAAGAAACTGTTTCCCATGCTTGGTTTTTTGACTGTATCATTGCAGCATTGTTAATTTCGCTATCAATGATATCAGCCAATGGTTTGACATAGTCAACTAGGTAATAGTTCTCGCATTGCCTGCGTCCAATTTAAGCTGCGGCTTCTCTTTATTTGCTGTCCATTTATACAAAGACTGACGTTTAAACTTTAATAATGGGTTAGACTCGACTTTCTCCGGATCGAAAGTTACAGTCTCGATTATCTTAAAGTCGAAGATAACTTGATTATTGGTACACAGTTTATTTTAATTTCGACTATTGGCCTTAAGTCGAGTCTAAATTTGGTTGTTAGTAAGGCCGATTAAGTTTAGCTAGAGCGTAATTTCGCAAAGCTTCCTTCTACCAAAAAAAAAATAAAAAATACAAAACAATTTCTTTCTGATTTCGAAACTGAACCAATTCATTTGATAGAAAACCTCAAAGCTTTCCACAAGATTGTGGAAGTCATTAACTTGATCAACTCTTTATTTGAATCTCAGATTTGCGAAATGAACATGAACACAAAACATATACAAGCTGTCAATCCATTTTGTGGAAGTTTTTTCCGTGCATTTTCGTCTAAAAACTTAGGTCTGGAAATGATAGCGTTCCTTTTTTTTCCACTTTAAGCCCTTTTTCTCCCCGATTACCATCTTTATTCTCCTTAGTTGTCGGCGGCAATTTTTGTGAGTGACACTTTTTCAGATGTCCCCTTGCCACATGAATCGACCCCACTGTGCATTGCCATGCTACTCGCTGTTCGGTAGCGCTTCCTTCGTTCGCTGTTTCTCCTGCAGCAGCTTTGCAGTGAAAATTCGCTTATAATTGGATTTCATGTTATTCTGGGCGCGCCACCGGTAGTTGTTCGAGGAGGGTAAACAAAAACAACACATCGCACATCGCTTCGGTAGGAGATTGCTCTGTTGGAATTCAATTTTATTTAATTCCAGACTTTGCGAAACGACATTAGCTGGCCTTCGCACCTTCATAATACAAAGAAAAAAGAAAAAAGTAAATAGCAACCTCCCCCTACCATAAAAGACAGAGCATACTCGCAACATCCACCTGGGGGACAAACAAAACAGGTAACTATCTCCAGTCAAATGGCGGATGTCGTGCACTTGCAATCTGTGCTGGTCGTCTGCCCTCCGGAAAGACAAACAATGTAATTACAACCAAACCGTGACACTGAGCGACAGGGAGGTCGCGGTTCGCCGGCTCACTGTATACAGACACACAAGCGACTGTAATCAAAATAACTATTTTCAAAACAATCTTAATTTGCGCACAAGGACTCGACTCGTCGTCGTAACTCATTCTTCGTATCCAATTTCCCAGTGTTTCCAGATAAATGAGATTTCATTTCCAGACATTTAATTTGAAGATTTGACAAGCTAATTGCGGAGCTACGAGATACAGCGACCAGGCAACCTAGACAATCGCAGGAGTCGCAATGACGAATGAATTGCGCCACGTAACCTGGGATAATAAATGTCAAAGTTTGCACACCCCATCCGTCATTCCGCAGCACACACAGCCACAGACAGACCCAACAGCCGGTCGTTATCGTCGTCGTCGTCGTCGTCGTCGTCGTCGCTGTCGATGGAATTCATTTGAACTTTTGCGTCGGAAAAATCGAACTGAAAAGTGTCGCTTGGCCTCGAACATGGTTAAACGGTTCGGCTCCGATTTTTAGGTCACCTGAATACGAAATGACCAACCGGGGGATGCAGAGTTGATTTTACCCACCCTCGGGGCACTTTTTCAACTCGGCTCTGTGCGAAGGGGCTGCAATCTGAAAATGTTAACCGAACACTATGTCTTTCGGGACAGATGGATTGAGATTTGCAATTTGGAGGTCGAGCAACTTAATTGGATGGAGATTCTCTGTATGTGTGTGTTGAATGGAGCGGTTTATGAGTAGGGATAGTGGGCCATAACTGCCGCCGCCGGCCGCGGCCCATCAGTATGTATGATGAATTAATGATGTTTATCGTTCGGGGAGAGTAAATTATTGAAGTTTCAATCGCATGGGACTTTGCACCGAAAATTACACGGAGACTTCTAATTAATCAGGAAACTTTAGTACTTAACCAATTAAAGTACTAAAATTGCAAAAGTTGCCAGAGTTGCTGCAATAGCGAGAGGTTGAATTATGTTGCTATAGCCTCATGACTTGATGAAGTCGCGACGTCGTCGTCGGTCGCACGTCCTAGTCTTTGGGGATAATTGCCATTTTTATTCGGTCGCTATGAGTGGCAGTTATTAAGAGCGACATTCCAAGTCGGATTCTAATTACGAAAACATCTAATTACGTTTCGAATAATTACTGGCGGCACAACGAGGGAACCTTATGCCGTACAGCCAGGAACGGGACAATCCGCGTGAGTGTTGTTTTATGTAAATATTTAATGATGTCGGGCGGATTTTGACATTTACACGGGATTACTTTTTAGTGTTCCAACTTTATGGCGGGCATATTTTGTATAGTTTTGGATTTACCATTGTTATGATGGGTAGAGCTCTCTGGGCCTTTACGGATTAATATTAATTTTGCCAAATGCAGGTTGAAGTGTAGGCTTGGATAGAGGCTGGCGGTGTTTGCTTGTTCAATATTCAGAGACAGTATTCAATCGAAATGGTGTATTTAAAATTGTCTTGGGGCCATAAAAAATCGAGGGATGGGCTAATATTAATATTTCCCATCAGTTTTGTAGTCCTGCAGATTTTCAACAAGTTTCGTATTCGGGAAACATGTCATTCTCGACTTTCATCGGGACTTTCATGTCTCAAAATCGTCAGGGATTTTACAGAAATATTTTGGTGCTGTAAATTTTAAGCCCGTGGTGCGAGCCCGTGCAGCGAGCATCCTTTTTTTAAACCAAAAACTTAGAGAATTCGAACGAGTGCCCGTAACCGTCGATATGGAATAGATATATCTACTCTACCCACCAACTTCACTCAGTCGAGCTGCATGTGCAGGACCCAGCCGTATATTGGTTTTAAATGGAGCTCTCGCTTCTCGATGTGCACTGCTTGTGGAGTTGCTGGTCGTAATCCGGCAAAATACATGCGTCGTATACCAATACCTTCTTTTTTTTAATTTTTCACGCGGGAAAGGCGGAATAATAACGCTTCAACAGCGTCCCGGGATAGACACAGGTCAACGATGAGTGTTCTGTATGACAGCAGTTGTGAAATTGATGTTAATGTAGGATCTGCTATTCGTCGCACTGGTGCATTTCACTGTATGCTTTCAAGAAGGTAAAAAGAGTGTTTTGGGACCGAGCTGTAGATGGGAGAAATAATGTTCGAAGCCTGAGGTCTAACTTCAGATTTATAGAGAAAGAGAAGCTACTTCGGGCTTAAGTGCCTTTTGCTCTTAGTGCGGGTAGCTTAACTTTGAGGATGTTGATCTGGAAAATTTGGATAAATGGTTCTGCCCGATTTGACTGCGCTTCTGGGAATCGAAGAATTGTGCTGCTTTAGCTATCGCTTCACTGATGACGAGACTTAGCAGATAAGCAGATATTCATATGGCGTATTTGTATTTGATGTTTTTTTTATCTCCCTATTAGTGAGGAATGCCGAAGCTTAGAAGAGGTTTTGTCCGTGGTGACTATTCGACTGGCACATCATCGCACGGCCTAAAATACTAAGTGTAAAGTCTTAGAGGACGTAATCCTTTAGTTGTGGCTTTCAATTTCCCAAGTATTCAAGGTTTCCTTTAAATTTATCGCACCTGGACGAAGTAGTTTTTTTTACTTCCCCGTTTATACTTGGTAGTAAGAGAATTGCATTATTACAAAATTTCGAACTCGAGACAAGAAAGTGGATCTCCTAATTCTGTCCGTCTATCCTTCGGCAGAGTCTTTCGAGCCTAAATGGCTGGGCAGACTTGTTTCAAACTTCGAATTTGGAGTTTGTGGGCTTACAGTGATAAAGTCTCAAAAAATAAGAGCCGAGTTGAAATACAAAAAAAAAAAAAGTTAACTTCAGATTATAAATAAAAAGAATATTCACGTACACAATCAAAGATGGACAATGGATGGATGCAGATAATATTTTCTTAAATGTACTCACTTTGTATGGGCAATGGGAATTGTTCATAGATTTTTTTATGGAAATAGAAAATAGTGGACCGAAAGTCCTCAATGCTGTAAAAAGGGGCGAAAACAGAGAATTTTCGAAAAGTCGTCGCCGGTTGCATGAGATGAAAAAAGTGGCCAAATGGCGACTAATGCCGCGCATCAGTAGCGCTGGTTCGGACAACTTTTTTTTTTGCGAGTTAGCCCTATATGGATATATGTACTTCCATTATAAAAATTTTAAACAAGTCTGACCTTTTCGAAAACTTCTCTATCTAACGACTTCCTATTTCAACAAAAATTGATATTTGAGCTAATGTAAGTGAGGTTAACACCGCTGTAAGTCCAATTTTTTTATAAAAATGGTGCGTTCACATAGCTCATATCTCGAAAATTTTCGATTTGAATAAAACTTAAAAAAACAAATAATGCTTGCATTCTGCACAATCTATATTTGTTTGTATATTTTTCTTTATTTCTCTCTGTTGACGATTATGTCAACAAAAGTGTGCTAAAAGCATCCACTGAAATCGAAATTTCCCTGAAAGAAAATTATGTCAAATCTGTGTGTCAAACCTGTCATCAAATTTTTGTAAACAAACTAATGTGCGTATATAAGAACTGAATTTTAACATTAAAAAATATGTTAATTTAAAAAACCAAAAAACCCGACTGACTGTAAAAAAAAAGAATTAAAAAATTTTGACAATACGCATTTAAGTTCCTATACCTAACTAATTGACAATCGGAGACTATACACCTACACAGTCTAACAAATATATGTATGAGTATTGAGTACCCTCCGACTGCCAAATAGGTAGTTATAGGTACTTAAATGTTAAAAAAGAATTAAATTTTTAATTCTTTTTTTTACAGTCAGTCGGGTTTTTTGGTTTTTTAAATTAACATTTTTTATTTCCGGGGAAGAATACGAATATTATGATACCTCACACTTCAAAATCGGTCAAGCCGTTTAGGCTACAGAGAGTCCCGTAGGAACGTACATAAGATACGCGCGAAACACATAACCCTACCTGTGTCCAGTCGGGTAAAAACACAGAAAGACACACATTAAAAACGTTGAAAAGGGAGGTGTCTTGAAATTGCAGGAATATATGGGTCAACAACTTGTTCTTATAGATCAGAAACTCCTGCTACGTTAGTCCTTGTACTTAAAAATCTTATAAGGTGTATGAGTTTCTAAACAGAACAATTGGCGCTTAAATCTTGTTAACCAGAACTTGCGAAAAATGCTTTTAACTGAAAGCTTAAGCCTCACATTGCTATTTTATATGCAACGAGAAAGTTTATTTTTAATCATACCTATGTTGGCCGTTTTTTTTCTAGCACCGGACTTATTTTTCGAGTCAATTTATTCATCTTGCACGCTTGCCTCTGTCGATTTTGAGGAGACAGATCTAACATGCTGTTACGGTTGGTTTTATTCAACAAATCTATGTGCGTCTTTTTATTAAGTAGCAGAAGCTTCATATGGTTTACCCCCGAGCCGATTACATATCGTGTTTTCTGCGAAAGAGATAGCGTTCCTTGATTGGACGAGGGTTGGAAGCCAGCTACGAAATGTATTTTATGGGAGTATACCATTGAAACGCATTGTCCATGATCTTGTACCAAATTTAAAAAATAAGATGCAACCCCCACCAACTCCCAATTACAACAAACTTGTGTCAAACTTCAATTATCCAAAGGGTACACAAAATCAAAGCACTTGGCAGCTTGGCACGCTCCGACTTGTGCCAAGCAAAGCACTGATGGTAAAATCCTCACCTGAACTGGAACCAGTTTAAAACTTTTTCCCCACGTATTGTGCAATGTTATCAACTCCAGAAGTAACTTATTATTTCTTAACTTTGCGAGCGTATTTCCTTTGGGAGCAATCAGGGGAAATACTCGTACCAACAGCAAAAGTTTACTGAAAATTATTTAATTTCGAAATTCCTCGAGGCATCGTAAAGCCGGTGAAGGAGGAAACAAATAAAAAACCGAGACTGGAATTTCCATGAATTTGAATAATTATCCTTCCCTCGGAGTGGAATAAGTCATTTAAATTAGACAAATCTATTTACCGGCCTGACTTCTTGTGGCCAATTAACGTCAAGTCAACGAGAGCAAACATTTCAACGGCCCATCGTGAAAAGTTTTCGCAACAATTTGGTTTATTAAAGGACACGAAGACATTATCAAGAATGATTGTTCCTTTTTGATGGTGGGCACTCGGAGCAACGCCTCATCGCATTTAATATTTCTTAGATATTTTGGTGCCGATTAATAAACTGAATAAATCAGTGTCAGACGTAGTTAGCCCGAAGTGGTCGTATCCACATCCTGAATCGCATAAATCAGCTTGATTACATGTTTTGACTGGGACACGCTCTGCTCTGTATATAAGCGCGCATTAAGTTGTCAACTTGGAAAACAAACCAATAGCAGTATATCCCCATCGAGAGCATAACAGCAATTAGCAGGGAAATGTCAGGAGACCGAATTTATTTTCACCCAGCACCGGGCTGCGGCTGGTAATTAACAAACATCAAAACTAGCACACACGTGCAGGACACTTGATCCCATCAAACAAAGGTCGGAGTGGACAGCTTCTCGGCCCGGCTCGCATGAAGAAACTTCCAAAGGGGAAATTATTTCAATTCCATTGAACTTGGTGATAATGAGTGTACGCTCGGTCCTTTCGACTCCCATCAGGATGTGCAATGCGCCAGTAAATAAAGTAATTTACAATAATTACCCCATTTGGCCTAATTGGCTATTTGCTCTTATGATTTTTCCTACCCTCAGCCGGCCGCCCGCAGCATAAATCTTTGAACATAAAATCTCATGTGTGCGTATGAGTGCACCGCCATCATGCCAGCTTCCCGCATATTATCCTTTCGCTTCGCAGCACTCGTATTTGTATGTGGAACGTTTGCAGGTTTATGGGCTGCCAAGTAGGCATCTGAAACGGACACCTTACAAACAGAACACATCCTCGGAATGGTTGTGTACGGATGAAATGGGGAAAGTGGGTGATGGAGCCGCCTCGAGGTGGCTCCAGTGTCGTATAGAGCACACAAGCATCTGGCAAATGGACTCCTCTGCTCGATCTCTATCAATTCGGATGGCAAATGAAGTTATTTGGATGCGTCCCTCCTCTCGTGTGGGCCGGGTACATCGTTTTGAAATATTAACTCATTTCACGAGGACCAAAAAGTTATTCCGGACGAGTAAGTTTATTGCCCGATGCTACGTGAGGCAAGGACATTTTATTTGATGGCCAACGCGTTGTCGTTGTCGTACATGTAACGTGCACATGTGCGGACCATGAACATCCCCCACCTTAGTTATTCTAATTCGGGTCTGGGTGTTGGTTGGTATACTTTGCGGTCGATTCGATGACACAACTTGAGGGGTGGTGCGGCGGGTTCATTCGAATCTGCTCGCACAACCGAATGAGTTTCATTCAAATCTTTCCGTTCAAGTTGTGTAATTTTCCATCTGAATGCACTCGGTTTGGGCATTCGGTTCGGTTGCCTGATTGAGGTCCGTTTCGAGATGCAACATTAAGCTCAGTCACGCTTCAAGCCCGCGCGGTCTTTCTTGAGTAATTGTTATTCTCTACAGTGGTCTATACGTGTTGCGAGTTATCAAATGCTCATCGAGTGCCTGCGGGGTGTTGGTTTGAGCGGGGTTTGCCACCTTCTTTGTCGCGCACTATTGTTCGAGACGAAAGTTTCATGTACTTGAAAAACAAACGAACGGCAGCAGTGTATGACTTGCACTTGCAGCCACAACTATTCGAATGAAGGATCAATCATCATAAGGGGCGACGGGAGAGATGAAACGAACAGTTTTTGGTTATTACCAAACTTGGGGATTTGATGAGGGAGCAGTAAACAACAAAAGAAAAACTTTTACAACGAGAAACTTTTCGTCTAAGCTTACAATTTTCTAGTCGAAATTTTAAGGAAAATTATGGCTGTGCGATATAACGAGGATGTTCCAAGGAAGTTTTATTGTCTTCAATCAAATTGGCCAACTGTACTTTAGTTAATATTCGGTTTAAGTTGAAGCGCTTTTATTACAAGGGCTGTTGTTGTTAGTATCTTTGAAAATCAAGACAATAATCGGATTGTTCCGGTTACAAAGATGAGGCGGGGCTTGGTTTATAACCGACAGATAGGGAATTGTTTCGAGTTTACTGAGTCAGGAAGTGAACAATGACTGTGATAGCCGCAATGACTTTTTTGGAAAGCTTCCAATGTCGGTAAAGAACATTGTGTGCAACACAGTGATACCAGATTGTGGGTTATTGCCCATTTCAAAATAAGCTAAAAGGGCGACCAAAGGGCATTTATATCTCTTAGAACAACAAAGAAGGCATTTCAAATACTGAATCTGAAGAAAAACCATTCGAATTGAATAAAAAGGCAAACCTGTGTTTGTTAATTTCGGTGCCTTTTATACGAGTATAATTATTTATGTATATATACTTTCGTGTGGGAATATCGTGGGGTTTTTCTAACTAAAAACATGGGCTAAAAGGGTATTTTTTATAATCGTCTTGGGCAAGTTAATCCGGAAAGTCTGGCATCACTCATGCACCTCCGAGAATTGGGACAAAAAATGTAGAAAAAATGTATGAAAATATATGCTTTCATTTTTTATATCTCTTCAGACGTCTTCAAAAGTCTTAAAAAACGCGGTGAGCTGAGCAGCAGTTGAACAAGAGAGTTGATTTACAATAATCTGGAAAAAAACTCTGTCTAGAATTGATTCACGAATATCTATTCTTAATTCGATATTTCTGCAACGCATTTTGAAATTTAAAGCCTCCTTAGGAGAGCTTTCCTCTCATTATGCACTTAAGGATGACGGATGAGGTAGATCGGCGAATAGGTATTAAGCAATCGAAAGAAAAAATAATTAAATACCTACCACTTACCTAACTCAGTATTTTCGAAAATATACACAGAAATCCTTTTTAACCGCATGTATGATTTTACAGAAGACGCGCCAAAATTAAAGAATTTAAATAAAATAAAATACGAGACGGGCAGTATCTTAGTGGTCAATGTGTTTTATGTTCTACTACTAAGCGTGGGGTTCCAGGTTCCAGGTTCGATTGCCGAATAAAAAAAAAAATTGTATCTTCAGCCTTTTTTTGTCAATGCGCCACCTCTCGCGATTCGCCAATGCTGACAAACATCCGAGAGGATAACTGTCATGAAAGAGCTTTTGGCCGTTTGAACCAGAGTTGCCAGATTGTTCGCTGTATCGTATTTTGGGCTATATTTTTTCTTAAAAAATGATAGAAATGCAAAATGATATTCCTTCACAAAACTAAAACAAAAATATTTTCGAATAAGCCCGCACTTTTAAAATTTGGTAGCACTCTTGCAGTCAAGTGACATCGAACTTGCAGGCACACCAATTTATTTTGCCGGCCTTTTGATTTGACACAAGCCACAAAAGCCAATTGCAGAAGATAGAAGTCAAATAAAATTCGCTGCAGATTCGGTATAAAATTGTATTTGTAAATTGGAGGCTAGGTGTAGGGTTCTATACGAACCTATTGTGGTAACTATTTGTTTGTTTTTATGATTCGTTGTAGATTGCCGTTTTTTCACCTAGTTGGCGAACAAAATTTGTTGCTTGAGTTGATCAAAGGCTGTCTCTTTCAAAAAATCAGAGAGCACCCCTAAAAAATGTGCACTAAATTGCTGGCGCTACGAAAATCGCATGCAGCAATCTTTTTCGATTATGACGCCAACAGTGTGTATGGCCATAAATTAGACCCCCTCGAAGCAGCGGGCTAAGCACAAATATACCATAAAGATGGGTTTCATTCTGGCACTAAAATCTCGGTGGAAAATAATTGTCCCACAAAACCCATCTTGCCAAGTGCTAGCTATATAAAAAATAATTATTTGGTTGTCTGCCATCAGGCATCTAAGAGGACTCTAAACACAACTAACAGAGCATGATAATCCGCATCCACAGCGACTTCCGTTGTCCCAGTTCTTAATTTTATTGACGAAGCATACTTCATTTTAATTCCTAAGTACGTTTTCTCATTAAGAACCGATCCATTCAACAGAAGGAAGGAGCGAATTAGGAAAAAAATATTCCCATGCAAAAGAAACGTTATAATTCCATAGGATCCACCGAGACTCGTCTGGAACTGATTCTCTCGCACTGCACACACACCATAATCCAAATGAATTTCCCTGCACTACTTAAATCGATTGATCTCAATCAATTAATGCTCGAGGAAACCACTAGCAGCATTGCATTGCATATATCCTTGTCAGAATGTAGATAAAATCCCCTTTGAAGGGAGATGGAAGAAAGTCTCCTCTCCTCTGCGTATATAGCACTCATTCATCACAATCCCCTCAATCAAACTTAAATCAATTAAGGATTTTTAGTTGCTCGTCTAAATTTCTAATTCAGCAATCCTTTGGTTTTATTTCCATTGGAGCACTCCGTTTTTACTGTCAGTTTTTTTTTTCGTTTTTGTTCTTTCTGTATGTCCTTCTTTCTAGCCTCAAATCACTCACAAGAAATTGGGTCAACTTGTTCCTATTCTACACCCTGGGTGTTGCAGCAGGAAGATAGTATTCTGCATCCCAAAACACCCGGCAACAAAGTGTATAGCTCAAATGGAAAATAGCTGTATATAGCCACAGTCAAAAGAATATCCCATTGGCACTGGAAAATTAGATCGACCTTCTTTTTGCGACCGGCCTTCACACAGCAACACACATTCCGATCCAAATTCCACCCCCAAATTCACATGCAACGGAACCGGGGTGTTGTTGAACAACATCAAAGATATTCTATAGGCATGCCATACAAAGGATATAAATTGCTCCTGTCCAAAGAATCCGCATAGTTAGTGGATGTCATGTGTGTGTCTATGTTGTGTGTTGCTGCTGAATGAGTATAGATGCGACCGGGACCGGGTGTACGCTCTCCGTTGGGATGACTGCGATTTATAGCTTGACCAAACACAAAATCTAACAAATTGTACATGTGTGCTTTTTGGGTGGCAAAGAAACCAGCAAGACACTGACGTCGGAAAGAGTCATACAAAAAAAACACCCGACTACGACGAAGGACCGAGCACAAGTAGACAAACGACCAACTTCGTCCTCAGAGAAATTATTCCGAAATTACACTGGATGAGTAATAAAATTCGGATACACGTTACACGAGAACCAGTGAATGCCATAGTTATTCGCATGGAACAGAAACTCTTATCCTGGCTTCATTAGTAAGGGAATCCAGTGCTTGGCAATGAACGAGCCAAAGGGAAGTCGCAAGTGTGTCCATAATTAATTACCAATAAGATGAATTTATATGTCAACGTAATCGGGTGTACGTGCGTAGGATGGTCGATGCTGCATGGCAAAAACCGTTTACAGTGAGTTATGCCAAGGTAAGGTTACTTGTCGTTGTCAGTTTGTTGACTAAAGTTTCGACTTGTGAAAACGGAGACATGTTGAAGATGTTGTGTCCTGTAGAGTGAATAATGGGCTGGTTGTCCATAAGTGCTAATAATGGTCGGGAGGAATTCGCGACCTGATTATCCGAATCTTGACTTTGCTTAATTAGTTGCAGGGGTGTTTGATTCCGGTGAAAACTCCATTTTTGAAAAATCAGAAAATATTCCTTTGACTCTCGAAAGCAGGTCCCGAATTGGTGCTTGGGTCCTTTAATTCTTGGGCGATACACTGAGGTGCTTTAGAAAACAAAGTATACATTAGATATTGTTATGGAATGGTCAGTCCATGCGTTCCAAGGAATAGGGTAGTTCGCGACAACGTCAGTGTCAAATAAGAAAATGAAAAAAACCGAGTGACAGCTGAAAAACTTGTAGGGAAACAAAACAGCTCTTATATGGCTGTAGCATAATTGTTTCTCAAGAGAGAGACATACCAACAGTGATTCGAAGACTTGAAAACATTTTTTTTTAAACAAAAATGCCAAATGCTTTTTTTTTTAGCAATTTCTGTAATTTTTTGTGTTTTTCGATTTTTGCTCTTTTTTACTGGAATTTTGGTTATTCGTGTACATTAAGCTGATTTACAGTGCATTTAAGTTTTAGATGTTTCCCACGCATTAAGCTTAGTACGCCAAGTTTGATCTACTCTTGGACTTTCTGCTTACTTCTCCGCCTTACACAAACGCAACAGAGCACCAGAATACAACCCGCGATATCAATAATCATTTTTAGTGTCAAGGCTACATTTTTCGAAATCACAATGGCGAAACTTTCCATACAAAATTGCATATTGTGACCTACGAAATATAAAAGGTGAAAGTTTAAAATGGTAATTAGTAAGGCCCAACGATCTGTCAAAATTTAGCTTGAGAGAATGTGCCGCCCCATTAAATGGGCACGCTAAATTTTGACAGATACATGGAAGTACATTCTGAAACGAAAGTTTGATTTTTTAGCACGAGCTCCGTACAACTCGGATAAACCAATTCGCTCAGATTTCAATAAGTAAAATAAAATAAATAAATAGTTGGCGAAACAGGTCCGTAGGGACCCTAGGCCTAGCTTCTGGTACCCATTCGTTTTGTGCGAGTTTTTCATTTATGGGACGAAAAGAAGGGTCGTGGTTTGTGGCTATCGTTCGTTTTGAGTGGGACAAATGGAAAGGACCTACAATTTTATACCAAGTCCAAAGGACTGAATTCAGAAGCTCTTTCGTGACAGCTCTATTCTCGGATATTTGTCAGGCGTTCGCTACAGGGGTGGTGCAGTGAGAAAAAAACCAGGTTCGACATGAGACACCTCGCTCAGAAGTCCAGCATAATAACTTTTAAGCCACTGCACTCATCCTATCCTAGCTAAACTCACTCGTATCGCAAAGGACCTATTAATCTGGTCTAAGTATGCCTTTCTAAACGGGCTTCTAACCTAACCTAAGCCATCCTAGCTAAAAATATAAACCGAAAGTTATAAACAACAAAATATCAAAAGCAACTGGAACTTCAACGACACTGCTTCGTGGTAGCACTTAGGAGATATCTCTTGACACTTTGTTTTATGAGCTTCCAGAATATGATGTGATTTGTGTGGTTAGCTACAAACAATCGGCTATTTAGTCTACGTTATTTCGGAACTCATCGAAAAAACGGGGAATATTTTTAGGCGAATTTTGTTCACGATAACCCTGATAATGATGCTTCGACAAACGGCTCACTACGGAGATACCCAACAGAAAAGCGCGGCCAACTATAGCCCACCAAACTGCCAAAACAGCCGAAAGTGGTAGGTTGCTTCTGAAATGAACACGGGTGTTGAAGCCGGTATTCACAAATGGAACTGTCAGGCGCCAAGTCTCAAAAAAAGCCCTATTCCAGATAGAGTTCACGCAATTTTAAAATATACTACATTTTTAAGAAACTGTACAATCTAAAATAGGTCGATTCGTTATCTCAATATTTATTTTTTGTATTTAAAAAAAATTGTAAAGTTATTTTGAAAAATTTGAGCGATTCGAGATTTATATATTTTAAAAAGTTTTAAATTTTTTTCAAAACTAAATAATCCTTAATAATTTAATTCGTTATCTCAATATTATATAGATTTATATTTTTAAACGTTTCTAAAGTTATTTTGAAAAATGGAGTCGAATTCGTACTTAATGCGTGTTTCGTTCATTTAATTTTTTAACGATTGTTAAATATTTTAATATTTTTCTTGAGTAAATACAAAGCTTCAACAACTTGCCCTGCTACACTCGTTATTGAAAATGAAAGTTTACCGGTATACTCTTAGGTTGTTGGTTTCTGCCTCACTTCAAAAATGTTGTGACTTATGAGTATTTAGCAAGTCATAAAACCAGAACAGATAAGTCAAAAGTCTACAAAAGTCTCCTGTGGACTTTTGGCACACCTGGGTGGGTCATAAGTTCACAATTGATTTGTGGACTTATGAGCCTGTGCCTAGAACACAGTAATATGTCTTCATCGTGAGTCAGGGTCAAGCCATAGTGACAGCTTTGGAAGTGGTGAAAAGGAAAGGTAAAACAAAATTAAATAGGACAACAAGAACTTTAAGTGTACAAGTGTAACAACAAGCAATAGCCCAGAGAGAGTGAGAGAGAGAACATGAATTACATTCTTTGCTGAATCAAGCAGCGTTGCCACTTTCAATTGCAGATATACTGCATTTGTTCAAAATCTCAATCTACTGCCAAAAAATTAAATCTATTTAATTTTTTTTTAGACAATTTAGTGCGAAAAAATATTAATAAAGTGGCAACGCTGTCCCACATCCAAAATCGAAACCAACAAAATATTCACACAACACGCTATTGCTTCCAAGTCCTTCTTAACTGCATTATACGCGCAGGGCGCAACCACCTTCAAATCATTCTGATGCTGATGATATCCTTGCTTATTCTCTTTTACCATTTCTCTTCCTTTCAAATACAGATTTATGATCGGACAATACATCACTGTCCATGGCGATGTAATTAGTCACGTTAATATTAGCCACGTTATGGTCGAGGACGGAGGCGAATACTCGTGCAACGCCGAGAACCGGGCTGGAAAACTCAACCATTCTGCACGGCTGAATATTTATGGTACGTAATTTTGCGAAAATGTCACTTTTTTTTGTGCTTCTGCAGCCCAGTTTTCAGCATTTGGGATTATTCCGTGTTTTTTTTTATTTTTCGCATTCTGTTTGTTTGGGGGTATGTTGGGATGCGATGGTGCTGTCGGATTTTGTTTTGTTATTTTCAGTCAGAATCAGAGCCACCAAAACATCACATCGCATTGTGCCAATGAACGGTTTTGATTTGTATCCTTTCCCTCTGGCTGGCGCTTGTGTTTTCAATCCTTTCGCGCGATGTAGTATTGGACGTCATATGTATATATTATATAACCCGGCATGCACCACAAACGCGGATGGTGTTGTTGTGTTTTGTCAGATTTCTGCGGGTTTTCTCCCGAGTTTATTTGGTCCGTTTTGATTTTCAATTCATTTTCGTCTTTTGGTCGCACTCTGGACATTTTTGGTCTTCAAGTCCTTTTAATTCAGATTCGCTTGTATTTTTACTTTGGGTAACACCATCCGCATAGCGGACATTCCCATTGCAAATGACATCCATATCCCGTCAGTGACTGTGTGTGTGAATGCTTTTAGATATGAATGGTTATCATTGTGGGTTTCCGGTGCGGAACGGCTTATTGCATTGTGTCCTGCAAATGAGAGAACGGCTTGCATTTTAAAATCTCACAGCCCCACACAGAACGATGACAAAATAAAGAAAAAAAACAACCATAAAAAATGAGAATGTAAGCGAATGGCGGCCGCTGTTGAACATGGTCATGTACAAACAACGGGCGCGTCAGGCTGTTGTCCTGGCGAATGAATGTGCGGGCTACACATTGACGTTATACTGACCCACATAGATACGAGATCCGTATATCGTATTTCTCTCGTTTTGTGTATGTTCGTTGAATTGAATAATAACTTCATTTTCCTGGAGCTGGTTTTGCAGTTCTCTCTCCTTCTTTTTTCGATTACGGTCGGACATGTGGAATGGCTGGCGTGCAGGACCGTCACATACTCAGATGCCTACGTATGTACGGGGTGGTTCTCATAAATGATAAATTATTAGATTTCAATTTGAATGCAATAACATGGGTCGCACAAAAGCTGGCAGCGGAAATAAAAGAATATAAAGAGCTGTCATTTTCACGTGAAAACGCTCTCAACGCTATGGGATTTAGTTATGTGGTCCCGGAAGGAGGAGTGGGGATGTTGTTCCGCGGATGCGACTCATTCATGCGACGCAATCAACGGATGTAATTGAAGTTTTCAAATTATGCTTTTGCAATTTAATTCGAATTAAAACTTGAAATAAACAACGGAAGGAAATGCGATGTGCTGGTGCGTCTATGAGCAGGTACTTGACCGGTGAAAGTTATGAGCTTCAATTCACAGAAGGGTGGTGCAATGAGTCCATCACTCTCAGGGGTTTGTAGTCCGATAAGGCTGTGCATCATATATCGCTTTCTCAAACTCGAATTTGGTTTGATCAGTCCGTTGTTGGTGCTTAACTGGGCCATACACGGTGTATCTTGTTTATTCAGTCAGTTGCGTCAAGAACTTGCCCAGTTTTTTACCCTTCTCAGTCGGTTCTACACGCTCCTTATAAAAAAGACAGATCTCTTACACTAAAGATTCTGGTTATAAGATCCTTGGTATTGACTCTGCGCATGTTGAAGGCTTTCTCCTTCATCTGGGCATTTAGGACAAAAGGGTGAGCTTTCTTTACTAAATTAGTAACAGAAAAAATATCGATAACTGTCCTGAACGAACTCCATAAGCTGGTACCAGCCCCATCGTCTTTTTATCTAGACATTGATGGCGGAGATCAATTTTTAGGATTGTGATCAGTTGCGTTGTACAGTTCACCGAAACATCTCTTTTCGCCCGCGGCAATTGCATGTTTCAGGCTTTATCGCTGAACTTTCCGATGTGTTACAGGATTAGGAAGGCTACATTACAGTAAAGTTGGCTATCACTACGGTAACCATTCGTCCTCTTTTTGAGAGGACAGTCCTCTTTTTCCCTACTATGACCTCTCAGATTTTTTGCTAAAAGAAAACAACACATTCTCTTCTTTTTCTAAAATGTTGTCTTTTTTCCCTAAGGACCATCTTCCTACCATAAGAAATATGCGAGATTGCGAGTAGGTACCTTCTCAAGTCTTACAAAGCTACAAAAATCCACAAATTTTGATAGTTAAAATGTGCTTTCACTATTTTCGACTGCATATTTATTTTTACTTAAAAAATGTCCTCTTTTATGTGATTGAAAAAATGGTCACCGTAGCTATCACTGACTGCAAATCATTCAATAATCACGGATGAGGGGTTGTGTGACAGGCGAAGCTCTCCATTCTCTTTCGCATTTCAGGGTTCGTGTCTAAGCTATTAAAACTAATTCACCGTGAATGAGAAAAGAATATGTATTTGTTTATTTAAAGTTTCTCCAACGGTTTTAAAGGGTCTAAGTTTGGAAGTACTTACTTTTTGAGCTTTAAAACCTGTGAACCCCACTCTTTTACGAATGATCGATGGCCCCTTTTTCAGTTTTATTCAGATTTCATTCGACGAAAAAGAATGCAAACAATTTAAGAAAAAGTTTTTTGTTTTGAAACTTGCACATTTGGTTTTATTTTCTTTTTATAAAAAAATGTTTTGCTGCTGTTTTTTCTCAGCGGCAACGCTGATCTCCAGAATGGTAACCCAGTAAAAAGCAAAAACAATTTTGCAAGAGAGGGAATCCCTTTCTAAAGCTCAGCAGCCTTCACCGGTCGTGCAACAATTTCGTTCTTAAAGCGCTAATGAATCAAAGTTCAGGTCAAGTCCATGTCTTCTTTGATTTACAACCAGGAATCCCAATTAAACCTATGGTACGAGATACATATTCGCACATTTATGTGCACTGAGCCTCGAAATCAAATAAAACACACAGCCACACATACACAAGTGTGCATTCAATTTTACTGAAAAAAAGAGATATACGCCGCTGCCACCTTTAGCCGGCGCAGCTTGCAGGTATTTAATGGTGCACTGAAAGAAAACATGAATCGCTATGCGCGCAATTCTATTGAAAGCCGTTCTCGGCTGCTTCAGTGTTCGGTATTTATTCAACATCCACACTACAAATAATTAGGAATCCTTTTTGTCAGCAGATAGGCTGAGTATGGGCGTTTTTTTTCTACCATCCTGTTCATCATATCTCCCCCAAGTCCTTTAAGGATTGCTGAAGAGGATTTTTTTTTTCTCATCTGCTGCATCCCGTTCTATTAATGCACATTTGATATCCCAAAGAGCGGGCCAGGAGTGGGGAATATTTTCTCGTTTCGTTTTGTGGGATTTAAATTGTAAATCTAAATGCAAAAGTTGTTCCTTTCATATTCATAGGCATGCACATACACATTACACATATGCAGAGCAGAATGTTGGTTGTTATGTATCCAAAAGGATGTAAAATGTTCTGCTGCAGAATATCGGATTTTTTTTTTGATTTTTTTTGTGGATTTTCGTTCGTTTCGGTTGTCGGTTGCAGAGTGTGTTTAATTTCCCGTCCTTTTGTAGGGGATATGTGTATTTTTTTGTGTCCTTTCCAAATAACACAAGATATGTGCACCCCTATGCCCGGCCAAAACCCTTTAGTCCTTAGAGTGACGACACTGCATAAACATTTATGTGCGAAGCTCAAATACAACGGAACACGCAAAAAAAATATGTATCCATGTGTGTGATTTCCTTCTTTTTTTTGCAGGTCTCCCGTATATTCGTTTAATTCCAAAAGTCACTGCAGTGGCTGGAGAGACATTAAATCTAAAATGTCCTGTGGCCGGATATCCCATCGAGGAGATACACTGGGAGCGCAGCGGCAGGGAATTACCTGATGATATACGACAGAGGGTGCAGCCCGACGGATCTCTGGTCATAAGTCCGGTCCAGAAGAACGCAGATTCGGGCGTTTACACATGTTGGGCACGTAATAAGCAGGGCCACAGTGCACGTAGGAGTGGCGAAGTCACCGTAATAGGTTAGTATGTAACACCTTTCTACACACCATGCAATTGTGAGCGTGTGTCAGATGATGGTCCAATATTGTTTTGCCACAAATTAAACATTTAAATTAAGTTACATAATTAAAATTAATTTGTAGGTACACTAATTCGCAGCAACAAAGGACTTGTTTGCTAAATAATTTCTATTTTACAGCAGGCTTACAAGGAGCAGCAGCCTACTGCAGGACATTATCGCGTACAATTGAGATTTATTGTGATTTGAATTTGTGGTACTGTAGTGGAGTGCTGAATGTCGAATAGAGGTGCTTTAGGAAGTCGTTTCATGTTGGTCGTTGACAATGAAGCTTCTGCATTTAACAGGAGTTTCTGTCTTGAAAAAATACATCTATTTGTATTAATGCCAAAGCCATAATGATGGGTGCCCACATTTCGCCAACTATACGCATATCTGAAGTGATTTCCTTATAAAGCTTAAGAGGCAGTGGTACTTTAGATCTTTTAAGTCGACGTTGGAAGTAGGAGGGGCTTTTTTAAGGGATCTAATGTCAAATTCGAAGGAAAAATTGGATCTGGTGGAACATTTTCGCCTGTAACTATTCAGCTCAACTTTGAACCACCTTACCGACATTTCATTAGGTGTTTCTCATTTTTAATTCAGACGTCAAACTGTCAAAAAATTTTGAATTTCTTGTTTGTAGCTCAGACATATCAGGGCTCTGAATTTGTGTTTCTTTTTCCGATTAGAGAGTGATTGGCTCAGAACAATTTGACTGACCAAGACGGAGACTGTTCTAAAAATCTGAACACAGCTTATTTTGACAGCTAATCATATGATGAATGCTGTGACAAAAAGAAATTGGATTCTAAAGAAGTTCAGCAAATACTATTCAGTGTTCACGTTGTGCATTTTTATAGTTAAATGACAGTTAGTGGTGAAATTTGTATGTATCCTTCAAATTATTACTAATACGACGGACTTGTCAGGTTACCTGCTCAGGTGAGCGAAGCCAAGCGACTCGCATTTTGTTCGCTTCGGGTTCCACCGGGAGAAGAGTTCGTTCGCTGGCGAGTTTATCTGCGAATACATATTTTGTATGAAACTGTTGACGTCTCGGTTCGTGAAAATAAAAGAATCGGCTGCGATTCGCCAGAACCCACACAGAAGAACATCTAGAGGAAGCTTTTTTGCCAATGCATTAAAGAATATTATGCAAACTTCATAGGGCAATTGGTCAGCAATAGTTTAGAACGTACGCTCTTTGTCCTTTCATAAATGCGTTATTCGAGGTGAGTGTCTAAAGTGTCTATCATTGCTTTCGATGTTGTCATCAAAATCGAAAGGTAGACCTCAATCACTGGGAATCTGAGCATGTCCCTTTTGTACAGCAAGTTGATGCCATTGAAAAGGCATCCAATGCAATGGCATAGACAGAATAGTCCCTTACCTTGTTTTTGTTTGCAATAAAACCACCAAGTCCCCCTAAGTCTGTACCCAAATTAGGATCTAAGTCATCGTCCTCTATCTTCAGTTACCAGCGAGAGAATGAATTGTGTGAAAATTTTCATTCATCTAGCCAAAAAGGAGGCCGGCCGGCATATTCAGATGAATATGCGATTCCACCTTAAAAAATGTTAAATAAAAATTGCAGGATTTTTTTTTCTTTATTGCACAAGAGGGACTAACGAATAATAAAATAATTAAAAATGCGATATAGAAAATTTCCGGCAGTTTGAGCAAAAATAAAACTGAGAACCACGAGAAGTGGCGATGATGTTGGTGGGTTGGGCCTACTGCAAGAAGTACTTGAAGTTCTCTGCACATACAAACCAAGTGGATAAAGGCGATTCAAATAAAACTTTTCCATCTCCGTCTTCCTATTCTGGTGCACCTCGGATCTCTGGTGTTCGTTGGTCCGGCATTTTTTTTTCGGTTGTCTTTGTTTGAGTTCTCTCTTTCAAGGAGTTCGCCTCGGAATAAACATTTTTATCTGGTGGGGTATCCCCCGCCATGGCAAAATGAGTGCAACTACTTTACTTTAAATTATTTTCATTTTTCCCATTTAAGCTGACTCCAAGTGGGTCCTTAACGGCAGTAGAATTGTGCGGAAGCTACACACAAAAACTGCAAAAACTTGGAGCGCAGATTTAAGCATCTTAAGTTGGGGAAATACGAAATGTACACTGGCAGCCACTTTTGTTTTTTCCCCAATTCACCGCGAAGCCAAACAGACAATGGGCTCCTAAAAAAATACAAAATCCTTTATACGTGCACGAAGATATTGTTTGAAATGGGGGTTCCTAGATTCGACTTGAATTTTTATGTGAAACGTAGTCGAAGTGTGAATTATGCAATCTCACGACATTGTTGGCTGGCTCGCTGGCTTCATTGTAACACAATAACTAACCGCTAGCGGAAATTCTGGTGTTTCACAGGAAACATACATGCGGAGAGGACGAGTCGGGCGCGGCGTGCGGTTGCGAACGGAAATGAAGTGACTGCGAGTGTATTCCTTTGAATTTTGTTTGAATATGGAAATCACAGGAAATGAAAAAGAATTCTCTTTCGCAAAACGCAGCGTGTGGCGGGAAATCGCTCAAAGA
This sequence comes from Cheilosia variabilis, assembly GCA_951230905.1. Lineage (NCBI taxonomy): Eukaryota > Metazoa > Arthropoda > Insecta > Diptera > Syrphidae > Cheilosia > Cheilosia variabilis. The sequence continues at coordinate 16,953,761 of OX579678.1, read as the reverse complement.
AAGGAAGCACCATGAATATCATTTGTCGTGTACGATAAAAGTAGGTATACTTTGGGGTAGGTGGGCGAGAGGTTAGATCCGTGGGGGTTCGTGACGTCTTCAAAAAAATACTACAAATAATTTGTGCAATTTTCCCCCATTTTTGGAGTTTAACATTTCAAAGTGGATCATTATACGATGCGGTCTAAAGGGAATGCTGTCTTTGGGTAACGTAAGTCGGATAAGCTAGACTGGGTGTGCTTTGGAAATATTTTGTCCATGAAATGTTTAGTGATGCCTATACAAACTCAACAGAAAAAGTGATGTCCATTCTGTGGGCCAATACTTTCGAAGGTCAGTGGGTCTCGCAGTACAATTCTTTTTGAAGTGTTTTTCCCAAATGCATTCCACCGTCACTCCCCGCACTGCTTATCCGATAAGGCAAACCTACTCAATCACCAATAGTAAGACGGACATTTGTTTTAAGAAAGCAGACTGCCTCGCATCACTCAGTGGCAGACAGTTAACTACATTATCCGGTGACGGAAAACTTTTCGAAATAAAGTAATGAAACACAAGAACAAAAAAGAAGCAGAACTCAATCTGAACACAAAACTCATTTCCGCCTCCCTGTCACTGTGGCACTACCGTTGACACCAGCCAGAGATTATATTTATATTTTTTGTTTGTATTTTTTCTGTATAGTGTTTGATTGCCTTCCGGCTATAACATCATCAACAGAAGGTTTTCCTGTTTTTTCGGGGCCGATTCTGTCACTTTAGAATCAAAGTTCTCGTTGACGTTGACACCCTTAATGCCCCCAATAATAACCTCAAACTGACAATTGAAATGTTTTAAATTTAATGTGGCTATTCTTGGAAGGAGAAATTTGATTTTACTTGTTGTTACTTGTTTACTCAGAAATATATTATAAATGTGCAATATGAAAGTGAATTCTGCAATTTGACACCTTGCCATATTCACACTCATCACAAAACGTGACTACAAATTCGTTTCGTCGAACTGGACGTGTAACATTTTGCTATTGATTCCTACTGACAGTTGATACGCCCCCGGACTGGTCTATTTTTTATATATTCACTGACGTTAGCTTGATTTGAAAGCACTGACTCAGTGATTGTCAACGATTTATAAATGTATTTTTCACTAATCACGTAGTGATAGGAGGCAGCACATGCCATGTCACGAAGTCAGATAAGGCTCAACTGGTTTGTAGAAGTCGTTTTTTTTAGGGTCGAGGTTACCGGCATAACACCTCTAACATTCGAAGCACTCCACTGGCCCGCATCTCAATTGAGTAGGTAATCAATTTCGTCATCAACAAAGGAGTTAAAATAATCTTTTCACAGCAAAACCGATTAAGAAAACAAAAATCTAAACATTACATTCCAGTTCCGCCGCGATTGAGTCCCTTTCAAACATCCATCCTGCAGCTGAACATGGGCGATCGTGCCTCATTAACGTGCTCCGTTGTCAAAGGCGATCTACCCATCACAATAACTTGGCGCAAGGATAATCGACCCATCGATCCGTCCCAGCACATGTCAGTGAAACAAGTCGACCAATACAACAGCATATTGGTGATAGAAAATTTGGGCTCCGATCACACTGGCAACTACTCGTGTGTCGTTCGCAATCTTGCTGCCGAAGTCGAGAATTCCCAGGCTCTACTGGTCAATGGTAACGACATGGATACTACTACTACTACTACAACCATCACTACACTCGTCTTGTAAACAAAAACAAAAACACATTAGGCGATTTTAGTTTTGTAATCGTTTTCGTTATACTTTCCTAACTTCTCTTACATATAGTTACTGTTGAAAGTTTGATTTTGAGAACAATTTCATTTTCCTTAGTGAAAAATATATTTGTTTATGATTTAATATATATTTATATTTATAAATAAATTTCGTTTAGAGAGAATGCTATTTTCCACTATTCTATATATAAATATGTTTCATTCTCTTCTATTTCACCCTTCTTACAAAAAAAAAAAACCAAAACTACTCTAAGTAATTGTGTGTTCTTTTAAAACGTTTTCTTCTTAAAAAAAAGAGATTATATATAAATTCCTATATTTTCTGTGTATGTTTCAAGTGTGGAGAATATCCAGTAGATAATTTTTTGTTTACTTACAATTTTAGTTGACACTTTTATTTGAACGAATATTGAAAAGTATATAAGTAATGTAAATAATATATAAATCCAAACAACAACTGCAACTACTGGATGGGACGAAAAACAAAAACCTCGCGCACGATATAAAAACAAAGAAAAAGGAAAAACTTATTAAATGTCGTCGACACATTGAAATGAACGCAACAAATTCATTTCGTGTATTATGCTCTCTAACATTGAATGTGAAAGAATCCTTTTGTTGTGTGTTTTATGTTTTTCGATTCGTGTTATTATTTTGTTTTTTCTCGTCTTGTATTCCATTACAGTACCTCCTATTATAGAGCCATTTTCATTCCAAGACGGGCTGGCTGAGGGTATGCGAACGCGTACTGTTTGTGGGGTATCTAGGGGTGATCCTCCCCTAACCTTACGTTGGCTCAAGGATGGTGAGCCATTGCCCGCACTTTTGGGCGCCAATGTAACACTCTTAGATCAATATTCCTCACTCCTTAGTATTCCCTCCTTATCGGCGACACACACCGGTGAATACACATGTGTAGCTACTAATCCAGCAGCCGAAATCAAATACACAGCTCTGCTGCAGGTTAAAGGTATAGTATATTAAAAAAAATCCAAACACACAAAACAGAAATATCAAATACAAACACTACACACACACACACACACATTTATTACATTTATCCACCACCCGCTCCCCCGCTCAAACGCACATTTACATCATATAGATATTTACACGAGTATAGGATAATTTTAAAACAAAATCGATTTCAAATTTGATTTCCAAAATCAAGCTTCTTATTGTTCCCCAACGAAACCTAATTTTGAGTTGATTTTTTCATTTCGTTTCCTCCAAGTCTGTCTTTTGTTATTTAAAAAAATTCGTAAACATAAATGCTTCTTATTATTATACTTCAACAAATAATTGAATTTTTTTTTTTTAATTTTTGAAATCAAAACAATTTTTTGAATAAACGTGAACAAAAAAAATATGAAAATATAAATTTGAAAAAAAAATGTGTCCTCCCCTCCCAGTTGCTTTGGCACGCAGTGGGTTTTTGCGGCAGATCACCAGGTAACCTATTTGCACTGCTTAAATATTTATTTAATTTATTAATTAGTTTTTATTTTAATTTATTCATGATATGGTTTGTTTTTTTTTTTTCTGTTTTTATGAAAATTAATTAAGGGTAATTTATTAAAATTGTGTATACAATAGGAGTATGTAATAGAGGGTGGCTGGCAGCGGAATAAAAGCCCTATAATTTGTATGCTTTGCTTACAAAGGGGTGACCAGATAATAACGATAGGGAAAGAAATTTAAATATAACCACAACAGAGTGACGTGTGAGATATAAAAATGATTCTGGTTTTATATTGAAGCTACATTCGTGCCATTATGTGTGGAATAGCAGCTCACTTAAATGCCGGCACCGGCTTCGCTGTCGGTGCTTCAAGCGGTCGGTCCAATTTTTGAAGACTCGTTCCAATATGTGCGGCGTTATTCCGATTGCATTACTGATGTCTTGGGTAACTTCGACAGCTGCTGAAGCATTACGAATGGAAAAAGTTCCATTGCCATCTCGACACCATTTAGCTTCTGGATATTGATTTCAGTCATGAGAGGAAATTAACGTTCGAAATTGACATTTCTCGTCAACAAATGTTGCACTATGGGTCGAAAATAATGTAACGTTTAGATGCTCAACTATTTGTGTTTGTGTTTACTTGATCTCGTCCCGCAAGGTAAGCAAGTAATTACAAAATAAAACCTTGTTTAACCTCATAAATCCTCAGACCCTTTTTCAACCATGTCCGCAGGACATCTTGTCGCGGTATTGCATCTCGTATGTAAATTAGGTTCCTATTGCAAGCTTTGTTGAAAGAGAGCATTTTTCTAAAAAATTGATTTTCTTACTTGGAAAATAAATTTTAACTCTGGTTTTTTTATGTTCTTAATTGTCTTCTTTTGAAGTACATTTCACTCCATAGCCTGCCCAAATTCCAAATCTCTATTAAAAAATTCTATATAGTATTTCTAAAAAAAAAATGAAAAATATCTATAAAAGTGATTATCTTTTTACAATAAAAACGAACCCCATCTTATAGGAACTCAGATATGCTTTGTCAATTCTGTCACAGTCACAGTATATCACTAAACCCACTCCCGACAAAATGTCATATTTTCCCAAAAAAGACAAAAGTTATATCTTTACAAATAATAAGCAAAGTTGAAGAGAAATTTTCCCCGACAAGGAATCGTTTTCGCAATTTCCTCCACACTCCTGCTGCGAATCAAAAATATTCTCAAGACTGCACCATCATCGTTCAAAAGTAAACTTGTTCAGTTTTAACTTTGTGACTGAAATAATAATTTTCATCATGAAGTCATACTGACGGTCCAGCATTGTGGTGTGGAATAATATTCCACTTTTATTGAAAGCAATATCCTCACTTTTATAGGATGTAGCGCAGGAGACTTCTCCTTGCCGATGAACGTGGTCATGAAAAGTGTACGAGAATATATACAGTATTGTGTATGTCTAACACCATGATTCGCACAGTAAAGTTAAGCATTTCCGTTCTTTTTTCTTTTTCATTTCGTTCTTTTTTTTCGATTTTTTGCTCAATTGTGGCGACTCAAGTGTCACCAGAGTTCAGGACTTTGATTAACCACTAAACCAAATGAAAATACTAATAATGACATCGTGATTTTTCTTTTATCTGCCGCCACCACCACCAGCACCAGTCCACTCCCAAGCGCCATTTTATATTTTTCCATCAATAAATATTTAATTGGCCAAATTAAAATGGCTGCTATTGACAGCAGGGGGCGAGAGATGCCAAGAACAGAACAGGCAATAAGCGTTATTGGTTGTTTGTCGCGTTGCACACAATTTAAAAGCGGTGTGCGGTGACTGTGGAAAGTCTGGTGCTGTCACATACCATAATGAATTGGAAATTAGGTCAACGATGCACTTGTATAAGGGGTATTTTATAAACAGAAAAATATGATATTATACGGGTAAGTGCGGGTTCAATTATAAAGACCACCCCCTTCGACAATCGGCCAACAGAACAATGACAATATTGGGGTTGCTATTGGTGAGCAAATTCATCGAATGTAAATTCACAATAAAAGAAATTAATTACATATTAATATTAAAAGGTCCGGATGGTGAAAGCAAACAAACGGACAAATGTGTTATTATTGGGATTTATATATAAAAATAGCATTTACCGCAGGGAAGAAGAGGTTATATTTGTATTTTCGATACCAATTTATATGCGCGGGCCTGATTAATTAAAAAAAAATACTGCAGGTAAATGTTGCAAACAAAATTTTATTTTTAATTCGCTAACCATACTTCTATGAATTATCAAATAATTTCACTGTGAATATTAGATGAGTTGAGGTTATTTCAATTCGAGTATTATTTACTTATGTCATAAAAAATAGATAATAACGGATTGAATACCGAATCTTGAGTTTCAGTTTCCAGACAGAATCCAAAATATCGTGAAAAGTCAGTGAGCACTGCAAAATAATGCAATTGTTGTGTCAATTGAAATGGTTGGGCAATTCTTTTCTATGCGCTCCGCCTGTCATTTTAGTTTGGACTGTCATTCTCGAGTTGTGTTCTCGAGAAAGTGTTTCTTGTGTGGAGTGTACTGCATTCAACTTTGAATTGATTGCGATCATCAACACTTTATGTTTGAAACCAATTTCGATCGCCTGTCATTTTAGTTTGGACTGTCATTCTCGAGTTTGACAGCCGCTGAAAGTGTGGAGTGTACTGCATTCAACTTTGAATTGATTGCGATCATCAACACTTTATGTTTGAAACCAATTTCGATCGCCTGTCATTTTAGTTTGGACTGTCATTCTCGAGTTTGACAGCCGCTGAAAGTGTGGAGTGTACTGCATTCAACTTTGAATTGATTGCGATCATCAGCAAGTGGTACCTACTTCTTCAGCTTAAACTGTTATTTTGGAAGCCTTTAAAATGGCTTTTCTTTACTAAAACAACGAAAGTTTTTCTTACTGACGATCAAGACATTTTTCAGATTCTATTGTATTTAAAACTTCTTATAGCCCGTAACGCGCTATGGAGGCATTCTTTGAAATGTGGGCTATTTTCCTTAGTTTATAATTAAGCATTTTAAGGAGTTGCAGATCGCAATGGAATCATCTTAGTTCTGCAATTTTTTGTATAATGGTTCGTCAAAACATATTTTTCAAAATACATCAGTACAATACTTAAAATAAACAAAGTAAACGGAAGTATTTTCGCAAATAGGGAGAACTGTGAATGTAACCACTTTAATTTTACAAAAAAAAGAGAATCAAATATAAAATTTAATAAAGATTTTACGAGAACTGCTAGACATTCTTGCATGGATAGCTTCTAGCCTCTGCTACATTTTACAAGTCGTGCTAACTGACAAAATAAATTGGTCTAAGCGAGTAGCATATAAGCAGCTTCTTAAAAGCTCGGTTCCGTCTCATCAGTAGCAAAAATTTAAGCACAGATGTGTTTTGTACACGAAAAAACAAGTTTCTACTCAGATTCAGTTTGGAAGTTCACCTCAACATCTTAGGCATACAACTTATGAACAGTTTTCCATCTATTACGTTGACTTTAACTTTTTTTCTTAGTTTTATTATATACTTTGTTTTGTTTTATTTTAACATTTATTGTTTCACTTTATCTATAATTTTATTACATTTTATTTTTGCACCCTCGTAGGCTTTGTGCATGATCTGTGTATACTTGTAGTAACAAAATAATATTTTATAGCAATCCAACATACTGTAGTAACGCTATTGCTAACTACTACTGGAGTAGAGCATCCCTTCCACTCGCCCCGAGCAATAAAAAAAAAAAACATCAATCCCTCAACGTTGAGCTCTCTAACGAGTCATGAGATCTCATTTAATCCCACGCCCCATTTATAGATCGCCCCCGCCCATTTCTCAACTTTCACCACACACACACAGCTTAAGTCTAAGCCGCCTTTTGAAATGAAACCTTTTTTGTGCTTATTGAAATTGTTTTTTGAAAAAGATCGGTTCCGTTCTTAGTAACAAGAAAATGGAATCCTTTCTTGACTAACCATCCGCCTACTTCTTTACTGCTGATATAATATTATTGCTGTACTGATTAAAACCAAAAAAAAATAGTAACGAAACTCTGCCTTACTACCGTATAACTCTGTTTGAAGCTTCGCAATCCCCGCCAGTGTTTGTACAATAATCCAAAGAAAACATTTTTATTTTTATTTTCAGTTTTTCCGTTTTTACTTCTTTTTTTGTGCACAAACAACAAAAATGCCTCTTGGTTTTGATTTTTTTATTGAATGGCTTGAATCTCAAAGGAATGCAATGATTTTTGTTTTCTATTCTTGCACTTAAACTATTTTCCTTGGCTATGAATACCGTTTTTTCTCATCTGCAACCCTAGTTATCGTAGACTTGTCAATTTTGGTTTATTTACTTTTATGCTTTAGAGTCGAAATTTTCAATTGGAAACGAACTTAGCAAAACGATTTTTTTTTCATGATGCCATTGTGTGCAAGGATTTTTTTCCAATAGATTTTTGATTTAGTTTTGAGAGTCATTTTTTGCAAATTGAAAACGCGGTAACAGTAACAGTCAGCTTCTGTATGCTTGAGTCCAGATGCTTTCCTCTTATAATCAGCTTAAGTATTAGATATGATTTATTAATGCTTACAATAATGACGTGTCCTGCTTAGCGAGATGTCGTTTGATTGGTAAAATAGGGGCGAATAAGCTGATTTTACTATTCAAGTCGATATCGATTTCGCTGAAACGTTACAGTGGTGATCAAATGTATTCTAATTGCTTTATCGCTTTGTAAACAATGCATGTAATGTCCCCTCCTGTCAAAGTAAACAAATTTTATATATAACTCGAAGTGGTTGAATCTACATTCTTAAAACGGGAAATAAAATATTATTTATAAAAAAAAAACCTATATGTATAATATAAATTTTACAGACAACTTCTGAACATCTTCCTACATTTTGACTAGTTTGAGACTTAACTATGAAAAATATTTAGACGTACGACTGTTTTTATAGAAATTTGTATATTTAAGTTATGTTAAATTTATAGAAACAAGCTGAGTAAACATTTTAGAAATCGTTTTCTTATTTAGTAGTAGCTATTTCTCATGAATGAGCACAGGAATATGTATTTGTTTAAAAACCGATTTAGCTATACCTTTAGTATTGTTGATTGAGATCTTACAAGGACTTAGCAAATAAAGCCTTTAAAACAAAGACACGTCTTTGCCGGTTTTCGCAAAAAATATGTACTAATGTACCCTCAAACAGATTTCTAAATAGTTTTGAGTAGAGCTATTTTACAAAATTCGGTTTGTAAGCAAATTCAATTGCCCATATGTTTCATTTCAAAATATTTCACAAAATCGGTCATACTGTCAAGCAGCTTATAAATTATTTGCAATGTTTTATGTACGGGTGTCCGCCGAGAATGAAAGAGAATGGATCTTATATTGATAAATGCTTTATTTAATGTCGGCAATTATGTATGGATTTTGTTTGTTCCTCAAGCGTCTCTGGTTTGTTTGCATAAACCTTGCTTTTCAGATATCCCCACAAAAAGAAGTCCGGAACAGTCAAATCAGGCGACCGTGGAGGCCAATCAACATCACCATTTCTTGAAATAACTTATGTTGTGGAAAGAGGTCTCGCAGTAATTCCATTGTAATCCTGGCTGTATACGATGTGGCACCGTCTTGTTGATACCACATGTTAATCAAGCCCAAAGCATGAAGTTGTGGCGTTAAAAAGTTTTCAATCATATCACGATATCGCTCCCTAATCACAGTTACCGTTACGCCGTTTCATTTTCAAAGAATTAAGGTCCAATGATTCCTCCTGACCAAATTGCACACCAGACTGTAACTTTTAATGGATTAAAAGGTGCTTGGGCCTATCACCTACAGACCCTCTTTCCTCGAAATCATTCACTACACGATAAATAGTGCGTTTTGTTGGCTCGTTTTTTCTCCCAAAACTTTCACGTAACTTTGTCATCGTCACAGTAATCGATGATTGATTTTGATAAAATGTTTTAACGATTAAAACACGTTGGTTTATCGAAAATTTGTCCATAATAAATTTGCCAAGTGTCTACTTCACCACTGCCAAATATGAACTGTCAAGACTAATGTTTACCAAAATGGCGGCAAAACAAAATAGTATACCTTCCCGGCGGACACCCGTATATAAATATTAAAAGTGTCAAATATTTGAAGTTTCATCAATGTGGTAGTTGCTTTAGCTATATCCGTTCTTAACAATGATTTAAAAACATTGCCCAGTATTCCTTGAAGGCTAAATTGGAATCAAACTCACAAAAAAAACTTGAAAAACTTGATGCTAATAAAGCGGTCAATGGAACTCGGGCTATTTGTATGAGAGCGAATTGTGAACAACTGAACATTCGTAGTTTCTGACATTTCATTCACATGAAAATGTTTTTTCAACGAAATGAAACGAATTTTTCATTCGTGAGTTTTTGGATCTCGACTATACGATATGGATGGTGAATCTAGTGTGACAGTTCGCGGCAAGAATTTGCAATTCGCGGCAAGAATTTGCAATTCGCGGGAAAATTGCTGTAACTGTAAATATCGCTATTTAAATCGATTAAGACTCTGGGTTGCTTTAGATTAGATAGTAGATTACTTAAATATAATGTTTTTGTGATAGAACAAATAGCAATTTTCCATTCATAAATGCAGTTAAATTGATTTTTTTCGCAATTCGCAAGTTTCCATACAAAAATGTCTCCAATGATAATATTGAGCAAAACAGTCAAGCTGAGCAGTACGCAGTTCAAGCTAGATTTGTACCCCAATATTGCAAAAATTCTCCACAAAATTTAAGCTGGCGAATAAATGGAAAATATTTTTTCTACAAATTATTTTTGACAATTTTTGTAACAATAGGTATATGCTTTAGTGTTAATATTTATAAGCAATCTTTTGTACAAAATAATTTATATCGTTCACATTTTTTTATTTAATAAAATATTTGATCGAGGCGTCCGTGAGCCTATCACTATGGGTAAAATGTGGTTCATAGCTGTCTATCCACTGAATCTGGGTTTCTATAACAAAGCACTCTTTGCCACGAAAAGTTTTTAAGAAATGAGGCTAAACATCTTTCATTCAAAGTGAAAAAATGGACGTGGTCAATGGTCAATAATACAAATTGACAAACGAAACAAAGTATTTGGACTGTTCCCGTATCAATATTAACGAAATGTCAAGCCTTCTCCTCCTAGCTTCTCTCAACCATTCGTTTCATGGGAGCTTTTTATTTTTGGGACAAATGGAAGAGATCTAAAATTGTATGCCGAGTCCAAACGATTAATTGAGAAGCTCTTTCATGACAGTTATACTCACGGATGTTTGCCAGACGTTCCAATTATGTAGATGTAATTTGTGTGTTTACCGGCAATCGAAACTGGGGCCCCTCGCTTAGAAGTCCAACACAGTAACCACTAAGCGGTTGCGTTCAATTATATAGCGATCCAAAAAAAAAGAAAAAAATGTCAAATGTCAAAAGTTAAATATCAGCAAAGCAATGTGCAAATTAATATTTAACAGCTGGCTTCCTTTGAAGAACGTACTTTCGTTTGTTGCAAAATAAAAGCAAATCATAAGATTGCAAATCCTTTTGAAAGTTGCAGACAGCAACCCTAAAGAAATAGCTGGCCCTAAAATGCGCACGTACTTATTTTTCTCTGTTAACGTCGCTGCAATTTTGTGTGCGGGATTGAAAACCAAATAAGGAAAACATTTTTTGAATCGATTTATCATACAAAAATAACTCATTGAACTTAAAAATCAAATAATTTTATGTATTCAGGCGCAAACTTTCTCTCTGAACATGAATTCTTCAAGTCCAAGACCCATCAGTAAGATTTAAGATTATTTAGCCAAAATGGCTGTAAAACAAATCAGTTTATGTATTGTACCAAATAAGAACTAATAAAAATATCACCACTGTAGGAAGTCCGTAAACTACATAAACAAGTTCACAAAGTTTAGCTAACATCTAAAGTTTAATCTCGACCAAGTAAATCGTTGCACACATTTGTAAATGAATAAAAACAAAACAATACCGCAATAAGAAATAATCTAATTGGATTTGATTTTAAGTTTTATATATTTTTATTTGTTGTACTAAAACATGTTTTTTGTTTTGCATAAAAAAACGAAATGTTCATTTTAACCTAGATGATTGAAATATATATTAACAAAAAAAATTGACATAACAATACTCGTCTGTATTTTGTGTGTCATGCAACTCATGCGTTCTCTATTCCCTCCCAAAAACAAAAAAACAACAACAACAAAACATGAACAACAGTTCCGCCACGTTGGATAGTCGAGCCAGCCGATGTTAACGTAGAACGTAACCGACACATAATGCTTCACTGTCAGGCCCAGGGTGTACCGACGCCCAGTATCGTTTGGAAGAAGGCGACAGGTACGGGTACATCCCGCCGGTTGGCTGGATATTGTTCAAATATTTTATGTAACATGCATTGTTCTTGCTTTACGCGTGTAGGTAGTAAATCGGGGGAATACGAGGAGGTGAGGGAGCGTCCATTCACCAAATTGCTCGGCAATGGGTCGCTGCTGTTGCAACATGTGAAGGAAGACCGAGAGGGGTTCTACCTGTGCCAGGCTAGCAATGGCATCGGCACTGGTATCGGAAAGGTCATTCAGCTTAAAGTTAATTGTGAGTGTTGCATGCATGAATTTATCGGTGTAGAAGCGATGTAACGATTTTTTTGTCCTGTCGTTTGCAGCTTCTCCGTACTTTTCGTCCACATCGAGGTCAGTGACAGTGAAGAAGGGCGACACAGCTTTGCTGCAGTGCTCGGTCAGTGGGGACAAACCAATCAATATTGTGTGGATGAGATCCGGGAAGAATACCCTGAATCCGTCGACAAACTACAAGTGGGTTGGGCTATTTACTGACTGTGTAACCTTGTAACTTAATCGCTTGGATGATTTACAGGATCTCTGTGAAACAGGAGGCTACACCGGATGGGGTGTCGGCGGAGTTGCAAATCCGCAGTGTGGAGGCCAGCGACAGTGGTCCGTATTTTTGTCGTGCGAGCAATTTGTACGGCAATGACCAGCAGTTAGTGCAACTGCAGGTGCAGGAACCACCACAGGCACCGACGGTGTTAGAGGCTGCCATGGTGTCCAGTAGGTCGGTGAATCTGAAGTGGCAGCCGAGGAATACCAACACCGCTGAGGTGTCAAAGTACATTGTGGAATTCAAGGAACTGGACCGTAAGTTGGTGTTTATTTGAGGGGCACTATATATCCCCGTTCTCAGTCAAAACCATGCCTTTAGCCCTTTTTATAGAGCAATGGCAGCAAATGGAAATCACGGACCCACCGCAATTCACCGCTTTGATTGAGAATCTGAAGCCGGCGACCCGGTATGCCTTTCGGATTATAGCTGAGGGCACTGCTGGCCGAAGTGCTCCAAGCCAGGAGTTGAACATCAAAACTGAGCCGCAGAGACCTGCGGGACCACCCCTCAATCTATCAGTGAGACCACTCTCATCCACCGAGTTGCTGGTGAGTTGGGTTGCCCCGCTGGTGGAGCTTCGTCATGGCGACATTCAAGGCTACAATGTGGGCTATAAGCTGTCCAGCTCGGGAAGCACCTCGTACAACTTCACATCGGTTTCTGGGGATGGAGACGGCGGCATAGGAGAGCTTTTGCTCGGCGGTCTCCAAAAGTACGCACGGTATAACATTGTCATCCAGGCATTCAATCAAGTCGGGCCGGGACCTCTGTCCGAACCGGTCTCTGCCCAAACAATGGAAGATGGTAAGTTGCGAGATATTGACGAGCCCCTATACAGTGGTAACATGTTCAATTTCCAGTTCCTAGCCGCTCTCCGGATGACATTCGCTGTGCGGCCCTTACCTCTCAGTCACTGCAAGTTTCCTGGCAACCACCGCAAATCCATCACACCAACGGGCTGTTGCAGGGCTACAAGCTGCTCTTCGAACCAATTCTGGACGATTTCTCGCCAGCTAAAGACGAGGTGGAGAGTCGCAAGACAACTGCCCTCACGACAGTTCTCACCGGTCTTAGGAAATACACCAACTATAGCATACAAGTGCTCGCCCACACCCGCATGGGCGATGGAAGCCTATCCAGCCCACTCTACTGCCACACCGAAGAAGATGCGCCCGAAGCTCCGGCCGACATCAAAGTCGTCGTCAGCTCGCCACAGTCTCTGTATGTGTCGTGGCTGCCTCCGGCGGAGCCCAACGGTGTCATAACCAAGTACAATCTCTACACAAGAGTTGTGAATGGCCGCGAAGAATTGAACAACGAAAAACGAAGCCTGCCCTCTCAACAGGCCAACTACGAGGCGAAGAATCTCCATCCACACATCGAATACCAGTTCTGGGTTACCGCGTCCACTCGCGTAGGAGAGGGCAAGAGCTCTCGGGTGGCATCGCAATTGACTACAAACCGAGTTCCTGCACGAATCGTGTCCTTTGGGGGTCCAATTGTCCGTCCGTGGCGATCAACAGTCACACTGCCCTGCACGGCTGTGGGAAAGCCCAAACGCGAATGGTATAAGGCTGATGTTCCGCTCAGGCAGGGTGGAATGCACAACACCCAGTTGCTCGATTCAGGCGACCTGATAGTGTCCAACCTCCAAACGCCCGACGGTGGTAACTACAGCTGTCAGGTAGACAACGGAATTGGCACCGATCGACTGACGCACGTACTGATCGTACAAGTTCCTCCGGTGGCACCAGTTTTGTACGTGACCAGTGCCACATCGAGCAGTATCCTTATGCACTGGAAATGCGGATCCAATGGCAATGCACCGATTACAAGCTACACACTCTTTTACAGACGAAGCATCGGCAACGTAGAGGAAATGCATCTCTCGCGACACGCCTCAAGTCACGAACTGAAAGGACTGATCTGTGGAAGTACATATCAGATGTACCTAACGGCGCACAACAAAGTCGGCACCTCGCCGGCCAGCTTAACATTACACGTTCGAACTCAGGGACAATCGCCGGGAATGCCATCAACTGCCAATTTACTATCGCCGAACTCGACGTCGGTTGTTATAAGACTGCACACTTGGCCAGACAATGGCTGTCCTATGTTATATTTCGTACTGCAATACAGGCCGATTATGGACGGCTTGGAAAAAGACTGGATTCTAGGTGAGTATCAGTTGGAAACTCGTTTTCAATGTTATTCCCTTAAACGGGCAACATACCAGCATAATTGGCTGTGGTACTGAATTTGCATCTGCGAAAGGCAGCCCGGGCTCTTTGGCGGTAACTTTATTCGACCTGCACTAGCTCCTCGCTTTGCCAGCTTGGCACTTCTTAAATTCAAGACGACCAAGGTTTCTGGAAACCGAACTGAAATCCTGCGAACGCAATTCAAATACCTGTTGTTGGTACAAACGACACATCGTGTCCGCCCATCGCACCCCACTTCCGCTTTCTATTTCGAGAAGCACACTTACAGAAAACGTTCAACCACTTGTCCTTGTACGATTTCACTGAAAACCCATCAACCATAAACCCTTGACTTACAATACCCCACTTACTGTACCTATTCTTATCCTCTTTTCGCAGTGTCAAATGCACTTAAGCCACAACGAAGATTCACTATTTCTGGACTGAACCCATCGACTCTGTATCAAATGAAAATGGAAGCGCACAACGTAGCCGGGGTCTCAACTGCCGACTTCACATTTGTCACCTTGACCAAAGACGGTGACCCACCACCACCCGAGATCGTACAGCGCGGTCATCGCTCCAACATATTCTACGGCAACATCAATCTGCTGATTCCCAGCATAGCCGCCATCTCAGGAATGATATGCACCGTATCGCTGATAGTTATATGCTACAGGCATAGTAAGTTTCAAGAGGCTTTTGTTGTTGTGTATACGGTTTTTTGTGATTTTTGTTTTAATGGTCTCGCCCCGTCTGCAGGACAAAGCAATCGACTACAAAAGGAGTCCTTGGAAAATCGACAGAACAACGAAGCTGCACAGCGTGAGCGCTACTATGCAACGATTCATAAAGTGTCCCTGCAGAACAATGAGAAAATTCCTGGTAAATTAAAAAAAAAAAAATTTCAATCCCTGCCATTACCATTTACATTCTATATGAATGTAGAACGCATGACATTCATAGTAATTGCCTCGCGGGGCTAGCACAGCTAACAGCCAACACTCATTTCTTTCATTTTTAATTTACTCTTTCCTGCAGAGACATCCGAAGACATCTCGCCGTACGCGACATTCCAATTGTCTGAGGCCAGTACTCTGGCACAGCCGCATCACACCGGGCCGGCAAACACCTTGCTGCACTCGTTCATGTACCACGAACGGGCCCTGGCTGAGGGCTGTTCGTCACCACCACCACCCGCGGTACTTAAATCAACCACCCGACACTATTCCTCCTCACCATATTACAATATCGTGCGTTATACCATTGTGTTCGGTTTGAGTTCATATTTTTTTCTATTCGTTCATAATCGTAATTGGCCGCTTCATTTTATGACTTTCAATTCATTGTTGTTGTTGTTGTTACTCTTAGCTGCTGTACTCAGCGCTGCTGATGCTGTAGCTGGAGTAGCGAACGCTTGAAAATATGATTTTCTTTTTTTCGTATTTTGTTGTTGAATAACTGAGTAACTGACGCTGGCGCGTGTTTTATTTGTTTTAGTATTGTTTTTCCTTATATTTATTATCCTTTTGTTTTAATTTATGCGTCGCTTATTTGTAGTATTTAATTGGCACAGTTGGTACTCTGGTTAAGGACTTTCCTTTTTTTTCCTTTCTCTCTCTCTCTCTGTTTGTGTGCAGACATCGAAAAACCGAAGGAGGCATTCACGTAAAACGGAACCAGAGAGCGAGGAATCTGAATCGGATCCGGACCAATTGACATCGAGTCGAACAGAGTCCTCAAATCAGCACGAGGCGAAGATTAAGCACAGTAAGTATGCACATAGCTCGGCATGTCATGTCATTAACACATTGCACTGTCATGCACAACTGATTTATTTGCGGTGGTAATATTTACCGCATGGGGAACAATGGTTTTTTGAAACACACTCGTATAATTTGGGAGGCCCTTTACAGAGGTTATTTGATCACAATTGTTGTTTGAAAGATGTGAATTTAATTCTATTGGGACCGTACAGTGGTGGACACAAAAATTGCACGTTTTTTTCTTCAGTGAAATGCATTTAATTCAATTAAGAAAAACTATATGAGAAGAGATGTCACATGTTACATAATCCAGAAATTTCGTTGAGTTTGTATGTAATTCATAAAACAAAATTGAAAGTCTGCTAGTTTTGTGCCAATAACCAAAGAAATATCTACGTTTGTCACAATATAAGTTGTCAAGCATTTGGAAAAATGTGTCTACAAGCTGTCAAAATAATATATATGGCGCGTGCCAGCTAGGAGCTCTAGCGCAAGCGAATATAAATTCGTTCCATTGTATATATTTTGTGTGTATATATTTTCAAGACTTCAGTTGAGTTTATTTACTCTTATGATAATTTAGAGAGAATTAAACCTGAACTGAACTTATGGTTAGCAGTCGAGCAGAAGAAGAAGGTAAAACCCTTCAAGTTATCATAATGGCATTCGTTCAGAGCTAAAGCTGCAGCTGTCAAACTGTGGACTGCGTTTATAATGAAAAAAAAATAGATAGAGCTTAGGCAAAAAAATGTTAAATTTCCCTCTCAGGGACAATGGTTGTAATCTAGTGAAATCCTATTTCATTGCGAAAACGAGATCGACAATTTAATCTGTCAGTTGAATTCAGTTACAATTAAACAAATTTGAGAGGTTAAGTTCTATAATGCAATTTTAAATTAAGTCCTCTAAAGAGTGCAATTGTTCATTGCAAAATCGCTTATTTTTTAAGTAAAAAGGAACTTTAATAAAAGCAAATGTCAGTTTTGTTACGCTGCCGCTAGAGGCGCTAAATTTCTTGCATATATTATTTTTTTGCCACACCGAAATTTCATCTTTCAATATTCAATACACTTATTGACATCAAGAAGCAGTCAAGAATGCACTTTTTAACTTTGTCGAGTGGTCTTCAGAATATTTTCTTTAATGAGATTTTGTTTTGACGTATTGTATTTATGTTGACAACAATAACATAATTTTTAACTGGTTACCTACGAAATAACTTTTTCGCTTTATACTTACTGCTGTATCTTCTTTGAAAATTAAATGCAAATTATTGGAAGACATGTAAGTGAGCTATTTTAACAAGAACTGGAATTAGTTGTTGAAATATA
Organism: Cheilosia variabilis; assembly: GCA_951230905.1. Classification (NCBI taxonomy): domain Eukaryota; kingdom Metazoa; phylum Arthropoda; class Insecta; order Diptera; family Syrphidae; genus Cheilosia; species Cheilosia variabilis. Next base: position 16,936,208 of record OX579678.1, on the reverse strand, counting down.
CGCACAGTAAGTGCCATTATAGGTATCTTTTTGAATGACATCCACTTTCCCTTGTACCGTCAATCATGCGCTTGTTATACTTGCAAGAATTTAGCAACTCTTTTTTTTTCAATAAATTTGGTATTTTTATGGCTATTATATTCAGCACTAGGTTCGCGTATGTGGTAGGTACCTATTTGATTGGGCTTCATCAACTTTTCTAAGCGTTTTCCATTCACTGGTTAAATTCTAGATTAAGACATTCGAAATTTGCGCCCAGATTGATTTCTAAACATTTGCACATCAATAATTAACAAAAATAGATCCACCCGATGCAATGCGTTTCTTCTTCGAAAACGTAAACAAACTCCACTAGTTGTCAAACTCAAACGCATTTGTATTGGTAGCTCTAAAGGAACTCTGATAAAAAATTCAGATTCGCCAAAGTGCTATGAAATCGGAGAAAGGTTGCTTTTTATCATATCAATCGGACATAAAAAGTTACCTAGAGCATGAAAAATGCTCTGAGAGTGCCCAATTGAATACCACATTAGTTTATCATTATTTCAACTCTCAAAGTACAAGATTCAAAATCGCTCAAATGTTAGAGTTGATATCGTTGTTATACCTAGTCAGAATTAATTTTAAATTTTCCGAAAATTTTAAATCTTTGACATTTATCAATCTTGTTTACACAAATGTCAGCCCATTTCATTAACTGAACGCATCTGCGTGTTATATCATATTTACAGGTATCATCTACCATGGAGCACAATCAAGCACATCCTCCGATCTCTCACCAATGTCCGAACAAAAGTCATTGCCCCGTCGCGGCAGATCAAGGTATCATCAACAATATCATTTTACGACAAACACCACACCTAGGCACACAAAAACCACCAATCCGAACAGTAGCAAATCGATTCTATCACCTCGTAGCAATAACAATCTAAAACTATCAAACACATTCAAGTCACAAGACTCCATACAGTGTAACATCTCAACGTTAGTCAAATCACCGATAGCACCAAAGCCGGGCGGTGGTGGCAATCTGCCGCCACCATTGCCGCCTATGCTGCTGGCTCCCAAGCCGTCATCGACGAAAATCGATCTGTTAGATAGTAATAATCCAGCCTCACAATTCCGACCCATTCCCCACAAGACCATCCCCTCCAACACAGACACGATCCTGAATCCTTCCACGGCACCGCTGTCGTCGAAATTCTTCTCGGCGACAACGTTGCAGAAATAAGTGTTTTTTTGTTTTTGTCAAACTTTCCGTTATATGATTGTCATCAGGTGCGGCCCGCTGGGATCCTCTTACGTTAATAAAATAGTTTTCGTTTTTTGTTAATACGGTTTCTATATATATATTAGTCTCATTTGAAGCATCATTCATTTAGTCAGTCCATAATTCAAATCAGAACACACTGCAATCATCTTAGAATGTTACAAAAAAAAAAAAAAAAACTCACACGATGATGATGAGTTGATATGAGAGTTGATACTGCTGCTTATCCCGAACAGGGGCGGCGCCATGCGAACACTACTACCTCTGCAATTGCAAGAGAATCTCGCCAGTGGCATCGGAGGTAGCAGTGGTTTCCATCAGATACCAATCGAGGGAGGCACTCCCGATAGGCCGGAGCTTTCGGAGGCCGAATGCGATATTGATACCTTGAAAAAGCTGAAGCTGGGTATGCGATCGTCGCTATGGTCACGACCATCATCTACTGTCAGCAGTATCCAGCAGCAGCAACAGCAACACCATCCACAGCAACACCATCAACCGCAGCAACAGCAACAGAAGCAACAACTTCAAGAGCAATCACATCAACAGCAGGGACTACCTGCCAAACGTCACTCCGATTACTCGATAGCGGTGTGAGGCGCACTTACTACTGAAAATCAAAACTTAGCCCACACATAAGCATATAGGCTTTATCGTTCTTAATTGTGACTTTCTTATGATTTGAATGATTTCTTTTTTTAAGGACGCACGTTAAATGCTTGGGGCAGCTACTTGTCAAAGGAGGTTTTGATTTGAAACGACTCCTCGAGTACATATCTGCTTATAGAAAATTCGAGGGCATACAATTTAAGCTAATTCCTTCATTTGACTCTCATTGAAACCAAAAGCGTGTGTATACTGTATAGCCAATAACTCAAGAACATTTTCAGTTCATATATGAAAACTTTTTTGTAAAATTCAGGGATGGAAAAGAGTTATTCGCAGAGATGACGTTTGTATACGAATTTCACATTACGAGCAATTAAGTAGAAAGATTTCTTGAGAAGTCTGCGGGCTCCACAAGCTTTTGCAAAACCCGCTAAACAAGCATCATTGTTTGTGCAATGAGGCCAAATGGTCGTCCATTCTTAGTCATCCTACTTTTTGTTTTCTTCAAGTTGATCAAAAAAGCGGTAACACTGGGCATTATAAAATGTAATCTCATAAATGACTGTTTGGCGTGGTCGGCCTTATTGCGCAGTCTGCGCTTGACAATGTCTGTCAAAAACCCAGCAACGTTTTATGTCGCACATCAAGATGTAACACTGACACCTGTCACTTTCAAAATGTGCTTATACTGAGATTTAACGTCTTAAAAATAAAAATAAAAATATAAACAGTAACATTTCTTATTATATTGGGACGTTCGGATACCTCGTTTCTGAAAAACGTCAACTAGATTTGAGATTTGTCTGTATTAGGTGTGTTGAAATGTCAACTGAGAATGCAGGCAGAATTTTCTTGACTAGATTTGTCAGCTACCCTTCCATAAACGTCAACTGAAAAAAACTATTTACTTGACCGATTTGGGCCAATAAAAGCTAAAATACATCAAGTCAGGCAGCTGTCAGACTTACTAAACTAGAAATCCGACTAAACTAGAAAGGCGACAATATTTCCCCTGATCGCACAAATTAGATCGGTCGCTAACGTCACGTTTACTACCTCAAATTCATACAAATGGAAATTTCAACTCAGTCGAAAATTATTGACTAGTTTTTTTCGGTTCCTACTCTCTATACGGCAACTGAAACTAGGCCAATAAAAAGTCAGACACATCTCATCAGGTATGAGTTAGATGTTGGACATAGTACACTCGTACTAGTGTTTTAACCAGTTATCACAAATCACCTAAGTTGATTCCAAACCCAGCATTCAGCAGAATGTTTTCCTGATATACAACGACTACGTAGGTTTACGCTTTAAAAAATATTCCGAAGACTAAAAAATATAAAGCCCAACTAGTTATGTATAACCGACTGTAATCTCATTTAACAACGTCCTTAAAACTAAGCATTCTTCTACCGTCAGTTTATTGTTTTTTTTTTCAATCAGAAACAACTCTTTCTCGCTCTCTTCTTTCTCTCACATCATAAAAATCCATCACAGGCAGAACCGCATGTTTTGCAAAATTTAGGACAAAAACGATTCAAAATTTTTCGACAATCATTTTCACATCAAAGCAGTAACACACAAGCAAAACAATTTACTACCTATAAAGACATTTATTCAACAGTCCTTCATTTCCCTCCACTATATCCCCTCCTGCCCCAACCGTCATACCAGAATAAGAAAAGAAAATCTCCCCCAAAAATCTTTATAAAAATAAAAACATGAAAAAAAAATCAACTTTAACTGAACTGATTTATGCAAGTAACTATGTATCTTTTTCTAATGTATATTTCTATTTTTTTATACACATTCCAAATGTGAATTTTTGGTCTATCCAAAGTAAACTAGTAACATAAAATGTAAACAAAAGAACGAATCCAAAAACAAACAACAAACAAAATCAACAACATGACAAAAAACAAAAAAAAACGAAAACTAAAATCAAATGTAGTTATAGAATTATTAAAATTGTTAGTTTCTTGTTTATAAAATACATATACAAAAACAATACAAATGCCAAACAAATAAGTAAAATAAAATAAAAATGTAGAAAAGTAAATAATTAACGTCTATGATATAAATGTAATAAAAAACCAAAATAACTGAATGTTAAATACAAAAATTAAGAAACTAATTATATAAAATAAAATTAAAAAAAAATAGAAAAATACTTTTTCACACGTTTCGGAAACCATGTGCCAAAATTAAAATTAAATTAAGGAAAAACAAAGAAAATATTTTTATTTTAGCTCTAGTTATACTCTCGATTTTTATTAATATAAATATATATTTCTATATATTCAAAATTAGTATACATATTTCAAATTCAAACAGAAGCTGAGACAAATTAGATGGAAAAACATTTTTTTACACATTCAATGTAAGTAGTAGATAAAACTTAAAAAGAAAAACAACAAAACAAACGTTTTGAGTTGATAAAAAGGAATGGTCTTTAAGCAGTAGGAAAAAGGTGGCGCAAAAATAAGGACATAATGTAGATATTCATTATAATATAATAGAATCGGACAGTTCATTTATATCATAATTAAGAAAAGCATTTGTAGTTGCCAAAATAATGAAAAAAAAAAAAAACGAGGAATGGCAAACCGATCAAAATTGTAAAATATTTTAAAATGGATTTCAGTTTCCGCATAAAAATCAAAATATAAAAATAAATAATAAGCAAAATGACAAAAGTAAGCAACTTCTTCGAGTGATGAACTAACACCATATTTTCCGTAAACTCGCAGGTTACTTAATTAGTTTTTGTGGTTTAAACTTTTGAGGGAATTCGGTTACAAAAAAAAAAAAAACAAGGAAAAATTACAAACCATACTAAAGGTGGTCCGATTGATAACATTTCAAAGAGGTTGAATTCGAACTATCGGTATAACATCTACGGATTTGATTGGTATTGTACCTTTTGGATGATTTATGTTCACACTATCAAAAAACTAGACATTTCAAAAGGATTAAGCAAATTCCATCGTCTTTACATTTGAATCCAAAGTGATAGTTCTGGAGGAAGTATAAAAATTGATAAGCCGAAAACACAAATACAAAAAATTGAACGATCGCCACTTCAATACATTTTGTGAGTACTTCATGTGGAAATGTCAGACACAAAATGTGAAGACTGCCAATTCTGGTACCATGCATACCACTTTGCTTTTGCATAGATCTGCAGCGTCGGCAACCATATCGACATCTCCTTCATGTTTGTGGTTTCCTATGTGTTCTTATAACTGCTACACCATCGCCACTGCCTAACGTACGAATGCTTAAAGTTTTTTCGGAGTGCTAAGACGCTTTGACACATGTCAAATGAGTCGAGGTCATTCTGTGCCGATTTCAGAACTTTCAATAAGTAACTTGTGTCAAAATCGTAAGAAAAGTTTTGAAAATGAACTCTAAGAAATATTTTTGTCAAATTGCTACCGCAAAACAGCTAAAAATCAGCATACCATTGTGCAAAGAAATAATAATAACAAACCATATTCATTTTATATATTTCCAAAATGAAGACATACTACAACCAAAATAGAACTAAAAAAAAAATATAAAAGCAGTTTTTGTAACAAAGAAAAGTGTTAATGTAACTAAACTAAATATAATCAAATTTTAAAAGTTATTATTGTCAAACAAAACATTTAAAATTGCCTATAAGAAATTTATATATATTGAAAATATTGTATAGTAAATCATCTATTTCTTAATTAAATTAATTATACAAAAACAAAATGTAAATGTTAACATAATACACAAAAAAGAAAAAAAAAATAATAATGAAAATACGGATTGAACAATTTCATTCGAATCATAAATTGAAGTATTGATAACTCCAACTCAACATCAAGTAATAAATTAAAGAAAAACATTTGTAATTAAATCAAAGTGGTGGATTTTGTTTAGAAGTTTGGGTCTTTGGAGCGCTTACGATATGCCACAAACTTCTTATTTTTAAAACAGCAACTCCAACAAAGCTCTAATAACAAAATTGTACAAACGACACTAGACTGTTTCGCTTTGAACAGAAAATCTCATTTGATTGCTATTAAAGTTTTAATTTTCTTTCCATGTCATATTTTTCTACATATACTACCCATTTAAATAAGGCAATGCAATAGTCTAGGATCCGAGTACTCACCACACATTGGGCACAAAAGTCGAAACAAAATCACTACAATAAATTAACAACAAAACTTTATTTATGGTGAAAAGAAACGAAAGAAATTATTCATAGTATTTGAATTAAAACGGGTTCGGGTATTCTGTTGACGCCAACAAATAGAAAACAAAATTTGTTCTTCCATTTTTATTCAGACTATGAAAGTTATATCCCAAATATTATAAGGTTTTTTTATGAGAAGATACATTTGTTTGTATTATTAATAACTTGTTAATTGTTTTCATTTTAATTTTTTATATATACAAAAGAAAATATTTATATTACCTATTATTAGAACCAAATCGATGAAGTTGAACATTTGAAAATTCATATAAATATATGTAATTAATTGCTATTATTAACAACTTAATTAACACATCGAAGAGTACGAATTTATAATCCAAAGAAAAATAAAATGAGATTCAAAACAAAACCAAATATTATATATACAGACACAACACTCATTACAATCAAAATGAAATACGGAATGATTATAATTACTATTAATGATAATAATAACAATAAAAATGTAAATGAAAAGAACCTCAGAAAAATAAACAAAAAAAAAAAAGAAGAACTGTTTTATTTCAACCGATTGGTTCGAAAATGAGTGGGGAAAAATGGAGGATACCTACCATTTCGATTTACGTAGTAGGTAGGCAGAGTTTCACAAATTTTTATTTTCGATTTTGTCCACTCCACATATTGTAGGACAAATCAAATGTTAGACATAACTAACTCAACAAGCTCCGATAATTTTACAACAAAGGACGACGGTTGTGAACTTTTTAAAAAGATGGTGGTGGATCAAGAATGCTCCTCTTCCACTTAGGGTATTCAAGTGGAAGCCCATCGAACGCTGCTGGTTTTGGCAGTACTACATTCGGTGATAAATCTATATATATAAAATACAGTGTTTGTATTTTTGTCCTCTATAGACTCTAAAACTATCCAACCGATTTGGCCCAAACCGATTTCATTTGAAAGGTTATAGTCCATATTAGGTCTTCGGCTATATATATTTCAAGTGGGCGTGGCCCCTCCCACATAAATTGAATAACATCATATATCTTGACTATTGTGATAGCAAGAGTTTTGAAACATTGCAGTATCCCATATGTTACCGATTTGAATAATCAGGAAAAAAATTGGGCAGGATCATACCAGTGGGCGTGGTAGCAGAAGTTAATAAATAAACAAAATTTTATTTGTTTGCAAACACACTTATTTCATTTTATTAGCGTAGTAGCACACGCAGGGTATCCACTAGTTCATAATAATTGCTGGTGGTAACACCGCATCTGGAGAAGTGTTGCGTGCTTGGACTTGAGGACTTGAAGTGGACACAACTGTCTCATCTAGTAATCAGCACGCATTCGTGTGGATTGGCGGTACTTAATGGATGTATGTATATTATGCTGTAGGTGGTATAAATGGCTCATGTCTGGATTCCGTAGAGAAATTGGACCCACTGACAATTGGAAGATTGTGGCTTTATTGCCAGAGGCAGATAGTAATCCTTACATTGGTTGTATTAGTAAATTGCTATTTGTTATTAAAGCAGGAACTAAATTCAACTCGGTTGGTCGATTTGCCTCTATTTATAATCCTAATACCGATGAATGGTCTAAACGTAAGTGGTTATCACTGCCAATTTAATAGGAATGACGACAACATCCATAAATAGAGTTGTAGAGTACGGCAACTACTTCCATAAGCATTCCCCGTGACCCACAAGTAGCACAATGCGCCTATCTTTGTCTAACAGTCACACATAAAGTTAAATAATGTAGATCCATAAAAATTGTATTATAAAAGCCAATCTCACATTTTCATTACACAGTTTAGAACACACGGATTAGGTATAGTGCAAATAATTTAAACTAACAAACTCCTCAACTGCTTAAGAAATCCCGCATTAGGTTGAACACACTGCCTCTTACTTTTAACCCATTTGTAGGCATCCTGAAACGTATACCCACATTCCATCATCAAATATCCGATAACAACACTAGCAGAACGTGAAACTCCAGCATTACAATGGACCAACACTTTACCTCCAGACTTTCGTGCACCAGCAATAAATTCACATGCACTTGGCAACACCACTCTAGTTATATCGGTGTCTGGTAAATCTAAACAGTCGATAAAATTCCCATTCAATTCGGCGTCAATTTGAGGCATTGGTATTCCAACACTTAAAATGTGTGAAATTTTAAATTTGTTTATGTATTCTAGATTAACGGCGTCCTGCGAGCCCAGGTACAAAAAGTCGTCTAAAATGCATGCAGGAACTAGGTCTGGTTTTGTGTCCACCACAAATCCAAATGATTTCTCAGCGATCATTTGCCGATCACCATCTGACGATTCTATGTATTTTGTGCCGCTAGCTGTGGTTATTGTGGTTTTAGTTGGCTTGAGTTTGTCCCTCTTCGACTGGAGCTGTTGAAGCAGACTCATGATTGGAGGACGCGGTTGTGTTGTCCGATTCAGCGAAAAGAAAATCAGCTTCGTTGTAATGTACTTTGCATAGATAGAGACCAAAAGGTGGGGCCATCACAGCTCGAGGATGCCAACTGTTTTTCGATGGGATTGTTAACATCTCATAAACATCCTTCAGGGTGATCCTTTTGCAGGCTACGGAAATCAGAGTGCCGATTATTCGACGAACCTAGAAAGGAAACGTATATATTTTTAAAGAAACAATTTAGGTATCTGAGTGTGTCCTGCTATGAAAGGTCTATTCCTTTGTATGGAAGCTGAGACCTCCAAAAAAATTTCTGTTAGTTAGTCAGCATATCGCTTATCTTACCTGCTTATAAAGAAAAGACCTGCCACTGACTTCCACATTCCAATATGTGTATAGCTCCTCAGCACGATCCGCGTCCAAATGAATAGCAGTCGATTTTCCTGGATAAATTTTTATGTCAGATATCGACCGAATGGTAAACATAGGAGATTTCTAAAAAGATAAAATAAAATAAGATGTTCTTGATAAAACAACGAAAACTTACAGCTGCTTGGTTGTTTGTACTCATAAATGTTCGAAAATCATGACGTCCCTTAAAAATATAAGCCGCCTCCCTAAACGCTTCAATATCAAACCGGTGATCCCTGCAAATGAAGAATAATCAGTCGCACTCTTTATATTAGTGGCCATAACCTACTGTATGAAGAAACACCTCTTCAACTCCTCAACCGGAATAAAACTTTCGTAGTTTTTGTTCTTTAAAACATCCCCAGCAGGACCATGCTTCGCAACAGCAATACGATACAAATATGTTCGTCCTTTTGCATTGTACCGACAGTGAAAGGTGTCTGGAACGCGTAAAGTACTTAAAATACGTATTGGAAGATTTTGTTTGTCGAATGTTCTGTTGAGAACCCCAGTCACAGTGTCTTCGTTGTATAATCCACCGCCATTTCTTTCTAAATCAACATGAATCGTTGATTGGAGAGCATGAACTCCTGAATCTGTTCTGGAAGAGATTATGCAATAGAGAACACATGAAACAGTTCGCCGAACATCTAGATCTACTACCGGCTTGAAAGATGTGTTTGGATAAAGTTGACGGGTCGGAATACTTGCAGAGCCAGTTCCAAACTGCCTTGAATCGTTGTTGTATCCAATTTAGGTTCCGATTTTATGATCGTTTTTTGGACTCCTCTGCAAATGACATCAATGAGAAGTGCTTAGAAATTTTATGTAGATATGGGCTTAATTATTCTATCTACCTAAAATTTGTACCGATGTACGCAATATTCAATAAATATCTGTTCATAGCCAGTTACAAAATTTCTCGTCAGCCTATTATTGGAAAGACCGGCTAATTGACAATTCTAGTTGTCACATGTTCTAGAATCACTGAACGCTTTCATTTGAGGTATTCAATGTACTGTGCAGTGCTGCTACTTATCATCGGAATTCAAGTAGGTATTGAAATGTAATAGATAGTAAACCGGCTCCGTATGGCTGATCGAGTAGTCTCAGTATAGCAATAAAACGCCTAAAGGCACAAAAATCCAGATAACTTTGAAAAAGACAAAAATTATGTACTATACTGGAGCAAGAATAAATATAAATACATATAAAAAAAATCCGCAGTACGTATATTTGAAACGAATTATCGGGTTTTTGGTTTAATGTAAAAATAAACAGATTCGCTTTTATTTTCTATTTAACGATTTGTTTTATTGAACGACATTTGAGTCGACATTTATTACTTATCGAACGGAAAATATTTTTAAGAAACGTATAAATTCTTATTTCAGAACTCTACTGGTTCATACCTTCTGAACACATCTCAGAAGACACTAATCTCCTAAACGCTTGCTATATGACGTTTAGGAGAAAAAAATCGACATCTCAACTGTCAAATTGGAAAAAAATTATTTTCATTTCTGAAATCTGGCTGACCGGTTGCGGAATTTTCATATATAAAACAATTGACCAGAGATTAATTTGGTTTTATTTTATACAATCGCACCACCAGTCACAACCCCATCAATAAATCGACATTCAAATGGACCTAAACACATCACAAACCAGCGGCGATCACGAAAAGGAATTGAACGATTGGATTCGTTTTGGCATGCGATTGGGTGTTAGCGCAGCCTTACATCCATTTGAATATTCCAAAGTCCTCATTCAAGTAAGTTTTGATTGAAATTTGGTTTTTTTATCTAGATAAGAAATAATTCCCATTTTGCAGTTGGGTTATGAACCAATTCCCCCCAGATTGGGCACATCAATCCTTGGCAAACCCACATTGTTCCTGCCGAACATTTTCGAGTACGGTATGTGTCACATTTGTTTACCATTGCCACAATCGACTATAAACAGAAATTTGTTCATCTAGCCGGTTACATAAGACGTATGGATGGCTTCTTTGGCATGTACCGCGGATTGACACCGAAGATAGTCGGCTCTGTTGTCGGACTCCTTTGTAGTGAGAAGATCGCTGATAGACTCGGTCTGCCGCCAGCCGAACAGAATGACCCCGACGAAGAATCATTTTTAGTTCCACTGAAAGATGACTCAAGACTCACCGACGAAGAACTGTAAGTCATTCAGCTTAAATTTAATTTTCAATTTCTCGAGTTTTCTTTTCAGTTTCATACGATTCAAGACAACTCTAAAACGTGAGCTTGTTGTGAGCATCAGTGGCTTGATTGTGTCCCACCCATTCCATGTGATTTCAGTGCGCATGATGGCACAGTTCATCGGAAAGGAATCGACGTATAGGTCAATATTTGGATCTGTTGCGGAGATCTATCGAACCGATGGCATTCTAGGGTTTTTTTCGGGACTGGTGCCCAAACTACTGGGCGATGTTGCATGCCTGGTGCTAACAAGTTCCACCGTCTACCTGGCCAGCAAGTATTTGATCAAAGACAAGGCCTCCAGAAATTACTTTGCCGGAGGCACACAGGTACTCTTCAGGTGAATTCAATGGCTTGAGCGACGATTTAACTGAACATTATCTCTTTGCAGTTTATCTTCTCTAGCATCCTGTACCCACTTCAGGTTGTGTCGACATGCATGGTTGTAACTGGGTCTAGGTAAGCACTACACAACCATGATTCGCTTCCATTTCACTAACCTGTTCTGTCGCAGAATTATGGCTGGCCGTCCACCAATTATGCCAGAGTACTCTGGCTGGATGGACTGTTGGAATGACTTGCAGGCACGTAAGGAGTTAAAGCGAGGCAATTCTCTATTTTGGAGGTACTTTGAAGGATATTCATTCATTGACAGAAACTCACTCCTATTGCTGTTTTTTTTTTACAGATACGGTGGCCCAGCCTCAGTAAGAAGCAGACGCGTCGACATGGCTCCTTTGCCCAAGATATCCAAGTTTGCCTGATAAGGATCGCATTTATTGTTGACATGAACACTTGCAGCTTGACCACTTATTAGTATCCTTTATTTTACTCTCAGTGAAGCATTTTACGGCCCCGCGAATGCGGTGCTAACCCAAACGAAGACAGCTCCTGATGATTTGAATTTTACAAACAAGCTTAAGTTCCCGTTATTTCGTTAAATAAAACTTTTCTATAAAATTTGACGTTTGTATTTCTTAATTGTTGATATGGTAAAGTTGCAAAGTCAAAAACGAACTGAGACAGATATATGCAATTGTTCGTTTACGAAACATGTCATCCGGCCAGAAAAATGCTTTCAAAAAATTAGATGGTTAAAGCGAGCTCACAAGGAAAAATTCGAAAAATTCGGAATGACAGTTACATATTTTCTTTTTGTATCCACAGCTCTCATTCTTTTAAAAATTCCATTGATCTGCATCCCTCTGCAAATATGATTTACCTACCCAAATTAATTCAAGGAAACAAAAACTGTGTGTCAAGATTCAGTCGGTCGTATTTATAACTTTGGAACTGGGAACAGACATAATGTACTTCCAAAGTTCAGGCGCGTTTCGCTGCATTTCGTGAACTTCATAAAGATATTTCTAAGGCTACAATCGTCGTGAAACGATTTTTCCAAAAATTTGCCAAATTTCAAAACTACTTTAATTTAAGCTTTTAAATTTCATTGCAATAACACAGAAAAACGATGTTGGTTTCAATAAAAGTGTCCTTAGATTTTCATTCTTCAAAATTTCGGTTGGTCTAATGTGCTCATGGCCGTTTCTAAATTATTAACAAATTCCACGCGCACAATGAACGACATTACCCAATTTTGACGTACCCATTCTAAACAATTTTCAAAAACAGAGTACCTACTTCGAAAACACATTTTTCTTTCTAAGAGAAAATTCAGTTAATCTATAGAAATCAATCCATTTGCTTCTCACGCGGAACTTTAAAGCGTTCACAAAAAATTTACTCAAGTTTTCACCAGTCGTCATCCGAGCGATCTCCAAAGAGGATCTGAAAAACGTTCTCGCTCGTTCCGTTCGTCGCGTCGGTGCAAAAGTTCAATAGACCTATTTGTCGATTTTGTTCCCAATAATTGTGCGCTATAATTACCTGTAAGGTTTTCAACGTTTAGTGGTTTAGTTTGTATATAGCAGAAAGTGTACTTTTAGACCGCGGCAATGCTTTTTTTATATACTTATATTTTTTTTATACCAAAAATAAATAAAATGATTGTTCGTGTACAATATGTGACCTCTTCCACGCGACTTTACTTCACTTCTCTGATCTGTGGTGTTCCTATATTCCTACTTCCTACATACATGCTGTTCTCTTAAAGTGATGATCATTATTTGGCTTGGTGTTTTCTTAAAATATCTTTAGTGTAGACAAGAACGGCATGCGTTGATCCACAAAAAAGCCTTTGCAGTGTGATCTACACAATATGAGTTCTTACTTCTTAGGAACTTTTGGCTCCAAGAAAAGTAGATTCAGTTAAAAATACACGTGCACTTCCGTTAACTCGATTTTTATGTTTTAATGATGCACACGCGTCTGCTGTACTTTGCAAAATTTATTGAACTCTTACTTTGGCCTTCTCTATTAAAAAAAAAAAACTACCAATTATTTTATTTTTTACGATTTTTAACAGCTCATGTTGCTTTAACTTATTAAAACAACATAGGCGTGTTTTTTTGAGCTTCGATCTCAGCAAACCAAAGCAAAGTAGCGCCTATTGTGAGAAGCAAAAACAAAAATAAACAACTGATGTTGTTTTTGCATATTGAGTGAAGTGGGTTTGTTTGTTTATAAAAATTGCACTGTCAACTCAAACAAAAGGGTCAACAAAAGATTAATAGTGACTTGGACTTATCGGAAAAGTTGTTAACTCTGATATTATGAATACAAAGTTTCTTGTAAATTGATATCAACAGCACCTTAATACCATCAAATAATCCCAACTGGCATATGAATTTAAATCAAAATGGCTTCCAAACAATATCTGGAATATAAAAATACAGCCGTACCTCAATATGCATAGGTACCGTTTTAAATATTTGCCCCGTATAAATAAACAAATGTACATAGTTAGTTTGTTAGGAGACGTCAGATTACATACAAAAATTTGACGTAACTGCTGAGTAACGAGTTGATGACTTTTACGCAGTGTTTATTGATGCGGCGGTTATTGTGTTTACTATTTGATCCTTGGAGTTGCAGCTCATTTCTGCATACAGTGCTGTTGCTCTTAATAATGAAATGTCAAGGTCGATTACCCAATCTCCTTTGTTTCTATCACCCATTATTTAAACTACACGACATCAAATGTGCACATCTCGTATCAAAATAATAAAAACTATTTTTATTTTTATGCCGCCGCCTTTGGTGGATCAAAACACTGTCGTTGATAAGTTATAATTCCAGTCACACATTGTACAAGACATTTATCACTGAAATACACGTTCTGAAAATTAGAGAAAAGCAAAATAAAAATTTTTAAGAACAAATATAACAAATTTGTTTTTGAATGGAATGATGTAAATTTATAAAAATACACACATAATCCAGCGTTGTACAACATTCAGCGGTGCAGTGAGAGGCTATGACTATTTTCGAAAAACAATTCAAACACAATATTCGAAGTTAGTTCGTGTAGGTGCTTGGCTCAATTTAAATCGACAAAATATTACATAAGCCGGCTGAACTATGTCTGGACGCAGGGGGCATGTGCTGCCGCCACAAATTATGGAAAAGCCATCTCGCGGACGATGTGTTAGCGCTATTTGTTTCTCGTGGAAGGTATTGACTTGTATTGTGTCACACGTAACACTGGTGTCATTGGTTGTTGGCTATTGCTTAGGAGGAGCGTTCCTCTTTCAGCACCTGGAGCACGACAATGAGATAAAGGTAAGTCAATTGTAAATTATGTGGTCGTGTAAATGCCATTTTTCGGTTTGTATATTTTATCTTAAATTTCTGGTAGCTCATTTGTTTAAATTTGGGAATAGAAACTATGGAAATAGAAACATTCATGCAGAAAATACTGTATTAATAAACAAACGAGCGCTTCTTTGTTAGTTGGCAAACGTCATACAAATATTCGCCTAATTTGTTGAATTGCAACTGTTCTGTATACACACGTAGCTTTTCATATACCAAAAATCAGAGTTTACGAAGCCTAATAGCTTTGAGAATGCGAATTATTCCAAAAATAATTGCGTATACGCCCAAGTGCCTATTTATTAACACGTTCCCGCCCCACTATGTTCATGTTCAACTTTCAACACTTCGCGCACTGTCTACTTTCAGGTTAAGAAGAGCATCACAAACATACGCTTGAATGTTACCAACTTCATTTGGAGCATGACGGAGGCCACCGCTTACCTTGAGGAAATCACCTGGACAGGTGAAGTCAAAAAGCAGCTGTCAGCCTTCGAAACAGAGATACTTACCGCGATGAAGACCCACGGCTGGGACGGCGATGAAAATGTAAACCAAACGCAGTGGACATTCGCTGGATCGTTATTTTATTCAATTATCGTCATCACAACAATTGGTACGTACAAAAAGATATGTTTCCCTTAACTTAACTTAGGTGCTAAACTTACGAACTAAAACATTCAGTACATCGAACAGAAAGAAATCACGATTTCTTGATATTGCGCAGCTTATCATCTAAGGACTTTCCCTCGGGTTTCAGAGCTCTTGTTGAACCATTTGTTGCATTTTTACTTGTCTCATCGTAGTCGTCGAAGGCTGATGCATATCCGCCGGCTTTGTTGTACGGCGTAATGCCGTAGGGATTATTGGGATTGTATGAAGCGTAGGGATCTGGATATGGATATTGACCCGATGGGTACTGCCCCGGATATGGGCTTGGATACTGACCAGGGTATTGTGCGGGGTATTGCCCTAGTTGACCACCAGCGCACTGTGGACCGCCATACTGGCTGCAGCCTATGTATTGTCCGGTTGGATACTGGCCTGCCTGTTGAGGGTAATTATTTCCCCCAGGATATAGACCGGGGTATCCTGCTTGGTTTGGATATCCTCCACCCTGAGTGGGATAGGGAGCTGCTCCAAAGCCTGGGTATCCGCCTTGGTTGCCGATATTAGGTGCGACTCCTTGTCCTGGATATCCTCCCTGCAGTGGGTAGCCACCGCCAGGTGCGAAAATATTGCCCAAACCTGGGTATCCGGGATACCCTGGATAACCGCCAGCGGATGGTCCCGACGGAAATGGTCCTGAAGGGGGATACCCCTGAGCAGCTCCTTGATTTGGATATCCACCTTGGTTGGGGTATCCACTGCCAGGGTAACCTCCCGCCGTAGGATAACCGCCTCCGAATCCACTCGGCGCCGATGGATAATTAGACTGTCCCGGTGCACTCGGTCCTGGATAGCCATTGTTTGGGAAATTCTGTGGACTCAATCCTGGTGTCGCACCATACCCTGGTGGAAAGTTATTTCCGATTCCTGGCCCCGTACCCAAAGGGGGATATCCGAAATTCGGTTGCCCATTGAAGTTCCTCAAATCATCCGGATTAGAGAAGTCCTCGTCGTTTGCCTGACCAGTTGATGGTCGCCGAGTAGTCGGTTCTCGATCTTTTTCCCTGCCATAGAAACTGTTTCCATATTTATCGCCTTCATCGTTACTAAACGCCCGTTGGCTGCGTTGATTCTTCCCCCAAACCCATCGACTCTCTTCCGCAGTCACACAGGCTGCCACCAAAATGACACTCAACACTCGTAACATTTTCTGAAAAGAAATGCAGTTCCATTAGTTGCTATCCCAAAAACTGAACACGAAAACTTTCACATCAAAACGATTAACTGCACTGGTTTAGCATAAAAGATAAAAATTCTATTCACCTTTGTCAAACGGAAATTCAATTTAAAAATTCAAAAAAACTCCAACTCCCAATGATCGTTGTGATATGTTCCCGCTGCTAAAGATCGCGTCGAAATAACCTGCATTCGATGGTGGGATCACTTCTTATATAACTTTAGTTACCCGCGTCGCGCTGTGTCGTTTGTATACTGTTGTTCCACTTGACTGTGGGCGACAACGGACGGTTCATTGGAACATCTGTACGCATTTTGGTAGCCGCCACTGACCCACATCCCACGATTATAAACAATAATGTGTTAGAAATGGTAAAATAAAATGGAAAATCATTTTTTAGAATCATTCGCTGCGATTTAGGCCCTTCACCCGCAATACACTTGTAATTGGTTTCATTTCTGTTCGATGTCCGATAAGGAATTTGTCGACAATTTTCGAAAAGAAATAAAACGCTTTACTGCGGTTGGGAATGTACATAGCCACAAATGGGTTTGGTCTGACCTTAGAAAATAACACAATTTCATCGGAGAATAGTACATAAAACCATTTCCTTGGTATCGCGTGGATTGGCTTTATTAGCTTGCGAATTTGGCTCGGGTAAGGTCATTGAAATTCCAAAAATTAGGTAGATACTCGTAGATATTTCGCAGGTTTGTTTATAGGAATACAGTGAATAACAAAGATCACTATAAGGCGATGGATGCAGGCGTTGAACTATTGTGTCAACATTTTGAAAACAAACGAGGGGTCAGTGTTCTCCAATTCAAAGCTTCATACAGCACATACTCGTATTTAAGCCATTTCGCGTGCCATTATAAAACGAGCGTTTCAGCAAAAAAATGTGAAGAAAAATACTAAATGCGCTATTCCAATAAAATTATTTCTTTTTCGTGTGCTGCGACACCCGAATTGGTGCCTTATATTCGTAGTTCTGTTTCTTTATTGTTAGTTAATAAACGACTGATTGGAGTGCAAATCTACGTAACCTCAAACCCGCAATGACGAATCAGCTGATTTAACTAAAAAGATCGATGATTTCTTCCCAAGCCTTTTTTCGTTTAAGCCCTGCGCATCTGTCACCTCCAGTTTTTTCTTACTGTCAAGTTTTGCTGCCAAATGTCATTTTGTTGACCGCTCAACTTTAAGTCATACTTACTTTATATAAACAAAATTTTACATCTATCGGCAATGGTTGGATCTAGTTTTCTTAAGTCGACTTGATTGGTCTCGACTAGATATAACTTGAACGCAAAAACTAGATTGGTCGGTAATGTCACTTTTCCTACATCAGCCAAATATTATGCGAACAGTCAACTTAGTACTCAGTCACGAATTTCTTGGCGGGTCCGTCGGCTACCCCTTCATAAACGTCAAC
The DNA here is from genome assembly GCA_951230905.1 of Cheilosia variabilis. Taxonomy (NCBI): domain Eukaryota; kingdom Metazoa; phylum Arthropoda; class Insecta; order Diptera; family Syrphidae; genus Cheilosia; species Cheilosia variabilis. The sequence goes on along the minus strand of OX579678.1, from coordinate 16,918,060 downwards.
TGCGAAAGCTGTTCATGTGACCGATCTACGCCCATAAAACTGGGACTTCCCCAATTTCTTTTATGCATAGTTTGACATGAATTTGACATATTGTTCTCATTTGTTTTTCAATATGAAAGCGTCTACTACAAACTACATTAGGCGTGTTTTTTTGAGCTTCGATCTCAGCAAAGCAAAGTAGGATTACTGCTGTCTTCTGTCAAGTAGAGCGTAGTTGTTGTAATTGCGTGCTGAAAATCCTACTTTACTTTGCTTTGCTGAGATCGAAGCTCAAAAAACAGGCCTATAGATGAACAGAAACTCTAGGTCTGTTCCTTTACTTTTGTAGTAATAATGGAAAAGACTGTCAAAATGGCAGTGGTGTGGATAAATTCTCTCACAGAGAGAGACACTCACGAAAAGGTTAGTGAACGATTTTGTAGTAATCTATGAAAATGACTGATACATAATTCAAAAATTCAAAAAAGTGGTATGAAAAGTCGTTAAAATATCGCATAAACTCGAAGAATTTGCTAATTTACTAACAAAATTAGTTGATTCATCTACCTAGCGATGAAAGTGATTCGGAATAAATCGAACTTCTTCTTCATGTATCTGGAAGAGTTTGTACTGATTGAACTACAAGCATTCGAGAAGAGGAAAAAGCGACACGGCATTTAAAATTTCGTGGAGACAATTGTCCTTTCTTACTCCTTACATCAAGGAAGAATTTCGTCGCGACTTTCGAAAAGAATTTAAGGAGAATATTCAATTTTATTTTTCCCCCTGTTGATACCATTTTAATACGCAAGAAATCAAAACAAATGCACTCATATATGTAAAATAGGGCAGCAAATTTCAAATCAGCTGTTAGCTGTAACGTGACTGGCAGCTTTTTCAATTCTAACACCAAGAAATTTGATGAGTAAAAATTCGTAAGATTCTCAGTGGAGGGGTAATATTTTGCTTTCTCGATGCCGCTCTCTTTTACAAATTTTTCGAGTAGGTAGTTGAGTAAAAATTCGTAAAAATTCGTAAGATTTAAAAAGGAACCGACCTTCTTTGTAGTCTGTGGAGTATTTGTTTGCATCGGCGCGTCTTTTCCTCGTAATGTTTAGTGTCAAATAATAAAAAGTTGAATAAACTGTCAAATATGGATCAAAATTATATATGCGATTTGTCAAAGCCTACTAGGAAGAACAAAGCTGAAAAGAATAAAGATGAATGTGTAATGGCATAGGGGGCTAGTTCTGCGCACGTGCAAATAAGAACGAGTAGTAGCGCGAGAGTCATTTGCATGCCGGGCATGCTGCTATAAAAAAAAGTACAATGCACACACTCAAAACATATCTGATTCACTGTATTTCATTTTGATATGGTTTTGGCAACCAAAAATTATGTGGCTGGAAAAACTCACCCGCCATTGCATACATGCGAGCCCAAACATACTTTGCATACTAATTTGGAAAACCACGAAAAGCTTTAAGGTTAGTCAGAAATGACAATATGATTCATATGTCTAGCTTCTTTTTTTTGACACATTGAAACATAATCACAGACTTCCCATCGCACAGTTAATTGTCCAAAAAGAGCACATAAACCATACTATTAACGCAAACGACCGACCTTAACCAACTTTTATCGTTTCTGTGAATCAAAATCACAATTCACCAACATCGGTCGACTTTTTGACACGCAAATGGAGGCATTTTCATTTGTCGTTCCTGTCCATCAGTTAGCTCATAAAAGCCAGAAACACTGACGGACCCTATTGTAATCAGTCAAATGGTTTGCGTTCTGTATCGCAAACGACATGCCACCCAACTGTGACGCTGAGATGTTGCAACTGCAACATATAGCTATGACATGGCAATTATCGGATGGGCTAAGATAGGTCTGTCCATTGTCTGTTGACTGTTGGTTGCAATGGGTGAATTGTTATGCTCAAGCAATCTAATTAACAATTGGTTGCAAAATTGTGTGCTGTCTGGCATTCGATGCTGGGTTCTTCTCAAGGAGGAAGTTTTCTCGCGGAAGTATCTGTAGCCGCACGCAGCGCCCTTGATTCATGTAATTACCACCTCCAAAAATGGAAAATTGCTGTTGCGTAAAGTTCAATGTTACCTTGTGTCATTGGTTTGATTTGGGAAATTTCCTGGCATGTTCTGTACAGTTGTACAGTGCACGACCGAGTGGTATTGGATAAATGTCTCATCATTTTTAGCGGCAGTGATTTTAGAGCGCGCTTTCTAATGTGTCTAGTCTTTGTAAGTACAAATCATATTTAGGTGGAATTTAATGTCGTTTTCGGTGATTCGTAGTCTTCAGATGATGAGGAAGACGATGAAGATAATAATTCCTCCAAAGTTATATCCATTGCTATTTATGTGTTTCTTTATTTTGGTTTTCGCCAAACTTTGCTCATTTGCTTTAAAAGCAAACTTCTTAAAATGACGTAAAACAGCTGTGCAAAGTATATTGGTATTTGTGGTAGTATGTGTAAATCTGAAAAAAAAGGAGATCTGCAAAAAGAGATCCGAATCAAAAAAAAATTGATTTTTTTTGCCCAATGGAACATGAAAAGCGATTTAGATGAGAGAAAAGATTAGGGGTGTTCCTTTACTTTTGTAGTAAGAATGGAAAATTCTCACAGAGAGAGACGCTAACGAAAAAGTTAGGGAACGCTTTTGTAGTAATCTATGAAAAACGACAGATATTCAAAACTTCAAAAAAGTCGTTAAAATAGCTGAAAAACTCGAAGAATTTGCTAACTTACGAACAACATTAGTTGATGTATCTACCTAGCGATGAAAGTGATTCGGAATTAATCGAATTCATGAATCCGAGTATATGGAAGAGTTTGTACTTTCGTCGCCACCAAAAGAATCTAAGGAGAACATTCAATTTTATTTTTTCGCCTGTTGATACCATTTTAATATACAAGAAATCAAAACAATGTCAAATGGGACAACAAATTTCGAATCAGCTGTTAATTGACAGCTTTTTCAATTCTTACACCAAGAAATTTGTTGATTTCTTGATCTCTTTTACGAATTTTTCGAGTTAAGGAACGGCATTGAGTAAAAATTCGTAAAAATTCGTAAGAATTAGTAAAAATTCATAAGATTTAAATGTAAAGGAACAGACCTATTGATTTTTTGTCCTATGGAAAACTGCATAAGATTTTGGTTATGTCCCGTTGTTGTCTAATAGAGTCCGTTGGGCTCGTTGCGGCAACGTATTTAACTGACAGATGGATAGAATACACCATTGATGGATGAAGGAAGTTTGTTGTACGCTTTCCTGTCCTTTGAATCGGTCGTCAGTTTTTACGAATTGCCAGAAAGCACATTCAGTCTCAGTGTTGGGAAAATTAAGAGAATGAGAGAAACTGTCAGCCATTTGAATGAATTTAGGTAAAGCACACTCATTGGTGGAATCTTCAAAAGGCTAATGACAGTTCAATCAAATAATATTTGGCCTGGAAATAAAATAAAATGAAAACAAGGAATCATATTAATGACGTAATATTGTATATACGATATATGGGACTGTTCTGTTATAGGCTGTCAACTTAGTTGCGGCTTCAAATGTACTCACAGATAGGGAATTAAAGAGAGAATTTTGTATTCAAAATTTGCGTGGTGAATAGGGTAGGTGCACAGCAGCTAGAGGTCTATTATGGCAGGTTGTTTGTGGGTAAGGGCCTCAACCTCAATTTCTGTCGAAAGTTTACATGAAGGTAGCTCAGATTAAGACAATTTTTGACACCATTTCGAGTTCGTATTCTTCATACATCTGTACGTGATATAATCGACATTTAATCTTTTAAATTTTTTGTTTGTTGGAATATATTTTCAGGATATGGACACATTTCGCCTCGAACAGATTGGGGGAAGGTCACCACAATATTTTACGCTATTGTTGGAATACCGCTGATGCTTCTGTGCCTATCGAACATCGGCGATGTTATGGCCACATCTTTTCGGTAAGAGCTTATTACTTTTACTCTGCATGGAACTCTATTTATATAAGATCATCCCCACCAGCTTCATCTACTGGCGTGTCTGCTGCTTCGTCTGCACACGTGAACCGCGTCGCAATCGAAGGCAGCGGCCAAGATCGCGAGGTCCTGTCGGCAGGTATTCGTCGCGATCGCAGCCACCACCTTTTCGTAGATCAATGAAAATCTCACCACGCTCAGCCGACTCGGGCTTTAGCAACTACGAACCGGGACTCTCCCACGCCTATTCTGATCCGGAACTGAGAACGATGGGAAAGAGGGATTACGAACGTGACTTAGATCGCCATGGCGGACATATCCACCATCACCATCATCATCACCACCAGCATCCTGGCTATGGTCCTCCATCTCGAGACATCCATGGCAGTCGACAAATGATGTACGAGGAAGAAGAGGATCTCCATGACTACGACCGACGAGGTGCAATCAACAGGAACTCGCGATTCAGCAGCCGACAACGAAATCGCGATCGAATGCGAGATCGGCATACTGTTGAACGAGAGCACAATATAGGTCGATCAAGGCAACAGTTCGATTCGACGGAAGATTTCGATATGCCGAAGCACAAGCGAGCCCAGAGTGTTCGATCCACACGATCACCATATAACCCACGTGAAATGAGCCGGGTTTATTCACAGACTTTGCCCACACATGCAACGTACAACAATAACGCGCGAGGGAGGTCCATGCCAAGCACGCAAAAGATCAGAGCCAAGTCCGTCGATCCCCGTTCATCGTCTCATTATGAGGATGTGGATGAGGAAGTTGTACGCAAGACTCCCATCCTCTGCAATCGATATGCTATCGATGAGCTTGACAGGCGCGTCTCTAACGACCATCGTCGTCATAAGAACTCTCCACGGTCACAATCGATGCCGCGGCCGCACAAGAGCTACAACGATTCGCCAATGCAGGCGCCGGGAACAACGCACACGCAAAGGCGAGGCAGCCTGAACGGGCCAACTCAGTCGAAGTTCGGAAACCGGTTGGAGCTGCCGGAATTCACTCCCATGCGCAATCATTCGAAGCAGTCACAACAACAGCGACGCCCATCGCGGTACGATGAGTTTGAAGAGGACCTCGATGATATGGATGGCGGTTATGATGACCTGCCGATGCCGCCGCCACAAGAAAGAGATCGGCGACCTCGTCGCGAAAGACAGCGTAAGTCGATTTATTTTACAAGTACTCTTGTCCCAACTAATTAGATTGTTTGCAGAAGAATTACCACCATCACCGAGGATTATGTCCCCAATGGGTTTCGCGGTCCGCCGACAGCATAAATTTCGTCCAGTCTACGACGACGATGACTCGTTTTTCGAAGAGGAATGGGACTACGGAAGCATTTCGCAGAAAGATCGTCCCGTTCCAATATGGCTTTGCGTCTTTTTGGTCGTCAGTTACATCCTGGCCGGGGCATTGCTCTTCCACAGCTGGGAGGGTTGGGATTTTCTCGATTCTGCGTATTTTTGTTTTATCACACTGACCACTATTGGTAAGGACGAATATGGGTACAATGAAACTGAATAGAGGGAGAATGTTCCATCTCTTGGTCTCTGCTTTTTCGCCAATCTCTGAAACAACGCTTTCGTTCCAGGTTTTGGCGACTTTGTTCCTGCACAGGGTGTGAGACAGGAGTCGCATAAATCGATTGCGTTGTGCTCGCTCTATTTGCTGTTTGGTATCTCCTTGCTAGCCATGAGTTTCAATCTGGTTCAGGAGGAGTTTATAGCGAACGTGAAAGAGGTTGCCAGACGTTTGGGTATCATTAAGGAGGAAGAAGATGACGATTAGAAAAGATTAAATTCTCGAATTGTCCGATTCATTACGCGATTTGTGTATTATTCGTTGCAAGTTACTTTTGTATTTTCATTAAAGTTGTAATTTATAGTGCTTGTAATATTTTGTTATGTCTGTGAAGAAAGCTTGACGTGCCGTTAATATCTGGGATACCGTGCTTGACAGGATTGTGTGGAACTCACATGCAAAAACTGTTCATAGATTTGGCCAGGATGGATTTACGAACGGAACTTATATTTCAACAAAAAAATAACATCGCTGTGAAAAATAAAAAGTGCAATTGTTTTATTTTTATCATTTGTTCATTATACAATAAAGCTATAACTTCTTTGAATGTGAATGGTTTTTGATATACACAAATATCGTAGAAAAGTCGAATTTAGTTTATTTTGGTTGATTGTATTGTACATGAAATATGACTTGACATTAGTTAAATAAGAAAACATACACCAAAAATAGATTAAAAACAATTTTTTTCCACCATCACTAGAACTGCGTTTTGGCATGTACAAAATAGGACTTAATGGACAAGGATAGACTTTTGTATTTTGTTTTAATAAATTAAGGAAATGATGGCAGCAAAGAATAACGACAGCATTGATACAACAGCAACACTGGCAGCACCCGAACGGCAAAAGTATTCAGCGCAATCTGCATTGTAGAAATCTTGATAGCGCTTCATGACTTCGGACCAATCGCATAGTCCCACTTTGCACCATTCCAATTCCACGGGAACTTGGTTAAGAAAGAGCATTACCTTTTCGGTATCAGTGGCATCTGTAGGGCACCTGGAATTAAAACAAAATTTAATATTTTAAAACATAAATCAATGCAATGCTTACTCGTATTTAACTGCCATCAGATTGGAAGCAAATGGATCTAATACACTGGTCTTCCATTGGCGATCGGACACAGATTCGAAGTTGTCAGCAGTAAGCGCAACAGTATCCTTCTTTAATCCTAATGCTGTGACCACCGACTGGATGATGGTCGAGTGAGCAAAGTACGAAATTGCATTTGGCTTAGTTTTACTATTCAACTGGAACATCATGTCCTTAATGACTTCACATGGAATGCGGGTGTTTGGCTCGTATCCTGGACCGGACTTCTTCCAATATCTCAAGTCATCATAGTACTCCAACACGTACAATTGTGCCGGAGTAAACGCCTGAACGTGGAGAGATGGGTATAATTAAAATGGCAAATTTTACTGAAACCAACTCACCCCACACCACGCGCTGCTGCGATCAATATTCCAAGCCTGCTCATATCGGCAATTGTCCCAGATTAGTTCGATGTCCTCAAAGTCGAGTGCGTACTGGAATCTGGAGAGCAAGAAAAAAAAACCTGTTTATGCAATTGCAGCGTAGTTTCGCTGAGATAATCTACCCAAGTCGGCTGGAAATGTCCGAAACTGTTTTGTTCATTAGAAGTGAATTTTGGAATTTACTAAACTCAGTGTTGTCATTTTGCTTGTTGTTCACCTCCCAGCTGGGGCAAAATTCGTATGGTCGCAAAAGTGTGTCATTGCCTTCGGCTTTGGACAAGTGGATATTTTGATACACATCTGGCCCAAAAAGACCTTCGGAGAAGGCTTTGAAACTTTCGATTGTTCTCTGAATATCAGTGTGACGGAACTGTAACCAAATAAGCGTTAAGTAAGTGCCAATGTTTAATGATTTGAGATCTCTTACCAAGAAGTTTTGAGCATTATATTCTTTTGTAAGAATATTGGGGTATAGTCGTTGGTATGTTTTCGCCAGTAGTTTTAAGTCTTCCCAGCCCTGAAATTAATAAGCAAAAGCAAAAGTTAAATAGAAAGAAATACAAAATCCTTGAGCTTGGAATTTCCATTTGACTAGTTTGACGACAGTAGGATCACCATTGCAGCCATGGAGGAACGAGATAGGTCTCTATGAAGACCAAAGGCTAGAGAAGTACAGCGTGTTGTATGAAAAGTGACAAAGAAGTTTTTATTAAAGTGTAAGCTATAAATGAAGAAAGAAGCAAGCAAGCTGCGATAGCAATATGCTGAAAGAATCGGATTTTTTCAATGATCATCGATGAGGATCGTCAACGATCTCACCTAAGTTATGATGAGCAAAATCTCATGAACAACTCGACTGGATCACATGTCGTACGAGTATCATGGGCCTAGGTAGTATCGAACTCCTTGGAAATCCATATGGCTACCTACCTGGAAAATCAACCAATCAAAAAAAATATCAACCTTGCAAAGTCGCCTCTTGGAAACAGGCGAAACAGTATTGAAAATTTCACCATTGTGAGTTCAAAAATTTAGTTTGAAAACTAAAAATTATTATAATTTTTTTTTTGTTGGACTGTACGGGGAGCTTTTTCAGGCCAGTTAAACTCTCTTATTTAGTATTTAGATGTCTAATGTGTGTCAGTAGTTCAATATAGTGGTGGCGCCGTTAAAAAAATCTATTTTATTGTAAACATTTTTCTGGGATCTGAACCAGGGGTAATTAAAAAAAAGAGACCCCCTCACCTGAGATGTCAACAAATTTTCCATATTTGGGGTAATACTTGAGTTGTACTTCCACGTCTGGATGGAAAAGAGATCCTCTGCGCATAACGCGCCAGTGTCTGGCTTTGTTCGGAGAACCTTGTAGTTATTTACAACTTGATCACGTAACTGAAATAGTCAAAACAATTCTGTTTTTGTTATAAATTTCCAAATACCATTTAATATTCAAAATTACCGCTTCCAAATTACTGGCCTTTCCGATGGACTTTGCCGAAGGCAGTCTTGTACCGTGCCTGGTTAGTATCCATGTCTTTGTGGGTGTGCAATCTTAAAATTTAATTTGAATAGATTTAGAACAGTGCATCAATTGAAATGCTGTCTTACTTGGCACATCCACATGTTTGTCTAAGTTTGCTCCTTTAGCGATTTGGTAGGCAGTTTTCGATGTCAAATGACGAGTTTGTGTTCGTTCGTTGTCCTTGCCGAAACAATACTCCTCGCAGCATGCTGCGTCATCTTTCGTTACATATGCAGAAACTAAATACTCACTTAATACTAATATCACGGTGATCCAAAGAAGTTTCATAGCTAGAAAGAGGAGATACAAATTACAAAATAAACATTATTAATATGACTTTTCAGGCAGATAAAAATGGGAACTGGCCGCAAGCAATATCGAAATTGTCGGGACAACTTATATCTACAGGGATTTGTTAAACTTACAAAACCCGGACGCATCCACGGAATAACGTTACTGTTAGCGCCAGGAAAACAATCGCAAATAACTTCACAGTTGGCCAAAGAATAATCGCAAAATTGCAGAATAGAAAGTTATTAGAACGACATAGGGTCTTACACTAAGTCGTAATTTTTAATATTTTTTTGAAACAAAATTAAAGAACTTATTTCCCTATTCCTTCTTAGCCATATCTGCATTAAATTTCGCAGCAATTCTGTTTAAATCGAAACTCACAACTCTTCCCCAGTAAATTGCTTCACCTACTTTCGTAATTAGATTTCACGGTCTTAATTCTATCCAATACCAATACGATTCTTACAATTTAGTATCGAAAGGAGAATAAATCAATATTTATGATAAATCGATCTCGACGCCTACATGACAGGGCTGGATTCACATTCAGAGGAAACAAGAGGGCGCCGGAAAAAAATGTGACTTCTTGCAAATAACCGTGCCAAAGTTTAAATATAGCTTATCACGAAGAGAGTTGAATGGGTTCGCTCCGACTTTAAGGTTTTGACAGGATTTCTAAAGCTTTTGGTAATCCTATACATGAATAGCTTTAAAATTGACGCCCATGGAGGGAATGCGTCGACAAATCTAAAAGAGAAAAACACTCCAGCATATACCTTTCCGGAAGAATGTATTAAGCGACAATTTTTCAGCAATTGACTTTTTGGCATGCTCTTATAAATTGTGCCAAGCGCCACGTTTTGATCTTGGTTTGACGTCTCCACCATTGATACTAACGACACTAAAGAGAAATAAAAATTGTAGTATCCGACATATTTACTGGGTAGATATTTGGCATGCCCTGTTATTTGTTGTAACCACCAAAACTTTTATGCTAAGCGCCACTATACAAAAAAGGATTGTACTATGCAACACATCCTAAGAGAAAAAAAATTTTGCACGTGGCGCTTAGTTTAACTGATATTGTCACTTAGAACATAGTGCCACCGAAAAGTTGTTCCATTGGCTGTCGCTTGAAACATTTTTGTCTAAACATACCGTTACTTTGAAATATTTTTAGACTCGCCGCTATGTTGTCATACCATTTACCAGTTGTTTGCGTATTGATTTGAGTGAAGGTTAATTTTTTTGGCATCTTGTATTAAATCCTATCATATCAAGCGACAATTTTTAGACCACAAAAATATTCTAAGCGACAAAAACCTTTGTATTAAGCGACAATCTTTACACCATAAAAATGTTCTAAGCAACAAAAACGTTTTATCTAATCGACATTTCGTTCATATAATAATTAAAAACAACTTGCGCTGCAAATCTCAACCAAAATATGCTTATTATTACAAAATACGCAAATAATTACCTTCACAGGAAGTTTTATTTGTTTCCTGTAAAAATTTGAAAATGTCGCTTAATACATTCTTCCGGGAAGGTATCGATATATTTCCTATCAACTTTGTGTTTTCAAATTACTATTTGCGCCCCTCTATTTTATTGGCTACTCTCCTGTGCCGCCCCTGGTCAGAGAACTTACCTTGCAGCGTTACATCATCTCAATTACACCGTCAGCTGACCCACCTGAACTTCCTTTTGTTATTTTATTATCTCAGGATGGCTATCAAATGGCGCGTTTGACGCCTGACAAATAGCCGCGTTATGGTCGGTAGGCTAAGGTCACCACCACAATCGCGTGTGTTCCTCGAAATTAAATTCGTTTTTTTTTTGTTCGCACCAGCAACGATTTATATTACGACGTCTTTATAAAGTGGGCTCAGCTATGGGGTTTCTTACTTCGCATGTGCTACACATGTGCTACACATGTGCATACCTTTTAGTCGGCTAAATGGGTTGGAGATCAACCGCGAGACAATTCGCAACTAGGTCATGTTTACAGTAATTTTATAGCCAACCAAGCGGCATATGCATGGTGTACGTTCCTTCAAAATTGTCCTTGCGTGTGCAGTGTTCTCCATGGAATGACATATTGTACTTTCAAACTCAAACGGAAGTCAATTTCCGCGGCGGCTTCTACACTTATTAACCGTAATTACTTATATCCATATAAAATAAAGAAATAAGGCGGTAGCATACCTATTACTTTTCATTACGTTTATCGAAAACATGACATGCTGGCATCAGCAGGATTACCAAATGAGAGGTTAAGCCGTTTTAACAGCTGATTGTGATAGAGTATTGATATCGTAACGCGATAAATTGGCTATAAATATAATTTGTGTTTCTTCATCCGTAACTGTTCGACAAGTTCATTCCCCAATACCATGGGAATCGAAAATTGTATTAACACATTTTGGCCGGGAAAATTAAGACTATTTCCATTTGAGACATCATAATCATTAATTTTCCGAGGGTGTTTGTAACCCCTTTGACGCAGTGAAAATTAAGTGGACTAATGTCACACACGAGCAGTTAATGGGGGGGGGATATTGAGTTGAATTTATTGCTTTGAAAACGCAATACTGCTGGTGGCATCTGTTAATAACATTTTCTAATGACCCGGCTTACTTGTGGATAACTGTCAATAAGCCCCCAGACTTTATTTGCCGCAAACTGTTCAATGTCTAAGCAAAGTGCATGTGGGATTAGACTGGTCAAACATGAGTTGTCGATGGATCTGTATTATTGACGTCATAATAAATAACACGCGCACAAATAATAGTGCTGTGAATGATTTTATAACGGGAATCAATGCCATCGTATTTGATTATATTTTTTGATTTTAACAATAGATGCGTTATCTTTTTTTCTTTAAGTAGCGATAAGTGTTTTTGTTTTGCTTTTCAGTCTTTATGAAGTATAAAATGGGTTAATCACAATAGCGAATCACGAAGTAGCTTATTCATGTACTTCTTGGCAGTTTTGCTAAGGCGTTAGTCGTATTGTCATGCACAATGGGTCGAAAATGTTTCACCCAAAGACTATCCGAACTAGACGGTCGGCTTCCATGTGCCAACCCGATTTTCCCCGGAAGTTTTGAATGAAAATCGTCTCTCTTATTCGTTTGACGTGGACCCTTATGTGCTCGATTTAGCACTGAAATCGCCCTGGTACTGAAATCCACTGTTTGACATGACTACTGGGGCACCCTAGTTGTGCCCCGAACTGAATCCAGTTAATTTGTCGGGGCAAGAATTCAGTGCTGAGTTCCACTGTCATTTCGCTTGCTGTCATTCATCATCTATATTGCTATCACTTTTATCAACTATTTTCATTATGGCAGGCACAAAATCAGAATTGAGTTCACTCATTTTTAGCAGTACACGGAAAAAAATGTTATCTTCTTCATACTTCGTTCACCAAAATAGAAATATTTTTCAATGTCAAAAAATGACAGACTTCAGGGCGTTCGATACAGTAGTCGAATTTTCAGTTTTTTTGACAGGTGTGAAAATTAGCTGACACTTCTCCGTGCGCACTTGTGCTAGCCACTTCAAACAAACGTAATGGCCGCCGGGTGTAACTATAGCCGTGTTTTTTTGAGCTTCGATCTCAGCAAAGCAAAGTAAAGTGGGATTTTTATCACGCAATTACAACAACTACGCTCTACTTGACACTTCGAGACTCAGTTGTAGTTGCTGTAATCGCGTGCTGAAAATCCTACTTTACTTTGCTTTGCTGAGATCGAAGCTCAAAAAAACAAACAATTTGTAAAATAAATGTTGAGTATGTTTTTTTACTTGTTCTCTATCAATCTTCGGCGCCGAAAATTGTTCACATTTGATCGATACAAATCGATCGCAATCGCACAAAGTCTATACACACGTTCTCATCAAAAATGACTGAAAAAGAAAGCAGAAATTGAACCGATCTCATTTCCAAAACAAGCATTGACAGAAACTATTTTGAGATTCGGTACAGTCTAAATCTATTTTTTTTTACCCTCACTCGCTATCGACCGAAGCATAAAATATAATTTCAGTAGTTACAGCTTTAAACAACAATAGTATTTTTTTTTAAATGCGAAAAACATACCTCCACACTGTGTGTCAAATGGGAATTACCATTCACTCTTCAAAATGTTGGCCCTGACCATGACAAGCATCACTTAAATCATTTTACCTGTACAGTACGTATATAAATTTTTCCAAAAAGCCTATCAATTACTAGTGACGTAAATCGGGGAATGCCAACATACCCAAGATGCTAAAAACACAATAATAGTTTCAGAAATACACTTTGCCAAATGTCACTTTGCCTAATACTATATTATACTCAATGTGGAAGATATCACGCATACCATACAGTAGATAATAATATTAATATCAAATATAAGCCTCTTTTATGTACACCACGCAACTACTAATTTATTTAAAGAATATAATCTCTTAAATTAAAACAATAAAACAAAAAATAAACGTTGCGAAAATTCGGTGATTTATTTTACATTTTGAATTTGTCTCTCTAATTTTAATGTCTTTCTAAACACCCTCATTAGTCGTCCTCATGGTTAATAGACACATGTGCCTTACAAAAAAGAAAACTAAAGGGTTAATGCTCTTCTAAATTTACGCCAACTACAAAAAAAAATAAACGAATAAATCTATCAATAAAAGTTTGTTATTATTATTATTTTTCTCAATAAACACAAAAAAAGTCTAACGTCGCATAAAATAGGAGCGCCAACAGAATTATATAAGCCTAAAGCCAACAAGAGGTTATTTTTGAATTACATTTAAGAATCTTTTGAGCTGCCCAATCAATTTGTTCTGATTTACTGATGGCCGACAGCATGTAAAATCAAAAGCAATAGGCGACAGATGTTTAAACTTAAAAAAATACACGCATATTACAGTTCTTGAGAGCACACACGGATACGAGTTTAGTGCCTGCGTCAAGTGCTCTTTTCCCGAATAGAATAGTTTTTGAGTTCGTTTCTAATTAAATGGAAAATCACTCTGGAACTAATTACGGGTTGATTTGTTGCGAAATGTTGATCTGGGTTGTCATCTGTTTATCTGTAGAGGGAAAGGCATTAATTTTATTTGAAGCGGGTCATTGTCAAAAGATAAATATTCACATAAACAAAATAAACTGTGTGATTTCCACAGAGAGATCTTCTTTAAATTGATCGTTTTCGTTTTTAAATTTATAACTCTGATCCCATTGGAATTAATTTATGCGTTGAAGGGACGACTGACAGTTGGTGCCCTTGAATATTTTCCCAGTCTCCTTTCCCTTATCGCTTGGCGTTGCAACTGACCTCCGGATGTGGTGATATGTTTTTCTTTTCGTCATTGTGCATATACAAATTTAGAACAATCGGATTTATTGTTTATTGCTGGAGGGAAATTCCATTTATAGGGTTGCCAAGCTGCACGATATGTGTACACAGTTGACTCCGCTTATCTGAATTACGTTTTACTAAAACATCGGTTAAAAAAAAATTCTTTATTTCAATTATCCGAAGTTTGTTGAAGAGAACATAACGCAAAGTGACAAAATAGTTATGGCAAATCAGTGTTTCAAATAAGCTGGGTCGACTGTAGTATTTAGATACCTCTCACTTTCTTAACACTTCAACTTAACTTTGCAGGATATTCAGGGCTGACATGTGGAATAACAACATAATAGGTCTATTACGTACTTTCCCGGGCCAAGCACTAAAAATCTGTCAAACTCAAAACATTGAGCGAAACTCTCTCAGAGAGCTGAAAAAATACTCCAAAATACATGGATAGACTTGAAGCATCTTTGACATCAAATGTATATCACATATGAAACGTTCTGCGAGAACATTGTACCACCGCCGAGTTTTCTTTCATTTTACAGATTTTATTTTTGTGCGCAGTTGATTTTTAAGACGCATTTTGAATTTGTTTATTGTCAACTTTGTGCATTTGACATATTTATCAGTGACCAGTTGAAATTCTCCGACCTGTTTCGAGCCAAGAGTGGAACTGCTCGTTAGTTTCTTTACTCGTTATTTTGCTAATTTTCTCTTTTCCTGTCATTTTTAATAAGAACGTTTTTAGACTTTGTGCGATTGCGTTCGATTTAAGCCGCGTACGCAAATGAACCTAATGTTTGAATGCAAACCGCTTAAGAGCCTTAGTGTACTGAAGGTAGTCCGGAAATATTACCGTATTCTTCCACAGCAGCAGAAAAATAACTTCCCCAAATGAAAAATCCCAATTCGACCGATGGGTCGGCACATTTTCTCAAGCAAAATTTTGATAGATAGTTGTGCTCTATTGTTCTGTTGCGTTTTTATATTGCGGAGAACTAAGCACGAACGATTTTTTTAGTAAATACCTCGATGAGGAGAACCTCGAATGTTTGAAATCAGAGAGAGTCGAATTTTTGAAGTAAGTTATTTTCAAGAACAGCTGTTTTCTGTGACACTTATCCCCGGCGTGCTCTACGTCAAAATTTAGCTAGGATCTTAGCTAATGTTTGGAGAGCAGCTAAATTTTAGTTTAGCTCGAGCAGCGTACCAAGCTTTAGAGAATATTCTTAATAAAGGTGTGAATATTAAATGCTTATACGTAAGCATGTCGCAAGTATTTAATATCAATTTAACTACGCACAAAATAAGTAAGTAAATGGCAACCCTACATCGAAGTTTCTCCCACTTAAATCGTGTAATTCACACTTAATTAATAACAAACACATTAATTCGATGCGCATTTTTCATCTGCGAAACTAACTCAAACAATAGCTTACAATTGGGACCAAATACAAAAAATGCGAGGAAATGTAAGCCATAATTCTCATTTTCAAATATTTTATAATATCCAAAGGTTAATCAACATGACATGAGACCGTCACCGATCCGAATCTTATGTTGTTACCTCAGCTGGTTGGTGTGTCACTGTGCCAACTGTCAGTGCCATAAGTACTTTTTTGTTGTTTTTTTTTCCTGACACATTTTCTACAAAGACATTGTGGTGGTGGTTCTTTTTTAAACGATCACTAAATGGGTACGCCACAAGACCAGACAAATCGGTCTGGTTAGGGGATGCATATGCGGTCTTCACTCCCCTCTCACTTGCAATATCACACACCAATTGCGCAATATAGAGCTTAAATGTCTGTGTGGATGTTTATGTGTAAATGTTTATGGTTGAAATCTGGTACAAGCAGTAAACTACGAGTAGTTAGACAATCGTGTTTTGGTAATGAGCCGTTCCTCGTAAATAAAGTGTTTCCTTTTTTTGAAAAAACGCCTTAAGGTGTATTTTTTACGTGTTTTACTTCGTGAAGGCGTACTAGTTGCATGTTTCTTGAGGGTGGCGCACATAATGTAAGAGCAGCCTTAAAGCAACTTCCGACTGGATGTGATGTTCATGTTTCGGACCGATTTAGATTTCACTTTTATTGCCATCTAGGTAATAAAGCAGATATCGTAAGAGGTTGTAGTTATATGGGTAAGGATATTTTAAAACAGCACAGATTAGCCATGAAATGATGACATGACTGCAACACGTTGCGTCATAAAAGGTATCGATAAATGAAACTACGAAGAATACTCATTTTGGTCAGTGCAAATTTATTGGTTTATGACTCGCGAATTGCTTTTTAAACTACGACTAAGTGTCAATTTGTTGTCGCGATAAGAATTACCTATTATCGCAAAATAATGATAGACATTTAATAATTGTTATTCTTTTGATTTGTGATTATCGTTATTTCCTACCAGAGGTAGAGTGATTGTTACCTACACAAATACAAATTGTTGTACAGTTATCTAATATTGTCTGGAAAGTATACTGTTCAGGGGAAACATTTTATTGGCACTCCTGAAAAATTAGCAATAGAAGAGGAGCCATTGAATTTCTGTGGATAGCCGCAATATTCAAGCAATTTGCAACATTTTAAAGACGATCGACGAATCAACATCTGTTGCCAATTCATTAGAGCATGTTCTATTAATCGCTATGTGACATCTTTTCATGCACATTGTACACTATCTTCTCGGTGACACATTCTACATTCGACACATTTCGAGCAGAATTAGTTGATAGTTAGAAAAGGCTTACAACATTTTATTTATACACTTTCCGAAAACCGCATGCTAATGACATCATAATAATAAATTCACAGACACACTTAACTCTTATGGCGAATATAAATCACATTTAGATGTTTATCTCACCCAAATGGATATTGAGTTCTTTTGATTCAATTATACGCGCAAAGCCCAAGTGTTTAAGAACAAATAGTTTTCCCTATTGCATATTTTGATGGAATGAATTCGAACAATGACACGTATTACGTTCTATTTTTGAGCACATTAAAAAAATTAAGTATTCGCTTCATGGACTACTTAGCAACCTAATGATTTCTGTTTTGGATCTAGGCCAGTATCAAGGTCAATAGCTAAATGTGTAGGCTACAGCTGCACAAATTTCCTTAAACGCATTGCCAAAGTCATTTGTGTGTGATTCAAATTATTGCCACACGTGGGTGGTATCGATGCAATTTTGCAGCAAAGAAAAAGTGTCGTTTTGAGTTGTGAATTGCATAAATGGCTAAATGTATGCAATCACTGTTGCAAGAAAAAAATACCTACCTAAATCCTCTGCACAATTTTGTAGCAAATACCGTCAAGTCAACTGTAATTCAATTGTAAGGGTAGGTCAACGCGTTATTCTCAACTAAAAAATTTATAATACTCGCACTACACATTTATAATAATGGCGCCAGGGGGTTACTTTACCGATTTTAATGTCAACGCAATTAGGTACATTGTCGTTGGTCGTTAACCTGATTGCTTGAAGGCAATTGTTTTCTAGTGGCTAGCAATTCCAGAGTGAAATACCACAGTTGGACTCACCCATTCGAAGGGTAGGATACGGTTAACTACTCATATCCGCAGTTACTTGTGTTCTTAATCGTGTACGAAAGGATTTTGAACAGAAAACCAGCATTTAGGTCACCAGCGACTACAAATACCACAACAAAACATAAATGAAATATTTGTCACAACAGTTTGGTCGATTTTTTTTTCGTGTTAAGAATGCACTGTCCCTAGGATAAGCAAACGCTAAATCAGACGTAACGGATCAACCAATGCACATGTAGAGACATGTGGCCAGATTCTGTAAGGCGAAAACGTTGAAACATTTTCGTGTGCACGAATGATTCGCTCCAAGTTGCAGAAGTAAATCGTTTGGGCACACGAAAACGTATGAACGTTTCGCCTTACAGAATGCCGACCCAATTACGGCTATTAAGCAAACTCTTTACCCGTTACATATTTTAGGGATTATAAAAGTTAACTTGTTGTGTTTTGAACTATCTCAGATTGAAAACACAAGCTGTATTGCTAATTGCATATAATACATACATCCCTCTGTTCGACAAGAAAAAAACCGCCTCGCGTGATGTCACCCTTTATCGAGTTCATTAAACCCGACATTTTACACTCAACGTGTGGTTAATTTAACTTAATTAGTTAATCGCCAAGTATAGAATTCAAATTGCGTGCAAACTTATGCAATGTCGTTGTAGGTGGCAGTCAAAAAATATTTAATTTGCAAAATCTTGCAAAAAAATAAAATATTGCTACGATCACACAACAAATCATAGTTATACCAGAAGCGTAAAAAAATCCATTAAACTGTGGATTTTTCCTATAGATACCCGATTGTTGGTTACGAGTACGTGTTTAGTTATTTAATGAACGTACCTATAACGAATGTAAAATGTAAATGTCAACACGAGTCAGATGACATTGTTCACATGCCATTTTCGTGGCTTTTTCGTTTGACTATGTTATGTTGCTCGTGCTAGTGGGCTATAATTCCACAAATTGCTGGTATTCCTGATTTGTGGCCGAACATTGATGGCTTTTTGCTAATTATGTAGGTAGTACTCTCAATTGTTTTATGCGAGGCACATTTATTGTTTGTAAATATACGCCTATCTTGTTTATGTTTAACAAGTAGTTTGATTGACGTGCCAAACACAATTATAAACTCTTGATGGGAAACTGACGGCTGTCTGTCTAGGAGGAAAAACATTTTCTTGAATTAACAAGACTCATTCATAAGATGTTACCTACGTTATGGTTGCTTTGGTATGTATAAAGCGTATACAGGGCTTGACATTAAGGCAGCGGCGTAAAGAATTTGAATTTACACGTTTTTGCATATGTCTTCTGATTTGCAAAAACTCCACATCTTCCAACTGAATTTATTCATAAGCAAATGGTCATTATTTGCGAACTTGAATTACGTTCTTAAGGGCGTTAAAACCCGTCATGAGAAGTAAAACTGCGGCTTTGACATCTTTTTCATTAAAATCGAACAAGTTGCGGCAACGACAGATGTGAAAACAGTGACAGTTACAAAAATTAATTGTTATTAATTATCTGTCCTTTTTCATAGTTCGCTAATTTTTTCGTGAGTCTCTTTTTTCTAAGAGAGAATTTGCATCCACCACTGCCACTTTACTACAAAAGTAAAGAAACAGACCTATTCTGTTTCTCCAATTTTTCATGGATTGGGCTGTCATGCTTTTATGAAGACCAGATGTTTGGAAGATGTCGGTTAAGCCCCTTGACAAATGATACCATCAAACTAACTAAATCCCATTAAATAGTGGGAATTAGTCCACCCTGTGGTACACTGTTTAACATGTCAGCGGATTAATTTTAATGCATTTTCACTTTTAAGCTTTCGCCATAACTAGCTAACGTTATACAAAATTTAAAACAATAATAATAAAAAATAAAAATTAAAACCTCAAATAAAATATCTGTTTCCAGTTTTATATGTTCAACTCACGTGTCACGTACGCGTAGTAAAACATTCACGAATGAAAGGAAGCATTTCTATTCTGAATTTAACTCATCGTTCTTGCGTGTGCGATACTGGTACCAATATATGCATTCTAGTTGCAGCGGCACGTTTGTTTTGAATTTCAACATTTCAACAAAGTGGCTGGCAAAACAATCCCGCACAGAACCATTCTCATCGATAAATTTCTCTACAAAAACAAATAAATAAAATAGAATCCAGCCCCAAACCGGAGATCACACCATGTAGTTGTGGAAATAAAATGATCAGAGCGTCCTGCTTTGAATATTAAAATGACTGCGGCGGATATCGGTGTACTACTAACGCCATTGACTGAAAGGCCGATAGCATCGTTATTGCTGTTGTCGAAGATGGAAAGCTAGTGATGCCCGTCCATTCGATTAGAAAAACTGTGTATAGTTGCGCTATCGGGAAGGGGAGCCCCCAAAATAATTCCCAACAGCATGGCAGGCAGCCGTAGCATGAGTTCTTGTGTGGAGCGCTCAATTTTTTTTTTATTCCACCATCGCGTTTTTATAAGGCGACAACGTAGAAAATCGAGTGCGGAGAAGAACGGAAGGAAATTGAACATAGAGTGCAAGAACCTTTTGATAAGTGTGATTACATTTTTTGAACTATCTAACATCATGCGTGCTCCATACACACACACACAAATTGATTGAACATATCGTCTTGTCTTGACTGGAATAAATATGAGAATTATACTCTTGACATGAAAGTTTCTCGTTTTTTTTTTTATTAATGCATTTTAAATTGGTGGTTGGTGCTGTTCGCGGTCATGAGGTGACATACGAGTAGGTCGGATCAAGGGTTTTCTAAAACTGTTAAATTTGTCTTCAAGTTGACGTTTTTTGTGAACATTGGGGTGAAAATAAAACCGAATGCAGTTCCTCACATTATGAAATCGAATTAAATTGGATCCGCCTGAATATAAAGAAAATTCTAACTGAAAGTGTCCACAACCAATAGATGTATGAAGATGAAAGTATTTAGTTCAGTTCTTCAAACGATGTCACATTTGAGGTTGTTTTTCCCACATAATTCGACTTGATTTAAGGCCCAAATCGAATTAGATACTTATGTCGCACTCCATCGCTCTAGAAACAAATTTACGACGACCTTGCAAAAAAAAAAAAGAAGCGAAAGTCAACGACTTCTAAAACCGGATGTTCTGTCGAAGTGCAAAAACCAAAGAGACATCGTGATACTTTTAGTTCCATTGAACCTGTGTGTGGACAATTTTACAGACATTTTGAATACCATTTAAATTTCTTGAATCTTTTTTTAGATTAGAGAGGACTGCATTTTTTGCTTTGCTGCTGCGTATTTGGGTTTGGTGTCTGACAGAGCGTCTTACTCATACAGCGTTCACAAAAATAAAAAAAGAAGAAGATCTAAAATAGGAAAGATCGTCTAGTCTGGACGTTATGGGTTTTTCTGACGACATTTGTTTGGTAACAGTGATAAGGGCAAAAAATATTTCAAATGTTTCAGATTTTGATCTGAGATTTCAGATTTCTGCTGCCAAATCGAACATTAAATCCGTATTTTATTGGTTCTTGTGTGTAGTTGGCCGCAAAAAATATTTTTTTTTCACTTGCACTGGAAATCCATTTCAATTGATTTTTACACATTTATATTAACGCATTTCGAAATAATTTAATAAAAAGAATCGTTTCCATACTCGAAAAATTAATAATTCAGTAAAAAAAGCAACCCTTCCAACGATAAACAATTCGTAACCGACAGATGTGTGTCATACACATTGGTATTAGTGAAAGTATGTGTGAAATCTGAGAAGAAATCGAGATTTCTCTAAAGAGAGTCAGATTAAAAAAAAGATTGATTTTTTTGGCAAATCGAACATGAAAAGCAATCTCGATCAAAAAAAAAATTATTTTTTCTCAAAAAAATTGATCTTTTTGCCAAATCGAAAACGACATATGGAACATGTACCTACACACCGCGCGGTCCAAAATCTGCCCAAAGACAAGACTAAAGCTTAGTACGCTGTTCGAGCTAAATTTTAGCTTCCATACAAAATTCTCCCTAAAATTTAGCTGAGCTAAATGGTACGCAACTCACGCTAAAAAATCAAACTTTTCTATTTTCCTAATAACCTAAGTACTAAACGATTTCAAACACTTTTTGTATACCTATGCCTACAAAACAAATTTTTGTGAATTGGTTAAGTTAATAATTTGTGTCTTACGCCAACACTTGTGGACTCTGACTAGTAACTTCAAATGGATTTTTTGTTAAATATTTTCGTTAAATACCAATTGGTATTAGCACATGACCTACCTTAAATTTGATTTTTTTTTTTCGGGTTAATCTAACGCAGTTTGAGCTAAATTCAATTTTAGCTGCTCTCCAACTTTTTTTTACACATTAGCTGTCACAGAAAACAGCTGTTCGTTGAAAATAACTTCCTTTGAAGATTAAATTCATGTAATCAAAAAATGTAAATTTAAACAATAACAATTACCTATGGATACAAATGAAATGGAAGAAGACGTAATTATTTGTGCAAGGCTGTACCTACAAGTTATTGGAATATTTCAGATTCTAGATGCTCCTCGTCCTTGCTCACTTTCCGCTACACAAAAACACAAAAGAAAAACAGTACACAACGATCTATCAAAATTTAGCTTCAGAAAAGGGGGACGTTCGATAAATTAGTTCATGTAAAACGTCAACTAGATTTGTCTGCCCAATTTGAATTATTGTTTTTGTATTCTCACGGTTTATTTTGAATTTTAACCCTTTTATACGTCAGAATGGTGGCAGGACTATCTTGACTACCCCACCATAAACGTCAACTGGAAAAAAAAATTCACGTGACCAATCTAGGCTAGTAAAAACTGAAATACATCTCGTCAGTCAGCTCTCAGACCTAATAAATACGAAATCCGGCCAGCCCATTACATTGGCACGCTTAATTTTGAAGATCCTAGATGAGGTACATTCTGAAATAACAATTTGACTCGTGCTGCGAACCACTTGGCTAAAGGGATTCGTTTAAATTTCGCCCAGCTTTTGTATAAGAAATAAAGTTTAGCTCAAGCTAATCCAGGAAAATTATAAACTATGCAAATGGACCTTCACTTCGTAACATAAGAACAGTCCAGAGCCCCAAAATGCAAAGTTCAACAATTGGCCCTCCCCCCTGCGTCTGCCAAATTATTTTCACAATAACAATCCAACAACACATTCATTTGATTGCATAAAATAAAATCCAAACAA
Source organism: Cheilosia variabilis (assembly GCA_951230905.1). NCBI lineage: Eukaryota > Metazoa > Arthropoda > Insecta > Diptera > Syrphidae > Cheilosia > Cheilosia variabilis. The sequence continues at coordinate 16,895,030 of OX579678.1, read as the reverse complement.
AAGTGATGTCATTTTTAAGTCATCAGACGCAAAAAATATGCCCAATTATTGTACTACCTATCTCAACTAAACAAGTTACCCACACCACTCACCGTGTGCCACCAACCTATAGATCTGCTTGAGGCTTCTCATCGTATTAATAAAAATCCTCCTCATTTATTAAAAAATACCCAAAAGACGAAAACCGGTTTGTTGATTTTACCCGCCCTTAACGCATCTACCTTTTTCCTCAACAAAAAAAGAGGAAGTCTGCGAACGGCGCGGAGATACAAGATACATTTGAAGTATACACAAAAAAACCGTATGGGGAATGTATTCACATAATATCAGTAATCTAATCACGTTGCAAGAAACTGAACAGAAAAAAAAATATTGACAGGAAAATGCATAAAAAAATCCAACAATAACAAAAATAAAATCGCCACCCAAAGTGAACTGCCGTCGATGATACGATAGGTTTCCCCCTCGGCATGCGAAAATTGAAAAAGCAAACTTAGCTAAATAAATAAATAAAATATGAATATTTTCGATCTTATATCGGATTTATATAACACCTCCGCCCGAAAGCGAGCGACAAGAGAATTATTAATAGTGTGGGGCATGGCGTGTGGAAGGTTTTGAAAAATTTGTATCCGTGGCTGTTTGTGATGTTTTTTTTTTGTTATTTATTTTCGTATTGAACTTGAATTCTACACTTAAGAACATTATTCTCATGTCACAGTTTTACAAACATTTGTACGCGACGAAGATGGAAACTTTTGAGCGCACTAAATATATCCCCACCAACACCTGTTTGGTAGAGCATTCTCGTATTTTAAATATGTAGGTACATAAATATGATTTATTACTCTCAAGTTAATTGCATAATTCAATTTCGTTCTACTGAGATGCTTAATTACTAGAAGCAAAATCTACTTGCTTGGTCATTCAAATCACATGTGGGTACATCTGTTCTGTACCATTGTGCATCTTTTAGTTGCAAAAATTCATCACCGGACTGGCGGCCTGATTATCGTCTTAGTGCGATGTCATGTATTCTTTTAGTTTTAATACTTCGTGATATCGAAATTAAATTTGTACTCATCGAAATAATCACCTTATATTTAATAATCACCTCTTTGTGTAAACAATTTCCGAGAGCAAACAGATTTGACTACCCAAACGTAAATATATGCACCGAAACCGAACGAGCAATATTCTTGCAGCACTTGCAACACGTTTCACTATTTGTTATTTTGAACAAACTCTGTTTCGTAAACAAAAATAATTCACCTCCGAGAGAAAGTATCTAACACAAAATTAGTCGTGAACTATCAGAGTATCAGATGCGACTGCTACCGCACGTTAGAGAAGTGAAACTGAAACAAGTTGGACAACGAACGGATAGCTAGAAAACTTGGTGCTTGCGCTTGGTGTTGGTGGCAGGCAAGTTGTGTTTGTGTCGGTTCGATGGCGATGATGCATGCAGTCAATGGTCGTCACGGAAAATGGATAGAGAGGCGATAACCCCACTGAATTTTTAGTGAGAACGGCTAGGGCATTTATACGTATATATTTATAACAGTGGGACAACAATCAACGCAAAAAATGCTAGTGCTAGATGTCTGCGGTGTTAAATTTTTGTCGAGGGCTGACACTTTTTTGGTTGACTTTTTCAGTAGGTTACAAGTGTAGTACGCTGTGTATGGAAGTGTTATCTTCACAATTCAAACTATCGTTTGGAGCTTATTATAGGGAATGTTTTATTGAACATCTCTCTAAGTAAAGTACATAATTCAAAGCAAAGAAAAGTAGATACACTCTGTAGACAGCTGGCTGACATGATGCATCTCAGTTTTGATTGCCCTAGCTCGGTAACTGAACAGCTAACTCAGTTGACATTTATAGAGGAGTAGCCCACGAATCTTGTCCAGAAACTGTAATATCTGAAAATAAAGAAAATTCGGTGGTGGTCGAATGTTCTCCTAGAACGTTTCATATGTTGCAAAAAGGTAAGTTATAAATTTATTCGTGACATGGATTAGATTTCAAAGATGTAAGTGGATCAAAGTAGCTCGAAGTGTATCCACGTACTTTGGAGTATATTTTCAGCTTACAGAGAGTCTTTCGCTCAATTTTTCGAGTTTCACAGATTCTTAGTGCTTGGCTCGTGAAAGTACGCGAATGGACCTATAAAAACTTATGAATGAAAAATGGCAGCAGCACTTCAAATAAACGAAACAGTGGAAAGTACAATATTCAACAAATTGCCATATACTTTCCGAGGCAATTTCCAACCCTTTTCCATATTCTAAAAATATAAAGTAGTTTTTCTTGGCTTTGAAAGCATTTATCTTTTGGCGGCGCATACTTCTCCGAAAGATTTGATATTCACAATTTTGATTTAGTAGCAGAACAGAGATACAACTGATTGATCGATTGATTGACAATGGCATAAGTAAGGCAATGTCTAGATAAATAGACTTCAAGGCAGTGCGAGTTACCCTGTGTTGTTAAACGAATTTAATAACGTCAGAAAAGATCGATTGAAGCCAAACTTATATGCGACAGTTCGCAACTTTGCTCGACAATGTTATCTTAAATCTGCTTAGATGGATTACTAATAATGCGTACGCACTTATGAAAAATAAAATAAATTTATCGTCTGACAAGTTGACTAACATGCATATCTCGAGAGACCACTCGAAATTCTATGACTTTTTTTTTTGATTGAATTATTTACGTAGGTCAGTCAAATTATAGATTTAAATCTTGTGCCGTCATTAGGCGTGTTTTTTTGAGTTTTTTTGAGCTGAGTTCGAACAGCAAAGCAAAGTAAAGTAGGATTTGCAGCACGCAATTACAACAACTACAACAGTCTCGAAGTGTCAAGTAGAGCGTAGTTTTTGTAATTGCATGATGAAAATCCTACTTTAGTTTGCTTTGCTGAGATCGAAGCTCAAAAAAACACGGCTATTGTTACCGAATAAATATTAAACTTTAAATGGATCAAAAACACGTTAAAAATAATTTGTGAACCACGCAATGCTAAAAAAATATTTTTGTAGGGTACAAAGTTTGCCTGAAAAGAGGGCTTGGGAAAAATTATTTTAAGTTAGGTACGTAGAAAAGGAGACCTAATATTAATGGCAAAATGTAGAACTGGGAGACATATTAGGGGGATTTAGCGAAGTTTTACGCTGAATCCAACAGAGCCGGTAGTACTGTTGTGGAACAGGGGCCCTTCTATGAAACTCCATTCTACTATTGATTCTATTCGAAAGATATTTGCGATTCTACTTTCAAATGGCACTCTCTATGAAAGTAGAATCGAATGCCGGTAATGCCAAACTATTTGCCAAGAAATTTGCGATTTTCGAACGATTCTCGCATTATGGTTGACACAACCCAAACGAGTATCGCATTGTTGGCATATTTCAAAAAATTTATCGTGAAACAAATAATAATTTATATACACTGACAGTGTCGCAATTTGGTTGGAGGCTGGAAAAAATTGGGAACAAGTTCAACAAGTTGAACGAAGGCGGATTAGAGATAAATCTAATATAATGGAGCTCAGCGAGAAAAGGTTTTTCTATTGAGTGTTTATTTAAAGGCATTTTTATTCCAATAAAATGACTTTATTTCAGCTTTGTTAAAAACTACCGCCTTTCGAAAGATGCCTTATGCACTACTTGTTGAACAATATTTCAACAGAACTAAGTGTTCGCAAAAAACAAACTTTTGTTCCCAACATTATAAAGGCTGTGTTTAAATACCCCTTGGACAAATCTGAATGCCGGGTCATATATTGCACCTTTTCAAGCTGTGACACTTTTGTGTTTGAACTTTTGGATGATTCCCTGGGACAAAAAAAAACAAACATTATACATATTACTATGTTTATGAAATATTCATGAATTATTAATTTTTAAAATTTATTTACTTGCATTCTGAGAAGAAAAACTTATGAAATCGACCTTCTCGCAAGCGCATTTGATGTAGGATGATTATTTGCGACTTGCGAATTCGAACGAATTTGACATTAACTTTCGGAAAAGGCAGTACCAAATTTGTACCAAGAAAACAAAAAAAGAGTTGGCAGTACTAGAGCTGTTCGAATTTCGCTTTCATAACTCACTTATAGAATTACAGAGTTGCGATTTTGTGAATTCGAACAGTTTCACTTTAGAATCGAGTTTCATAGTAGGGCCCCAGTACCAGTAGCGTGTATTTGAAACTTATCATTAACATACAAATTTTTGGGTTATATTTGAACCATTTGCCTCTCAGGTTTTCCATGATATTGACAATTTGCCAACTTAACATGAGATAATATGTAATTGCAGCTGTTTATCATTGGTTTACAGGAGATAGGACAGGGGCCCTACTCTCTATTTCGTTCCATTGGAAATAGCTTTCCCCTTCCGCTTTTAAGTAGGTACTCTGTAATAATTATGGAATTCTAAATGCGACATAAGTAGGTACATTTCATTCCACTTTCGACATACAGAGTAGAAAAGGTTCGTTTTCAAAAAATTTGACTTTCGGAACGAGATACAGAGTAGGGCCCCGGGTACCAAGGATTTCTCTACCAGTTTCAGGATACGAAAATGACGGTCTCAATGAGCCGTGAGTCGTGTCACTTTCAAAAACCTTGATTTCATATTTATATGGAGATGCAAGGGGGAAGTTGTTGGAATGTGTGCTTGACTATTGAAAGGGATTTGCTACGCACAGTTTATTCGTTTTTTATGAGAGATTTCCTAAAATACTCAAAATCATTGCTTATATTGTATTATGACTTGCCATCAACTCATTATCAGAAATTCAATTTTCAAGAACATTGTTGCACGAAATCACCTTGAAAAACAATATATGTAGCCACGCGAGGCTCGAAATGCACATACTCTTTCGAAAACATAAAACACACCCGAACTCGTATGAGACAGACAGAAGCCATATAAAAAAAAATCCCAAAACGGTGTAATCTTCAAGTAAGCTATCAGTACATAGTCGATTGCGTGCAATCAGACAATGGACACTGCATTTCTTATCTCAATTGTCTTTTTATTAAGCGCAGTATAAAAAAAAGGAAAACAACACGACCGCTTGTTTGTTGACCATAAAAACAAATTATGATTGAATACTTCTGAAAATCAGTAGCTCTATGTAAATGCCGTCGCTGGTATTTTGTTTTTTTGCCCTTCTCCAAGGAAAAGTTCTAGTGAGCGTTTAAAGTTCCAATCCCCTTCGTCTAAAAATCTATAACACAAAGAAACAAAGCAATTAAATTGTAATCTTAAAACTGGGTCAGGCTGGCGCTGCTGCAGACCTTCTACACCAAATCGTCTTGAGCGTAGTCACCTCCTGGAACATTATCAACAAACCCTCCTTATCAGTGGCAGTGAGTTTGCTGTCGTTCCTTTTTACCGGATTTTTTATGTATTTGAAAGAGTTCTGCATTTGAACGTCAGAGGGGTTTGTCACACTGAAGAGGTCGTTGATTATTTGGTACTCAGTGGCGCATTTAAGGAAGCCCTGTGAAAAGTCGCATCGACCATAATTTTAAGGCAAATTTGTAAAAAAATGTTTATAGTTACCGTCTCCTTCATGACAGGCGCAAGAATAAAAGTTCTGCTAAATGCCATTACTATGTCTGGATCAAGAGGAGATTGTGCTAAATCCTTTAATGCTCCTGTTATAGTTATGGCAACCATTTTCTCCTGAAAAAATATGAAGAGGAGAACCAATTACAATGTTTTTGAATGTTTTAGTGGTCTGCGCGCATTTTGTATAAATGATTTTCACATTTGCTTCATAGCTAGGGCCTCCGCTCATTGTTTGGCTTTATAAGATTATGACTTTTTTCGTTTTGCAGAATCTTCAACTACAATATGAACCAAACAGACTTAAACTTACATTTAAAATCGTTGTATCAGTGGTGAATCCAACAACATCATGTTGTACATTCGGTATCGCCACCAGAGCCTGGCAAATCTCGTCATAGCCGCTGTGCAACGAAGCCATCGCACGTGAAAAATCTGACATTTTGAGAATGTTCCTTGACAAATTCGAATACCTTGCGACACGCTTTGAACTATGAGCACTCAGGTTTGAAAGGCCGTAGTTGCAGGTCATCGAGAAAATTGCTTTGGGATGATACATTTCTGTGTAAATTGAAAAAAAAAAAAAAAACAATATTTGCTATCCTCCAGGAACGGCCAAAATAAACCTTTCAAGCTCAATCGGTTCTCCGACTCGAACAATGGAAAGTAATGGCTTACGAATTGTTGCACCAAATCATACCCATCAAGGTCGCAGAGAAAATTATTCTTCACCGCCAGCGGATTGAAAGTATTAAGCTCGACGTTGTCCTAGAATAAAAATATTTCTCTAATCACAGTCTCTTATTAATCTTTCACCGTACCAACCAGCTTGGTTAGATCAGGAAACATATTTTTCGCAGCGTTAATATATTCCGGAGCGTAGGAGTACAAATCACACAGAGGATTTCCATACAAACACAAGGCTTTGATTGGAATCTTTTCTAGCTCCAAGAAATCACTGAAATCTCTTAAATTGTTATTGCTCAAGTCGAGCACTCTTATGCGAATCATCTGGACAAAGGGCTTTGCAAAATTACAACTGGCGATGCGGTTCTTACCCAATCGTAGTTCAAATATATTCTTCGCATACCTATTGCCGGCTTGGGTGAGAACTCGATTAAGGACTTTCGGTGAACGCAGGTTCAGTTCCACATTTTCAAGTTCTACAATCAAATGTATTTTATGGAATGAAATTGACAAGTCTATGTTTACAAACCAACAGCTGAATTGAAATCCTCCAAATCCAGTAAACGTTCTTTGGAATTGAATCTTAGTTTAATGGCCAAATTTATGGCTTTAACAGCGTCCAATGAATCACTTTCGAAACTTTTCACGTTCATTTTCAATTGAAGAACAAGCTTTTCGGCGTTTGGGTTTGGTGCAGGAATTTGGAGCTCACAGTTATTGACTAAGAACTTCAATTGATCGAAACACTCTCTCACGAGGAATGTGTGTTCTGTTGCTTCTTCCTGTAGAATTGAGATTGATTTGTTGATTTGTTGTACGAAAAGATGAGTAAATAATATAGCAAATCGCTTACCTTATAGTAGCAAGGGTAGATTTCACCTAACTCTGGTGGCAGGGCATCAAAAAACGCATCCAGAAGTTCTCGTTTTTCGTAGTTGTCAATGTTGGGAATCTGCAATAGAAAAAAACCGAAACACTGACCACTGACTTTGTCAATACCAAGAAAAGAGTCAACTTGCTGTCGCACTTTCAATGCACTTGAAATTAGAACAACACCTAAAAAACGTACAGCGATATCTGGAGAAGAATCAGAACATGCGGCGTATGAATCTGCAATACCAGTTGAGTCTGAGTCCCCAACAGCAACACTCAGTACAACAGGTACAAATCAGCAAATCAGACGATATGAACAAAACGACATCAGATAACGGCAACAAACTAATCAAAGTTGCTGCGGCTGACACTCTCCAGACGGACGAACCAGTTTTATGGAAAATAACACAGAACTTACCGTTATTTGATTCCAGTCGTCGCTGTTCTCGTATTTTTTTAGACGGTTCGGTTTCAGTGGATGGACCACCTTGCCCACGGTGTCGTCATCATCTCTCTCCGCTGGCTTTGGAGTGGTTCGTAGCTCTTCGATAGTACGTCCATCCTATAACAGAAAATTCAGTATACTCTTCACTCTTTTTGAAAAACCTCAACACTTACTAATTTGATGAAATTTGCAAATAAACTTTTCATATTCAATGGATAGTCTTCGCCCTCAGTCACTGGATTTTCGCCCAACAACAGCTCATCCATTTTAATTTCTTTGAGTTCCTTACAGATTCTCGAAGCAGAGGTCAACTAGGAAAATAATTCGCAGTTAAAACTATAGCAATGCCAGCTAAAAATGGCCTCACCATATTTCCGCTCAGATCAAGAACATCCAACTCGCATCCATTGAAAACCTTCAGCGACTGCAGACTCGTTATTTGATTGTTTCTTAGGCGTAGACCATGCACACGTCGGAACTGGTCTTCATTACGAAACACTGAACGGCAGACAGTTTCAAAAACGACTTTATTCCCAAGATTTACAACAATGTCACTGAATTCTAATAGATTGGTCTTGAGATGTATTTCTTTTTAAATATTCAACACTCGTTATCACCTGGATTTTTGGCAAATTCATTCAAGTTCAAAATACCCCCTTTCTCCATTGTCTTGAATAGACCATCTAAAGCCTTTTCTATGCGCCTGGACGGTGAGATTTGTCCAAACTTGTATTCAGCGACGTTTAGAATAACTTCCAGCTTCATGGTGCTACCATTCGGCATGGCAAGGTGGAGGCTTTTCATAAATAGTTTATCCAAAGCCTTCTGACATTGACGCGCAAGAAAACGATCTGTTTTTGGTCCTTCCTTGAGCGAGAGGTTATTTGAATCAGAGACAATACTATGGTTTGTCTATGATTTGAATACCAAGCAAACGTTTCTGATGTTCCTTACCTTGTATACCATTGGGAAAAACTCCTCATCGCCAACTGCTTGGAATATGGCTTCGAGAATAGACCTTTGTGAAAACTTACCACGATGGTGTACGAGAATTTGATGCCAAACGAATCCCAGAGTCATCTGTGCATGATCGTAGTTGTTCCTATTGATATAGGAGACAGCGGATTTGTAGTCGATTACAATTGGTTCATCGTTGGCAAATGTGATTGTTTCTCCTGAAGCGTGAGTGAGATTTGTTAACTTTATAGAGAATAATGGAATAAGACGTTACCTGGCGGTTTGGCCGACGACATATTTGAGTTTCTGTTAATAGAACAAGGGTAAAACAAAAGGAAAATACTTATTTGGAAATAAATCCCATAGAAATTGTTTCGAGCAAAAGCGGCGCCGCATGTAAACAAACTGTGGATGTGGAATGCTGTAGAAATGGATTATCAGCTTTGGAGGTACGTTCGATTTGCGACAGAAGTAGCGATGGGTTTACATGCTATGTTGGACTGCCTATTAATTGCTCTTTATATAATAATATAATTAACAATCCAGAACGAGTAAGGTCTTTTGTAAAACCAAAGGAAACGATAGAATATCTTATAATTTAAATCTGAGAACCACTTTGAAATGAAACATTTTAACATTTTTGATTATTTTATTTGATTACCTACTAGGCAGCAAAAAGTGTAGGGCGTAATTCACATGTCATTTGAAAGACACCTTCTACATCTCATACCATATTCTTAAATAAAACAGATTTATAAATTGATTCCAGCGATAACTTAAACGGAAATCCCGGTTGCCATAGTACTCGAAAGTTGTTTGTTTAAAATATTTATGTCATTTATCACCAACATTTTACATTTATACGTCTTCAACGTCTTTTTATTTTTGTCAAAGAATTATTTTCAGTTATGTCTGAACAGAATATAAAATGGCCAAGCGATCGTGTTGCCCAAGGTGGTCTTTTCCATACGCACAAAGTGGAATACAGCAAGGAAACCAGCGATTTGCTAAAATGTAAGTCAACATTTATTCCAAAATCCTTCCACGTCAAGTATTTCTTTAAAAATGTCTATAGTGCTTATGGAAGAGTCCAAAATGAGCATGCAAATACGAAAGCAAATAAACTATCATTTGCGCAATGGTGACCCATTGCCAGCACCCCCACCACCAAAAGCTGCAAAGAACTTGGACGTGAACTCAAGAGCATTAGAAATTATACGTCGCGCTCGTGTGGCTAAGAGAAAAAGTCTTGATGCAATTCTCGCTAGTGGGGCATATGAAATGCCAAGGTCTGTAGAGCAATTCGTTGATGATTGTTTTAATTTAATTAAAAAATTTGCAGGTATCGACCGAATCCGGACGGAAAAGTCCCATCAAATAAGGCTAAACTAAAGTTGCAAGAAGCTATGAGTGGCATTCGACAATCTGATGTTTGCCTGAAGCCGAAGAAAAGACCAGAGGCACCGATTGAGTCATGTGAAGATCCTGAGGATCTTGTTAATGAATGTAAGTTAAGGATAATCTTAAATTGACACAAAGCTTTCCAAGCGTAACGTTTAATAGAGATGTATGAGCCGAAGCACACGTTACACATTTTGGAAAACTTTCAATAAGCTTCAAATATAAGATAATCCATTTCAAAGACGAGATCTAGATTGTAGAATAACTGAGTTTTGATGCCTACATCCTACTAGCCCAAGTCTTTTTTACTGCAGTAGCTTTGCTGGTGTGCCAAGCATTTCACTACGGGATCTACTTCTTTATTGCTAGAAGTTATCTTTCCTAGTGCACCCTACCTATGTGATCCCCATTTAGATAGCAGCTTTTCTGTATTTTTCTAACCTAAAATGCTGTGATTAGAGTTTTTCCACTTTTATTTCGAACAGCCTCTAATCGGGAGGCAACATTTTACTATACTCACGACATCGTTATTTTTCTTTTAAATTCCAGTACTTGACCAGATAGGCGAGCGCGCAGATTGGCTGGCAGAAATGGAGGAGCTGGGCGAAGGCAAGAGGTACCGCGACGACATTCAAAGGCAGATAGCCGACCGTTTGCGACGAATTAAAGCACTCGAAAACAAGATCAAACTACGGAAACAGGGCTGTCGATTTGTTGACACAATAACAACGGCATCTAACGAATTGCTTCAAAACTAATTTTTCTCTTTATTAATAAATTCCAATATTGTAATCATTATTATATATGAGTGTATGTGTATGTAATCCGTTTTTCTTTCATCGAATAAATATATAAACGGATGAAAAGACAAATATCTTTCGTTTAGTATAATATATACCTATGTACACAATAAAGAGTAAGGAAGAAAATGCATCTCCAATTGATTGGCAAAATGTTCAGAGTTTCTCTGTTTTCGTTTCGTTTTTTTTTTTGTTTAATACACTTGTTAAGCATAAATAAGAAATCACATATTAATATTAATAATATAAATAGCAGATGTACACGCACTCTCAGAACATTAAGAGTGCACGCAAAGCTGAAAAAGATAGACAATACTCTCGAACAAAGATGGCCTTTTCGTTGGCGGCGCTATAATGACCGGGGGTGGGGTAGTTATTTGAATGGGGAAGAAATTCAAAACACAGTACGTTCCCATCCCTAATAAAAGACAAACAAAAAACATCAACGCAGCAGAAACATTTCGATCACGCAAACGATTTGCGTATATGGAAAACCATAATCGTCGCTGTTTGGTTTCTTTAACATGCTGGCATGTGAGAGCGAAATTCGCCAGCTGCCTCGGCAAATCGATTCCGAATGAGATACGAGCTGATTACTTCGGCTACTTCGTGTGGACGATCTTCATGAACGGCGTGTCCGCAGCGGGCGAGCACTTGCATTTGGAATTTACCTGAAAAAAACAAGTTGTCACGAGTATGAGTTGTCTTCGAGGTTTTCTTCTTGAACCGAGTGCAAATCAAGAAATGTTACAGAGTAAATCGAGAAAATATCTTCGTCGAACCTACCTTGCATTTGACCAACGGTGAGAGTTTTGTCCAAGCCATCAATGCTGGCCAAAAGTAGCTGCTTTGGCACTCTCAAACTGAGGAACTTCTCACTCAGTCCGGAGAACCAACCGACCCAGTATTTTTCTGATTTCGAGAGATCAATGCGCCAAGTGTATCTGTGTTGCAAATGTGGTCAACAACAGTCTGTGAAAGGAATAATGGTTTGCTTACTTTTTATTTGCCTCATCGTTGCCGGGTGCTGGTTTCTTAAATTCGATGCTTGGCGGTAATGGGGGCAAGGAAGTGGATGATGGTGATGTGGCAGTTTCTGTGTTCTCTGCAACTTCTTCGTCTTCGGATATTACCAATGGATGGGTGAATGTCGAAGTTTCTGATGATTCATCGGGATCGTCTTGTATCGGAAGTTCATTGGTGGCTAGCTTCTTGGTGATGCGACTGTAAGAAAGGCGCGATATTGTGATTGCGGTAAATATCCATCAGTGTTTGTGAAGTAGTTTGATTTCAGTTCACATACTCTGGTGACTTAAACAGACTTGCTTAGTCACACAACTAAAGTGCATCCTACTTACTTGATTATTTGGCCCGGCATGGACACCTTGGCACTGTCGATGTTCCTTATTTGTCCACTGCGAATGCACCACTCAATTGCATTCGGTATGCTCTTGAAGAAATTCGGTCGAGATCTCAAAAAACTCTGCATGCTGGCTAGTGCCTCCATGGCAGTACCCTCGACCACATCAATAACTGTAACACCCACCAGTGACGGAATTAGATCCATATTAGCGATATGTACAGCTATGGCTCCACCCATTGAATGGCCAACCAAGTGTATGGGTGGCGCAACATCATCTGGATACAATTTAGCAATTAGATTGCCAACATCTCTACAAAAACAATTCAATCAATTTACTTGACATACAGACACCCTCAAGTTAAGTCGCTTACGTTGCTAGAGTAGCGGCTGACAAGTCTTCTTCATCATCGGTGATTGTGTCCCCGTGACCTCTCAAATCCACGGACAAACACTGACAATGGATCATGTGCGTGATTTCAACCTAAAGTAATACACAATCATCGCTAGTCACAATTTCATTGTTAAAATAAAGTCTCTCGTCAATTACTTACGCAAAAGAGTGACCAAGTGAGTGCAGAGTACCCTCCACCATGCAGCAATAGAATTACCGGACCGGCTTTTTGCGGTTGACTGGTGCGATAGACGCGAAAAGTTGTCCGCTCATCAATTTGTACGTCTTCTTTCTCGGTAAAGTACTCACTCCATAGTGTGGGCTTATAATCTCGTGATTTGGACTTTTTAAATGAATCCCTATGAGAGAATACATGCAACGAAGTTTAATTATGCAAATTATTTGTAAACACTTTTATTGGTATGGTGGATAATGGGTTGCGCTTATACAGCGACCACTGTACTTACGATCTTCCAATTCTACTCCCGGGAATTGTTGGGGGTAGACGAGACTTCATTATGGATCTTTGCAAATTGGACATTGTTGTGCTTTGCGTTCGCTGTCGTTGTTTAGTGTTCTAAAATCGAAAATATTTAAATTAAATCAAACTGTATGCTTTCGGTACTGCGATTTGCGAAAAACCTTGAAAGCCGCGTCCACTGTACCGATAAAAAAAAAGTTAAAATGTCAAACTTTACTGACAGTTGTGTGACAATTGGGATTACACGAGTTCCACGAAGAATAGGGATTGTGGATGGTATTTAAAGCGTCTGTTGGATTTAAAATTTAATACTATAAACCGAGGTATGTTGTTTCGGAACAGTCTTTGTCGTTTGTTGAGATAGAAAAGACATTATATAATGCCTGGTAAACTATGTACTGACCATACATAGTTACGTTCAAAATACTGGTCCCCATATTTAAATAATCCTCCGTCATGGTTACAAATAAAATAAATTGAAAATTTCGTAAAATCAGAGACATGATATAATAAAAAAAAAGTAAACAATTTAAACTATTCCGAGCATCTGAAACTCATTTGTATGTATCTAACAATCGTTTTAATTTGTTTCCGTTAAATATGCCTGTAAATAAAGTGATAGTAATTTGTTTAAACTCCTTTTGGGTAGGAACATTTTTCCAATAGTTAAAAGTCAAAGCGAGATGTGTGTCTTGCCATTGGATTTTCCCCAGTAGGATTTAATCTCACGTGCTAACAGGAATAAAGACCGTGCAGCTTTACATCCCCAGAATATTTGTGTCCATTCCAATTTTCGCCAAAGCGGAGAGTGTCATGCTCCGGAACAACACGAATTACGCATCAATGAGCAATAATTTAGTGTCTATCCCGACAAAATTACACTGTTTTTGTTTTAATATTTTGTAAATTAGGTTAATGTTGATAAAACGACGTTTTTTTCCAGTCTGTTGTAACTATGTAATATACATATTATTATTTCCCGAATGATAAAGTTGTATATACCTATAAATTACAGTGATCTGTATATCTCTAAGTCATTTGAATTAATAGCAGCAATAGGATCTTTGATCGATATAGATATTTAATTACACACCATTTTTTTTTATGCATAAAAATATATTTTCAAAAAAGGCCACCACATTTCTCATCACAATCCACATAAAGCAATGCGATGTAGCTTCGCCATTCATTTTCAATCATACCCAACTTCATTCAGTCCGTTCCGTCCAGTTTTACCAGTTTGAATTGAAACAGTTAATCCCCTATTTCTATCTCGTTTCAACCACTTTGTTTGTAGACCCTTCGACCAAAACGCGACGACCAACAATTGATGGTTCTTCAATGTAGTAGATGTGGAAGGTGCTCCTCAGTGAATCCAGTGAATCGTCCGTTACGAATGCAAGTGCAAGTGTCGCGCGAGTGTTGTCTTTGTCGGCAGTGTATCCTAAAGAATATCATCTGCAAATCAATTCATTAGTTAATTTCGTATAATAATCACAAAGCCAATTATTTTGCTTCAAATTAAAGTGTGTTTCTCTCCTTCCGGAGTCTGTTTGTGGCGAGCAAAGTGTATCTCAGAATATCCAAAGTGTGGATTACTCATTCCCTCCCATCCCCCTAAGTTCCAAAGTGCATATCCACCACCACAACCACACCATAGTACACGATTTTCTGCGATTTTTGATGGAGATTTGTGCGTGAATTAAACATCAGTTTCCACTATAAAGAGTAGTGTTTTATAAATAAATTTTGAATTATTTGCAAGCCAAGTATTTATGGAATTTAAGTTCACAATTTTCCTAAATCCAACGTGAAACGTATGTGAAGTTTTGCAGTTGTGCAAAAAACACATTCCACGGAGAAGTGTGCTCGGTGTTTTTTTTGTTCGTGCCGTCGATTGTATGCGTGTTGCCTTTGATTTTTTTTGTAGTCGCTAATTTATTTAAGAAAAAAAATGAGTTTTTTTGTTTGCTCTACCTTGGGCCGGTTCGACATCGACAAGTAATTTTGACGGTCGGTCGCGGTGGATGTTATTTCGTTTTTGGTGGCGGATTTAGCCAACAAAACAGCAGCTGCAGGAGGAATCTGCATCTACAACAACATCACCTAGTTGGATTCAATCGATTTCTTTGGATATAACGGCGTCGGGGATACTAATTGGGAGGTGAGTTTTGTAATCAAATGATGCAAGTGCCTGCATCTCAAATTCAAATAGGTAGTTGACAAAAATTGTGTATCGTCCATTTTATTTTTCGTTTCTGTTTACCACTTTCTGAAGAAAGAAAAACAACAGCTAGAGTGGCTAGTTCTTTGTTTTATGCATCGTTGCGGAGAGGGAGATAGAGAGTAAAAGAAAATTGTAAAAAAAATCCCTCCAGCTCCAGATACTCGTACTAATCTTGTTCTTTGATGCGAACCAAAGTTGATTGCACTTCTGTCTGCTATATGGTAGAACACTATTTCTTGACTGAGTAAATGTTGTTAAAGGTCTTTTACACCCGAGTGTGATAATCGATATAACAATGGCCGCATTCAAGAATCTAGTCATCTTAAGTCGACTAGATTGGTCTGGATGAGATGTAACCTGAACGCAAAAACTAGATTGGTCGGGAACGTCACGTTTTCTACGTCAGCCACATATGAGAACTGTCAACTTAGTACTCAGTCACGAATTTCTCGACTAGATTCGTCGGCTACCCCTCCATAAACGTCAACTGAAACATCTGCTCTCACGACCGATTTCCCTCAATCAGAGTCGAGTTTCATCTA
Source organism: Cheilosia variabilis (assembly GCA_951230905.1). NCBI lineage: Eukaryota > Metazoa > Arthropoda > Insecta > Diptera > Syrphidae > Cheilosia > Cheilosia variabilis. The sequence goes on along the minus strand of OX579678.1, from coordinate 16,879,275 downwards.
GTGAGAGAGCTGTCAGACTTACTAAACTAGATACTTGAACGTCCCCAATGAGCGGTCGCAATCGAAATGCAGTGCATTCTAATGATTTAATGTGCTAATCAACTGGATAAACTAACACACACCGAAGGGTGTCACTTATCCAAGAGGAACATGTTTAAAAGCAAAAAAGGTCGTGTGGCGTGCATTATATTGGGCTAATCAAAGCATTGTGTAACACCTGGCGCTAGCTGTTGGGTTAATTTCTTCGTGGGGGTAAGGCGCCATATTACATTGACCAGCTGAACTGGTCGCTCACTTTTGACATTTTCAGATCAATACGATTATTAATTTGTTGACACAAGAACTTGACATCGCAGACGTAAGTCTTTTACAAGCAAGCAAATCCTGTCGTCTGTTTCAGAGATTCGAGAGAAGTACCTATTGCTTTGCGCTGGAGGCGCAGATTAGCGAGTTCATCGGGATTTTAGAAAAAGTATTCTCATAGATGTAGTCCTATTCAAGCTAAGACAGTTTGACAGTTGCTTTTGAAGCAAGCAATATTTTTCTCCTCCACCAATTCCGTGTAGCGTTTACAGAAATCGTTTGCACACTCAGCATGGGAGCATGCCTTACGTTACAATGCCGCAAAAATGGACTAATGGAGAACTAGACGACCTTTTTTGACCCGGCATGATGAGGGCTTTTTTGTGGCCTCGCGACATAAATATAGGTACGGCTTCTCCCACCAAAATCTAAACCAACATTCTTGATCAGAGGTTAGGTAGGTACCTATCTACGAAGTAAACAAATGTTCGGTCCTAGAAACACCCTAGTATCCGGGGTTATTCGATGTTCAAAGTGCAGTCAGTCAACTTTGCTGAGACTTCAATGCCTCAAATGTGTCAATGTTTCTTCAGTCTTCGCAAATGAACAGCCTTGCATTGGAAAAAAGTGCAATGCGCAACGTCCTCAAGGGTTTGTAAAGTGGAACTTATCTCGCCCTCATTCCCGACTCTTAAAATAAGTATGCAGAGGGGCTATCCCCCACATGTTGTTAAGCAGAAGTTCAATTGAATATAATCGATATAGGATCCCTTCCACTTAGAGAAGGCCTTAGCCTACACTTACTTGAGACTTATGAAATTTTCCAAACGAAAGTAAGAGTTTCCGTAAAACACACTCATTCGTCTCCATGAGAACCGCTTTTATATACTAAAAACCTTCAAAACAATTAAAACCACTTATTGCCTCTTCAAATGCCGACAATTTCATTACCACTTACAACTGACAAAAGAAAAAAATTCCAAAAATAATGACAGGCACCACACTCATCGTTATCGACAGTGAATTGAGATTCACCATGGGACACTCAGACTTCACATAAAATTACGACTTAATGCGAGCAATGGCATCCGCCAGACCGAGAGTGTAAGCGCCCCCAATCATCATTGTTATGTGCCTTTCGCTCTCGAACCAATATAAACAAGCTGTCATCGTTTGGCTTTGAGTTGTTTGTATTTTAAAACGTGTCGTCACACCGACACCCAATTATTTGAACAATTTAGCACAATGCGCGAGAGAGATTGAGAGAAAACTCTCACCTAACGAGTGCATCGCATCATCATCTGTCAACGGAAACATGGCATTATAAGACAAAAGAAACAGAAACCCCCCTTTCCACTTGAAACCCGCTCGTTTTCGTCATTCAAATGCAACGTCATTTGCGCTGCGTTTGGTTCGGTTGGGCAATGACAAAAGTAATTTGCTGCCGAAAACACCTCAAGTGGATTTTGGCGTGTCTTTTGGTGAATGCGCTGTCGTTGCACATCTCGCCACTGAAAGTATGGAAAAGGCCTGAGGATCGACGGTGTAACAAATCTGTTCACATTTGTTTGGACAGTGCAGTGAGTTATATATTTATTATATGAAAGTGAGAGATTTACATAATTAATTTTTAACTATTTGACATAAGGTTGCGTTTTTAACAACGGAACGGAATATAAGTAGGTATCTATGACCTATACTGAAATAATGCGATTCCCTTTCTATTTCCCACTTTTCATTGATCCGGTGAATGTCTATGGAATTTGACACACCACTACAACTACATGTTGGGAGATAATTGTGTCAGCGTGGGAAATTGACACGAAAACTGTCATCATAACTCATATTCATGTCCATATCCAATGCTTGACAGAAGCGGTCCGTTCATGAGTATTTTGGAAAACTCAAATCGAATTATTTACGTGTACATCTTATTAACGCAAAAACTAGATTGGTCGGTAACATCAGTTTTTGTCAGTCACATATACGAACTGTCAACTTAGTACTCAGTCACGAAATTCTTGGCTAGATTTGTCAGCTATAAAACTACAGAACAGCTCTCGCGAATCTTTCGCAATCACTCAAGATTATAACAGCGATGAAGAAAGGCCTCTGACTCAGATGTTTAGTTTCGGCATTAAATTGTAGATCCTTTCGATTTGTACCAAAAATTAAACAAAAACCCACGCAGACGAATGCCTGAGACATTTTGACATTTCATCCGCATGAACACTTTTCCCGGTTGCAGCAGGAGTTTACGAATTTCAGCAATCGGTTTCTACTAGCAATTCACGATTGAGGTTAAGTAAGAAGGAATTTTTTATTCGCGAATTCGCAATTTTTATTTGTGGATTGTGAATAAAGTCTGTCAGTTCGCAGGAAGAATGTTCCCATTCCAGTTGTTCACTAAAATCCTTCTGCTCGTTTGCTCATACGAATACCTAGTCCTTAAAAACCTAAATAGACTGGTTTCTGATAAGTTTCGCACTCATTTCACTATTTGGCGTCAATTTGGTTGGATTCATTACCCAAAAAAGGGCATTCCGTGGAGTTTCAATCCGTTTTCGCAAGCGTATCAAACCAATCATCCCGAAATAAGTTTGAATTTAAATTTTAATTAATTGCCGTTTTTGTGAGCCGGTCCGGATGTACGAATTAAAACTGTCACACTGTTAAATAGACAATAAAAAACTATTCAAATGTCTTAATCAGAACATCAATGTGACACAGATTGTACCTAGTCTGTTTCGCTTTTCCAAGAAAGTGAAAGTGAGTGGGTACTCAAACAATAGAACAGACAAATATGGCTTTTCCTACTTTATGACACAATAATAGTCGCTCTGACAACAGAAAGCTTTTCAAGGCAGTTCGAGTTCATCACTCTATCAAGCGAGTAGATCTCATTTCTGTGTATCCAATTTGTCGTAAATTGAAGTTGCAACGCTTAGAGACCGGCTTTTTCCTGCCTGCTGAGCATTAACGCGGTCTTGAATTGATGGGTTAATTTATCAGATTTGAGTTTCCTAAAGATTATCGGATTGTAATAATGCACGAGAATGACGACTACTGTGGCTCGACACAGGAGACCGCTTTGACACCAATATTGTTTCACTTTTAATTTTTTTTTGAGGCTTTAGCAGATTATATTTGATTTTGTATTATTCGTTGACAGTGTGTTTGTAAACGGATGTATCTTTTGGCTAGCCACTATTTTTGACAAGAATGAATGCTAAAGTTATCAAACAACAAACAAACGCAACAAGCAAAGCAAGTCATAGATGGAAAGATCTTGGCTACTGCTACTTTGCAAGGTTCACACGGTCAACCCTGGAAACTAAAAGATGCAAGGGGCTTTTGCGACTCAACAGATAATGAAAGACGTTAATGTTATTTCCGACTTGGACTGTCATACAATGACTTTTGCATAAACTGTAGAGACGAGCAGGGGGATGAGTCCAACACCCACCTTCTCTGCAGCTGCCCTATCCAACTTAAGGAAGGCTTACTAAGGATACTACTCCTCAATGATCTTAGTTATCTATGCTGTATCGGCGCCATTTACATTTTTAGCCTTCATAAGTGGAGGTAAACGGTCTAACAAGTGAAGTATCAACTGTGTTGTTCCAAAGCGCACATTACTTTGCTATAAAAATAGAACAATATACCCCGTCGATTATTGGACATTCAAAAAATGTCCTAGTTCATAGCATGATTCAAAAATTCCCTCTGACAAGTGAACTATATTTTCAAATTATTTTACTTCTGATGAAGAATTTATAAATTTAACGATACTACAAGGAAACTGGGTAATTCATATGCGCAAATTTCATAGCTCCTTTCAAGACCCAATATTTATAACGTAATTCAATTTGCTCAGGATTAACCACTGCTTTTTCAACAGCTCATTTAGGTTTGGAACTTCATGAATGAACCAACCAAATAACTAGTTCAGAACGGAGCTGACTAAAATACAGAAACCAACTATTAAGTAGCAAAACATTGGCACACTATAATTAAAGATGTTAGACGTGGCATACCTGCATCTGTCAACATACAATTTCTAAGAACTAAAAGTTTGAAAGTCTGATTGTAAATAGTCCTGGTGGTATCTCGTTATCAGAATGTTTGCTCTTGTAAATGGGAACAGTTTTGTTGTGTCATAAGTGCCTACACCTAGCATTCTAGTGCTATCTTGACACGGAATCAAGCGGCTACCGTCTTTAGCAGCAGTTCCTGGGTCTGAAATCCCCACATGATATTATCACAACATATTTAACTAACTATTTGCCTCATGTCGTTGACATGTTGTAACATGAGGGCCTCATAAAAGTAAATCAGAATCCCTTCACTTGTTTGCTGTTTGCAGCAACATTTTCTCCCGAGACACACATAAGCTCAAGTTCATCCAAAGGTAGACGCACACATACTCGTAAACCCGAGGCAGTATAATTATCTTACATTATCTGGATATGAACTTGGCTATCAAAGTGCCCATTTCAGCGGTCGGTTCTCGTCAAGAACGGACTCTAACCAAAGCAACACGAACGATGTGAATTGCCGCGCAGCGTTGCTTAAAATAGCGGCATGGTTTTTCATTTTGCTAGATCTTCTTCTCGTCTTGTACTTGATGCTCACCTGTGTTTTGCTTTTAGCTTTGACTCTGTTTTTCCTTTATCTACCATTATCGCCATAACATTGCTTCCACGTGAGTAAACATTTTTATTTTCTTGATTTCCTTCATCTGTGAGCTTGGCAAACACCTAGTAGACGAGACGCATTTTCTATCTTGTATGTGGATCTTAACTGCGCAGCGGGCATGGAGATACTCGACAGAAGATGCGCGCGTCCCTAATTCAATTTGCTATAGTCGCTGAGACTGCTAGGAGAATTTCCATACCAATGACTGTAAGAAGCTTCTCATTGGAAACTTGTGGTTTAAATACGATCGGGAATTGCCAAAATCTAGCTGCGAGAGGCTGTCAAATCGGTGTCGTCGCGGTCTGCTCTGGATCAAGAAGAGGGCTTCACTTTGCAACTTGGCTGTGGGAACGCGTAGTTATATGTTTAAACTTTCACCTGCGTGTCGTGGAAGATGTGTTTATTGAATTTTATGTAACTTCAGATACTCAAGTGTACCGAGTGCAAGTATTGAAGTGGGGATGGTTTGCTTGATTGTGGTTTATGGCAATTTTGGAAAAGTTATTATTGTTTATAATAATTGCCTTTGGCCCCGGGGGGATAGGTCAACTTTGTTTATGAGGGGAATGGCGATGGGATGCTCTTGGCTTTAATTAAGTTAAACGGTAAGTGTTTGTACAAAAGAGGCACGAGCTTGGTTTAATAGTAGAGAACGAGTAGCAGCAAAAAGTAAAGCAGGTTGGAAATTGACACGGGTTGCGAATATTTTATTTCAAAATATATACGTACGAACTTGCAGCAGGGCTTGTCCTCTCTGCTAAATTTTAACGAGAGGCTTGTGCCTATGGCTTCAACGATTTTTATTATTTTCACACCTTTCAAGCTGAAATTATTGTTTATGCATATTTTGTTGCCCATAAAATAGAACGGACAAGATGATTTCAGTTGCCCTTAAAGGTAAATGACTGATAAAGAATGCAAATAATTTGAAATCTTTAGGAACGAATACTAGCGCGCATAAATGATTGCGGAAAAATGAAAATATTTGCAAAATGATTGCAAATGATTGGAAATCAATAAGTCCGATTTAATTATCATTCCAATTATGAAAAATAATCGCAATATCACCGCTTTCAAAATGACAACTGATTGCAATATTTAAAGATAAACATCTAGGAGAAGACAATGAATTAAAAAGAGAAATTACAAGAAGTGTAAATTGAACTATGCAATTTTAAAGATTAGAGTCGTTGAACTCATTTCTCTAGGCAATCTTCAATGATGACACTAAACAGCTTAGTTGCTTCGATGTAGATCTGCAATGCAAGCAAATGGTTTCAGTTTACGAGGCTCTCTGCACCGGCTTAAAATTATTTTTAAAAGTATGAGTTCGTATTTTATACATTTTTTACAATGAGACTCGGTAACTGCAACTGAAGTCAAGAAATAAGAGTTGAAAGTGCTATGAATATTGAATGTATTAACTAGCTGGACCGGGTATAACTCTGTTTGCATCAGTTGACCGAAAAATGCAAATTAATCGATTTCCCGGAATTTTCCTTCTGCCTAAACCTGAAGTACAGCAACACGAACAAAACAAACAAAGAATCATTAAAATCGTCCAAGCGGCTATCGAGTTATAACGAAGCTTTTCAAATTTAGCTATTCATTTTGCTCTCGAATATGTTTTTTTTATGTATCGTATATGTATATATAAGTATCCCACTTCAACGAGAGCTATAACTTTAGAGAAAATAAAGATTATTTGTTTGCCCGGCCAATCATCTACTGATACGCAATAAGAATTCGATATACAAAGTTCTAAAAGAGGTCAACTTTTATATTGGCTACTTTAATGCTCCATTAAAAAGCATGCTTTATCTTTACAACCTAAGAGCCGCTGAATAGAATTTGCAATTCGCTTCGAGTCGCTGGCAAAAAGTTTGCTTTAGGTGCTACAAACCTCAACTTGGTACAAAAGAGAAGTTTGTCTTTGTATGATAGATAGATCCTCTAAAATCTATGACTTTCGATAATGAATTGCAAATTATCATGAATAACACCAGAAGAATACTTTTGGTCCAAATTTTTTGTTAAGTTATGAAGATTACCTGGCTCAATGACTTTGTAAAACTATTGCCAAAAGCCGCTATATGTACTTTTCTGTCCATGGAAACCTTTGGCGATTTGAACCAGTGAGCTCGTGCGATTGGGCGTCACACGATTACTTCGTCTTCTTTATTGATAAACTGCAATCTATTCAGCCAATGTTCAGCCCATCATTATGGAAATAGTTGCCCAAAAGAGTGGTTCAAAATCTACTTCAAAACGTAATAGAATTAACAATTCTCCACAAGAATTAAGACGTTTGAATTCAAATTCAATTCCTGTTGTATTATTACAAAAAAAAAAAACAGGTCTTCTGCGAATAGTTCCCTCTCCTTTTAATCACTTATGCGGACAATGCTGACACTGTTTCAACTTTTATTTTCCTTTTAATTTGCAATTACGTTCTATGGTCTGGTGATCAACCCCTTGTAGGTGTCATGGCATAAGATCACTGAACCATTGCGCATTGTTTTGCAGGAGAGTTTCTTCGAAAAATTTATTACGTATACTCATACGCCGATGGTCGGTCGGCGTATGAGTCCGGAGCCCTCTGCAAGCATTGAAATTCCACTCGCGTTTACTTCACACGCCTCATCGGCAATTATTACGTTTTCAACAACAACCAACTGTACCTATCTGCATTCGAGACGCGATTAAAAATTGAGGGCAATGCCATATTTCAATCCTCACCCAGGGAAACACGTGTCGAACTGATTGTTCGAGCGCCCCATAGAAGGGCAATTATTGCCTTCTCAGATGCTCGTTTCATCTTTCACGAAGCAAGTAGTTCACCGAGCACATGTCTGTCATTAGTTTTGACAGTTTATAAGTCGAATGCACTGCGCTGTGATCTTTACAATTATCGCCTAATGCACGGCAATATCTGTTTCCGAACGAATATTATCTCTCATGTGTGCGCTGTTGTTGTTTTGGAAATTTCGAAGATGTGCTCGAATTTATTTATGGCGCCCTTTGTTTTTATTAACCAGCCACTAGTGCATTTGGCGGTTTTGAGTAAAATTCCTGTCAATTATTATTAAGTTTCCATTTCCAAGTTTGAAAGCGTCAATTTTGAAACACATGTGGGAAAAAATCACTTGTGTCGTTCGAATTTAATATTTTTAGAATTGAAGTATGTTTCCTGCAGCACTTCTGAACATTGGGACGTGCTCAGACTGTCAATGCGGGTGTGTTTAATTGATTTTATGACTTGGCGCACCTATACGTGGATCAATCAAATTTCCATTCTATTCGGGTTTGTGTGCTACACAGAGAACCGATTCTATTCAAACACTGTACTTCGTTTTATTTGGTTATTGATGTGAAAGACCGGATTAATTTTCGAACAATTTGGAACTGGTTTGCAGTGGATTACTCATGGGGTGCGCACTTGCGGACAGGTAGATGTCCGGAAATGATGTCTTTGCATACCGAATTAATTAAGCGCGAAATGGGGGTGTAGAGCGATTGTGTACGTTGTGACTTTTATTACTGAGGTTATGTAGAAAGTGGACTCAAAATATTAGTAAACATGAGCGGTGGTTTATAAGGCACCCAAAATAAAATAAGGACGCATGATCACCGCACATAGAGCAAAAATAATGTGTCTTTTTTTTAAAGCAGGCATTTTTTTAACTAAGGAATAATCAGTCCATCTATTCGTCCTTGGATTATATAATTTTTCGATTTTTACAGGCGACAATAGTGCGCCATGTGACATAAGAAGGCTTCCGTGCAGAGATCCCAGTTTGAGGGGAAAAGCAACAATTTTGGAAAGGAAAAAAGGGGAAAACGCAGGACAACCCTTAAAAAGGGGTAAAAATCAAAAATCTTTGTGAAAATTAAAATGATAAAAAGCAAAATTAAGCCGCACTTTCATTACAAACAAATTTCAAAGTCTACTCAGGATGAAATGTTTGAACTAAATATGAAAGAAAACAGCCCATGGAACGTCTATGAAAGAATTTTTGTGTATCTGAACGCATTCACTTGTTTTGACATTTCGTTTAATAGAAAAGGAAATCATTTCAAATTCAAACTTTTTGTATAATTCAGTTGAACTAGTCCTTGTTAAATATTTATATTTTTATGTTAGGTATATGTTTATTTGAAGCTTGCACATAAAAACGATTTGCATTTTATAATTTTTTTACTGAAAATAAGGGGAACTTTTTTTTCCGTAAAAAACTTTTGCCATTGCTGATAAAAAAAAGAGGAATTCAGTCTTAAGTATGAGAACATTGCTGCCATCTATTGGCATTTAGACTTTTCAAGAGGCTGTTATTTTTGTTCAGGTTTTAATGCACAGTTCCGTAGTAGCTGACCTCTTTTCAACGTCGTTCGCACTCTACAATCGATGATCTTAATTCACATTTCTCACAGAGCAGAGGTCATGAGCTACTCTCATTTTTTCGATGTGGAAGTGGATCATTTTGGGGTACCTGTCGCCTTTCAAAAATCCTTGCGCCATCAGAACGATGCGACTTTTATCTCTTCACATCTCCTTTACAGCGTCGCCATCCGTCAGCCGTTTTGTTATATTTATGACCAAATATTGATTTATTGGTTGCCTACCTTCCAGCGCAGTTTTTTCAACCAACCAGCTATAAAAATGTTCAACTCCTCATTACCATTCGATCGTTTGCTAAATACGCAACCAAAAGAACAACATCTCACCGTCTAACATCGTCGAACAAACTTTATTTGATCACTTGACTTACAATGTAAATATTGGCAAATGATTTCTGCACAGCAAGGTGTGCCCGCCAAATGGAATTATTCAAAAATCCGAATCGCCCTAGCTAAATATTTACACATCGGCGCACGGCAGAGGAGGTATATATTTATTCATGCGGTTCCAGCCTTTATTACCCGCGTCGACTTTGAAAATATTACGCGTATCTCCGCATCGAACTGAATTTTATCAACATTTTGACGTACCATTTGTTCCACTTGTGCAATAAGACACACATGCAAATCTTACCTAATGAAACCCACACACATTTAGAAATTGTGTTCCGAAAATGTGTTATCTCACATGCACTCGTTGTGGAAGAAGAAGATAAGAGGTTTTCCAAAGGTTTTCCAAAGCAGCAAATCAAACCCACCCCTATACTGTGTTAAAAATAAAAATGATTTACTTACTGATTTCGTACGGTTTGCTTAATTAAAGTCCAATCAAATAATAAAACAGCAAAACTTCCCAAGTTGGCCTTGGGTGAGAACTTGTTTGTTGAAATTAATTTTTGTTGGTGACACCTTTATTGTTCGGTGGAAGTGGATTCCGAAAAAAAAAAAAATTCATCAACAATTATATATCCATTGTGTCGATGGTTATCGATTAAAGCGATAAGGGAATGGTAACTGACAGGCTACAGTGAGATACCTAAGCTTTGGTCTAACATGCACGTTATTTTCGAAAGGGGTTACTTTTTTTTTTGCCGCCAAAATGCCGTGAAGGCGATGCGATGATGTCATTCGTTCAAGACGACACTTATCTGGTTCATTACGTATTCAGAAGAGGTACTGCCTCTACCAGTTCCAACGCAGCTATGTACAGTGAGTCAAAGTTTTAGTCTTGAATAAATATGAACGGGGGTAAGGCGAAATATTTTTGAATGGCGTTGATGAACAAATGCATTGGAGTAAAGTTGGAATAGGATTGATATGAAAAATGGGAAAGAGCTCGACAAATTTGACAGTATCCAGAATCAGTTTGTGTAGGAAAATTAAGAAACTTTTTAAAGGGTGTTTCAAAAACGACGGGTAAAGTTTAAGTTTGATTTAATAATGTTTATTTAGCAATAAATATCATGTCGATGTTGAAATCAAATAAAAGAAGCTATGTTCTATGCCATTAGTTATGTATCTCGTTCATATGTTCCCCGCAGCTTCTTACGATGACACGGATCCATTTTTAGTGACTGCCGCTAAATTTGATCGATGGCATTGGTTGTGTTGGTTTTGACGGCATCGGCCGATTGCGTATTATTGGCTCAGACCTGCGACTTGACGAAACCCCAAAAGAAAAAGTCTATAGCGTCGTCAAATCGCAAGACCGTTATGGTCAATTCACGTAACCACTGCGAGAGATAAACATACCCTCAAACATTTCATACAGAATGTCCATCGTGGCGGTGGCGTCTATTGTGTGGCACGTAGCCCAATCCTGCTGGAACCACATGTCGTCTACCTCAATATCGTTCAATTTGGGCTAACAAAAATCGGTATACATCGTTCTGTAGCGCTCGCCGCTAATGGTGATGGCCTGACCAACATTTTCAAAAAAGTAATCACTCCGCCGGTCCGAAATCCCCACCAAAGAGTACATTTTTTGGATGCTTTGCCACCTGGTGAACGTCTTCTGGGTTTGTTGGTGCGTCGCCCCTTTTACGGCAATTTTACTTGTTTACAGGCATTCCTCCAAAAAAGCCTAAAGATGATTTTTTGGCTAAAATTGGCGTCGACGCACCGAAGCCCATTCAGCGAACAGTTGGCGCTATCTAGGGTCAGTAACTTTGAGCCTCGTGGGTAAGTAGGACCGTGTACGGATATAGACCCAAATCCCGAAGCAAAATTCGCCAAGTTGAAGTCTGGGAAAGGCTGACAATTTTTTGCGCGGAGAGGAATTTACTGTCACAAGTTCTCCTTTACACTTTCTCGGCAATATTCTCGGACGATCTGGCGTTTCTTGGACGTACGGGTGTTGGCTGATTGTGTACCGAAATGGTTGCCCCCAATTCGACCGCCAAACGTTGGAGAGTCGACTTTGAAGGACCACCGCGTCTGCCATCAAATGTGCGCAATGCGCGAAACGTTTGCAATGACGAACACTCATTTGGATAGTAATAACATTTTATTATTTGGACGTGCTGCTCAGTAGTGTCACCTGGCATGTTGATTTGTCATCAGTGACTGAATATTAAACACCCGATTAGACGACGGACGTCACCAATTGAAAATATCTTTAGTTTCAAAGAACTAAATTTGAACGTAACTTTGACTGGGATTTAACAGTAATCTGCCATAGTCGCTCTCTGGATTTAAGATCAAACTAAAGTACAGCCGAAGCCGCAGCTGTTTTTCTCTTACCGACATTTATCTCTTTAGAAGAAGAGAGGACGAATTTGAAATCAGTATACATTTTACTGCCACTTGCCATTAGTATACATTTTCTTGCCCTTCTAGAGTTCGGAATTGTATTTTAATATTCACCAACAACCTTAAATTTAAAGCACTCTACGGGTCATGCAATCGGCCTAACAAGAGTCAGTATAATTATTTCCAGAGAAGGTGTGTTTCCCCCAATTAGGTCATAAGCAAAACGACAGCTCGCTAACATCAAATAAGGGAGAACGGTGATTAAAACCCCCCATCGAATTAACGCACACAGCGGTAAACCATTTTTCACTGAGCCGCACCCGAGTCCGAGATCTTTTATGACTTGGATACTTTTGAAAATTCGGAAAACCAACACCCGTGGAGTATATTACGTCACAATCTTCGATGGGTGAGTTAAGACTTTCCATCACTTTTTCCACGTACAGCTGATTTTTTTTATATATTCTTCTCTTATCTATTCTTACTGGGCCTTACCATGTTTAGCTTCCACTCAAAATTTTAGTAGTTCACAGTCACAGTTGCTATATTTTCCGTACAAATTTCGCAATTGTGGGCTTCCGTAAATTTAAAGTCGAAACTTAAAAAAAAAAATTTTATTAGTACGACGCTCTAAAAATAATATTTCTTTAGAAAGAAAAGTCTCTGTAAAATATTCAATAACAATAATTCTATAACATTCTAAGAAAAAAAAAACGAGTTTTTCTATACACCATACATAGAACTGATTCAAAGTGCATCGGCGCAGTTGGTGTCCTTTCAAAATACCACCGTATCTGTCTCAGATATGTTTAAAGTGCATTTGATTTCTTAAACATTAAAGCAAGCCACTCACTCTCCGAGTGAAGCAATTAAAGCGCCAACGCGTGCGTGGGTGGCTTGCCACAACTTGACAGTAGATGGCTGGTTTTCCATGCGCAACAACCCATGGAAACGCGTTCAAAGTTCCGTGAATGCATCAAGCAGAAAACAACAAAAGCCAACTCGAGTTCAGTTGGTTTCCTATGAATGAACGTTTGAATGAAACGATTCGCGGTGCTGGTGGTGTTTGTTCGGTTGATGCCACAACTCACAATGAAATCGCGCCTTTAAATGAACGCCGGCAAATGATGATAATGTCGGCAGCGTCGTTCGTTGTCGGCGCTTTCCTTCATTGGTTGTGTACCACAACTGTACTGATCTTTGGACGGTAAACATTTCAATTTTACAATTTTGTTTTGTTTACTTTTGGATGATGTAATGAGTTGATTGATGCGGCGACAGTGTGCAGTGGTGTGCGGTGATAACCGCGGATGAGTTTTCATCATAATCAGTGATTTTGTGCGAAATGTATGAATGAGATGAATGTACGAGTACATTGTTGTGAGACTTGCAGTCTACGTATCTCTGGGAGCGATGTATAATGTTGTGGTTTGAGCGATTAGGAAACAAATGTGGTTTGCGATTTTTTTTCTATAATTATATGGGTATGGGTATGAGAAAGATAAGTTTGTCGTTTGGCCTTGAAAGATATTTAAAAGGATCACAACAATCTATTGAAAAGAGGGACTGTTTTGACAAGTTGGTTGGACGGGGAAAATATTGTGACTTAATTATAACGAGATCTTGTAGAAGAAAAGTATTGAAAGTGTAGATAGCTGCAGTATACATCCAGAGATGTGGTGTCCTTTTTCTACTGAACACCATCGGAATAAGCGGTTCTAGTTGTCCCTTTAGTTGTTATTACTACCGATCTTTTAGTGACAGATGGGAAATATGTGCAACAGAAGAAAACGGAGGTACATGGCGCTAAAGCCGCAGAAGTTTTAAAGCGTGTGCTTCTTTTAAAAGAGTCGTGGCAATTCGTAGATGCTGTTAAATATGAACACAAGTGGATGCGTCATCTACTCAACAAAAATACGTCTTTGACAAACAAGCACGCAAATTAAAAAGAAATATTTTTTTTCGTACTAAAAAAAGTGACATAGGAACCCAGCTACATACTTCCGCGGTACGAAATGGATTGTTTCTAGTTTTCATAGGGAGGGTAGCTTGCAAGGATGCCGATTCATCGGGAGGCGACTGTTGGTTTTCTAAATACAATATAGTATTAACGACACCCAAACAAATTTGTTGTAGAGATGTTGAAAACCGCTCTGAATTCGACTGCATTAATTGTCGTAATCGATTCGACATCCAATGCTGTCATGGGCATCACCCAACACTTGGTAACCGTGAGGACAGTATGTTTCCAAACCATTTTTCGCTGCAGGACAAGTAAATTTTTGAAGCCCGCTTCCTCGAGACTTATTTGTCAGTAGACTCCAACCTACAATGATTCAGAAATGACACCTTTTCGAAGAAATTTTGAGGCCCCTTTCAAGTGTGGTAGCTTCGTCTTTTCCAAGACAACTTTTTATAAAGCTTTTGCGTAAATGAAAAGACCTTGAAATGATGCAAACAACGATTTCAGTGGACACTATCGGAGCTTCTAACCCGACTTAAGGGAGTTTTATGCAACAGGTCTTTTCTACGAGGTGAACTGCACTAAGTAGAAGCCCGAGACAAATATTTCGACCTCCAGATATTGCATGAGGCATTATTTGAAATACAAGACGTTCACACCATGTCCATGTATACATACATATACTCTCAGATTTTTTACGTTCGTAGTTTTGGTCGTATTTGCCGTTGTTTTTCTGATCCTATTTGGTTTTTATAACTTTGTGCGTGAGTTGGTCCGGGGCGAAAGGTCCGATGTCTTGAAAGAGCTCGCATTTCGTAAGTGAAGGATTATTTGGCCATCATGATAGTCAAACGAGAATGAAAGCCCCAAAACTCATTCAATCTTTTCGAGTTTTTCGAGCAGCTTTCGACTTGGCTCGCTCGAAAACCGAGATACAACATTGATTGCCTAAAGGACACCTCATATCTGATCGTTGTGCCGATTTTACGTCGCGGCGACTAGAATCACTTAGAAGTTCAACGCTCCTTCTCATGCAATAGCGTGTTGTGGTTCCTGTATAACAGGGAGCACATATCACCTGCCAGTCAAAGAGGGGCATTTAAAATTGTCCCCCACGGCCATCCAAATGGGTTTACACTTACCCATAGACAAAATTGCAGTGCTCAAGACTTTCTTCGTATCTTCGCATCAGCCCTATAGAAACAGAAAGACGTTGTGGATTTAGATTGTCAGTTCGTTTTCATCCTTTCTTACGCACACAGTCGTTATTATCCTATTATCTGTAATTCCCACATCCTGAACGCGACATGACAATCAGGCCTATCGTGGCAACTATCTCTCGCACATACAACAGACTATAGACAGCCATAGGTAGTTGTGCACATTTTCAAATTATCTATAGTTCGGCGAGCAAGTGCAATACACGATATACCCTACGGCTCAGGATATGACAAAAAAAAGTTGCATTCCTCATGCAAAGTGTATACGTACACAGTTCGTGGTTTAAGGCAAAAGCACGAATTACGCCGAGCGCTACCTTTTGCCCGTATAGCTTGTTGAGCTGCATTCCTTTTGGCATGTGCAAGTTGCAAACAGCAACAACAGTCAACAAACTGCCAGTTCTCCCCTCCACACTCACACACACCAATTGGGCCGCATTCCATTTAATATTAATTGGATTAAAAATATCCAACTGCACGAACGCATTCTTGTACACGCATTTGTGGCTCTAAATTGAGTCCTTTTGGTAAACTCTTTTTCAATTAATCGATTGAACTGTTTGGGGGAAAAGAATGGGGGCTCCTCAACCATTTTGGAGGTCAAATTAATCAACAATTAGCCACAGTATGAAGTAATAGCTGCTGTTTGTGTGCGAGCTTGTGCGTGCTGGTTATGGTCAGTTGAGTTTTTAAAATTTGTGCTAACTTGCCAAGAGCGACAGAGATGGCAGAGCGCTGATTAAATTGTTAATGGCGAAAATGGTCAGGCGTAGCTTAAGTGGTCATCGCGTA
This sequence comes from Cheilosia variabilis, assembly GCA_951230905.1. Lineage (NCBI taxonomy): Eukaryota > Metazoa > Arthropoda > Insecta > Diptera > Syrphidae > Cheilosia > Cheilosia variabilis. The sequence goes on along the minus strand of OX579678.1, from coordinate 16,863,150 downwards.
AATGACACGCAAAATCTCAATGAAGCGGAGGGGGGTTGTAAAGTTATGCAATTGCTGGTGCTGAGTGCGAGTGGTGATAATGCATTGTGGAGGTTAATCACCTATGTAAGAGGGGGAGTGGTCGATTGGGTAATCTTGTGGTTTTGTTTTAATATTTTTTTTTTTACTGTACTAATTGACTTTATTTTACACAGTTAATGGTGGGTAAATGACTGACTATGACTTCAATACGAATGACATCCATCGCCGAAGTATTGTTGCTCAAAGGACGAACCTTAAGCGATTAGTTGTCAGTCAAGATAAAACCCCGCCGACCATGTAAAACTGTTAAACGACTTCCTGGCACCTTTTTTATTGCTGAAAAATTTCACAGAGAAAACAAAACTTGCTCAGAATTTGTTTTACTTGCTTAGTTTACGATGAATTTTCACCAACAAGCTAAATTTGACTACTGAGCTTCCGAACTGAGGGAAACTCATTCATTTTTTGGTTATGTCGATTTGGTTGGCATCACGATTGTTAGTTAACAAATTGACAAAGAAATAATAGATCACCCAGTGTGTTACAAGTCAACAGATAAACACAGCAACACATCAACTTTAATATGAAATCTAAATCCGAAATTTGATGTTCTTCTGTCAGTTCGCCTGAACTTCAAAAGCTGTTGGTCGTCAGTCTTGCAATTCGTGCCACACTCTTCTAAAGTTGCCCAATTGATTATTTTGTTGCTGGTATTAAATTTGCAGTGAATTTGCTGTGTTGCTGATCGTAAGCAATGTGCAAGTGTTATTTTGCGCTTTTTGAATAAAAAAGGGGAACGAGGGACAAGCTGAAAAATGGGAGACAAATCTAAATTCCCTGTGAAACGTTAATTGTTTCAAAATAAAATTAAAACGAATTTTGATTACGAAAAAAATTTAAAAAGAATGCATTTTTATTTAACATGAAACGAACGTCTACGTAAGAATTTTTGTGCATCTGAATGCATTCATTCTAATAAAAAATTGAATTACTGTATAATATGCATATTTTTACGTTATATGCTTATTTTAAGCTTATTAATAAAAACGGTAACATTTTTTTATTTTTTTCGAATTTAGAGGAAACTAATGCCTTTGTTCATAAAAAAGGGGCAAAGAGTCTTCAAGGTCTGGGAACAATGGCATGGAAGAGACCGACGATTTTTTGCAAGTTTTTTCATGACAGTTCTCTCGGTTGCTTATCAGACATTCGCTAGAGAAGTGGATAAATGAATAATGTGTTTTTCCGAGGTTCAAAACTAGGTCTAGGTTTTTATTCTGATTTCTGCATAAGTTGTCTACAAAAACTAAAAGAAATCTATTGGCGTTGTGTTGGCACGAAGAAGTCTTTCTAAAAGGGTTTCAAACAATTTTAACATTTAACTGCACTCAAGCTGTACTAATGACGGAAGTATCACCGCGTTCATCAACGCCAAAAGCGCAGTAAACCAACTTCACACGAAGATCAAAAAATCTCTTGATCAAAAAGGTATACAAAGTTATACGACAATTTATTTGGTCAACAAGGTGTGCGACACTATTCAACATAACTGAAAGACTTTAGTTATGTATACGAGGCTACGTAACCATTGTAGTAAGTTAATAGAAAATTGACGCAAAAGAACTCCTGAATCTTAGGTGGCGCTACAGTCCGATCTGGCTGATCAATCTTTTGATATTTAAACGAAAGTGTCCCTCCACTGTATTCCGTTTCGGAATGGAGTTGCAAATCCTTCCCAGAGCAGTTTACGCTTTGATGTTTGTGAAACCTTGGTGATTTGTGGATAATTGAAAAGCTGACTTTTATTTCTATCCTTAAATTGAACCTTGAAACTCTATCTTCGTATTCCAACACACGAAGCGCCGTACTAATAACAAATTTTGGTCTCAACTTTAAATTCACGGAAGCTCGCAGTTGCGAAATTTGTATGGAAAATGTCCCACTGTGAACTACTAAAATTATGAGTCGAGTTGGTAAGGCCCACCGATTTTGTCACCACTGCTTAAAGACTTTCGCGATAGCTGGCGCTCTACCCTCGAACTTCCCGCTCACTGAACTCACAAAAACTAAAATGAACAAGTAATCACCTCTTACACTCAGAAAAAAAAAATTGTAATACCAACAATTTTAATTGATTAAAATTAGCCCAAATATCAAAACTTAAAAATTACATTTTTTGGCAATGATGTAAGAAAATAGTTATGGGGAGACTATTATTCTTACGCTGAATAATTGATTCTTGACAATGAGTTCTTGTTGTCAAAAATAATAGTTAAAGCAGGAATTTTCAGAAAATATTTTTTTTAATCTCCAAACTCTTGGTTTTTTAATTTTTTTTTCTGAGTGTAGCACTCTTATATTGCACTTGTACTTGAGCGATTCATTTTTATTTTTTATGTACCTCTGTGCACTACCCACCTCTCCTGCATGAAGTGCATTATTGATCTCTACGATGAACTTGACGACGCCAACAGTCGAATTGTGTGAAAGACATTTTAACAGGACGACTATTTACAAATTTAGTTCGAAGTTCAAATAAATTCATTGAACATCTGTCACTTCCCTTAAAAACTCATTCGATCTTGGATCTATATTTAACACTTGAACATCAATTGCCACTTTCCACAACCGTACAGAGAGGTTTCTTTTTTTGAAAATGTTCAGTTTGGAAATTGTTTAAATGATTTTAATTGATGTATATGATCGGATGCGGGCTTGGTGTGACAGGGACTGGGGAAGCGCGAGAAATATCATACTAAGTGGTGTTTTAGTTTTATGTGAGTGCAACATTGACCTGAAATGATTTCGTTTTACGTTCTGGGAAACGGTGCAAAGTCAGTACTTTTACAACCTCAGCTATCGGACTGTTTAGAAATACATGAGATGACATTTATTTCGATTCCTTGATCAGGGCCAAATGGCAGTTGAAGTGATATCCTATAAGCAGCATCACAACTTTAATGTGATGATGTGATAAAAAATTTAATGAAAATGCATGAGATTGTCAGGAAAGATCGACAAATGCGTGCATGTTCGGGGGACGAATTTTCGAAAATGTCGGAGTGGTTAGTTGTCCAGACACGAGAAAGTGTTAAAGGTCACGTAGATAGTTCTATTACAATTAAACTGTCGGGCGTTTCGATTCCATTGGCCATACTTGTTACGGAAGGCTTTTACCACGTAAGGCTTTTGTGAAACCAATTGTACAGCTACATCGATTTAAATGAAAGGCAGTGGGAAGTGTTGTGCACATGTTTCTGTAATAACTCCTTGGTTTATTCCCCGGGTAAGCCACAAGTGTGTGTGAATTTTTTCCAAATTCCACTGTAAGATCAATCCGCAGTTTAGTGTACGTTCGGCCTAGGATTTCTGCAAAAAGTTTGTTTTAGCCGGATTATGTTTTATTTTCAAAATATGTAGTTTTTTAAAATTTGAACTATTTGCAATATTTAGGCTCAATGTGCTTTAAAAACCACACAATCTAAAATTTATCGCCGAATTGTACCGCAGTAGAGAAACACCTCACTTTTGATGCACAAGTGTGAAACGTTGATCAGCTGGAGACTTTCCGTGCAACATTTACTCCCCGGGATTGACCTGTCTCGGATAACCGTGTAAATACCATTTTTGTGGACGTTGGACCTAAGATTTTTGGCTATTTTTGAATAGTTTTGTGAAGATTTAGTACAAAATTTCTATATTTCTGTTCTTTTGAGCTTTGAAAGCAACAAAAAAATTGAAATATACGGAGACATCATTTTAAATAAAAGGCAGTAGAAGGAGCTATTTTCAAGTTTATGTAACAAGCCCATCAATCAGTCAGTTGCAGACTTTCCATGCGTCATTTATTTTCCTGGGATTGACTTTTCATAAATGTATATTGGACATTTTTAAAATCCCCACTGTCGGACTTGCTTTGCTTACCAATTTAGTGGACGTACGACCTAAGGTTTCTAAAGAAAATTTGTGTTTTTCTATGTATTTAAGCGGTTTTGCAAGTACAATTCTGAAATATCCGTGCATTTTTTGATATAATAGCAATAATCAATCAAAAATTCCGAGGAGGATACTTCTCTGTCTAGTGCAGACAACAATTTCGAAACATTTAGCGCGCTAGATTTTACGATCTCACAAAGTTGGAGATTTTCATATAAAATTACCGACCTGCAAAACATTTAGTGTGAAGGTTAAAAATGATCATTAGTAAGGCCTCAGTATACATTAAGATTTTTATCTTCTTCTATCTTCAAATCTAAACATTTTGTGTAGTCTAGGTGCAGCATATCTTCCATAAACTCGATGCCCAAAAAGAGGACACGTCTCTTAATCACCCTGTAGCACAGCAAAAACTCAGTTATATGCTCAGAACATGTCCACATCTCTACCCGATTTCAGAGTATGTTGCATGTTGTACGATCTCAATCGTTCTCTGCCTGCGTGCACCTATTTATGGATGGTGTCTGCACAGTCACCCTTTAATTCGCACCCCAAAATAGTCATCACACTTCGGTACTCGTACATCACCCATTTGTGCGAAAAGATATAGCGAACTATTTTCGCGCACCAAAGCAAACAAAGCGACAACTATCTGTCTTGCAAAATTCCATAGTTAGTGCCTAATAAGATGGAATATTCTCTTGGCTGTTGGATGATATCATTCCGACGGCAACGAGTGTAATACTGGTTTCGCGCAGGGTGTGCAATGTCGGATGGCATGGCATTGCCACTGCACAAGTACGAGTATATTATATACACATCTCCCCAATTTGGATAAACGACAAAGTTCTTAAGAATTTCAGCCTGAAAATAGAACTGGCGGACTATGCCATGTTCGCTCAAGGAGGTACGTTTGCTGGCAAAAGGCAAACACCACCCAATGTGTGCGCGTTTGTTATAGCTCCTGAAGTTGACTATCCGTGCGTCTATAGACACAACATAGGGAGTTGACCGTGTTTATACTATACCTACAACTATGACTTAGCTGTATAGTGGCTTGCTGTACTGATTGCCATATGTTCGGGATGCTCAAGAAATTCGTCATCGCGAGTTTCCTGTTTCAAAAGGTGTGTGTAAAAATACACAAACGCTTAGATGAATTTGTAGATGAGCGCGCGGATCTATTTTCGTATATATATAGTTTTATTTGGGATACCTTTGGTATGAAAAAATATGTGACGAAACTGAATAAGATGAATTGGGAAGGAATCCGGGAACACGATTATTAGGGACACTGGCTAATTTAGATGATTTTTTTTGTTTTTTGTTTGTGGCAGCGTTGTGCAACTAAAATATTTTATTTGATATGTTACATCCTGGAAATAGTTGCCGCTTGATGAATGTCTCGTCTTTCATGGTGGTCGTTCTTAAGACGTGCGGTTTGTTGAGGTGGTTATTAATTGGAGGATGCTGCGAAGATGCATGGGTTGTTTGTTGCAAACGTGTTGAAACAATTAGCTGTTGCAATAGTGTTTAGTTTTTGATGTAGTTTCGGGCTGTTCTTCGGCGAGGATATTGGGAAATACCGGCGAAATATCTTCGCAGTAATAATAAATCGCTGTGGATGCGGATGTAATCGGTCGTTCTTATGAATAGTTGACAAATGGAATGCATGTTTTTTTAAGTAAAAAAATATCGCTTATGAGTCAATAGATTTATTGCTGTCGTATAGTAAATTGATGTAAGCACGGAATTTTTGTGGTTTCGAAATGGGTTTTCCACTGGAGGGCTACTTTTTTTTTACCAGCAAGTCGTAAATTTGTTAAGCAGACTAAATTCCATTAGACTCCTTTGGCATGTGAAATAAATTTGCAAAATATTTAAATTATTTGATATACATATTTGCTACATAAAATAAATCTATACTTTAGGTATGTTTTCAGTTGACTTGAAAATAACTGGACTGATTTCAATGAAACTTTTATAGAAAAGTTTATTAAGACTCCAAGAAGGATATAACCTATATAGTCGATGTCGCCCATTTCCACGCATTATTTTGGAGCATTTTTGCCTGAAATGTTTTTTTCAAAAATTTATTTTACTGAAATTATTCTTAAACATAAAAAAAATTGAAAATAATACTTAAGGAAGCCAACACCTTCTTCAATACTCAAAGTTATCAATCAGCTTTCCGTTTAAGTCTAGTACACTACTGCTGCGAAATGAAAAATACCACAAAAAAGTGACGACGGAATCATGAACGAACAAATTTCGCTCTCCTTTTTGCAGTATTTTAATATATAACATGCTAAATGTCTCCACTTTTCCCCACACACTTTAACTATCCGAAATAAAATTACAAGTTTGAACAAGTTTTATTTATATTAAAAGAAAGGATTTTTACAACTGCGCCAGGCAATTCCTCCCCAAATTCTCAAAGATATTAGTCTTCCTGACTGGCTCAGTCGTGAAAAGATGACTCTAGGGCCACACCACGGAAGGCACACGGTTCCTTTTAAAAGAGGCCGCAGTGCCAGAGCTCCATATGAAGGTTCTCCCGACGAATAATTTATCTATCTATCAACAACACCATTGGATATTTTTGGCATTCATTCATTAATTAGCATACGCTGATGTAGAAATTATTTTAAAACTATTTAGTTGTTGCCCCGCGGCACCGCCTGTTAATAATACCTACTTAAGGTTGAGTAATGATGAAGCTGCAGACAACTCAACTTAGTTTACGCAAAACAAATGGCTACAAACATAATTTGTTTGTACATTAAATGTTAAGCTAAGCTAAGAAGCAATTTTAGAAATGAGCAAAGCAATTCAAGTTCAGTCTTGTATAATCTGCTAGGACAAGACGCGGACTTACTAATTCCCACGCACGACTACTGGAAACGAGTATGCGATTTTTTGCTTTCTCTACCATATTGGGGACTGTTGTTAACATGTTAAATATATAGTGCATCAAATTTAGTTCAAAAAAATCGATGATGACAAGAACACATTTAAAGGGATCACAGCAAAACATAAGATGGATGGTTTCAGAGCTGCAATAAATTTGGTATTATAAATAAAGAATTTATTGTTTTTGGCATTTTCGGCAACATTTCCCCAGTTCAACTCTTCTTCAAAATATAAAATGGCAAATTCCTGTTATATGTTTTATTTTTGCGACTTAACGATGCAAAATAAATTGATTGTGCTCTCCCTGCCTAAGAATTTAATAAGTGAATGTTGCTAAATAGTTGCAAGTGAAAGTTACAGCGATTTTATTTTGGCCTAGCCACTCTAGGGATCGGTATTCTAATGTTAACAGACGAGTTTTGAATCGTAATCGCTTAAAATCAAATGAAATATTGAAATTAATCATCAAAATAAATGGTTCTGAAGACGTCTTCCGCACTATCCTTGTTGCTTTAATGTCATTGGCAATTTTTATCTTACGTTTTGTTCTTAACATAGCTAAGCTAAATTAATTGAATTATTTTTTTAATTCACAAGACGTGGCTTCTATTCGTGCCTTTCCCTCTTTTCCTTCTTATAAATATGTCCATACGCTATAGCAATTATTTAAATAAATAGTTGGCGCAACAGGTCTGTAGGGACCCTAGGCCTAGTTTCTCGCAACCATTCGTTTGTGTGAGTTTTTCATTTTTGGGGCGAATAGCAATTAATTATAATTTATTTTTGCTGTCTTAAAAATAAAAAAAGGGGAAAAGACAGAGGGCCTTACTAACAATCATTTTTAACTAAATATTTTGTAGGTCACAACATGAAATTTAGTTGAGAGGCTAAAAATGATTTTTGGTATCGCGGATAATTTTTCCTAAAAAGATACAATCAGGGACTGGATTTGCATTGAAAAGAAAGGACGGTCGCAAATTCACTAAAAAAAAAAAAAAAACACCATGCTTTCTCCGAAAAATTAACAACGCCATGTATTCAGACCTGATGACCCATTAGACTCATTATTCCGTTTAACTGTAACCATGGATCCCGGTTTCAATTTTAATTCGAACCTATGAACACACATTTTATTTGCAATCATAGGCAACTCATTATCATCTCCCAGAAAACGACAACATTCCTTGATTTAAATGAAAAATATAATAAACCCCCAATACATTTTTAGGTAGTCGTGGGTGAGGTGCTTTCACAACAATTGGTACCATCAGTGCCCTAGGCCCTTACCTGTTAATAATCTCCGACTAGTTGATTCGCCTTTGATTTTATGGCAAATTTTCTGTAGCGATTATTGTAGAATTAGGAAAGCACGAATTTTAGTCAAATAGATGTCTACCCAACTTTACGTTTACCTTCCTAGTAATTTAATCCGTGAGGACATTTCAGCACGTAAATTTGTTGTGGTGACAGAATAAAAAGAGTAAGTATCACAAATCGGTTTGATAGTAGCTCAAAGGTTGAATGAATTTACATAAATATCATGTTTGTTTGTTCAAATGGGGTTTTAAGACGGCACGGCGTTTTGACGGAGGTTTATTTTTATATACAAATCCACTTCGCAAAGGAATGTCAAGCGGAAATCTTAATTTCGTCTCAAATTACCTCCATATTTATTTAATTTTTCTTTATCGCTTAAGAAGGTATGAAGGCGTCAGATTTAAGTCTGAATACAGCTTAAGCATTTGCAAGTTATTTTGAATCAGTTCTAACCTTTATGCATATCACAACCAAAGTGTACTTTCTTTCAAAAGCACGGTGATTAACCTTAATGAATAAACAGTGTTAGTCAAACTGGGCAAACATCGCCAAAGTTTCGTGTCACCCCTTCGTGTACTCCTTTATCACAGTTCTGAGTGAACAAAACCGAAACAGTTACCTACAGCAGCTAAAAATCTTCCCTGAAACACATCTATTTTAAAACTAAATAGAATTGTTAATTTTTCTATTTTGTTTGTAAAAGCAATTATTTTTTAATCACCCTAAATAAAACACTTTAATTAAAAATAATCTCTTGTCCTCTCTTTACTTTCAGCTGCCTGAGGGAGTTCAAGTTCACGCAAAAAAGGTAAGCACATCAACGCAAACAAAAAGAACGACAAGCGGGTTGATTTAAGTGCGGTCATAGGTTTAAGTGCTGTCACGTTAGATTACTTACGAACACTAGTCGCATTCGAAATACCGCATATCCATTGGTGTGTGGTAGGGCTTGATCTATTTTCAGCAAAGATTAATGACAGCTCCATATGGGAATGTTTAAGCGAAAGTTGTTCAGTAATTAGCAAGAGAACTCCCAGTAAGTAAACAAAATCACAACGACTCAATTATGAGTGAACAATTGAGACGCCATCATTGAAATCGGTGTGAAAACATCCATAAATAGACTGAAATTATAAACTGCTTGCAAATATCGTTCAGTTGTGTGGAAGAGTCGCGCTTCGAACTACCATTTAATTAGCATACAATTAGCCGGTGAAAAATGAGTGCTGAATCGCTGGCACTGGTAGTAAACAATCGGAATACAGAGAGATGCATGTTCGATTTGAAGAATTTTTCCATCAATCTTGGGAATAGATACACCGCGCAAAGAATCAGTGAAACTTTTGAAGAGATATATATGCTGAGGAAGAGGCTGTCTTTGGGCGAAATTTTTCTCTGTCAAGGGAAATGGAAAGCTGCACTGAATAGTTTTGTTGCAGGAATAAGTGGTAGGTGGTCGCTTTATTAACTTCAAACGTTTGTCATAGCTTTTCAAAGATTGGAGATGGATCTTTGAAGGAAAACTTTAATCTCTTGCGCGTTAGAACTGATCCAGGAATATAACTGCCTTGAAAAAGCTTCTCACTAACGCCATTTGCATTCGACATCAAATTGTAGGTCCCTCACATTCGTCCCAAGAATAAGAACTCCAACAAACAAATAATTGTGAGAAGCTAGACTAAGGGTACGAGGTCTAGAACTAGAACCTATTTTATTCATCGAGTAACTGTTTTTGAATTTTTGCGAGCATTAGTCTGTTAGAAATGCTTTCCCTCTTTAACAGTTTTTGCTGAACGAAAGGTGGTATTTGATATACTTTTATGCTACAAATCGCGAAATTTTAGCTGGCATTCGCAACGTTTTAGATATTTTTGCCAAGCGTCTTCGTCTTATATTCCGGTCACACCTTGCAAATTCTTTAAACGACATCCATTAACCAAATTCCGAAGCTAATTCTATCACAAATTCCAAGTTATAGGGTTTGAAGTGACTGTTGTATAGGGATTGCCACGCCCACTAGACCGAAGACCATGTATAGTTGGCTAATATTTTTTTTCAACAAAATCGGCTGACTGCTTTACACCTTATGTCGATTATAAAATGGAACGTTAAGAGACAACCGAAAGAGTTTGGGTCTCAGTGGACCTCTGAAAAAACATTGTACTCTCGCCAATCTAGGTTCAAACTCAAAGCAACAGCTCAAAGCCCCCTATATCGCATACACCTTCATTGTTTCATTTCAAACGACAAAAAAACTTCTTCAAACGTGCCTCCAATAGACTATCACTGGAAAAAGTGTCGACAATCGGAATTTTTCAAACGTCATCAAAAGCGTCTTCTTCAGCACGCTCATTCTTTAACCAACAATCAGCACACAATCCAAAGAGGCATGCACAACATTCCGAGTCGTCATAATCCGATTAAATTTTCCTTCTGCCTTTTTGTATTTTTCCTCAGAAATAAACGAGGTGAATGTTTCTCATTCAGACCAAGTGAGAGTGAAATCTAATCGATATTTTGTAATAGATTCATGGACATGGAAGCCCCTTTTAAGGTGACCAAGTATTTTGCCCGCGCACCACATTCAATTCACCGCTGTGTCACAAAAGTAGGTGGCTCACCTAGAAATGTCCGATGAAATTGTGTGTGTGTATATAACGAAAGAAGAAGATGATGCACCTAAAAATACCGCATGTTGCGCCTGTCACCACTTTCTTACCAAATTTGTAATGAATTAAGGCGATAAACTATTAGGCATAAGGATGCACAACTATTCCAAAGTGTCGCCTATAAATCACTTGACGTACGCGCATATATACGGCACGCGCTTCTCTGTCTGTCGATATATCTAAATTTAGCGACTTTGTAACATTTCATGAGTTTAACGAGCTTCATTGGTGATTGGTGGCGTCGTCTTTTGAGATTGGCTTCCAGTTTTGTTGTCTTTAATTGTGCGTCTACCTTCTCCGACATAATGTAATAAATTTTCTGATCTATTTCGAATTGTGTGTCGTCAAAGTTTACGTTTGATTTTAATAACTGGAAGTTATTCACATAAAAATTAAAAAGATCTTCTAACAGAAATGCGATTAAAATTAAAGAAAAAAAAATCTGTGAAAAGGAGGTCGTAAAATATTTGTGATCTATAATTTTTAATGTGATTCGAAAATATTTGCTTTGACAAGCTTTTGAAGAGTTAAGAGCTCTGTTTCACTAATTTTTAATATTTACCTGATTTGATTGTGTTTACAGGAAATAATTGGAAAGAGCCCAGCCCGTAGAGCTGGACTGGGAGTAGTGTTGACTTATACAGAGTTTTCGTTGTAACTCGGTAGAGGGGCCTTACCACACAGTTGCCATTTTTAATCCAAGGACACAGCGAGTTACAAGAGTTGTCTTTGTTTGATTTCTGATGCGAAATGTCGTCTTCAAAAGCATGTAAGAATGGTCAGCCTACATAATAAGTTTTTCTCATGAGTACCGCCCATTTGTAGGCGGTTCCATGTTCGCATATGGCGCACCCCTATCTACCGAAAGCATATCATCTCGATCGTTAAGCTTTAACTTTAAGAGATTATTAAAAAAATGTACCAAAGTTCGGACGCAGTTGATCCTGTTCAAGATCAAAGTACGGATACATTTGATCTCTTTCTAGATCAACTGAGGCCAAAATTTGGTGGTATTTAGTAATTTAATTTGTTTTTAAAAGGTCAGCAGGCGTCAAGCCCTGCGCTCTACAAAAAAAAGGGAATTAGGGTTTCACCTCTATTTAAAGCGTTCCAAAACAAGTATCTATTTAACCAAAAATCAGTTCACTTTACTGAATATTGAATACGATATAGTTATAGAAGTCGATATGAACTGCATTATTTATAAATTTGCCAAAACTAAATCCAGAAAAGCTAGTTTGTAACAGTTTTGTTTTATTTAAAACGACAAAAACTTGATAACTTAAAGCAATCAGGGGCCTATTGATAGAATTTGCTGCAGGCCCCGTGGTGGCTTCATCCGGCTCTGTGTGCGCTTGCTTAATCGACCGCCCATTGAATATACAGTGCTTTAGGCATTCCCATAAGCTTCCTCCAACAGAACTTATTTCGATCTTCTGGATTTTGACGAATCTCAGCCGATTCTTCCGTCGGCATTCGTGGCAAAGTCAACAATTTCATATTTCGCCAGAGATTCTCAGATGAACTCGCCGGCGAATGAAACCTTCTTCCGTAGAACTCGAAGCGAACGAAATGCGAATCGTCTGGTTTGCTGAGTATATAGTTTTGCTTAAAGTAGTGTACATTACGAACCAGAAACTCGGATGGGTGATTCGAAAAAATACTCCTTCCTTAAGTCCGTTATTTATTTGTTTAAAATAAAGGAACTAAAGTTTGACTCTTAACAGAGTTTTTGTAGAATTAAATAAACATTTGAGTCAGTCTCAAGTCAAAAAAGGTACAGTCGAATGTCGCATGTCATGACAGCTAAATGCCGAGTCTTCTAACTACATTATTCCGATACATTCATGACTCCATACACCTACACGTTATCAACTTTGGGACGATTTTTCTATTAAATGCTTTGCAGTGAGTATAGGCATACCTGCGGGATATATATATATATATATTTCGAGAGATAATCGAATCAGACCACCATTGTCGGGTCTCTTTTCGTCTCTCTACCACTGTAAATCTTACTCAGAGAGACTCTCTGGATTTCTCCACAGTTCTTCTCTGGGCTCAATTCCTAGTGTTAACGCTAGCATCTGTTTATGGGAGATCCGTTTCATCGACTGCGGGATACCTATTTACTGTCAGAATTTCTGACATCACAAATTGAAATGCAAACAATTTTAAAAGAAACTCCACACTCGATAATAGGAAACGAAAGCACCCATTGACACTATCTCTTGCGCAATACTACTACGGTCCTGTCGACGCCTCTCGATTTGGAAATGCCACTTTTTAGTGAGCCGCCTTTACCTGTCACCAGGCTTTTTGTTTTGCTGCTTATAAACTTGATATACCGTGCGCCTGAGGTAGTGTTTCCCATCGCCTTCCGTTAGTTTCAACAACAAAATATTGTCTACCGACAGCTTTTATCGTCAGCGCCACTTTCTTGCAGCCCAATAGACAGCATCGAACAGCGAAAACTTATTACCAGCAACGATTTATGGACAATCATTTATCATTCGTACAATTAGCCAGTGTGTGCACCTGCAGTAAATTGGCGGCGAATTACATAATTGCTTGTCTATCGCTCAAGTTGAGCCAGAGTTACCAACCAACAATTCAAAGGGTGCGCAGTGCTCAATGCTCACTGCTCGTGTAAACAAACGCGTTTAATTTGATAATAAAATACAAGCCAATTGCCCCCAAAAAATTGCCCAGAAGTCCAATCATCTGGCAAACGCTGCGGGCCCGTTCGGGGCATTATCGTAAACGTTTCGCTCTTGATGACTCAACAACAGCAACAACCGCCGACCCCGAGATGTACCAGTGTATTTACAATATTTTGTCTGCATTTCATCGTCGATTGCGTAACGCCGTCCATAGGTGGCAGCAGCTCTCGAAAGCCGGCTGTTTACAATTTGCCACACAGAGTGTGTTGTTCATCTCTCCCCCTCGTTTGCGTGTAAGTGTGCAATTCAAAAATGTTTCGATCGTCGGACACCCCCTTAATCCCAGGTAAGGAGAACACAACTTCTCGGCAGCACTTTGCACAAATTAACATATTATTTTGCCGGGTCCTTTGCCGCGCGGAATGTTGTTGAAAATTCCGGAAATGATTAGCATAATGTCGCGGTGCGTTTTGGCTGTGTTGATGTATTTGACTGACGTGTTGCTGTCATTCAGCCCTCTATCGAAATCGATAATAATTATCCAGCATCGCCTAGCTAATGCTGCGGCAACACACCTTTTCTGGAGCGTGTACAAATTTCCTTGTCAGTGAAATTGGACAATTTCACTTGGCAGACAGCGTCGTCACAGCCGATGGTATGTGGTACACGCATGTTGCACGCAAAAATGTGTCAAACGGGCGCGATGATGATGGAACCAGGTTTTTTGTGTGTACAAGTAGTTGTAGTTTTTTTTTCACTTTCGCAAGAACTGAATTGATTATGCGCGGCAAGGCGAAGTGGGTCTCCAATTTTAATTATTTGCTGGCATTGATCTCACGCGGCAGGGGAAATTGATGGATCGGCACTGCAATTGGGTCGTTGCAGTCAGGTGGATGGATGTTTTATTTTTGTTGTATGCGCTTCCTTGTGCTCCTTTTTAGAGTTCGGGAACAGGATTTTTGTAGGGCAATATTTGTCCTTATTTTTTTTTTTTTGGTATTTTTGGAGTGCTTTTCTTTTTGTCTTGCGAGGAATTTTAATTTTAAAAGAGAAATTTACAAAAAAAAACTGCTTTCAATGCGAACTGATTGTGAAACAAATTAATTAAAAATTTCAGTTTCAATAGGCATAAATAAAACACTTGCTCAGTTTCACTTCCCAGTATAAGTGGCCCGTAATTAGTTTGACATTTATTCTCGTTTTCTCTTCGAGGACGTAAGAGTCATGTGAATTGAGGGAAAGTTATAACTACCAACAAAACTGTATCAATATGTTAACAGTAATCTTGAAGGGTGATACTAATTGTTGAGTTTTTTTACGGGGCTACGGTCAAGGTCATTGCTATGTTAGGTTGTCAAGGACTTTTTGAGAGAAATACTGACATCTAACCGTTTACGAAGTGTCTCTGCGCAGTTTGATGTGGAGGAGTCGGGCCGACTTGCGGTAAGTTGAAGGTGTTTGAATAATTTTTGACCCTAAATGAAGACCTACACTGTCAGGTTTGTGGCAGTTTCGGTACAAAACATTCTCGTATGAATGTATTATTCCAACTTTAACACGTGTCGACTCAGAAACTTCTTGGCAAAGTGTCACAGTACGCTGACTGGCTTTGCCTAGGTTAAACAATGCATGCATAACTGTGCTAGTGCAGAAACGAAATTAGCAGCTGTAAACGAGGACAAAACTAAGTACATATATCGACAGCTAGAACATTGGTTCTGCCAAAAATGCTGACAGTTACATCTCCACAGAATTTAAGTGGGGAATAACTCCTGCCAATCACTGTTTCTTTGGGCTTTGAAGGCGACTATAAGACCGATCCCGAGCAACTAAGGAGATTCTGTATAAGACCTTGACTTAAGATACTGTATAAGATCTTGATCATCACAGTCCTGCTTAAGTTAGCTTTAGCTTGTACTCTAACTTAAGCAGATGAAGAAACACTCGGTCGCTTGGAGAAAACGATTTTTCATAAATTTTTTTAGACCCTATTGAGCTGAGAGGAGATGCACGGAGAAAGATGTACAAACACATCGAAAGGTGTACAGAGACATTCAAAGGTGTACAGCGACATTGGCCAAGTTTCATTGCACATCATGCGTCTAAGATGGCTACGATATGTAGAGCGAATTGACACAAATGTCCCCGCCCGTAGAGCCTTCGAAACTTTAGAGGAACAGTAGAGGAAGACCTCGTCTTATGTGGTGGGACTTGGAGGACCCAACTGGAGGCGGGCTATAAACGGGATAAATAAAGAGGCTTCTTATAGTTGAGGCCTCGGTTCACTCTGAACTCTGAACTCTGATGCTATGAACGAAACGGTAAGAAACTCGTTAGGGTACACTTTGCGGAAAGGGCATAACTGTAACTAACAATACCGACAGTATAGGAATCTAACGTACCCCGCCATGTTCAAGAGTTGTAGCAGGCATTGCTGCAATACCAAACCTGGGATTCCAAATGCAACCCACAAATGACATCCTAAGGCTCTTTTCACTGCGCGACATCTCGTGAAGGTCTGACAAACATCCGAGAGTACAACTGCCCTGGCATAAAATTGTGGGTCCCTTCCGTTCCGTCCCAAAAAAAAATTACAAAAATCTCACAAAACAGTGATTGTAAGATGCTAGGCCTGTGGTAACTATACGCATCTGTTGCGTCAACTACTAACTTTTTTAAATGGACCGATGTACACTATTAGCGTATTAAAATCGTCACATCTTAGCATTTAGAAAACTTGGAGAATTTAGAAGATTTTTCAATATTTCACGCTTGCGTCTCCTGGCCCTTTCTTTCCGCGACTTGTTGAGATGCTTGAACGCGTCTGTTATATATACCAGACCAAGTGGGGACCAAGAAGTGCCCCTTAGAATTAAGAACGTTCTGTCCAATTGGAAATGTTTCGGGGACACTGCAAAGGTGCAAAACCTTCATGTACATCTGTTCCAAATACAGTTCTCTCGAACTGTTAGGAGAAAGAGCACAACAAACGCCACCCTGTAAAAGGAACACGATGGCCGATCTGTGCAATTTGAAATGGAGGTTTCATTCTGACTGAATAAAGCTCAACTTTTGAAATGAACTTCATTGGTATCTATCAACTCGAGATAGCTTTTAAAATGTAGTAACTCAGTCGCTAGAGTAAGAAAGTTACTAGCAGTTTACGAAAACCTTGAATTCTTATATACTCCTCTGTATGAAACTGTCACGCGTCAAACTCACACAGAAGATGAAAGAACCTTTTCAACTATAAAAACTTCACCTTCTGTCTATCTGAATAGGACTACATTGAACCCAATAAACTAACGCCTATTTCTTTAAATTTCACTCAATAAAACACGACAAAACCGCCAGTTGCAAGGGTCTGTACTCAGTAACCAAAAAATTAATTATGTCGCTCAAATCGTCCGAAAGTGCAATTACTATTCCCCTAGCAGAAGTAGCCCAACGAATATAACTAAGAATCGCCATTGCCCGATGCACTTATCTCGCCACGACTGTGACAAATATAAATTATTTCCATCAAAATAGAAAAAACCCGATTCGATTTCAACCTGGCGCAGCGTCCCAGATGTACTCTTGTTACCCGACAGTATGTCATGTTGCCAGTATACTTTGCAAAAGTTCCCAGCAAAGTCGTACGCTAATCTATCGATCGCATATGTGATTACAAAATACTTCTCGTGAACTAATTCCTTACGCACTCCTGATTGAGGGAGTGGAAAATTGAATGTTATTCCACACTCACATCATCGCATGACGGCTCAATTTTCTCGAGTTTAAGAAAAGAAAAATCAACAAACCGGAAAAAGACAGTTTAAGTGTCAAAACTGAAAAGTGCTTTTCACATGAGAAAGCAATAAATTACTGGCAACCGCACCAATTCAGTTCACTCAGTTCTCCAGTTCTCACCTCGTATACGGTGCGGATGGGTAAACGGAATTTTTATTCTCTTTTGCCCGCGTGAACGCTCACTTTACTGTAATCAATTATGAATGAAATAATCAATAAGGGTCGGATCTCATCATTATCAGAATGAATCCCAAAACGAAACACGCAAGCACCTCAAACGAAATGGGTGATGTATCTTCTTATACTAGTATGCTGTACCTTTAAGAGGGGCTTCGTTCGGTGCATGAATTGAAATCTTTTTGAATCAAGCACGCATGCAACCGCAACTGGCACAGAAGCTCACATGCCTGTTTAGCCCAATGCTGTGTGTAATTATATGCAACACAATACAACACGCGCGACAGTGGCGTACGAGAGTTTTGATGTGTTTTCTTTTATTTGGAAACCCTGCCAGGGATGGCATAATGGTTTCCGATAGTGATTTTATTTTTCACTAATGTTTTCGATTGTGGAATGTAATCATCAGCAGTTTACAGTTGTAACCCGTTCAGGGGTTTTTAAATTGGAAGGAAATTTTGTTTTTCAAACTTCATTTTGGTCTGTTGTTTGAGAGCTTAAGAACGGAACTCAAACCTAGGGTGTTTCCTTGTCCCAAAGCTTAATTCGAAGAATGGGACCTAGGGTGCGGAGAGCATGTGCATTCCCCAGCGGCAAAACTTTTAACAAAAGGTGGTGTTTTACCATGTTTGTCACTCTGTTGTTGTACGAGGTCTGAGCTGTTATCGAGGCTTTTATTCGCGTCAGTTCTTTGCAGAGGACGTCTTAAATATAACACGAAAACTTTTTCCAAGGAAACTAGGAGTCGTGTCCATTTTGTTGGAGTTTTTTCATGCTACGGCGTCAAAGTTGTCCATCTTTGAGGCTGTGCTTTGTCATAATTTTTTTTTTAGAGTATTCATATCCACCTCCTGCCAATTTCTGTTCCGTGGATTTTATTTGCTATTTTTTAACAACCCTGCGAATCCGAGAATGACATGCACATACACGCAGAGATTCCTTCAATAACTTAAGGCGCCCCCTATATGAGAACTGACAAAACTCTACATGGAATGCTCTGCCTGTTCTTTTCACCTATTATATGCATTCTCCGAGCTGTCAAGTGGATTATTGAGGTTTTTCAGCAAACTGCTTAAAATTAAGCCTCAAAATTTAGCGCCCAAAATTTGCTGAAATTCTCAATTGTATCCTATAGCTTCCCCGTTCATAGGAATCAAATATGTAAAACATAAACGGAATCTGCCCGCCCTAAAAACTGTTGATGTCATTCCGAGCCCCACTAGGATATTCATGACAACTTTTGTCATGCTTCTGATGCCATTTTCTCATGCTTCAAAAGCCCATCAAAATCTATAAAATAACAGCACGAAGGAAGCAAACAAACAGATTACTTCTGTTAGGTTCTTTAAAAAAAAAATCCCCAAGTGCCCTTTAACTTGCCAACTTCACTGTACAGTAGGAAGCAACCTAAGCGAAATGCAATATCACGGCTCAGCGACCTGGGGAGTTTTATAATCGAAATAAAAGCCACAAAAATTAGGTCGCCTTTAGCCGGTAACGTTTATTTCCACCAACTTGTGGAAGTGCACACTGAAAATGCGCCCGCGAGTAAGAAAAAAGAAAGAAAACCCCCCCATTCAGTTACGATCTGACAAAAAGTTTGACAGCGCGCGGCAAACATAAAACGATGCGAAATTGCAGAAAAAAAAACCATCACACAGCTGTCAAAATGTTGGCTCTTATGAAATTCTTGCCGCACTTTCTCAACTTTCCGCCGGAGAAATGCAATAATTGATTCTCCCCATTAACAGAAGCTTTTTGTGAGACTGCCAGCTGTCAGCGTTTTACAAATGTCAGTGTCATGTCATTTTAACTGTCAAACGATTTGACGCGCTTTGCGATTATTTCCGATTGAATGTGCGGAAGTCATCTTCCAACTGCTGGTATTTGCAGGTTAATTGCTCGACACTGTTATGAAACATCTGTTTTTATGCTTGTACTTAAATGCCTATCCTAACGGTTTCAAACGTCATCGAAGTTAATTTTATGCAAGTTGCTGCTTGCATTGAACTTAGCACGGTCTCTAATTTGTAGGTAAGGTGGGTATGGATGCGCAGACATCGTTGTAAGACGACTGACGAGATGGATACGACATCCAGGTGGCTTGCTGATGGTCGTGTGCGCTGTTGCGGTAGCAACTTAAGTTCCATATGGCGTAACAACAATATCGCTTCTGCGGTGAAATTAATTGCGACAATGGCCGGTTGTCCCGGCGTAGGTATGCACGCAGGCACCGTGACTGTCAGTGCAACCGTACGCATCTGAGCTAATCGCCAGATGAGGTTTTATGACATTTGCCTTCCAGACAGACGACAGAAACGACTAAAACGTTGCAAAGAGTTCAAAAAATATGCAGCGCGAGCTGGAAATTCCCTCTGCCAGCACAAGTAGCAATCGGGGTACATTTTGCGCGCACACCATCTGGTGTTTTATGCCTGTAAACGGTCACCCATCTAACGATTGGTTTGGCCCACATTCGTTCTCGCGTAGATATGGTGATGTGGTCTCACCTGGACGTGGCCTTAGACTTTGTGCCGGCGATGGTGCAGCAGTAGAAATTGCGCACATCCAGCATTGGAACATTGGAACACCTATTTATCACTGAATGGTGTGGAATCTGAGTTTATTACGTAGCTGAGCGATCTCGCGCCGCAGCACTACATCAGCGTGTGCGCAAATGTGTGTGCCTATCCTTAATTGGGAACATGTCAGACGGACGACGGACGACCACTATATGGTGCTGGCAAACGAACGTCCATTAGTGTGCTAATGGGCAACGCATTTGAATCGATTAGTTCAAGTGCGATCGTTTATTGAGCAGTTTGAGTGGTCGTTGGTTGGAGCGCTGTGATGGTGTTAGATGCGGCTATTATTGGGTGGACGACGACGAGCTGTACAGTGTACACTGTAAAAGTGGGCAGTAGATAATCGCAACTGAGTTACATGGTTATGGGATTATCGAACGATAAGCGAATAAATGTCGGCCAAGGGTCAATGCAATGAATGTATCGGTCATGCTCATGGCTTGCGACTGCGACTAGCAAGCAAGTGCGGTGTCGTTGTTTGACAGATAAGGGGAGTTGTTATTGATGTGATTATGGGGCGCATTGGCGGTAATAAATTAAAAAAAAACGCCCGTTGTCAGATCAAAGGCTGCCAGTGATAAATGAAGTGTACGCTTGAAAGGCTTATTTTTGATTGTACAAATACTAAAAAACTGCGCCCTAGAAGATTTGGACGCTTTTTGATGGAGGTTGAGATTGTTTTCCATCAGACTGCCAGTGAATTATCTTACCACAGAAAACTGTTCGAAATGGCTATGAACTTTAAATACAAGTGGTGATAAGTGCAAACGATATTTTAGGGAACGGATTAAAACTCGAAGCCGGTATAGGGCATCTTCTCCGTCTCCCAAGTCTAAATTTTATTATTGACAACAGCAGCTTTTGAGTTTACTTGGTGGCACTACCATCAGGAGGTAGCAATTGCCTTCTTTATCAAAAGCCAGGCACAGCTGAAAAGCAATATCTGCGACTGAAATAACATCACAGCTTGTAAAATGGTATTTTGAAGAGCTGATTGTTTTTTTTTTGTAAACACAGCCTAAGGTATAGTTTCCTGAGCATAAAAGCATTGAAAACGAGTGAATTGAATTAGCTACAAAAGACTAGACAGCTGTTTTAAGAAAACTTTCTGTACGTCTACCTATTTTGATTTGCACTTTAAGCTGTTTGAAGCAGGAAAGAGCAACAATAAAGGCAAACATCAGACGGACCTCCATGAAAACTCGCATCATCGTAAGAAAGCTAAGGCCAATTATCGACTAATCTCAAACTGAGAGGCGTATATGAAAAAATAGAGGGTAGGTATTATTACAGGACAAAAAACTCTGCTCTCCACTTGAGCAAAATGAGACGGAAACATAATTTCGCTGAGTCTGTGGTGACTCCATTTTTTATTGTCTGTGGTGATGCGGGAGTCACCATAGACTCTGGGAAGACTCTTGAGGACACAATTTGCAAAAGCCGCAGTGACAAGCAGGAAAATAACATTTAAGTCAATGTCACTGTCAAGAGGTTAAAGTCCGTGGAAAGCTGGAACAAAAGCGTCTACAAAATTTAACATTATACTGCCCATTGTGACAGCCACTTTGATTGGTCCATGCAATGCTGGGTGTTCATTTTTGTTTATTTTACATTCTTGGTTTTGTTCTCACATATACTTCTGGAAGACTGTTCCTCTGTAACAGAAAAGAGAAAGAAATCGAAACATTTTGGAAAATATTTCGAAAATTGTTTTTCGCATTTAAAATGTCAGATATTTCTGTCCTAGGAAAATGTTTTATGTATAGAAAAGAAAGCTGATTCGGTTTCCTACAATTTTTGCCTTATTAATATTTGTCGACATCGACTTGTCAAAGCAGGAAAACATGCAATCAAATTTCGAAAAAGCTCTAGAAATCGACAAATGTTTTAATTTACAATATCTTCACGTCGCTGCAGTTTCCTAAATGAGAATTTTCAACAAATACCTGAAGAATGTACAATTTCTGACAGTGTGCTTAACTCTTATTGTCTTTGACTTCGTACATTTGCAATATGTCCGAAAACTCGGTGCAAATTTTCGACTGGGATTTGGTGAGTCCTAAATGGAAATGTTCAACGAACGAAACGAACATAACACAATTTCCTACTGCTTTTATCATATGAATTGTTTCAGACGTCGCAATGTTTAAGTTTCAAATCGCAGTCATAATCGGAAAATGTGCAAAAAATCGGCCCAACTATTTGAATTCGAAATTCCTGGAGTTTTAACTTTGGTGCGTTCTGGGGTGGAAATGTATACATCAAAGAAAATTTGAGTGATGCAATTTTCTACATTTTCTGACTATACCTTTTTTTTACAACAATTTTAAATGCAGAAACTTGTTTTTTTTTTATCAAATGGAAAGAATAGTTTATTGCACAACTTGTGAGCACTCTCTACCAGTATTATACTTAAGAATTTGTAACCTATGAATTTCACCACAAGATCAGAGCTAAAAATTGGCCAAAAATTCATCAAAAATGTTTTTTTTTTTTAATTCAATTTTTTTCGTGCTCTGTTTATTTGATGTTTCTAAGTTAAATGAGGAATAAATTGTGCGAAATGGAATCCTATTGATTCCTATCATGTGAGATATTCAGTTCAAAAAAATGTCACAATTCTGTCCAAAATTTGTTCCATCAAGGAATTTCCTCTAAAATTCACTTATTTCAAGTACTGACCGAATGTGAGCCACAGAAAAAATGTCCATTCGTTTGGTGGGACACAGTCATATTGGTGGTGAATGACCTCCACGACGGAAACAATTGTTTTTGATTAACAAATTCCACATAGTTGTGCAATCAAATACCTGCGCAATGTAATCCATGCCCGAACGTCAGAAAGAACCCTTTTCAGTCATATGTCACTCAACACATGACACCGCATACTGGAGTCTGTGGTGACTCCATTTTTTATTGTCTGTGGTGATGCGGGAGTCACCATAGACTCTGGGAAGACTCTTGAGGACACAATTTGCAAAAGCCGCAGTGACAAGCAGGAAAATAACATTTAAGTCAATGTCACTGTCAAGAGGTTAAAGTCCGTGGAAAGCTGGAACAAAAGCGTCTACAAAATTTAACATTATACTGCCCATTGTGACAGCCACTTTGATTGGTCCATGCAATGCTGGGTGTTCATTTTTGTTTATTTTACATTCTTGGTTTTGTTTTCACATATACTTCTGGAAGACTGTTCCTCTGTAACAGAAAAGAGAAAGAAATCGAAACATTTTGGAAAATATTTCGAAAATTGTTTTTCGCATTTAAAATGTCAGATATTTCTGTCCTAGGAAAATGTTTTATGTATAGAAAAGAAAGCTGATTCGGTTTCCTACAATTTTTGCCTTATTAATATTTGTCGACATCGACTTGTCAAAGCAGGAAAACATGCAATCAAATTTCGAAAAAGCTCTAGAAATCGACAAATGTTTTAATTTACAATATCTTCACGTCACTGCAGTTTCCTAAATGAGAATTTTCAACAAATACCTGAAGAATGTACAATTTCTGACAGTGTGCTTAACTCTTATTGTCTTTGACTTCGTACATTTGCAATATGTCCGAAAACTCGGTGCAAATTTTCGACTGGGATTTGGTGAGTCCTAAATGGAAATGTTCAACGAACGAAACGAACATAACACAATTTCCTACTGCTTTTATCATATGAATTGTTTCAGACGTCGCAATGTTTAAGTTTCAAATCGCAGTCATAATCGGAAAATGTGCAAAAAATCGGCCCAACTATTTGAATTCGAAATTCCTGGAGTTTTAACTTTGGTGCGTTCTGGGGTTGAAATGTATACATCAAAGAAAATTTGAGTGATGCAATTTTCTACATTTTCTGACTATACCTTTTTTTTACAACAATTTTAAATGCAGAAACTTGTTTTTTTTTTTATCAAATGGAAAGAATAGTTTATTGCACAACTTGTGAGCACTCTCTACCAGTATTATACTTAAGAATTTGTAACCTATGAATTTCACCACAAGATCAGAGCTAAAAATTGGCCAAAAATTCATCAAAAATGTTTTTTTTTTTTAATTCAATTTTTTTCGTGCTCTGTTTATTTGATGTTTCTAAGTTAAATGAGGAATAAATTGTGCGAAATGGAATCCTATTGATTCCTATCATGTGAGATATTCAGTTCAAAAAAATGTCACAATTCTGTCCAAAATTTGTTCCATCAAGGAATTTCCTCTAAAATTCACTTATTTCAAGTACTGACCGAATGTGAGCCACAGAAAAAATGTCCATTCGTTTGGTGGGACACAGTCATATTGGTGGTGAATGACCTCCACGACGGAAACAATTGTTTTTGATTAACAAATTCCACATAGTTGTGCAATCAAATACCTGCGCAATGTAATCCATGCCCGAACGTCAGAAAGAACCCTTTTCAGTCATATGTCACTCAACACATGACACCGCATACTGGTAAAGTCGCATCCATTGAGCTAACCAAAATGTTGCAACCCGATTGTGTTGCAAGATGTTCCGTACAACGAGTCTCCTTCTGTTCATACATCATAAGCCGGTATAAATTACATCTCCCATTGACGCAATTACAAGCTTGGGTACCCCTAAATCGTCTTGAACCCGGAATATACCTTTTAAGCGCTGTATGCCTGGCCAGCTTAAACAAAATCCCCGACCCGATCATAACTCATTTCTATAATTGTCCGTCCTCCCACCATCGCACACAATGGGAATTGAAATCGAAATCGAATACCCCCATTTTAATTGAGTCTAACAATTTTTACATAACAACACACTTTTGTGGCCGGCAAATAAATAGACGCTCGTGAGTTTGAAAATGCCACCGCTGCCAACTGAACTGCGTTTAACTTCGACTTAATCGCGAACTTGGAGGCAGCAATTTAGCCTTAAAGTTAATCATGGAAGCAAAATGTATGGCCCGGCGCGCCGAAAGAGAGAACAACTCTTAATTTTGTGTATTGATCACTTGCGAACAACAAATCAACAAGCAACAAAACGAGCCAATAAAAATCAACTGCATTGATGTCACTCTGGCAGGGTACACCGCGCGAACACCGAATTTCAATTGTGCAATCCGCCGCCGCCGAGCTGGAATGGAGAGCCCCTCCACTGAATGACTCTATTGAGCGCGCAAATGGTTAGACAGGTCGATAGACAGGAGACGAAAACGAGGTGGGCACGTCAGTGGTTTCTGCTTTGAATCCGAGTCAATTCACGACTAAATGATTGCCTCCATTCAATCGGCGATGCATAAACATTGTCATCGTCGTCGTCGGCAGGCTCGTATAGTCGGTCTCCTCAATCTGTCTCTCGGTCTGTGGTGGATCGTGCGGATGGATGGATGTGCCTCTAAGTGGATTTGTTTTGCAAATAATTCAATCGTAGATAGATACACAACACACATAGGTGCACCGTATACCATCGCCAAGCTGCAACTAAATAGCATTATTTCGAGACGTTAACTAACCTGTCCAATGGTGTACGGTAAACGAGATTATCTGCTAGATACACCCGCAAGATGGATATTCCATAATTATTATGGCGGCGGTGGTGTCAGCGAGACGTGAATGCATGCGCAGAAGGAGATATCGATCACAACGTGTATAGGCACATACGACGGGACGGCGAGTACTCAAAGGCGATCGACAACGGTCCGCCCTCTTCGCATTCTGTCGGCTGGAATTTTACGATCTCCAAAGTCCAAACACCTTTCAAATGCACTCTCCTAAAAATTCCTAAACTATATAATAGGAAGCTGGAGCAGTGGTCCTTTTAAGTAAGGTGGCAACTAGTACCGGCGAACGCGACTCGGTGCGGTGGTGGTGTCATATGTGCGCGCAGAATGTACGCCCCGCCGCTTGCATTGTGTCCATCAATTCATCACTTTCTATGGATATAGGAGGAGGAAAGCCTCCACCAGTTGAAAAGGAAGAAACTTCAATTGCACTGCTTCTCACAGTGAAAGATTCGTTTCTTTCTTGTCGTTTTTTTTTTCTGTTTCGGTTTTGGTCCTCCGGGCACAATTGCGGTGCATAACTAACGATGCAGCATCACAGGCTGAATAACAGTGCAGTGGCTGCAGCGACAGCAGCACATATTATAAATTATAATCTGAATCGGTTTTGGAATCTTGATTTAAATTTTATGTTTGTCGGTTATACTGACTTTCCCTTTTCTGTTGTTTTTCGCTCAGGCCGGCGTTCGGTGCGGTTGTTGTATCTTTTTATCCTCGATAATCGATATGATTATGCTCGTAAATAAATACTGTGAGAACGCATTCAGATGACCCGGATGAAGAGATTGGTATAAGCTTATGGTAGCGAGATTAATGGAGGTATTTAAATGGGTACACTTCTGAGTTTGTTATTTTCGGAATTTGTATTAAATCCTTTTCGGGTCCAATTTGGATTTTTTTTCGAAGCTCCACCGACAAAGGTATTTTCAGCAGATATCGGCTTTGGGGTTGTAAATCAATTTAGAAAAATATTTCCTCTCAAAAGAGCCTAATTCTAATTCAAGTTTTAAAAGTCCATTGTATAGCCAAGTATTGTAAAGGCTTTTATTTTGGTATTCAAAGAAAAATGCCATTTTTTGAGATAAATGATCGGATGTTTATTTCATAATAAAGAGGAAGGTATGCCGTTAATAATGAAAAACAACATCAGCCAAATGGCCACCACGAGCACGCATACAGGACCATATCCTTTTCATGAAATTTTCCATAACCAAATCGTGAAGTGGCTGCCCTATGTCCTCGATAGCCTCACGAATTTTATCTTTGAGGTCTTGAATCGACGCTGGGCTGTTGGCGTAGACCTTATCTTTCACGTGTCCCGAAAGGAAGAAGTCGCAAGGTGTTTAATCACAAGATCTCGGTGGCCAATTGTGATCACCTCTTCGAGAGATAACACGGTCCGGAAACTTTTCCCGTAAAAGATCAATGGTTTCGTTTGTTGATGATCGGCCGGCTTGAGTTCTTGTGTTAACTGAACTTTATAAGCCTTAAGAACGACGTCTTTATGCAAAATACGGTGTAATGACGATTGTGGAATGCCCAATTCCAAAGAACGACGAGGAATGGACAAACCTGGGTTTTCTTCAACACTTTGGGCTACAACAGCAATATTCTCAGTTGTTCTTGAGCGACGTGCAAGGGTTTTATTCTTCACATCACTAACTTGTCCCAACAGCTCGAATTTTTCCACCAATTTCTGTATTGCGGTCCGACAAGGACCAAAAAATGCTTTAGTTTTGCGAACTGTGACTGCAAGATTTTCACCATTTTTGTAGTGAATTTTAATAATTTCAATGCGTTGTTGAAGCGTGTATCGTTCCATTTTTAATGTAATGGCGAAGTTTCTACTTGTCAAATGTCAAAGAATAAAAACTTCAAAAGTGACAGCTACCGAAATAGCGGGTCATTCACAATAACACCCTTTTATTGGAAAACCCTTTATATTACAAGTCACAAGCTTGTGAATCCCTACAATTTTTGTGGACTTGCGTTTCACAAAGCGAAATTAAATTACAAAATTTGTACAAATTGTAGTAAAACTTCACAAGAGAAATATCGCCTTAACCCCCGCTTACATCTCCTTTTTCAATCACATTTTCTTCGAAAAAATACAACAAAAACACTATGTCTTGAAAACAGTAGTAACAGTGAAACGAAGAATTCAAATTTTGCCAGAATGATCGTTGGTCAGCGTAACACAAAAAAGTTTCAAATTTCCCTTTTATCTCTTATTTAAGAGGCTGGAAACAATTCATTTGCTGTAATCATAATTAAACTATGTAGTTGATTTGATGAACGCCACAAACTTTTGGAAAAATCTGTATTTCACCAACTTACAAATTTGTACTTACAAGCTCTTTTTAACAAAATTTGTGATTTTTTGATTTATGTCGTTTCATCAAACTCTGGGTATTACAAATTTGTAGTTGTATTCTACAAAGGGAAATTTTTGCGAATAGTTCACTTTTCGTTTCACCAAACGTTTTTTATAGTTGTAATTTACAAGTTACAAATTTGTGAAAATTTGACTTATTTGTGACTTTACGTTTCACCAACGAAATTTAATTTACAAACTTTGTTTAGTATGTGAGAATATTTCACAAGTAAAAGTTGACGTGTAATTCCTCCTGCAAGTTTTGTTTCTTATTGAAAGTAGTAGCGATAGTAGCGAAAGTTTGCAAATGTGTTAATTGCAAGAAAAAAATGTATCGGCCGCGTATTAACTATGTCATTTCGGATTTATTTCATTTTAATGAAAAATTTCGTCTGAGTCGATGCAAGGCAGAGGAAATAATTGCAATTATTGGACCACAGATAGCCCACACGACTGAAAAAAACTTTACATTAACACCGAGTATTTGAAAACTTCCCAAACAAAATGTATTTTTTTTCTCTAATTAGAGGCGCAACAAAGATCTTATTTTGTTTATTCATTGCCACCGACGAACGTACAAAAAACTTGTGAAGAAACGCTTGTACATTACAAGTCAATCACAAATCCGGTGCAACGGTTATTTTAACAGTTGTAATCAACAATTTGCTGTCCAAACTTTTTTTTGCATTATAATCACAAATTTGTGGATTATATATTTGTAATTTGTGAAACAAAAATCTTGATTACAAGTTTGTAGTTGTGAGTCACAAGTACAAATTTGTGGTTGCAATTTGCAGTTTGGTGAAATAGACCACAGAAGTCAGCGAAATTTCTTGAAACGTTAATTTTTAGCATTTGTGCATTGTGATAACCAAGTCGTTTTTCCACAATTTTTATAGCCTGCATCAGAATTTTGTAAAAAACACTTGTAAATTTTTGCAGAAACAAAAATGGGCATTACAAATTTGCAGTTGAAATATACAATATCAAATTTGTGGTTGTATATTGTAATTGGTGATAACTAAATCATGAATACCTATAACCTAAACGTATGACTTAACACAAAAGAAAATTCTTTGCTATTCTTTCAAAATCAGCGGTGCGACTTAAGGCCACTCTCTTTTTTGTTGGTTGGCTTTCTTTGTTAATGTTTTTCCCATTTTGAACTCTATTATGAACTTATGCCCTCGCAAAAATCATTTCTTTAATTAAAATTATGCGAGTTGAATAGAGCACCGTTCTCACACATTGCACATTCATCACTCCAACAATTTCCGTTGGTTTAAATGAACCCAATATAAAAATTTTAGATTAAAGAATGAAATTGTTGGCAATAATGTGAGAATAGAATTATGGAGAGCATATTATTCTTGAATACTTGCATACTTGTTACAAAAGATAATAGTTAAATTAAGAACTTTTAGCTTAAGATTTTTTTAAAAATCTCAAAATTCTTCGCTTAACAATCTTTTTTTCATGGAGTGCAGCATATACGCATGCGCAATTTTATTTTCCTTCAAAATTGTGGAGCGAAAATCTGCAAATAATGACTCCTATCCGATCTCCTTCCCCCACATACGACACCTTCATTCCGATTTTTCATTCATTATTTTGCAGAATTTTTAAAATGAGAATTCAAGTTCATTCAGCATTTTTACCCCTACAGCCTGCATGTATGCATTAATTTGCGGCAAAGTGCTATAAACTGGTTATTTTGGTGTTTTTCTCGACTTTTGAGTTGATTCGACGTAGTACCCGCTCGGTACTGATCTTGTGTACAGAAAATTTAAATTATTTTTGTTTTTACCTGTTTCTCCAACATTTTACCCATCAATTAGTAGTAACCTTCTCACCAGTGTTCGGTCTAAATTAAGCCAATTTGCCAATTTGTGTTCCCTTCCAGGGGAACTTTTAACTTACCAGCTTTAAATTACGAAAATCCGTTTTCAAAAGTGTTAAACAAAACCAAACATAATTTCTTACATAAGTAAGAAAAGCTGAGGGTGATTCAATTGAACCTTCATCACAGCAAAGCAGCATCGGCAATGATGACTAAGTGTTTTGATGAGGATTCGTTTGATATAGCCCTGATACAGGAGCCTTGGATCTTTAGAGGAAAGATTAGAGGACTCCCAAATAGCATGGCTGAGTTGCATTATGCACAAACTAGCGGAAGAATTAGGTCCTGTATCTTGGTGAGGCACGGAGTTCAAGCATATAAATTGCCGGATCTGTGTGCCCCAGACCTTGCAACAGTACGAGTAGGATCAGGTGCGGGAAGTTTTGTCATAGCATCTGCATACCTGCCGTATGATTCTCCAGAACCTCCTCCGACAAGAGAGTTAGAGTCTTTGGTGAATGCATGCAGGAACAGGAACGAGAATCTAATAATTGGTTGTGATGCCAATGCACATAATACAGTGTGGGGCAGCACCAACGATAATTACAGAGGAGAAGCCTTATTCGAATTTGTATCATGCAAGGATCTAGCTATCTTAAACCGGGGAACAGAGCCAACCTTCGTCGATGTGAGACGAATGGAAGTGATCGATGTTACCCTGTGCAGTAGCCAGATAATTGAAAGAATATCAAATTGGAGGGTAATGGATCAGGCTACATTGTCGGATCACAGAGCCATTTCATTTGATGTTCGCTATGGATCTAAAAGGAAAAAAGATCGGAAATACATCAGAATTCCGAAGAACACAGATAGGATAAAATACCTTGAAGTGTTGGAGGAAAAACTGAATGTAATGACATTCGGAATACCGAAAAACACTTGGCATGTAGAATCACAGTTGAAGCATCTGCAATCAGCTGTTGAAGTTGCGTACCGAGTGGCTTGTACACCTACTTTAGTGGAAAAACAAGATCCTGCGCCTTGGTGGTGCCGGGAACTTGAAAAGCTAAAAAAGGCTGCGAGGAAGGCCTTCAATCACGCCATGAGGAGGGGAGAACCCGAAGCATGGGATGAATATAAGGCGAAAAAGAAAGAGCTAAACGTTACTCTGCGACGACGTAAAAGGGAGTCATGGAGGGACTTTTGCTCGAGTATGAGGAGTACATCTGAAGTCAGTAGACTACAAAAGATTGTCTCGAGAGATCCAGTTTCTAAGATCGGACTCATTCGTAATAGAGCGGGGGAGATGGTGGAAACACTGGATCACACAAATGAGGTCCTAATGGAGGTACACTTTCCAGGAAGCTATAAGTCAGCTCAGCCCTGGGCTCCA
Organism: Cheilosia variabilis; assembly: GCA_951230905.1. Taxonomy (NCBI): domain Eukaryota; kingdom Metazoa; phylum Arthropoda; class Insecta; order Diptera; family Syrphidae; genus Cheilosia; species Cheilosia variabilis. The sequence goes on along the minus strand of OX579678.1, from coordinate 16,831,957 downwards.
AGGAAACAAGGAGCGAACAGGATGGATAGGACGGAAGCAGAACGGATCGTGACACCAAAAGCGGTCAAGGGTGCGATAGCAACATTCTCACCCTTCAAAACTGCGGGGCCGGATGGTATATTTCCAGGTCTAATGCAATGGGGTATAGACCTAATTGCACCAAGGCTCAGGAATATATACGTTGCATGCCTAGCAATAGGCTATATCCCGATAACATGGAGGGAAGCAAATGTGGTCTTCCTTCCAAAACCGGGAAAAAAGGACTACACCGAGGCAAAGTCATTCAGACCAGTCAGCCTAACATCCTTCCTGTTAAAAATAATGGAAAGGGTGATGGTGGACTATATGGAGAGTACTGCGCTTAAGATGTATCCTTTAAATAGTAGACAGCATGCATACAGGGTAGGTATGTCTACAGAAACAGCGCTACACCAAGTAGTACGCGTTGCGGAGGAAGAGCTAAATACCGGGGGCATTGCGATGACCACTATAATGGACATTGAAGGTGCCTTCGATAAGATATGCTTTGAAAGTCTGAAACAAGCCTTGGAAAAACGTAGGGTTAACCCACTGGTGGTAAGATGGGTGGACAATATGTTGAATACGAGGGCTATTAATATTCAGACGGGAACCTCAAAACTCAGAGGAAGGGTTAGCAGAGGTTGCCCACAAGGAGGTGTTCTCTCACCTACACTGTGGAATATCACTGTGGACTCTCTTCTCGACAGACTCGAGGCGACGGGCATTCACACAGTGGGATATGCCGACGACATAGCAATAATGGCCAGAGGCAAATTCATGGACGTCACAGCAGATATCATGAGGAATGCACTCAGAGTGGTTGAGCGGTGGTGTCTGGAACAAGGGCTCTCCATTAATGCGGCGAAAACAGATCTAATAGTCTTCACTAGGAAGAGGAAAAATCTGGAATTTCGGCCCTTAACACTTTTCGGATCGGAACTAACAATGACTAAGAAGGTTAAGTATCTGGGAGTCTATCTAGATACTGGACTTACTTGGAATTACCATGTTGAGGAGAAGGTCCGGAAGGCAAAGAGGGTACTACATCAGTGCAAACGTGTATGTGGACAGAGGTGGGGACTCTCGCCTAGGTCAGCATACTGGATGTATACGATGATAACTAGACCCATTATCACGTACGCCTCGGTTGTATGGTGGGCGAAAGCCTCTCAGAAAACTGTGAGGAAGCACCTGGATAGGGTTCAGCGTTTAGCATGTATGGGAATTACAGGTGCAATACGTACAACCCCAACATGCGCATTGGAAGTCATCATGGGGATATTACCGCTAGACTTATTTATTAAGAAAACAGCGGCCCAAACGGCACTTCGATTGCATCGAGATGCGAAATGGCACCATCGTGGTACGATCTATGGACATAGGAAGATCCTGGAACTTGTTAAAGACGAGATTAGGGAGCTAAACATGCCTATGGATCGAATAACAAGGGTGCGTATTATGGAAAGAAATCACAAAACTCGTATTGAGAACGGATTACTTCCAGAAAAAAGAAATGATGAAATAGTGATTTTCACGGATGGATCCATGATGGATGGCGGGGCGGGGGCCGGTATCTATTCAGAAGAGCTGGAACTTGCCCGTCACATTAGCCTCGGGAAATACACTTCAGTATACCAGGCTGAGATGATTGCCTTGCTTTATGCGTTGGACTACTTGCTTGAGTGTCAGGTGGAAGGAAGAAATATCCTCATAGCACTGGACAATCAGGCGGTGATCAGATGCATGGAACAAACAAACATCACAACATCACTGGCACTGGAATGCGTACTTAAACTCAATAAGTGTTCATCTAAAAATGAAGTAACACTGACTTGGGTACGAGGACACATAGGGATCGAAGGCAATGAAAAGGCGGACTCCCTTGCAAAACAGGGGTCAACTGAAAAGTTGCTGGGACCAGAACCATTCTCTTCAATTGGCAGAGGAATGGTTGAACAGCTTGTCCACAAATGGATCACGGCAGAACACCTGAGAAGGTGGTCAACCGTGGAACAATGTAGACAAGCTAAAATGGCAATAAAGTGGCCGACCTGCTCCACTCAAAGAAGAGTTCTAAGCATGAGTCGAGGAACATTGAAATGGGTGGTGGCTTTGTCTACAGGACATGGTAATTTCAGGTATCACTTAAGGAAAATGGGCCTTATAGAGGATGATACTTGTAGACTATGCCTGGAGGAATCTGAGACAGCGGCACATATACTGTGTCAATGCCCGGCATTGGCTGGCAGAAGAATGAGGATCTTGGGACATCAATGGGTCGAGACCCAGTCGATGAAACGGATCTCCCATAAACAGATGCTAGCGTTAACACTAGGAATTGAGCCCAGAGAAGAACTGTGGAGAAATCCAGAGAGTCTCTCTGAGTAAGATTTACAGTGGTAGAGAGACGAAAAGAGACCCGACAATGGTGGTCTGATTCGATTATCTCTCAAAATATATATATACATAAGTTGTTTCTTCTCAACTTCTAGTTCTCAACGAAGCTTTCATCTCTTCTCACTTTTAGTACTTGCTAACCCCAATTTAAGGTATCTCCTTCCCCTATAGGTTCATACGACACCTTCTTTCCGATTCGTTCACACAATGACAAACGGAACGTGAACTTTCGCACAAAGAAGTAACACACAAAATCCGATACAGGAGCCAAAGCAAGTCTTCTCTACTCATCCCACTGGGGCGATATGTGAGAGCGTGAAACAAAATCGCAGTCTCGTACAAAAGCGACGATGATTTCCGTTTCCTCCAACTATTATTATAATGGAAAACTATATCTATTCTGCTTATACCGAGGTGCCAAGAGCCTGTTAATACGCTTGTGGTTTATTCGATCGTAGACAATGGATCTGCGGTATAACAAATTAATTTGGAAAATAGAATAATTGAATTGGAAAATTCTTGAAACAATATCTGTCTACAGATTTGTATAATCCAATCCACCCCTGCATGGTGTAGAGTGCTTGAGCTCTCTCTCTGCTGCAGTCTTTTGTGCGATCATAGAATTTTATCTCAAAACATGTCACTTGAGTGAAACTCATTTTGCATACGATTGTTGTAAGCTCATCGGGCGTGCAATGCATGCTACCTACCCAGCGGTGTGATCTCATTGTGCCGTGTTCCTCGCATGATGGTCGGTGATTCGAAGCAAAAGGCATACAGAAAAAAAAACTGCACTAGCAGCAGTATGCGCACACACGATATCGGGTTGCCATATACATATAGTTGGGGGAGGACTTGTGCATATAGAAACCTGTGAAACATGTGAGCGTGCAAATTTGTGGGAAAATAAAACTAATCCATGCAAAATTCGCCGCTTTGCGCCGCGGTGTGCACACAACACGAAGCTTAGTTTTGTGGGAACAAAGAAGTTCGCAAAAGAGCAGGAGTCCATTTGTAACAGGCACCAGCCAGCTCAATGCTACTGTCAGTGTCAATTATTGGCTGCAAATGAAAGCAAATGTTGATGGCATGCATGGATTTTGCTAAAAGGAGGAGGAGGAGCTGTTGTCGATATCCTTGGATACCCGGGGTAAATGGCGTTTTGGGAACAAGTTCAAAGAAATCGATTGTAAACCTTAACAGTTTGAAAAATTGTTAACCTTGGCTGTCACTCAACGGGAAGGGGGTTTTAAAAGATTTCGACTGTCGCAAAGAGTGCAGCTCTTGTGAGCTTGTGAGAAAAGGACGAGGGTTTTTTTTATATAATTGGACGCGAAAGCTGATTTTTCCTATAACCAAACTATGGTTACACAATCTCGTTGATTTGGCAAACAGGCGTCCGTCTGGCTCAGCAATTTTCGCAACTTTTGAATTGCGTTATAACAGTGGAGGACGCAATTTTTTACTACACCTGTTACACTCGTACCTATGTATGTCATCCACTGACTTGGCCATTCCTTTTATTGTCCGACCATAAGCGGATCATCGCTCTCATTATCATTATCTCCCGTCGTCATAAAACCAAACCTCACCCATTCAATGAGGAGAGATACGAAGAATCAACGAACTGTGAAAATTACATCACGACACTGACATAAAATCACAATCAACCGATGAAACTTTTACGAGGCTTTTATGTTTAATGGGCCTACATTAGCCACAAACTTGTACAAACCAGAAATCGCATTCAGAAATCGCCCAAACGGTATCAATCAAATACTGCGAGAGTCCCGGTCGTGCCTTTGATCGTCGGACTATTTATGCTAGTTCCTTATGCGAAACATTCACTTTCATGTTTCGACAGATCACAGATGAAAGTGTCAAGACAAACCTCCAATCACCGAGAAGGATCAGTGGTATTCTCCACTTGCAACCCCGCACTCCCATGTGCCCAAGTGGCGACTTTTCCGGAACGCAATTTGTGAAAATATCTCCCGACCCGCACCATCCCCGGCGTATACGCAGTGTATCTGCGGAAATTAATCAGATTTCGCCAAATCACTCGTGATGACCAATTGACCCGAATTGCAGTTAAAAGAATTGCACGGCAGCCATTGCCATATGCCAAACTCTTTCAGGCAATTTGCCCTTCGGCCATATAACTCTTGAGAGAGAGAGACTCTGTATATGTGGCAACAGTGTTGGCTAAATTACGGATACGGTACCGATCCATCATAAAGCAGGTTTAAGAAGTCCCTCTCTGTTGGTCGAGTCGAGGCGCGCACATTACCACAGATACAGATATACTTGCAAGAGTTCAGCGCGCCCCATCGCGCACATGTAGCCATTTGCGTCGTCCGACATTGTAGAAACGATTAACCAAAACGATAATATAGACGCGGAAAACTTTACAATTACGGTGTTTAGCATAAATTTGGGAAAATTGGCCTCATCGTCGGCCGGTATGAGGCAGATGGATCGCCGATGAGTGCGGATTTGTGTCTTTATCTGATTGGAATTGACATACGGATTTGGTGTGATGGCCAGGAAAAACCGTGATGCCTCGAGGCGATCGATGTTGCGCTCTCGCAATGGAATTCGGTAGAGTTCTCTCTGTTTTTTTGTTGGCTAGTTTAACGACATTTTGCGTCGTGCAGAATTTGACGTGGCATGGTATAAAGTTTTCACACATAAAGCGCCTTCGACATTTTTATGGTAAAGACGTTTTTATTGTAGTAAACTTTTATAATTTTTTGGAGTGTGAAATTGGAAAGTATATTGAACCTTTCACTTTTGGAAAGTCCTTTCCTAATTTTATGGCTAGTTTTAAGCTAAAATTTTGGGTCTAATTGTAACTTAAAATATGCTGTCCGAAATTTAAGACTTTTTTAATTAAATTAGACCTTAAGAACTGAAGTTTGAGTCTGATGGGATTATTTTAAATACCTCACATCACGTTTTACTTTAAAAGAGCAGCCACGTTAGCTTGACACCAGTCTAGCTCGAGGCATTGCTCATCTGAAGGACCAAAGGTCGGTATACAATTGAAGCACGTTGGCGTTTCTTTAAATGTCATGTAAAACAATTTTGATCAGAGTCGTCTTAGGTCGTTGCTAATTAAAAACAGGCACAGGATCTCTATCCACACTGTATTTGCAACTCTTTACCTACCATCGCAGTTTTAAATCGTTGTAAGTCATCGTTGAAATCGGCAGTTGAAGCAGTTTTGTTGAAGGCGAAAGAGACCTTTAAATAAATCTCGCGCTGCCTTTGGTATCTTGTCTCCGCAGTTAAATTTCATTACGCACCAAGTGGAGGCTCTTCAAATCCGATGTGAAACTCGGAATGTCCTTGCAGAACCCACAAGAAACTTGCAGGCTTTTATAAACAGCTTTCTGCGGTACCTATATTCTAAGAATTCGTTGCCTACAAACTCGATCCAACCAGAAATTGTGGCGTAGAAGGAGTTCGAAGCTGTTGGACTTGGAGATGAGGTTCGTTAATGTCACTTATTTGTAGAAAGATACAAAGAAAAGCAACTGAAGACACAGCAAGCAAGTCTTCGTATGTCATCCTCAGGAAGACCAAGAACAATATTTCGTCAATATTTTTCAAGGCGTGCTTAGATTAAAAAAGTCAACCTTAGATGAAGTCCATGAGCACCTCAAACCTTTCGTCAATATTTTTCAAGGTGAGTTTAGATTAAAAAAGTCAACCTTAGATAAAGTCACTTGAGGAGCTCCTCAATAAGCAAAAAAAAAAAACAGCGGATGCAGGAACGACTTATATACGGAGCAGAGCCAATTATCGGCATCGCTACCAAAGTCGTTGTCTCGAAAATGACGCTAGAAGAATCTAGCTGTTCCGTGAAAGCCATCAAAAAGACCTTGATGTCGAAAAAGATGTATGACAAGGTCACACGATATCTTAAGACCTCGTTAACATAATAAAGTTCGAAGAAACTGTGCGAAACTCAGAGGTACCTACAATCTTTTAAAAGACCGTTCAACTATTTACTTGCAAAATGTTGTTGTTATCGACACTATGGGAAAAACTGGGTCCGAATCGCCACTTCCGTGAAGACGATTCAAGCCCCCCTATATGCTGTCATCAAGATAGGGCGCTTAGCATCGGCAACTCGGACAAAACGTTAGGATGGACATCAGACAGAACTTTGTAAAATGACATTGGCGCAGGAAAAAAACTAATAATCTTTTTCGAATGGCTAATTCTTAGGGCTCAAAAGGCATTTAAGAAGTGTAACTCTCCGTCATAGATGGAAGGAAGTATTATTCGAAACATTAAGAGAGGTTTATGTTGGGTATAGTAGGGTTCACCATGTTATTAGCTCCTCGTGGACCCATTGCGATGCCCTTTTGTGAGGGCTACCCGTTAGTGTTTCATCGATTGTCTTCATGTTCCTCCTTCTTGTGGTTATAGACGATATCCACCCATTCCGCTGTCCTCAAAAACCTGATCAGACATCAGTGCGAGACAAGGGAAAGTTCTTGTAAGTCATTAAAGTTATAGCTTCCAAGTGTTCTGTTTCTCAAGTGACAGAGACTAGGACAGTGACTAAGGAAGTAAGGTGGACCTCTTCGTCTCCGCATCCCCTACATCTGTTTACATCTTTGAGATTTAGTTTCATTGTGTGGTTTCTTAGGAAGTTATGAACCTATCAGCTAAAACAGCGTGTATCGTAAGCCTACTAATGGTGAACTGGCAACCAAAACAAATATCGCCAATCCGCTGTCAAATTGAACGTCATTTTGATAAATTAAAGTTTTGCCAATTCATAAAATACGAGTTCTCTTAACGCCGAAACAAGAAAGATATATCACAGTCAAGGGTTACCACATCTGATTTAGATTCCAGTAAGAAAATTCGTACGTCTTTTGTTGTAAATCACCTCTAATTATATTTCAAAGGCAAAGTTATGAGAAACAATTTTTTTGCATAAACATTTTTTTTCATCGTCTGCATAAATTGGATATTAATTTGCTTACTTACTTACTTATAGTGGCTATTGTCCGGGGTGGACTTAGGAATTAACCAACAAGCGTCTCCAGCCAGCACGGTCTCTAGCCAGCTGTCTTCAGTTTTTAATTTATACTTCGAATATGTTAATCATTGTATAATGGATTTTCAGGGTTAGAGTTTGAAGATTATAAATGGAGAATCATATTGCTGTTCTGTAACAAAGTCTTTAAGAAAGACAGAGGTCGTTGTTTATTATTCGATTTGAAATTTCTTGAATTCGATTTTTCAGGCCGAATTAAGAGTTTAAGCTGCGGGTATCTTTATACGTACGTAACTCAAAATCAAAATCGGAACTGAAAACGTTGGTTGTTAAGGCTGAAATATTCTTCACGTCTGGTAGTGTTATTTAAGGGATGCTACCAGTACATTTATTTTAAATAAAAGGAACTTTTTTTGTGGCAAAAATCCACAAATAACCTTTCAAAAATAACAAGATGAATTAGGTCCAGAAAATAGAGCGAGTAATCCATAAAAAATCTGGAAATTAAAAAGAAGTTTAATTATTACAATGAACAACAATAAATTGTAAATAAAAACTGTGGTCGGAATTATTGGTATTTCGAAATTCGAACAGGTTATAATGAATTATGTGTTCTCTTCTTTATTATTACACGAATTCCATTGGATAGCAGATATTTTCGTTAGTTTTAGACAACTCGGAGGTCGATTTAGTTACCTCAAATAAATAATCCTAGCTGCGAAGGACTTTACGACAAAAATATCATTCACACTCGAATAGCCTACAGTCATGAAAGACTGTCGTAGGTAAAACCAGTTAACCGATGAAGAATATATTTGAGACAACTTGGTGACCCTACTGTGAAAGGTATCATAAACATTTCATCTTTTAAGGCCGTTTTTTCTCCCAGATTAAGGAAGCTCTTCTAAAACTATGTTCATACCAACGTGATTTAGCCAAAGTGATTTATAAATCACGAAAGGCGTCTCCACCGAACTTTAGGTGTGAACTTTAAGTGTGACATTTTTGTCAATTTTGACATTAGGTGTCCAACTTTCAATATTAAAGATTCGTCCACTTCGGACCAGATAATTATTTTTTTTTTCTGTTGTTTCTGTTTTGTTGCCATACCTGCCAAGAATAAAACAATTTTTGGTTGTATGTAATTAAAAAAAAACTCATCGAAACACGAACAAAATTAGAAAATTTAAATTGAAATAATTTTTTGACAGTTTCTTTTTATTTTTTGTTTGCTAAATAAAGTGCTGAAGTTAATAGCAGGTATGTTTGCTTTTATTTGTGTATGTTCGATTTTATTTACAGACACGTAATTAAAATTTACACACGCATAAATCACGTAAATATTAGGGGTATTCACGATCCGATGCAACTGGTCTAGTATCATTGCGAAAGTGCAACTTTTTTTCGCACTCCAACAACAAAATATACTGACTAAAATTTCGCTACACTTTTGCACTTTATCTATACATTGGCCCTATTGCAACAGAAAAATACCACGTCCTTTTGACAGTTCGCTAAATGTCAGTGTTACTGCCTGTCCGTACCTTTGCTTCGTTGTTGCTAGAGATTAGAAAAAGAGTGTTCACGATCTGATAAAATAAAATTTCGCAATTTTGCTAGACCTGTTACACCGAATCGTGAATACCCCTATTAATCACGAAAATGTATGCTAAATCACGTAATTTATGAGATGATTTAGGTAAATCACGTTGGTATGGGAACATGGTTTAAGACGACTTTATAATGTAGATAAACTCATGTTGAATCCCGTGTACTATTATCCAAAAGCCATCCCAATTAGAGCACAAATATTCAGCCAAATCGTAAAATAAGGAACAGAAAAGGGTATGGGACGTATCCACGCGAAATCTTTTTACCAAGAAATAGTCATTTGAAAAACACTTAAAATCCGGTCATCCTGTATAGTGGCTTCAATTGAATTTATAGCGCCCATTTACCTGAACCCATTTTAGTGGACTCGAGCTCTACAGAGGCTTTTATGCCATCAACTAAATACGCTGGCCCAGATCAATATAAACCAGGGCAGTTTTACCCAATTTACAAGTCACTCATTGCAACGGCTGCAATACATTTCCTGTCTCGATATCTCATTAATGCCGCTGCTGCCCTGGGGTGAGAAAGAGTGCGCCGCGCGCAAATGAATAGAAAAAGAAATGCTATTGCGATTTGAGGTATAATATTCGCCACCTTCAGTTCAGACACGCACATCAAAAAAGGTAATCCGAAAGTCATAAAAGTTAATCCATTCCATCCCAGTTCTCATATGAAATTATTAAGGAAATCGCTTGTACGACTCGTGAGCTGGGAGCATAAAAATCAGATCACCGTTTGAAATTTAAGTCCCCCCTATCACAATTCCCAGAGATCCGCGCTTGCATGCCATTCCGCACACACACACACAAATAAAAGGAGGAACCAGCTTTCCAGAAACAATGTCAATAAAATTCACCAGCCGAACGGATTTACCCAAAAACCAAATTAACGCACGCAATATAAATTTACTGATGACGCGAGGATTACAGTAGTTAGCTGCAACCAGTTCGATCTTATCCTCGCACATTTGTATTACACCTGTGGTGCATGATTATTACTCCAACACCAAGCCCCCTGGATGATCGCAAAGATACATCCTTTGGAAAGAGACTGCTGCTACTGCTACTCCTCCTCCTCCTCAACGCTCAACGCTCTTGCATTAATTAATTCAAGTCACTGCCATCGTAATCGATTTTGTGGGATCTTTTAATTGAAATTGAAGCGCACAGAGCGTGGCCCGCAACCGCAATTAAAACGAAAATATTTGTGATTTACAGCAACCTGCTGTGCGCGGAGGAGCGAAGTACACTTTCAGGGAAAACAAATTTCTCCTCCCAAAGTGTGTGTTGGAGTGTGTGCATTTGCATATTGCGAGGAAAAATCCCACACAGAACAGCCAACAGGTTAGGATACGAGCCAAACAATAAGTGCACGGCGCAGTGCCTCCGCCTCCGCCTCCGCCGCCGCCGCCACCAACTTTCGAAAAATGTGAAGCCCAAACCTTTGTGTCATTTCGCCTGTCATTGCGGGATAATGTTGCAATTTGACGCCCACTTATACACGGCATTCGGTTTATTGTACTTTTATCCTACTGGCACAGTATCCATCAGATTTTGAGTTTCTTTTTTAGCGGCAAACTCCGGATGCCGGCCGCAGGAAAACCTGTCTTTGCTTTGATAACAGATTGACACTGTTCTACGGTCCGAGTAACACTTGCACCCAAATGGCTATATTGCGCCTACGGTGCACGCGGTTACACTGCCACCTGTGCGATCATATGAGTTACAGATAGATGCGCTGCGCACGTCGGACCGGCCGCCACACGGTGTAATCACGATTTGTCGCCTGTGGTGGATTAGTTGACACATTGATATAAATTGGAGAGCCAATCTAATTCGCTTTGTTGGTATTTCACATTTGGATTAGAGCGTAACACAGATCCGCGTTCGGCCAACATTGTAAATGCAATGCCACCCAAATCTCAATCCATTCACTTTGAGAGATTGAGTGTTTGTTGTTCGACGCCGTGTACTTGTGCATACCTGTGGATTTTTGGAATTTGTAAAAATAGTCATAACTCTTCTGGCGGCTGGTTCCGGATGTAACTCGAACTATTATTTATAAAAATTCCTTTTGCGCGTGCGATTTATCTGTCGCTTTCTGCTCGTTCGGACAGCGCACGAGTGCGCACGTTTACTTTCACGGGATGTCGTTGTTGAGTAGGAATATATTTCTCGTAATAAACGACCGGCAGTTGGCCGAAAACAAATTGACTTGGCTAAATGGCTAAATGTGACACGAATTGATGTCATTTGTGGTGTTTGGAGAAGCCAACCTGCAAGTCAAACATGGCACAAAGATGCTTTCCAAAGCTAATGGGTTTGTTTGCGACCCGAACGATGTAGGTTCGAACGCCAGCAACATACAGCCGGTCCATGGTAGAATGGAAATGGAGCAGCATTTTTCAGAGAACTATACGATTTAGAATCTCTCTGATCTTGGGGAGATGTTGAGCCGCCCAAAACGATTGATGCCGCACTTTGGCCGAGGGAGATCCATTGTCAGCCATATAGACTCAAAAAAGGAGACTTCCCTAAAGAGTGAAACTGTGGTACTCCCTCCTTTACACCTTAAATGGACGTGACTGAATACAGGAGCGCAGACACATTACTGACTTGGGAATCCAAGAAAAACAAGGTCATCTTTTTATTCGCTACATAATTCACACCCGCTTTTTGGAGAAACTTTTATTAGTAAATATCCAGAATGTGGGTTTTATTGTAGACTTCCTCGTTCTGGAACTGACTTTAATTTGGCAGCTTCAACAAATCGTCTTCTGCTTCCCGTCCCGTTCCTCTGTACAGTACGAACCAGTGGATAATTATGCTTCTCAACTGTCTAACTCTCCATAGTAAAGCGGCATTCGGAAGACTTTTCGGCTTTCTCGAATACGTTACGTAGTCAGAGAAAAATATTGTATTCGTACAAAAATTCAAACTCGAGAGTCGAGATCAGCGTTAAAACTTGTACTACATATGTAGTACTGTGCTACATATTTGCTGGATTTTTCAACGCCGTACTACATACTAGATCGTTACCCTAATGTACTACATTTCTTAAGATCCGTCTAACCATTTTACTTTTTTACGAACAACAGTTCGAATTTTGCCCCTTTTGCTTTTATAACTTAATAAATAGATTTAAAAACTTGGCATAGTGCAAATCTTCAACTCGCACACAAAGATATCGCAAGGAATGGGAAAACCAATTTTCGTGGGTCGAATGTAGGTCTGGCAAACGCTTTTGTCGCGCTTGTCAGAAGTCATTTGTTTGCAATATGACTTTGCTTGTCAGACAAGAACTCTTACCCATACACATTTCCAATTATAATAGTGCAAAACAACTCCAAGTGTGTCCGACTGTTTTAGAAACATAACATATTTTGTTTGTTATACTACTTAATTTAAATTTCAATAGAAAAAAAACAGGTACTACATTTCTTCGAAAACGGCCCCAACAAGCTCAACTAGGTGAGGTTCAAACGACTGCATACTCAGTTTTTCGCTGAAATATCGAATAAATTTACTTTTGAAATTTGGACATATCTCAAGAACGGTCCATACGGTTGTAACAAAAATTCATTTCACTGGTCATACGGTCATTTAATAACTTAATAGCAATCTCAGTTTTTCTCCATATTATCGTACAATCGATTTTTGAAAGAAGTAATTTTTTAAAAATTTGCTTTTCTTTAGTTTACCTGAAAACGGTAAGAACGATTTTCACCAAAAGGCATACTTTGAGTAAAATTAATTCTTTCAAAATAATTGCGTCCTTAATTTTCAATGCGAATCACCGAAAACGCTAATTTTAGAAACTCATGTCTCGAAAACCCCATTTTCGATTGGATGAACCTTTAAAACCAAGTAATGCCTACATCTTCTTCTACTCAGTTTTCAGCTTTAACAATAGTATTTTTCAAACTTAACATTGCAATATTTGTTATTGTTTTGTCTGCTGGGTTTTAGAAAAACCGCTAAATAAGATCCCGTACTTAATTTTCCTCAAAAAATTGCAACTAATCAATTTCTTAAATATTTCTCAAAAATGACTACCTAAAATCCGATCTGTGCTCACATATTTTCGGTATAATTTTGAAATGATAACAATGCCCCAACTTCCAATGAAAATCCCATAACAGCTTAGCAAAACTTCATTTTAGCAAATATTACCAACTTCTAGTTTTTTCAACCAACTCAATAGTATAAACCTTGAAATAATTGAAACCGCTTGGAGCTACATAACCAGAAACTCCCACTCATTTGCACACCACACAAAAGTTCCATAGGAGTATTCAGCTTTCAACCGAATTCAAAAAACAAATCTCTGAGTTCTCACAAAATATAACTATGAAAAGATATCAATCTATCACAAACCCTATTTCCAATAATTGACACCATAATTAAACCAGCCTCACAAATCTATTCCAGTCAAAAATAAAAACATGCTCTAGCAGATCAGAAAACAGAAACTCCTGCTACGCTCGTACTTTGGTCAAAAATCTTGTTAAGTGTAAGAGCTTATAAAAAAGTACAGTAGGCGCATTTACCTCCAACCAGGGGTCGAATCGTCTCTTCCGTCAACGAGCAATACGTGACGGAATTGGGCATAATAGTTTGCTCACGGACGTAGCGATTCGACCCCAGAACTTGCGACAATTGCCTGTTACTGCGAGGCTCAACATATAAAAACTCACATCGTTATTTGATATCTACTGCCATATCAGATGCATAACCCAAAAGTGGATTTTATTTAACACTATTCGTATATTTTTGCCTTTTCTTTCAGATTTTTACCTATACCTATCTACCTAATAAAACAAGAAAACAACCAAAAAAACTTGTAATCAACGAGAAGGATTCGTTCGACCCAGTCGTGCACTTTATGCTATTGTAGTTGATGCAGTTCAGAGTGTATCACCTTATCGCCATCCTCACTTCAGGGTGGTCGGAAGTTTTCCCTATCATCGTATATGTTGAACGGATTATTCTGCCTAACATCGGATTGTTGTGCGTTGCCTCCGCCGTTTCATCCTCCTGACGTTTTCTTTCTAAGTCATCAGCACTAGCTTTGAATCTTGTACCATTTTCCCCTGCTCGTCTTTGTAGGGTTCAGGCCTTCTATCCCTAAGCTCAAGTTTGCTCAAATGATTTCCTCCCTAAAGCAAGTTGTTGTCTCGGTCGTAAAGAAGGTAATAAGAGGGTTAATGAGCCTGCAATATAAATCGCTACACCAAACCTATTTAATAACAAAGCAATCATGGCAAGCCAATTGGTGTCCTTTATATTGGAATCTGCAATTTAAACAGAAATTAAATACACATGTGCTGTGCATATATGAACCTTCTAACTAATTATTCAATTTGTGCTGCTTGCTGCATGTGTCGTGCTATTTTCTTTGTCTTTCAGTGAAATGAAATGCCTACCAACCTTTTTCCATTCCTTCCAAATACTGAACGCATATAAGATCCCTTTTTACGTAGAAAGCAGTCAAACGGGGGGTCCTTCCGCTGTCCAGACAAACATCCAAAATATTTTGTAAATTATAGTTTCCGCGTTTAGTCGGTTTTTGTTTTTGCTTGCTAATTTATTGTCCCGAGACACGAACATAATAAATGAAAGCATGACATGTCCTTATGGTGTTTTCAACTGAGCAATACAACACTCCTTTCGAATGATATATCCAAGTATACTTACTTATACCTTCTGACGTACGAAAACACATGGCAAGTTTTACGTAATAAAAAAAAGCTAAATAACGCGCTCTTCCAGCACATGTTGTTGAAGTCGACGCGAAGGCCATTAGTTCGAGGGGTTATTTGTTGTTCTCTCGTGGTCATCGTAGCAGACAGGTGACTGCTACTAAAATGTTTATTTTATTCTCCTTTTTTTTTCATTGTATTTTAAGGGGACGTCTGGTCTGGGAGGTAGATTGTTTTATTTGCATATATCAGATAAACCGACGCGGACTACTCTGCACACGCCAGTTCTGGGGTAAAATACCCCGAGATAAAACCAGCTTTTTCCATGAACTCTGACCTTTGCGTTCAATCAAATCAAATCTAAATATATATTCATCACGTCACTAGCAATTAGCTGGATATCCAATTGAACACAAAGGAACCCCTTATACTGCGTTCCCCTTCAGTGGCCATAAGTGGACAACCTCAATTTCTAATAACCATTTAAAGCAACGTATATATTCCCCGCCACCATAAATCATTCTCATTTTCTTTCAGTCCTTCTTAAAAAAAAAAAAAAAACAAAATAATAATAATAAGAAACGAAAACAAAAATTCCTTGGAGCATTATAAAACGGCATATCACTTACGGGAAATCTCAAACCACTAGACAGACACACACGCGAACCATACGCTCCACCGTCGCATAGTCTGTCATGCAGCACAATGGTAAGTGAAGTTGTTGTCGTTGGCTTATTCCTTGACCTTGTTCCCAAAACCGATCGATACTTCAATATGGTGAATCAAAGAGAACCATGCACACAAGAAGGCGCATAAGGCAACCCCAACCACCATCCTATAACGGAAAGTATCGGAAGCGCAGAGGGAAATTTGAAGAGGCGCACATCACGGGCACACACACACTCAGGCATTCAGACGACGAATAACAAAAGAATCACAGAGTTAACGGCATACCAACAGAAGACTGTCAACAAAAAGGAAGACATGTCGCCGCCGCTGCTACCGAGGACGTAAAGTGTTCATCCAATCAGCCGCTCATTTATGTTGGCCCGTTTGACAGTTTTCCTTTTGCCCGCCTGTGGGAGCGCACATACCGAATATATAAACAGACCTGTAATGGGGAACTTTTTTCCTATGCGCATTCTTTGGAGGAATATTTTGTGAAAATATACTCGACGACTACGACATATGGTCGACAGTGGTGCTAAAAAGTTTCCCAACAGAAAGGACAAAGTTATATTTGAGAAATGAGTTATGAGCGAGGTAGGGATGTGTGTATCCATTGAGGAAAAATTATCCTCATGACCTAATCATATAAGATTTTGAGGAAAAAAGACCAATGAACAAATTACAAATATTTTGTCTACATCTACTACACTTCCCTGGGCGAGAAAAGAGGGCGAAGTGGTTGACAAAGGAAATGAAACGGTATAACTCCAGAGGAAGTATTCAGAAACTGTAGGTATAATACCTCCAGGTATTATACAAAACTCTAAACATCCGACTCCTGCTATACGGTTCGGGCTCTGTCAAAAGCAGAACCTCTTGGGATGTTTTAAGAGAAAGATTCTTCCGGCGATATTCGAACCAGTTTGTTAATTTTTGGAGTGTGTATAGTATAAGATTCAACGACGATCGCTTTACAGCGACACTGATCCCGTCAAAAATCTAAAAATACAACGGCTGGAATGGCTGAGGCACGTGGAGCGTATACGTACAACAACGCACCAGCTCGACGAGTCTTTGAGTCAACCCCTAAGATACAATGAAGCAGAGGAACATGGCCACCTCGACCAACTAGGCGTCCGTAACTAGAGGGATCTGGCTATGGACCGAGCTGGCTGGAGGAGCTTGGTCAACCACCCGGACTGTAAGCGCCACCAAAAGTAAAAGTTAGAGGTGTTTTTCAGCCTCTGTTCGGCGTATCTTTGAAGGTAGCACTTAAAAAAAAAATTAAAAAATAGTTGGCGGAACAGGTCCGTAGGGACCTTAGGCCCAGCTTCTCACAACAATTCGTTTTGTGTGAGTCTTTCATTTTTGGGATGAATGGAAGGGATCTACAATTTTATGCCGGGTCCAAACGGCTAATTGAGAAGCTCTTTCATGACAGTTATAATCTCGGAGGTTTGCAGACGTTCGCAAGAGGTGGCACTTACCTGGTTTTAAAAGTCATTCTTTTCGTACGGTAGTTTCGTTAGTTTTGTAGTCTACCCTGCCATCAGGACCTTGGGCCTCTATGAGTTCTTTTATCCGATAACAATCCGGTAGATTGCCCTATATAGATCGTCTCGCACTTGCATACACATTTGTCTAGTGTCCAACACAAGAATATAGAGAAGCCACTTGATCACGTGATTGTGGTACAACTGCCTCCATTCCAACCAAAAGCATTCAGTACCAGAATTTTTCAGAAATTTATCTTAATTTGTAGGCATCGCAACATTGGCTAAGATTTAATCGTTTTTTTCGCGGTTTTCTTAGGGTGCATCAGAAAAAAATTGTAGGCGCAGTGGCTTAGTGGTTAGGTTAAGTGGGTCTCAAACTTGATTCCATCTTGCGAACGTTTGACAAGCATCCGAGAGTACAACTGTCATCAAAGAGCTTCTCAATTAGACGCGCCATATATTTATTTTATTTTATCAGAAAGAATTTTACAAATTTACAACTTTTACAAAAAAAGAGGGTGACTTCTGCACCCCACTGTACTTGCTAAAAGTACGACATCTATCGCACAACACTACAACATCCTATACCTAGCTGCACTTTTTCGCGAAAGCGAATTTCTTCCTGCGCCGCATTTTGAAGTTCAAAAAAAGTGAAACATTTTGTTTTCACATTGCGGGCGAGTGTGTGTGTGCGCATGCGCGCGATCGCTCTCGTTCCATTCGATCCGCATCTAAGACAAACCGTCTGACTTTGCATTTAACCGTTAATAATTGCCCCCGGCGCGTCTTAGTGGTACACATCTGACATGGGGGAGCGACATAGCATGTACTTAGTTAGCGTATGTCGGGAATGTCCGCCATCGGGCACAAGTGATTTTCCAAACGAGCGGACATTAGTTGGTTGATTTTTTCCGAATTTGATTGTGATTTTTATTAACAACTGGCACTGGCACACACATGATGCATGCATATAACGTTTGCCATTGATTAAGACGAACAGCAATGGAGTCGACGGCGCGTAGGTAACTCACTATGGGTCTCCCGCCGCCGAAAGAAAGACCAAGATGATGGAGGTAAATTTGAATTTAATTCTGTGTTCGTTAGATGTGATTAGGTTATGATTTACACAGAGCATTACGAATGCAAGATAAACAAAACACGGTCGGTAACTATTTGCACACACTCGGAGAGTGCGGTCGGCAGATAAACCCGTTGTGACTTTTATATGAACTCGGAAATGATAGTGGCGGGTTGAACTCGACTGAATTCGAATTCGCAACGAATGCGATACAATTGATTTGAGATAGCGTCGGGGTTTACAGCTTTTAGCATACGACAACACCAGCATAGGTATCGCGCGCATCGTTTATTGGCGGCCGTGCATTGCTATCGATTTAAGGTATCTTTGGCACTCTCGTGAAATTGATAAATCACGAAATGAAAAGTGATCGGACGTGCATAAGGCACCTGACTTTTACTATTCCAAGTGTTTGGATATATACCCCGAGATGTGCGCTGATAAAGGTGAGAAAATGTCGAGTGTTTTCTTTTTCGCCGGGTGTCTCTATGTAGTTTGGTGTGGAGGAAAGTTCAGGTAATATGAGAAATGGTATTCTTTGACTCGTTGGTGGTGCCTAAATGGGATATGTCATTTGCTAACAAAAAAGACAACTTTTCCCCAAGCAGATTGATTCAATGGGAGTTAGTTAGCAAACTTTTTGTGTCAAGATGTGTCAATTAAGTGCGATGTTGCTGGGAAAGTTCCCATTTCTGTTTGATTAGTCTGGTTTTCGTGAAAAGTGAAGGCATGAGCTGTTTTCGCGTGGACTTGTCAAGAATTTTAAATGAACGTAGGTTTTGGAATTTTAGTAAACGCACACATAGTTAAGTGGAAACGATTTCTGGACTGGACTTGCGCGTATATTCGCTCGCCAATTTCTTAGATGAACTAGAACTTAGTTGTGGAGGCATTTAGAATCAACACTGGACAATCGAGTTAAAGGCGGTCTACTGAAAAGGCTCTTTTGAAAAGAAATCTGTTACGACCTAAACCAAAAGCAGTATTAAATAGGTCCTCTAGAGGTCTCCAAAATCAGCATGCTTCCGTTTATAAATCTTAGGTTGACAGGCTCTAACCAAACCTTCACAGCGTTGCGAAGTTGGAATCTGTTATATGGTTTGGTCATCATGTTAAATGAGTCCATTCTTCATAAACCTCCCGTCGGCCTCTTTAAGTATTCGTTTGCAAAAATGTCGACTACATGTCGCTTTAATCCCATCTGTAGCTCGTCCCATATTTTTTAGTGTTCTGCCAATACTTGTGCCTTTTAAAATCCAAGTTGCACATTTATGAAGAATTCTAAACAATATTTTGATCATCTAAGGCAGAAAAAGTCCGTACAAAGTGTTGCCACTGCTGCAAATTGCGAACATTTTCAATTTCAGCCCACCACTTTGCACGGTGATGCGTTTATGTTTGCCAGCAAAAGACACTATACTTGGGCTATAAACGACGCTCCGATCGCATACATTGTTTTCAGGATGCTTCCCGATTTTATCACCGCGCACTGGCGGGTTGAAAACATAATTTTCCTATCTCGCCGCCACGCACTTGTGCATCAAATCGGCAATTTTAATAGCCTCCATATAAGCACTCCGCTTACAAACACGATTAACTACCCGTACTTATCGTTATGCTGAGAATGTCCTTTCTATTTATTTAAAATTATCATCGAGCATAAAAATGCCGCATACCCTCCTCATATAGGCGCGCACACTTTCATCGATTTCGTCGAGTGATTTACAGCAATTTCTAGAATCTATCGAATAAATGACATTCCAGCCAGATAGTCAAATACCCTCATAGTCCGGTTACATACTGTTACTGTGTCGTTCACACACACCTCGCGCACATTACGCAAAAATCTCCTGTCCGTCGCTTACTATTTTGCATCATTAATTTAGAATATTTATCCAATTAATTATGTTTGTTATCATTTGCAGGGATACCCCAACCATCGCCACCACCACTCTGCGGATGGCAGTCTTGGAGGAGAAAAATCGGAAAATTTCCTCGTAAATAATAAGAGGTGAGTACATCATTTACTCGTACTACCGTTGCGCAGACTTAGTGGCTATACTGACTTACCACGGAGAGCATGCGGGACGACATCGGATGGCATTGAGATGTCCCATGTCCCCCTTTGGTCTGGCGTAGATTTATCGATACCAATCCGAATGAGTGTAAGGCCGTGTGTTGTTAGCGGACTTTTGCTCAATTAACTCATTCAATGGGATGGTGGCCGCATATAGAGTGACCAAGACTGTGTGCTTCTTCATTTTGTGTGCAGCGCCCAAGTATCGATTGGTCCAAGTATCGATTGGCGCTGGAATGACTTTCAAAATCAAAAGTAAGACGGATGTTAATTATCACATTCCACCCGAACTCGCCACCACCAACAACAAACAACCAACAACGGCCGTCCGCCAGCAACTTTCATGTTTGTGGATTTTATTGGCGCGGTTCGATATTGGCAGCTAAATTGTATGTAGGTACAATGGATAAATGGATCCGTTGACATTTAAATTCAATTTTGCGTCGTTTTTGTTTTTATTTTTTGGTACTCGCGCCAGACACCACTTCCATGTTGATTAAGTCGCGCAGATTTTTTTTCGTTTGTGCTGGCGATGTTGGCGTCGGAGGACCACGTCTCTTGGTGGTAAGCGAAAGTTGATTTAGGCTAGAATGTGAGCAATAAACAGAAGAAAGACGCTTTTCTCTCTAAATCGATAGTTTTTTGTAAACGATACGTGTAATTACAAAAGTACATGTGGAATGGTACTTACTAGACATGGGGAGTTAATTTCTGTCTTGGCCGCGGGGAGTGGGTGCGGGGGACGCTCGAGCTCGATTGGAAAGCGAGAGATGTAACTGCATGTTCTTAATTGTAGGTTTTCTTTGAGATGCAATTGCAATTACAATTGGAATTGATGCCTTTAAGTTGTGCGGACGACGCGACGTTGCGGATGGAGCTTTCTTCTTCTTAAAAGTATAGCTACTTGCGAAGTGATTAAAAAACAGATACGCGTGTCGAGAGAAGTTGTTTTGGAGTTTATGATGGGTTTTTGTCGATTCCGAAGATACGTGGCTGACGACTGTTGGAAGGTGCACTCGACCAATATTGGATGCTGGCAGTCCCTATAGCTATACTAACAAGGACCTGGTTGAAACAATTTTATTCATCGAAATCCTTGGCTTTTCGGCGGCACGAAGCACATCGCTAATAACAAAAAAAAGAAGAAAAGGAAACATCATTGGATAAGGAATGCACCCTTGTCGAACAGTACTTTGCAAGTCCTTTGTCGATTTTATTTTAACGAACTCTGTATTTTTTATTTTTTTGGATTGCTTAAATTACGACGAAAATATACTTTTTCAGCCGCATAATTGTGTTATGCATGCGCATTTTTTCAACCTTAAAGTAATTGATGCCCCGTCTCGTTGAATGCCCCCTCAATCCAAATTGGTAGACTGCAATAGTTTTCTCGTCGTATGAGAAGAGTCTAGGCTGGGAAAATGTTAATTAGGACTTCGCAGCAAGCTGGGAGCAGCTATTTATGCGCATTTTACTCTGTAGTTATTTCAACTTGAGTTGCGCTGTTTTTTGAAGATGGATATTATGTTCAAATTTCTTGGGCCCTTTTTGTTTTTCAAACTTTAAATCCTTGTAAATGTTTCCTTGGTTAGGATGTTTTCATTATTTTTAAAGGCTTGTCGCAGCTGCAGCCCTGACGTCGAAGCATATATATATAATGCCCTTGTATTCATGATTTATGGGTTTTATGTGCTCGCAATATATGCCTTCAAATATCTTCTTAAATAAATAAATTAGTAAATGTTGCAACAGTCGAATATATGATTTTTGAGGGTCAAATTCATTCGGTCTTCCATTCGTCCCACGAATCAAAATGCACACTGGAAGAAGGTTTCGTTTGCCGGCGAGTTTATCCTAGAATCCCAGGCGATATGTAATTTGTATGCTGTCTCTGCGAATGTCGCATAAATGTTGCGTTGATTAATACATAATATGCCACTTTATTTTGGTAGGTCTATTCTTTCTTCTTCTCACACGTAAAGAAGTTTGTAGAAGTAGATTTTATGTACTTTGTTCTCGTCACTCATCTTGGACAATAGGATTTTCTAGTGAAGTATAAGTTAATTTTGTTTTCGCTGTTTCTCTTTACTCAGGGCCTTAATCTCCTAACCTCAAATTTACAGAAAATAAACGTATCTCCAGTCGAAAAGTCTAAGGCCGGTCGCACATTGGATACCAATTTGTATCAAACGAAAATGTGTGAAGACTGGACGTACGAGTTGAGTGCCCTCACTGAATACTATTTTCCCCGTTATGTAGGCAGTGTCCCATTTTAAATGTTCCAATAGGTGAAAGTATGTTCGTGAACTTACCCGAGTCAAGCACTTAATCTGTCAAACTGAAAAAATTAAGCAAAATTCTCTCAGGGAGCTGAAAAATACTCAAAAGTACATGGATAGACTTGAAAGTTGAAACTACTTTGAGCCACTTGTATATTCGAAATCTAATCCATGTCATACATAAATACATAACTTACGTTTTTGCAACATTTGAAACGATCTGGGAGAACATTCGACCACCGCCAAATTTTATTTTTGTGCGAGATTAGTTTGTAAGACGGATTTTGAATTTATTCCTTGTCAACTTTTTCAGTTGCCGGTTGAAATACTGTGACCAAGAACTGCTCGTTAGTCGTTACTCGTTATTTTGCTAATTTTCTCTTTTAGGTACTGTCATTTTTGATAAGAACGAGTATAGACATTGTGCGATTTCGATCGATTTATATCGATTGCGTTCGATTAAACCGCGTACGAGAATGAACCTAATACCAACATGTTAGGATTGTTTTCGGATACCAAAACTATACACGTACGTAAATACGTATAACTAACTCGCTCCCAGTGTGCGCGCTCCCATAGCACTTGGAAGGTCGGTGTGGTTCGTGCGTCTTCATAAGTGGTTGCAAGATTTAAATTTGTACGAAAACGCGTCCTAAAGTTCTCCATACACTGTGAAATTAATTGCTGTAATTTAATTCGACTTAGCTTCAAGTTTTAAATGCATTCGAAGCTTTAAGTGACGATGTCGTTTGTCGTTTGTTTCATAAGAGGGAGTGCCTGAAACTGCAGTAAACACAGCGTTAATAAAAACAAAACTGACTACAAATTATATTGTGCGTTTTCCATCTGCACAGATTCGTAATCGCACCGTGTATGGGACACTTAAGTTATCTCTTAATTCAACATAATTGTCGCTACCCCTTTTTTACATGCAAAATTTCAGTGGAAACACATAATTCATACATCATTATCTGTCAGACAATTTTCGTCTTTATTTTAATTCGCAGTCTTGTTTTATGGTCTGGTGAGTAACCCTTTGTCGATGTGCCTACAGCCAGGATCACTGAACCGTTGCGGTTTTGTTTGCCATCCGCCATGGTATAGAAAAAAAAACCATATGTGACATATCTGCGTTGAAAATTAAAATCTGCAAACATTGGCCCTTTCAAGAGCTGATCAAAATTCTAGACACACTTTCCTCCTACAACCTCTGTATATCTGTGTAGTTGTCAGTCACAAACGGTCGTGTCTCTGTGTATTCTACACATGTTTCGAATTTGTTTGCGAACAAATTTAAATATGAACCTAAGCATACACCTGCTGGAATAGTTCTAGATAGGACTGGGGTCCGATGGAGGGCGAGCTTATGTTGTAAAATTTATGAAGAAGATTCCATTAATGTCTTCGTGAGGTGTCTGCCTGTCATTTCTTTCTTCTGTTGACGAGCGACCGAGTGAATTGTGTGTGCTAACGATCTGAATTGTCGTATGCCGACCTTCGAATGCATTATTCAACCAGACTTATGCGTTTCGTTTCAAAAAACGATTGTCCTTCGTCAAGTTTATGGTCAGAGATTATGACACTTTATAGATCAAAGTTTTAGTGTTTCCATCCACACCTAAAGCCAATAGACTTTGATCAGAACGATCAGAGGTTGCTATGCGAAAAGTGCTCTCCATCGCTAAAATATTTTTCAAATTTAAATAAATTCTAGAATATTAATATTGTGGATTTTATTTTTAAACGGGAAAGACGTGTGAAAATTCTCAACGCAATTAATTAACTGCAGAAGCATTGTTCAATTAAACTTAATTACAAGCTTTTAAAGCGTTCAACTCCAAGCTAATCAGTCTTTTTTTTCTGTTCATTGAAAACTTGAGAGGTAATGGGAAAAAGTTTTATTCTATGGTGCCTTCCCTAACCTTGCAGCGTGTAATTTTGCTCAATTTTAGTGCTGCCAAGAACCGCAAAGGGTTATTTCAAAGTGCAAATGCAACGTGCCTATACGAGGGGCGATTACTCATGAATCATGATTTCTAAAGTCAGCTCCGGAAATCATAACATTTGCATAAAGATGTGATTAAGTTGCAAGCATTGGAGTGCAGAAAAAAAAAACTTATGGAGGAAACGGTGTGGCGTCTGGTGTAAGCTTACTTATTACAGGAGCTAAGCGAAAATGTGTACGTGATGTGCATTTGTATTGAGGTTAGGGGATATTTTTGTCGCATGACGTCTGTCCAGGTAAGGTGTAACGATTAACCACATTCTTGGTTGACTCTTAAAGCTAGTAAGTGCAAAGTTTGTTATTGTTTTTCATTGTAGTTGTCGATCACCAAGTTGTTGTGCTTTTTATATCAGATAGTGGTTCTATTTGCTATGGTTCGACGCACTTTCTAGTTTTTTACTGTCTTTAGGGGCAGATAGTTAGAACTTTTCTAAACTTTTTTTTTATTTTTTTTTAACTTCAAGTTATAACAGATAATTTTGGTGCGTCCCTAATTTTGTCAGCGGATGCAGCAGAATTGACTCCATTTTCCTCTCGAGGCTTAAATTCTGTTTTGTTGGACCTGAAACCCCCTAAAGCAGTACTTATCCGTGATTGCGTATTAAACATGTCAAAAGGTCCTGTCAGTATTGTTGATTATGCTGCATTAGTTTTTTTTGTGGTCGGGTCAGATTCTGTAACGCGAAAAAGTAGAGACTTTCGTGCGGACCAAGTTGCTCCAAGTTGTTTGAACGTTTCGCCTCATAGAATACCTACCCTGGGCTTTTGCGGCAAGACATTCCAGCAGAGGTACACTTTTGAACTTTTGGTGATTTTTTCAAACAAGACTATTCATCTTTAGGTAGTCATATTTTTATAACCCAAAGTTTGCCTCAACGAGGCCATATTCAAAAGACTGCTTCACGATGCTGTCATTTGGCCTATGCAGTTTTTAACAGATCCATCTTCACATCTGCTGTATAACATTCCGACAGCTTATGACCTCATAAGCTATGGCACATAGTTTTTAGTTCAAAATGATTTGCCTAGAGAAAAAGCGGTAAAGACTTTCACGTTGAAAACGTTTCAATTGAACCATAAACCATCCAACTCTTGAGTCATTTTCAGTGACACACCCCATTCATTCATGTAGAGTTTTTCAGATGCAATCGTCTGAAGAAGGTCGAAAACCTTCTCGGAGTCTACGAATGTTATGAAAAGTTGTGACAGTTGGCTGTCATTTTGCTTATAGATGAAAAACTTTAATTCAGCTTCTTGATTGTGGTTATTTGATGCCTTAAATATTTTTCCATTAAGTCGCATAAATGATATTGGCCGCCGTCAGAATTGATGAACATTCGGGCCCGATTTATGGCATTTTCCGTTCCTCTTGCCCAAGCTTCCAGCGATAGGTACTCAAACGAATGCGTTTGAGGGCTTTAAGAGTCTTGAGGTTTGTTGACATAGACTTTTGACTTTAAAAAACCCCACAAAAATATGTCTGGAACGGTTAAGTCAGGCGATCCTGCCGGCCAGTGCAAATAGCCAAACGAGAGAGGCTCCTTCTGTTATCAGTAGCGTTTCACCCTAAACGATGCACTGATGTTTGTTTGCTGAAAGCATATGCTTAGTCCTATCCCCGCTTACGTCGAGCCCTACAATGTCCTTTCTACTTAAAAAATGTCAGAGAATGTTGAAAAATATTCTCCAACATGGCAACCTGCTTGGGAATAACATTTTCCCTAGAACAGTTTTTGCAGCTGTTTTCACCCTTTTTGAGTAATTCCCCATCAAAACCATAAAATTAGACTTCTAGTTTGGACTTTGGCAGAACTTACTTAATTGGGTGGCACTACAGTCCGGGGTAGGCCTGGGCCCCTTTAGATAGAAGCCAGTTTATCGTCGGAGATTAGTCGAATAAGCCACTCGGGGAAACTCTCTTTATATAACCACTTTTGTTAAATAACACCCTTAACAAAATATACACCTCTCGTCACATGAGTTAACTGCTAAAAATAATAAAAACTCTCTACGAAGCTTTATTTTCTTTTTTGTGTTGCTTCCAGCACATTATCGGAGTCACCACTCTCATTTATCGGTAATTTATCAAATCGAATATCTCGCGCACAGGCCTCGGGTTATCACTGCAAAGATCTTACATAACCCGTACCGCGCACATAGCGGTGAACCAATCTGTCGTTGTCGCATTTGTGTGTGTGCTGGCAGCCTGTTATCACCGATAAGATAATTAGAGTACAAACAAAAAATACCTACAGCTAACTATTCGCAATCGTCAATCCGATATATCTACAAATGGAGCGATTCACTGTGAGTTGTAATTTAAAATTGGCTTTCCCGCCTTCCGTGCCCACCCCAAATTCATTAATAACAACGGTTTGCGTGTACACAAATGTAAATCTCGCTGATTGGCCGATGATAAATGTTTTTTGTGTGTTCGTTTCGTACAAGAACAATGTACAAAGAACTAGATGCCAAAGGTGTTGCCTTTGATTTGGGTCAGGAACAACCGTTGCCCAAAGGGTCTATCGGATCACCGTTATCGTGTGCATATACATCAAACGAGTCGCGGTTGTGCATGCGTGCAGTGGGATTTGTTTGGGAGAGATGCTGCCACTCCCCAAACAGTTCCCCCATTACCACTCGTGTCGGTGACAACAACCCAACAAATTTGGGCATTTGTGCTTGATTTAGCTGCCTCTGTGTATCTAGGTGTAGGTATATTTAGACAAATAAATAGAAGGCGGTGGTAATTTCCTTAAATCAGCTCCAATCATGACTTACTAATTGTGCGTGTGAATTGCTCTCTCGCATTACATTTGTTTTTGGTAAGAGCTTTGTACGAACAGAATATTTTGGAAACACTTAACCAACATAGCAACAAATTAACACTGCTTATCGTGTGTATCGCTGAAATCGTGTGCTCCTCGGCTGTGTGTATCTGAAAAGCGATTTATCTATTCCGATATATTCCAGTTAGGTAAGACAGAAAACAAGAATATTGAATTACCACGCGAGATAGAGACTATCATGGCTCAATGCTTGGTCTACAAAGAGATTGCTTTTGCAATAATGCACAGTTCAGTATGCACCTAGAACCGCGACTGACAGTAGTAGTTGTGTGTGGTGACGCGCGAACGGTAGCCAAAGTGAGTCACTGCACAAGAAAATGCACAGAGTCCATTGAATAGGGGAGGCGAACGAAACGAAACAGTGCTGTAAGTGCAGTTCTTTTTTTTTTTGTACGATGGCCAAAGAAAGTGACAACGAGCTAAGTATTTTTTGACAGACTTATGAGGTGCATGCTCGCTATTGCACAATTTTGGTGCGGGTAGAGGTATATCTACTTTATTTATGGCAGATGGATTGTTAGATACGAGGTTTGATTTATGTGTTCATATGGCGCTTGGTTTATGTACGTTTTTCAAGGTAAGGTGAGGCGAATGCTGATTCGACGTTTCGCGTGACCAATGGACGTTTGTATTCCGATTGCAACTTGTATGCCAGCGCAATTTGAATCTTTTAATTTTAATAGACATTTTAACTTTTGTGAGTGTTATTTGAGTGAATAATCAACCGTTTCAGGCTCACTGGAATTGGAGAAAAATCCAACTCACCTTTTCCGTCGTCACTTCTCCTTTTATGTGTCATTTCTCAGTACTTCGTTTTCCCAACAATTCGTGTGCAAATTATTAAGCTAACTTTAGCCCATGGTTAAATGTTAATTCTGTGCGCATCACTTTTTTTTTGTTGTACATTGTAAAGGGCCATTCGCATATTGAAAAATATATAGCTGTCATTGTGCCATAGTCAACATTTTTCCGTGGAGCGCTACATGATTCAATCGCGAATATAATAATATAAACTTTTAAAGAAATTTGACGAAAGTGCCACCTGAAGTCCCAGTGCATCAGCAGTTTGGTGCAAATATTACAGCGGTGATGGGACAGTGTGCGCAATAACAAAAACGTCTGAATTCTCTGTCGTTCTCAAGAACTTTTCCACAATAGTGCCACCGGCCCAATAAAGCCAAGTTTTTTTTGGCCTGAAATTGATTATCCGTTCGTAGCGCACACTATAATGTGCGCTTAAAAACGTTCAACCGTGGTCTTTCTAATTTATACTTTAATCCTATATAAGACATTCACGAATAACCATTTCAAATATCTGTCAGACTATAAACCGCCTTTAACAACCAACGCAACGTTGCGCACATTTGCATAACCAATTTTGCTGAGCTCAAATAAACCGCTGCACTTGTAGTAAATTTCTATACAAACACATGCAATAAAAATTCCCTTAATCCCTGTTCAATAAACTCGACTTAGATTGGGATTGGGCCCATCTGCAAATATCCACCGTTCATAAACAACATTTCTATCTCTATATTTATGCTGCCTCCTTGTGGCTTTGCCAATTCAACGCTCTAATGTCGTATCTTTCATTCGTCGTAATGGTCACCGCGAACACCTCGCACCGTGTAAGATAACTGGCCAAACATAAAATTCACTCCATGACAAATATATTTAACAGAATTACGATGTCGCCTGTTGCTTTTGCAATGGTCACTGAGTTTCCGTTTTCAATTAGGAGACAAAGAAACGAATTTTTTGGCATCAACTGCTACACCACTTCCGGAAGTTAATAATGGCTAATGCCCGCCAAAAAAAGCGACTCGTTTCTCCTTCTCTCTTTCACTCTGTAACTGAACAAAATGTGTCATAAGCTGTAAAGAAGCTTATTTCCATAAAATATCATTGATGTGGGGGGCACACTCCTACATCAGAAGAGTCTCGAGTCCATCTCAAGCGGCAGTGGGGGCGCGAACCACAAACCAATCTCCGGAGTCTAGACATTTGGAAAGTGTAAGTGCACATTTTCATTTTCACAACACAATGTGGCCCTTGTATGTCCGTCCACACGATTAGAGTGGCAAAGGGCATCAGCCTAGAGCGGTATTCCAGGAAGCCACATGATTTATGCAAAAAAATAAAACCTACGCCAGTTATTTTGGCTGTCATAAAATCATTCGAGAATGTGGCATATTAATAGGGACAGATAAATCTATTTATTTATGCGGTGGAAAGTTTAAATTGGATCGGTATTTAAGATACTACCATACTGGGGCGTAGAGATTGTGCAGTGTGATTGGTCAATCGTCAGCGAGACGAACATAAATATTTTATTGACTATAAAAATCCATAAAATCACCGATACAAGCTGGAGGCTGTAAAGATGATTGAAAATCAAATCAGCTCTGTGATAAATAATTAAATTTATTGTCCGATTAGTGGATGTTGTGTGCTTGCCATTCAGCGAAGCAATTATCGGGTAGTTGTATAAGGAGCAATAATATAAAGCAGTTACTTACGAGTATCAACTTGAAGCGAGAGGAAATCGAATATAGTACTCGTATGTGTGTTTTGAGAATATGTACATTGAACCTGCTGGAAGCTGATCTCATCATTAACTTGTATAGAAGACCAAATACGGTCGCAATTAAACAATCAGCCGGTAGATGTATATCGGCGAATAACATCTCTTGGCGTCCATTTTGGGAAGAGATGAGCTGGCTCAATTGGCGCAGGGGATCCATGTATAAAAAGATGTATGTGTCTCGGTCTTTTATTGATGATGATGATGCAATAGCAACTTGATTGATGAATTTAAGATTCGATGCAGTAGAGCAGGTACATAAGTCCGCACACTGTTTGCGGTAGGTTGATACTTTGTAATTGTTTCATAGATATTGTCAAATTCCTGGACATTGTCCGCAACATTGCAATATAAAAGTCGACCTGACAAGTTTAAATAATGGTCCTAATTTTCAAAATAGACAACAACGTTTCCTTAATTAGTTCAACTGCATCAACCGACTCAATTATGTCAGTCATTTCGGCATATTTATGTTAAAGACTCAGTTCATGTCTAAACTCATTTTAAATTGAATCGATTTTTAATAAGACATCCTTTTTATTGTACTATTTCCCAGCCGTAAGCCTTGGAGTTAGTGCTGTTAGTTTTAGGATTAACCTGAACATTTATGTTTAAGTAGTTAATAAATAGTAATAATAAATAATAAAATATTGTACTATTTACCCTAATACATCCAAAGACTGACATTGTTAGTTCACGGTCTCTCGTAAACCCTAAACGCACACGACTGTGCGGTATGAAAGGCACCACAATTTGTCTTAAGTTCGATATATATTGAAAGAACTTTTGCGCACGCCAAATAAGGAAGAGATATTTTGAATGCACGTGAATGTAAGAAAGTTCGTGCGATATACACGCAACATGTGCGGAACCAGAAATATGCAATTAAAAGTTCGAAAGTTCGTAGTTCTATTTAGTGCGCACTGTACTCGTTCACAAAAATACTTGTGTTCGCGATCCATAAATGAAAACCAAAAGAACTTTGGTCCAATTCAAACAATAAAAACTGAAAATTCCTTTTAGGGCTATGAAACATGTAAAGAACTTTAATAAATATTGTCCTTTTATTTAGGACCTCAAACTTAGCGCGTTAGAATCATATAAAGACAACTTCAGGATGTATCAATTTTTATTTTTTGGGGGTTGAACCTAGAACCGCGTTCGTTCTTCTAAAGGCTGTAACGAAAGACAACTTCAGGAGGTAGTAATTTTTATTTTTTGCGGGTTGAAACCAGAACTGGGTTCGTCCTTCTAAAGGCTGCTTCGAAAGACAACTTCAGAAGGTATACATTTTTCTTTTTTGGGGGTTCAACCTAGAACAGTGTTCGTTCTCCTAAAGGCTGTAGCGAAACACAAATTCATACCTCATTTAAATTTTTTGGGGTTATAACTTGCTGACGATTCAGGGAATTGTTTGGTTTGCAATCTTGCTTAACCTGCAACCTCATACACAATTGCACTTACCCCAGCGAGATGAATTTTGGTGGCTCAACCGAGCTTGTTTCGAGATGATTTTTTAGTCCAATTTTGGACCCACACATCTCGGATCTAAATCAGCCCGCAGCCATGTAGTGAACTTGGCAGGCACTCAGGTCAACAGGAAACATTTAAACATCTTTTAAGTAACCCCTTTGACCTATACGACTATACTTTCCATTGCCAAAGTTCTTCCTCCTCCACCACCGATTGGCACACTCTTCCTTTTCCACGCCGCATCCTTTGTCATCCGTGAATACCTGCATCACGTTAACTTTCGCGTTTCTCTGTTCAAAAATATTTGCATACCTACGTATATTTTGCAAACTGGTCTAAGTCATCTTGGATGCAAATCGCGCACCGCCATCATCGCCTCTTCTCGCACAAAACTTGCTGTGTACTCGCACTCAGCATAGCAACCTACCGCAACTACCGACTAACTCTGGCCAAACAATGGCCAATTGTTGTGTCAATTCAATTATGTATATTTGCAATTTTCCAAATGTCAGACAAGTGTAACTCCTCGGAATGTGGTCTATCTAACCCACCACCACCGCCGCCGCCAAAAATGCGCTCAAAAGGTGATCACAATTTGCATAGAGCGCCGCCGGCCAACTCGCGCACATAGGTTAACTTTCGCTTTTGCGAATTGCCCACGCTAGCTATGCAAGCTATTCGTACTCTAGATTCCTGCACTCGCGCCTTTGCCAAAACTATTTTCGCGAAACTCCCAGGCGCGGTATTGTCGTGCTATATGTGACGCTGACATCGACTTGCACGTTGCACGTTGCACTCTGCGTCGTTAATTAGAATTCACTAAATGTATCCTATTCTCTTTTGCTTTCAGATAAATGCCTTCCGACATGCCACAGAGGAGCTAATCACAAAATCGATACTACACCTTACGACACGATGAAGGCGCCAACCACAACCACCACAACCGGAGATGAGTCATTTTGCAGCGGCAATGCAAATGTAACTTCAATTTCTACGTCCGATTTGAATACAACAACAACAACAACTACTACAATGGACACAACACCCCAAACCCCCAGTAGCAGTGGTCTTCATCAGAGCTCCGTCTTGATGGAAACACGTCCAAGTGGTGGTGCCAGCAGTGGTGGCTCCTTTATAAAAGCTTCACTGTCGATGACATCGCTGCCGCCACCCAACGAGCAGCTAGATGGCCGCGAAGTAATTAAGGCCAAGCTAAGGGTTGAGAGACCGTACAACAGTCTTAAGGTAACAGATCCACCAAACTGCACACCAAATTGCAATTGGCTTAAGTTTCTTGAGGCTTATTTCTCGCTTAGCTAGGTACCCATGTCTAGGTACGATGTTCGTTTTGTATGTCTTATCCGCATGATTTCATTAAGATGCGGAAAACGTAACTGAGTGGCATAACCTTTCAGAGTTAAGTATAGGCGCATACGTATATGACAACAGCGATGATACCCAGCCGTCAGATGCGGAAGTTATGTCCCGGCAAATGGTGATGAAGTAATTAGATTAGATTATTGCGAAAACAACAAAATTTAAATGGTTTTGGGTCTCGACTTATGTACTTGCATGTTGTCGACCGCCTGCGGCAAGATTTGATTGATGTTTTCCAAAGGCAAATATCGTAAACAAATTTGAAAGGGAAAGTGCCCACAGATGCCCATCAAAGATTTAATGGTTAAACGTCTAATGCCCAAATGCGGCCTTTACTTTCAGATTACTTATTGGCATACAGTTTCAATATTGAAAACAGCTAGCTTAAGGTATAGTTGTAAGATGTACCCTACTGACGCGCGCTGAGAGAGAGATATCAAATCCAGTGGCTTGTGATATATATGTAAAACTGCTATAAAAACTCAGTTTAAGCTGACGTTAGTGGTTGGAGGATTATGTGAGTTCATATGCAGGGTCATTCAATTTTCAAATTTAATTACATTTTCCTTGGACAAATTGACGGATGCTACTAGTTCCCTGTAATGATGAAGACAATATTCCCAATTCGTACTGCCATTAAGAATAAATCTCTCGGTTCATGAAAGTACTCAGCGACCGTGAAAGTACTTCCGCACTTTTGCTATTTCGAAAAGCAAATGCCAAATGTTCATATTTGATAGTTGTCAACCTCAAAACAGATTACAAATAACTAGTACGACTAGTCTCTGCCTCATCCATCCAAAGTTCACAAAACAATTGTAGACACCCACTCGAGTGTTTTTCCTCAGCCACCACACTTATCCACCGTGCATATCTGTCTCGTTCTCAATAGAACAAGCCAATTGCCGCTCAACTAAATCAATTCATTCATTCATTCAATTAATCACACATTTCCTTGAAAAAATGTATTAGTTAACTGGGTAATTCTATTTGTATTTGAATTTGTTGTTTGAACAGAAAAAACGAAATAACGAACGTGACACTTGGCGCCACTCTTGGGGCAGTGGCCATAGTCATAGTTCGTGCAGTCTGCACAGCAATGCGACTGGCGGTCTAATCGGGCTGGTGTCTGGGAAAGACGATTTCTGGGCAGCGCTTCAAACCAACTATAACTATATTATGGACACAAACCTGTTGGATTCTTGCAAAGAAGCCCGCTGTGAAATCGAAGGCGCTGCAAACGTTAAGGCGAACGAAACCGAAAGCAGTTTGAAGGTTTGTACATAAACTGGAAATGATTTTGTATTTCTGTCTCTATAGCATTGCCTACTTTTAGATGTTGGACACTTCTCGCACTGAAGGTTCTTCGGAAGATCCAAAGGAATTGCGAAAATGGTTACGTGAAATGGAAAGCAAGCTAGAGACGGCTCCATCTCTGTCGGAGGCAACACAGTTCAGCATTGCAGAGCTACAGAGGCGTTTGGACGAACACTCGGTAAGTGAAGTTGTTTGTTATTTATTGAAATCAATGAAAAATGCCCAGTTGCAAATAAATCTCTCTGTGTGGTATAATTGCGATATGAAGCGCAAAAATGAAGGTCATTATGATTTTGATTGCCTTTTGATTTTATGCGATGTCCTCTGGATATAGGTGTGGAGATTGTTGGTTTTATAGTTAAATTTGATAACATTCTTCCTTCGGACAGTTAAATATCTTAATTAGTAGGTATTTATTGTTTTTCATTTAACGAGCATGCAATTTATGTGGTTCATGGCGGGAGAACGGACATAACGCCGAAAGTAATCGTGTAAGGAATGCATTTTGAAGTTCAATTTCAAAAGACTGTTATCTGTTTGCTCAGGAGAAAGCCGGACGTTTACGAAGCGAGTCAAGGCTCGGTTATGCTACTTAAGATATATAAAACAGAAGGATAGAGCCGTTTCTTATATCGCACTAGCACACCTTACTTTGCAAGGGTACAAGGTTCGTCATTCTCAGACATGTAATTTACCACATTACATATCCGCATTACCCAAATTGGGCTAGTAGTAGGCCGAATCTCTTGGTTTCGTAAAGCAGTGATAGAACACAAAGTTCGCTTAGCTTGCCGTACAATCAAGCAGTCGTGTCTGTTCTAATAAATGCATTACAAGAACTTTGTAAAGTTTGACAGAAATTCAATCAATTCCTGCCAGGCGCGTTAAGAGCGACAACTGCGTTTGGGTGTTGATTTGTTGATTTATATCAGATTATCAGGTGATTGCACCCCGCCCCTTAGTTCCAGAACATGAAACCTGACGGCCATTTAACAGAACGAAGCTAAAGAAAGTACCGGCATAACACTGCAGCCAGCTGTTGTGCATTGTGTTTCATTGGCTTCCTTCTCCATTAAGTTGCCTATGTCACCTGAGGCACCACGCTCCATAACGTCCACACATGTGCCATAATTCATAGCAAATTGTGTTGGAATTACGAAAGCGGAATACGGCCAGCGTCATGCGGTGTGACTTATGGAACAATTTAGCCTGAAATTTGAATATAACAACACTTTGTCGGTTTGATTTCCTACACCGCACTATTACAATCACCACGATCATACTTTTGCCTCCCAAAATCCATCTAATCCCTGCAAGTAATTCCACCGCACATCGCCCTAAGTTATGCGCACACAGCAGCCGCTCATAATCAAAATTAAAATCCCAATTTTTCGTGTGTTATACTTGGGCTGGTCCGGCTGGCTGGTTATTTGGCTAGACGCTGCGCTGCCAGCCAGCCAACCGTTCTATTGTGTCCGGTTGATATTCAACTGATGATTTATCTGCTTTCCGCGTTGTCATCCAGTTTTGGGCTCTCACTGCTGGTCCAGGTCGACTGCATAATAAATCTAAAAATGATCTCTCTTGAGAGGAAGCCTCGAAAAAAAAATGTAAATTTTCTCCGAAATCATTTTCTGGTTCACTTTCCATAGCGCGCATATAACAAAAATCTGTCTCCGACGAGAGGTTCCGATCGGCATTTGTTTACGTAATTCCGCGAACTTTTCAGTCAACACGACCCGACGACAGCAAGATGACGGTTTTCTTTCTTGAAAGCCACTTAAGAATGCTTACACAGAGATAGGGATCAGTGGCTGTGAGGTTTCACTTTCTTTGCGCTTCGACGAGAGATCAGCATTCAACTTCAACATTCTCTGACTGAACGTTTTGGCGCAGATTGTAAAGATTGCCAACAGACAACGGTAATTTGTCTGTCGAGCATAAACCTCGCAAAAACATTGTAAACTGAAGGCAATAATCTAATTAATCAGAGAATTTAATTAAATTTGGAAATAATTAATTGTAGCAGCTTCTTGCAAGCCAAGGATCAGTAAATCTTTTTATTTTGTGCCTTACTCCACCGAGAGAGACGAAGGATTTGGTATCAGTAAAATGAATTACTTTATGGGATAACAAGGCAATCTCTCGCTTTTACTTTTAATTGATTTCTGACCACTTAATCGCGGTCTCTAAAGAGCAGAGTAGAACCAACAGCAATGAGCTGATATTTTCATCTTTATAATTAGAGTAGCGAAAGTGACCAGTTCAGTTACGGCTGGAACTGCAGGTGAAGTGCGTCGTAAATTTAACGAGTTTATGGCTTAATTGTAAACTTTATGTGGAAGTCAAAGATCTGTGGAGTCGTCGGAAGGAAGTGATCGGTGAGAATAGCAAATTTTAAGATTTCGACAGTGAGATCGCCGAGGACTGCTAGAGAAAGGGGCCCAAGTTTGGTTGCAGTGAACAAAGATAAAAAAAATATTAAAAAGGGGGCTGATCATTGAAAGTATGGACTGATTAATATAGCGGGGGGAAGTTCAAGATAATTGAAGCTTCAA
This sequence comes from Cheilosia variabilis, assembly GCA_951230905.1. Taxonomy (NCBI): domain Eukaryota; kingdom Metazoa; phylum Arthropoda; class Insecta; order Diptera; family Syrphidae; genus Cheilosia; species Cheilosia variabilis. The sequence continues at coordinate 16,795,442 of OX579678.1, read as the reverse complement.
GCCTTAAAACTGTTGGCGTTTTCGAGGGCCGAACAAGGTCACATCAGAGAGTGGTCGCAAACATCAATCACGATCAACGAAATATTGAAGATCGACGAAAATTTATTCTCAAAAACTGAATAGGTCCAATAAGAATGGCTTAAACATAGTTGTGAGGGGGATAAAGAACGACCATGAGATTTGTAGAAATGTCCTTAAAACCGATACGCAAGCCTGAACTACATCGAAAGAGTACAACCGTTTCGACTTTATTTTACTTTTTTTCATACTTTAGATAACCTAATCAGTTCAATAAGTATAAGAGGTTGCAAAGATTCAGTACGAAAGCAATAAGCAGACAGCATATTATCTAAAACATACTTCAGTTTTCGAAAACCGATCGTGAACAATTTTCTAGTGACGTGTACAGATTCAAGAAATCCCAGAAGACTTGTAAACATCAATAACGATCGTTCGAAGATCGCAGATCGGTCGAAGTTTAAAACGACAACCGTTGCAATGGTTTTTGTAAAAACGATCACACAATATTCGATATAGGTTCCACGAAGAGCTATTTTGGCGATCGAGGGTATAACCGATCATGTTTTGCAAAGATTATAATCGAATACGAAACGATTTAAAAAAAAGTCGTTTTTAATCGGAGCAAGATCACATGTCAATAGAAATTTAAAATAGTAAAGAAGGTCAGAAACGATCGTTGGGTTTGAAACGAATCGCGTGAACAGCTTCGTTCGAGATAGGCTCGGAATATTAGATATTGCTTCCATAAATCTGACGAAGTTCTTCAAAATAAAGCTCTATCTGAGCTGAGTGAGCTGCGCGGGATAGCACAACACAAGGAATGGGTATCATCGGAAAAAGACCGTAGGAGTTGTAGGTTGTTGAAGATGCAAAAATATTTTGTGAAGACGGTGAATCATCCATTGCCGATGTTGAAGATCTATTTAAGAAATAATTCTAAAAATACAAGCACAAATGAGAGCCGATCTTTCCTTCAAAAGAAATCGTCAAATCACTAGGTGATCTCGTTATTTGTTATGTTTATATGGATGGTCGGTTCAATTATTGAACGTTTCGTTTGTTTAATTACTGCCGCTTCCCAGAAGCCTAACTTACATTGTCTGATTGTTATCCTTTTTTAAATTAATATAAATCACCATTACAGAAGTAGATTGCCTCGCAAGGGAACTTATAAAGGTTAATTTGTTTGAATATCTTTCGAGTTGCACACTGACTGCTTATTCTGAGCGTTAATCTGTCAGACCATTGTCACCGCGCTGACAAAGACATGATCGCAAGACTTGACAATATTCTAAAACAGTGCGAACAATATTTGAAATTGGTATGAACTGATGGAGGCTTTGATCTGCATTGATCACATGGTCCAAATGGACGAACAAATGTGCAAACGCACAGAAGTAAGTTTACTAATTAACAACTGTCACAAGGCAAGTAAATACTATTTCATAACATACAGCGAGACTTTCCCCCGCAATATCGGCTTTCGTCTCGCTGGCTTTCACTACTTGGCCTCGCTTTCTTTCAAACTGCTTCCGACTAATTTTCCAAGTCATCGCGACTTCAGCACCGCTGTGTAAAACCTCATTACAACTTATACAGCCGCTTAACTTGACAGCCATAGAACACGCACATCATTAGGGAAAACGCGTACGCTGACTGTTATTTTATTGCTCAATCATCGAAAACGACTTTTGTGTGGTTCCCAAAGCAACCGCATCTCTGGCTAACGCCCAAGCTTTACCTAAATCCATCACTCTTGCGGATGCAAATCATTGCGAAACCCAATGCATATTGATGGCACTAAGCTTTCAACTTCGGATTGGAATTCCGCCTCTAAATGTGTACTCCCCCTTGTAACGTGCATCATTACCTGGCATTGATCGGAGATGATAATGCCGATTGTCGATTGCCGAATTCGTACGAAGGGCAGAGCAGGAGCACTCTGAACGTTTCCTGATTGCTTAATCAGTAGTTTACCCGAAAACGATGTACCCATACAAGTCGAGTCCGAGTGTGTTGCGCTCACCAACAAAACGAGAAGAAAAGACGAAAAACCTCATACATAATTACATTCTCTTGTTACATCCTACTGGGAGTGTTTTAGATAATCCATCAAATTCGTTGCGAAACTATATATGAATGTGTTCAAAGCTGAGCTTATGGGCAGCAATGAAAGGTCTGCCGCGCTAACATTACCATTGCAAAATGGTGTACAGTATGCATGAGTATATCTGCAGCGATGCTTTATTACCGGGCATTGATCAAAAATGACAATTAAATTGTTAGCTTGATCGTTAATAGCTGCATTCAAATAAATGGCAGATCACAGAGCTGGAGCGATTCGCTGCATCTGTATACAGCCAGAGATCGCGCTTCGATTATTATTATCTGTCAGCGGGAGCGAACGCGCGCTCTGCGTAACAACGTAAAGAAAGTTCAATTTATCGTAATTGTTGGTTTCGGATTGCACGAACTAATTTACGGTGAAATACGAGCCTTTTAGAAGATATTACAATTATTTTCGGCGGAACTTTCCATTCCTCCGAATTTGTTCCATCCTGATCGCTGCATTGAATGTGGGCGGGCTGAAGATGATGTTCGCTCTCGAGGGAGTGGCATGATACCACCTCCTCTGTAGGGCGCCTCGTGAGGAAATGTTTTTAAACATACAATTTTTAACATTTTGCGTAAAGCCTTTAGGGATCGTTAACATGAACCATCAACATCACGAGATAAATCATCGATGAAGAAGTTTACGCGATGCCAGCAGTAGTACCGTGTCTATAGGGTGGCCTCTTCGACTGCTGCCGACGTTCATAACAAAAAGAAAAAGATCTTGGGTTCTGGCAGGAGATGGAAAAATGTTTTTAGTGCTGTTATATAAGTGTTACGCCGAAGTGAAGACCAGCACAGAGGTGGTCTTGGATGGTGTTAGTTCCTACGTTGAGAAGTTATTACTTTATCCTTGGTAATGGCTTTCAATTATGATTTACCTAATAGATGGATGTAGAAGGCTTGCAATAAAAACTGCTTTAATGCGGACTGTCTTCGTAGCTTAAATCTGTTCAGGGTTGCAGGGCAAAGTTGGCGAGATGTCCTCTTTATTTTGTAAATATCGACTCTGCCGCTGTTCATGCATTTTTATTCTTTACTAGCTAACCCTGCGAACTTCTTTCCGATCAATAATATAAATATAACAATTGGAAATAATTTCCATTGTATTGGAAGTGACACTCCCCGTTTTTCTATTCAGCTTTTTTTTTTTTCAAAGTTGGGTTCTCCATACAAACTTTCATCCCCTTCAAGTTTTCTTTTCGCGACAAAAAGTAGCCTTCCGTGGGCCAATGCGAGTCCAACAAGCCTAAAATAGTAAAAATCTAACGATCCGTTCTTTTATATAGATTTCGTGTGAAAGTGCTGCCATCTGTTGAGGAAATGTAAACGATCTTGCAGCCCCTATCTGTACACCCTTAATGCAATTCGACCATTTGTTAGGTTCGTACGTACACATTGCTTAGTAGCAACATGTTTTGATGTGATCTTCCACTGATCTTGTCGAAATACAGTTTTAAGTTGGGTTCAGATCCACTTCAGTGACATAACTGAAATTTGTTTGATCAGTGCTTTCATGCAGAGCTCACGCAAAACCCTGACTGATTTAAAACGAGTCAGTTCAATATACCTTGAAAGATCACTTCAATTGGCTGTGGGGCTCAACGATGTAGGCGCCTTCTTAAATTTATTACCGGCTTTCAGCAGTCTGGTTATCAATTCCCGATCTGCGAAACGATAAATAATTTATCAGTTTTCACAGCAGTTTCACTCTCATTTTATTACTTTACAAGCGCTTCGGCTCTCGAAATCTTCATAATAACCTGCTTCGAAATGTGTCCTAAATCCTGGAGCATATTTACCATTATTTGTATCCTTCAGACAGTGTAGGCAACTGCCTAGGGGTCTCGCGCACCGAGAAAAAAAAATTTAAAATGTTTCATCGAGTGAAAATTTAATTTAAAGATTTGTATCCTCAATGACAATATTATTCCCTTTTTTTTATATCACATTGTAATATTTTAAATTATTTTAGAATGATATTCGATTTTTCCGCGGCGATTTGAACGCCGACAGATCACATCGGTAAGGCAAGCAAAATCAAGGTTCAACTCGTTCAGTAATTGCGGTTTGTGAGTTTTGCAACCGTGAATTTATTTTCGTTTTAAAACACCAACTACCTGAAATTGTATTATTCACCCCTATCGAGGTATCCCTTCGGAAAAAGTTCCGATACGAAAGTAGAATCTGATCGGAACTTAAATTGTGTTCGAAGTATCCGTTTCGGGACGAAATAAATAAAGCATATAAACGCATTCATTTCACATTTTAATATTCAGCAGCAACTAGTTGTCGGAGAGCTTCGGAAAAATGTGCCGTGTAGCTGTCAAAAGTAAGTGGTTCCTTCTACGCGACAAGGTACGCTATATAGTCATCGGAGAATTTTTCCCAGAAAAATCTCTCGGATTTCGTACAAAACGGAGAAAATTCCGTACCTCCATAGGGGTGATATGTTATTGAACCTATTTAATGAAAAAATACGCATACTTTCCTTTCATTTGTTTTATTGTTTAGACTTTAGAGTGATGGAATAATAATGTAGTAAAAATCTACAGTAATTACGAATATGAATTGCAATTGTGGTAGAAAAAATGTGTTCTGGGAAGTTAGAAAAGCCTTAAGGGGCCCCGAGAACTGCATTGCCTAGGGGCCCCGGCTGCGGCCGTGTTTGCGTGCTTTCTGTTTTAATTTAATTTGTTTCTTCAGTTTAGAATGTCGGAAATAATAATACGAGTAATTAAAAACAATAGGCGTCATATTGAAATGGTGATTTATGAATTCGTTGTTTTGTTTTCAACCAAATATAGGTAATTTGTTTTTTCCCTAGAAATAAACTGTCGATTTTGCGACGTTTGCTTCGAGATGGTCATAGTCCATTCGAAGTTACTTCTGAGGAACACTTTATTCAACTTTATAGATTTGCTAAACCAAAACATCTTTGTTTGGATTTAAAAAATGAATTAATGTCATTCATGGATTTCTGAAGCCCTTTGTCCGCTCTTATTTTTCATTTTCATTGTTGGTCTAATTTGCTTGTAATGTTTTTCACAGTCCTTCACAAATGAAACGGCTGTTAGCACAGAAAGTTATTAATTTGCGCCCAAAAGTATGTTTCATATTGAGCTTGATCGTACTTTAATAGTAGTGGTAGTAAACGGGAAGGCCCCACTATTTCGTGTCATCATATATGATGGTCAGAACTATCTATTTTATTATTTTTAGCACAAATGGGCCGGACAAAAAACCGTTTGCTATATTCCAAGTGTTCATGGATAAGTTGTCCCGTAATTCAGCTCTTTCGTGGATGAGTTGTATGATCATCAAATAGCCATGGATGATGACTTTTCTGTGGATAAGTTGCTAAGCATTAGTTGACAGTCAACACAGAGTTTTCCAAGTCGGAATCTTCTTGCTACCATAGTCAAACATTTTCCCCTAAAACCATCAATCGTTTTTCCCTTTTAATTTCCTTCATATATGAAATTATTGCACTTACAAGAAACATTTGAGTTAAAGGGGTTTTTGCAACTTCAGTTCATAGCTTCGTCTATGGCCATGAAAAATATCTGCAAGCCTCAGCACGAATGTTGCTGTTCCTAATGGTTATCAACGAAGGCAGGTATCAAATAAAATGGTACCGTAAACACCTGAGTTCTTCCTCGCCCAAAACTTTTCACCTTCCCTTTGCAAAATTTGGAGTATTTTGCATTAACTTGTGGATTGGCATCGGTGGTGCTCAAATAAATCTGATAAATAAATAAATTACAGCGAAATGGATGCGAAACACTTTTGCTACTGCATCTGTCAGGACAACATTTTTGGTTTAAATAACAGCAAACATACTATTACGGACTTGTTGATAGACTACTGGAATGACTAATGTGAGAATAGACTTAGTAGCCATAAAAAGCGACCTCTGGGACGCCCCACATTCCCATCTAACAAAAGTACTACCATTACCACGGCGAACTCAAGTGCAGCAACTGCCAAACGTTGAACAACTCCTCTAACCATAAAATCATGTTTCCCTGTTCTCAGTCTCACACAACTATTTCACAAACGCATACAACTTGAGTGTAAAAGTATAAATAGCCGCCGCAAAAACCATCAATCCGCGGATGTTGTCTTAACCCTTCATTTATGGAAGTGTTGCGTCGGACTAAACGAGCATTGACCTTGAAAAATTGCAACACAAATGGAAGCCAGCAACAGCAGAGCAGCATCAAGAACACCAACAACAAGTTCAGGTTCACGTTCCAACATTGGTCTTACACACTTTAGTGGCCTTTTGAGGGCACACAATCGCGTAAAGTAAACCAATTGGAAACAGGTTACAGCAGTTGAATATCTCTTCCATCATTCACGTACGGATCGAAAGGAAATGAATCTCAACAATTCTATATCTATTGGCAATCTCTTAAATATGTCAGTCAGTCGTCCGTTGGGGCTGTGCGCGCTGATGTGAAGGCCTTCACATCACTTTGAGGAGGCATTCGTTTTTTTTTTCTTATTTTTGTTCAATCTGCTGCCATCTGCTCTCAAGACAATTGCACGCATTGCGCGCAAATATGGCGAGGTATGGCAGCAACTGCAGCTTTTGTGTCTATTGGATACACACGGAGCGCAAATCTAATGTCAAAATGAGGAATATCTCAAATACTTTGGATGGAAGAGCTCTGCGGAATCTGGGTTGGATGCTGGCCCCTGGCAGTGATTCTACAGCAAATACAAGGCGATAGATACTATATCTTTAGCTGATTTTCTACAAATTAAAAATTAAGTTGACAGCGGAGATAGAGGGAAAGAGAGAGAGCCAGCGATTTTTAACTTTAGCAAAGCGGATCTGCTTCTCAAGTGTGGGGAATTGTTCTGCAAACTTGTTTCCGGATAATGGCCGATCGCCGCTAATTGGCAGTTCTGCGTCTAGATCTCCTCTGTCGGGGCGAGAATTTATGCGGCGCATTTATCACTTATCAATTTGTACACCTGATTAATGGAGATCGATGAAGTGAACAATTTTCGACGGAAAATCCCCGCAAAATGGTATCCTACTGTTATTATTGGAAAATGGTACCAATTTACAGATTTTCATGGTGAAGCTGAAGCGGCGGCATAGTGTCTTTCTCGAAAGAAGAGGAAATATTCGCCACTCCGGCTGCGCAACGGGGTCCCCTAAGTAGTCACGAATTCGTTGGAAGAAAACTGTTTGGAGCTTAAATCAGGCATGCAGTTACGTGAATTGCATAACTCGGCTGTGAGCTTGTGGTGATACAGTGGAGGGTGAAGGTTTGCAGTTCTTTGTGAAAATGTGACACAAATCGGGGAACAATTGAATTTTGGAATCGTCTTCGAGAAAGGGCGCGGCTTGTTACGAGTATTTAAGAAACTCTTAAAATTATGCGCGATATTGGCTCATGGCGTTGAATTCACAAAGAGCTTGGTAACATTTTTACTGTCGGTATGCTCCTGAAGTTTACAGATTCCGCTGGCTAAATTGTGCGCACTCACAATGGCGAAATTTTGCATACAAAGTTGCATATTGTGACCTACAAAATATTCAGTGTGAGGGTTAAAAAAGATTATTAGGCCCATTACTTTTTTAATGATTTTCTTTCCCGATACACTGCTGTTTTGTTCACTTCCCAACCGAAAGTATGCAGAACCAAAATAATACCACTCAGAGTGATCGCATGCGGAAGAGCATGCTAAGGACATCTTAATGAAGCTCCTACAGTGTACACCGCACAGTGTACACACTCCTTACATAAGCTACTCTAAGCAAATGTTGATGTTAGTACCTACCCTTCTCCACAAGAGTGAGTCCAGGCATTTAGACTTTTTTAAATTTCTCCATTACGTAGTAAGAGAAAGATATTGTATTCGTACAAAATTTCGAACTCGAGATGTTAATCAACTCTGACATTATGACGATAGGCGAACTCAAAAAAGTGGGTCGCAAAATTCTGTCCGTCTGTCTGTCTGTATGTCCCGAGGCCTACAGCCTAAGCGGCTGAACGGATTTCGTTCAAACTTCAGATTTAAAGTTTGGGGGCTTACAGTTCGGAGCGGTTTTTTTTCCTTGTTCCCTTGTTAACCTCAATATTAATGGTACTTCCCATACAAAATGTTCATACCAGTTTGATTTGTTCGAAAACGGCTCTAACTATTTCAACAAAAATTGATATCTAAGCTTAAGTAGGTGAGGTAAACATAACTGCATACGATAAAAAATCGAGTAACGGTACTTTTGAAACTTGGACATATCTCGAAAACGGTCCATACGATTGTAACAAAAATTCATTTCTAAGGTAATATGGTCATTTCTAACTTAATGGAAAACGCAGTTTTTCTCTGTATTATCGTAAAATGGATTTTTGATAAAAGTCATTTTTGAAAAATATAGTTTTCCCTAGTTTACCTCAAAACGGCATGATTTTGACCAAAATGCAAACATAGAGTAAAATTTATGTTTTCAAAACTATTGCGTCCTTAATTTTCAATTTAAATCACTGGAAACGCTCACTTTAAAAACTGCTCATATCTCGAAAACCTCATTTTCGATTTCGATAAAACCCTAAAAACCAAGTAATGCTTACATCCCGGACAATAACTTGTACTCGGCTTTCAGCTAAATAGTTAAAAAATAGTATTTTTCAAACTAAACATTGGAACATTTGGTACTATTTTGTCTGCGAAATTTTACAAAAACCGCTCTAACGATTTTGATCCAAATACATATTAAAGATAAAATCAGTATCCGAAATAAGATACAAACTTAGTTTTTCTCAAAAAATTCGAAAATTTTTTTTTTTTTTTTAATTACTTATACTTCCCAATCTATTTTCACATATCTATGCTAAATTTTTGTTATAATCTCCCCAACTTCCGATAAAAATGCAATAACAGCTACGCAAAACTTCATTTTAGCAAATATTACCCTGTTTTCAACCTTGTTGAACCTTAAAATAATTGCAGCCACTTCGTTTCACAATTAGAAACTCCCACTTCATTTGCACCCATTTCTTTTATCTAGCATCGGTTCTCAGATCTTTACCTACCTACTTAATAAAATAAGAAAGCAACCAACCAAACTTTTGATGAACGAGAAAGTAACGTTCGACGCATTTTATTCTAACTCTGTTGCAGCACCAATTTGTGATCTGACGTCAAGCTTATAAGTCTTCAAGACCGTCCAACAGCTTACAGATTGGAAATAGGAATCAGTTCCAAACTGCTTCCGGGAATATATTCCTTTCTTCCTTTGTTTCAGTTATAAAGTAAAGTAAAGTAAAGTAAAGTGGTATTCTTCGAATCTCATGGATTCAAGGTGACGGTTTCCTTAAAACTTGGTCATTCTCGATATTTCATTGGCGAGAGAAGTTAGGCTTAGGTTCGACCTGTAACGCCATAAAAGACATTGGCGGAGACTCAATGCAACAGCCGAGAAAAGTCAGTAACATTCCGGTTTATCCACTCAAGCCGCCCATATTCAAAATCAAGTCCAAAACAATAAATGTATACTTGGCGTAATTTGAGTCTAAGGAACAACATTCGAATGTCGAGTATCAATACAAGAGCAACCCGGTATCAAACGCTTGTTGCAATATTATGCTCACTTCATTCTTCGTCGGGCCGCGTGACATCCTCAAGTTCAGTGTCATACCAGTCAAATGACACGCCATTTCAGATTCGCCTCGAATGTCTTTAAAACAGAAAGAAGTCATATTACAACTCTTCAGCGTAAAAGGGGCACCGCCACCTTGGACGTAGTACTCATTTTAAAAAGTGATGTGCAACACCACCCATCAAGATGACTGTAGAAATAGAAAATCACGAATAGATTAATATGTTAATTGATAAAAACACGAACTAGCATCAATAGAGAAAAAAAAAAAACAAAGGAAATTATCCACAACTATATCCCATAGAAGCTATCTCCAAAAAGAGCACAACTACTCGCCAGAAAATAGAACACACCATCTCGATCTTCCCTCCATTTCTAACCTTGTAAGCCATGAATGTGGAACAGCATAGTCTCTGCTGTATATGAGCTATTCTTGTGCTCATGTTACACTCGAATAACAAATTGCAGTCGCTTTATCTTCCTTTTCTACTTCTCTGTTTCGTATGTGTCTTTTTGCAAAAGGTAACATGAGACCTTCATAACTTCAATTACAAGAGATGCCGTTTTGAGAATTTGTTAAATCGCCATTTATAAAGACACCGTTATGTAAGATTACATCAGAGATGTGCTCGCATATGTACATAAATTAATCGCAACATGGCAGATATAGAAGATACCCCCAAGCAGCAGCAGGAGGAGAAGGAGGTTGGAAACCTATCATCAGCACAAGCTGGTGCAACTCCAGGCAACAATTATTCTTGAAGATCTCTTCAAATGATAAACTGGCACAGTAACCTTCATAGAGCAGTTGTGTGTGTGTGTGTGTGTGTGTGTATGTGTGTGTGTGTGGAGATCCACTTAACAGGGCTAAGACCTAGGGCTAGTGTATGTGCAGTAGCTTGGGGTATACCAACAGCTGCGAAATGTGATTCTTACTGCGCCGACCCGAGGAGCAAGATGCTTCTTTTATTTCCAGCTTATCTTGGAGAGGAAAGACATTACTTATGCCTAAGTTGTTAGTGCTTTGTAAGTGCCCACGTATTTAGGTCTAAAGATGGTACGTGACCTTTATTGTGCTCAGAACTGAGCGATGGATGGAGCTTACGTAGCTACATTGTTGGTTTCTCGGGAAAAAGCGCGGTTTTATGTACCCGCCGGTGGTATCTTCTTTAACTGGAAAGAGCGCCATAAAAAGTTATATATTTACACTTAAAGCAAAGGTCGCGTTAAAGAAATAATAGGCAAAGTGCCATTTCAAGGTTCACAAAATTTAGATTGCTGTCACGGGAGACCCAAAGTCTATCGCGATTTGACGTGGAATTTTCGGTAAATGTGCATGAATCTGCGTAAGCGAGGAGGTGTTGCGAATGTCTGGGCTTAAGTTTGCCTGAACCAATTGAGCCTTGTGTCGAACATGTAAATTGGCTTAGTGGTTTTCGAGTTAGAAGTGAAAAGCGGTCGAAAAAAAAAACTCGCGGAGTTCTTTTCAGGAAATTTGTGCGTCGCTCAGTGGAGACATTCTTTTTTTTTGTGTCTGGGGTTTGCTGAAGGGAACATTATGGAAAGCCATTGCAGAGCTAGAACGTGATGGATGCTTCTGCAATAGTGATGGAATTCAACCCACCTAAAAAACCTCTCTAGGAGACTGACTTTCGTCATCGAAATTCCGAATGGGATTGCCCCGTTCGACTGATAGGCAATTTATTTTTGATTTATATGGAAAATTTAGAAGAAAAATCCGGTTTTTTAACTTTTTTGGTAGAAAATATAACCTAATTTCTTTGAAGATGTTAAATCCGCATTAATCTTCTGACTGCATTGTACACGTATTTAATAATTCGGTTATTTCTAAGCTAATGTGGTTGTGAAGTCTAGTTCTGTGCATTTGAGCATCGTTTTTTAACTTCATCTTCAATCATTTCATTATTTTCATCTCTATGTAAATCAGCGTTACGTGTACCAAGGTGTATTGACTATATTCCTTAGAACTTTATAAATTTACAAACTATTCAAGAAGTTTACAGACAACTTTTTGTTTTGTTTTAAAAAATTAAATTTTCCTTAGCCGGCTGTATTTTTTGCAGTAGAATTTGATTTTAATTGAAAAAAAAAAATACACCTCTGACCGACTGTCGACCATGCAAACAAAGTGGGCAATTCTAAAACAAGATCATGCATAGGTACTTTTCAAACATACAACTTGAAACCCCATAGAGAACAAGTCGTAACAATACGGAATTATTTTTTTAAATTCTTGAATTTGACTAGGTCATCATGATGAACCCTCCAGTTATACAAATATTACCTCCACCTCTGTATCGAAAACTAAGAGCTTTGTGTTTGCAGCTTTTAAATGTATGTGCTTGTACATGGTAATACTTATCAAAAATACATTTTGAATTGTGTGTTTTTGAAATATTTTTCATCCTTTCCTTTTTTTCCCCTTCTTTGTTAGTTTGTATTTGATTTGGCTCATTTTTTTATTTTTACTAAGCTAAAGAACCAATCTGTTTGAGGTATCAGCTTTGCGAATTGTCTATCTTATCTTTATTTAATTTTAAACAGCTACTTCTGTGAGATTTAGACGCGATAACATTTGTGCAATTTGTATTAGCTTCGTGTACAAATTTAACCTAATTTCTCATAATCATAGGAGATAGTAGACAGTCACAAATTCTACTTCATTTTCGCTTAAAGGTCAATTCTGATCCAGCTTTAAATAATTTTGAGGGGACGATATTATTTATAAACACTTGACAAACCATTTCGAATTCGATTTAAATTTTGACAGCAATGGCATAGAAAAGTAAAATGCGTTCCTCTATATTTTTGACATGGTTCTCATATAATGCTATAAGTTGACGGAATCGATTTCGGTTACAAAGTTTTTCTGTATAGGTTAGTCAGGATTTTTTTTTCATTCCCAATTGTTCGATAAGCAAAACAACTTCTTATAAATCGATTTAAAAGTATTTTCGGACTTCTGCCCATCATCTGCCACTCGAATAGTACCGATCTCGTCTAGCCAACCCTGATTTATGACGAAAGCTTGTCGTTTGTTAAATTTTCGTGGAACTTGTGATCGGCTTGTTAAATTCCTAACCGCTCTTCCTTATGAAACAGGAATACAATGACCAACTCAAACCACCCACTTACCTCAGCTAAATACTGTTTTTCTGGACTTATCGCAAATCCTTACACAAAAATGGCCTCAAACAATCAAATTCATGCACTCAGTAGGAAGTCACACAAAACACAATCACAGTGAGCAAGGCATTTCCTAGGCAGCACCCCGAAAAAAATGGAAATCTAAAAAAAAAAAAGTCAAACAACACGCCTGCTCCGTGAAATGTGACCAACAAGATGCCTATAGGTAATAGGTACAGTACCTTACCCGTTGAAGCCTATATACCTACTATCATCATGCAGTGTCCGAAATCAGCTTAACCCGTGAAACAATTGAATTTATCATGGTCGAGTGATTCCAGCTCGTTAGAGATATTTTATCTTTTAAATGATTGTTTTACACTGTGCGGTGGTTAGTTGTTTGGCCCGACTGCTCAAGCTAGTGGCTGTCCTGTCGCTTGTGTGCCAAAGCGCTCGTTTCACGTCTGTCTCTGTTACAACGGCAAAGACAATGTAGTAGTCCTGTGGACAGTAACAACGCACGACAGACAGATAGACAGACAACATAACATACTCGTGCCTGATGTGTGTAATCACCGTCATCATCGTGTGTCATAGATGGTGTGGTTACCAAACACGGCCTCCGTAATCCCTGTGAGCATAGTTTTATCTAATCGCACACAATTCGCGGTGTCTCTTTGCGTACACACTAAAAGGCACTGCGCGGCTCCTGCAGCGTGTGCAATTTTCTCCGCACACACGCAACACACCACCAGAAGTAATTGTTAACTAATATACTTAGAGTTCAGATGGAGGTTGGTGTCCGCATTGGAGGTGTCTTGCGATGGCCAGCGGGGCGTTTAAAGCTTGAAAATCTGTTCATGTCATATTGCACCGTGTTTGGGGCGGGTGTTTTTTTGTTTCACTTTTTATTGCGATTTTCCGCCTTCCTTCGACAGTGCAGTTGAAAAGTATTGCTTCAGGTGAGAATAATGGTAAATTGTTGCCCTCTTCTGAATGTCCGCTCTTGAACTTGCTCCAACACCCTTATTGGATCCCAATGCGACGAAAAACGCACAACAATCTTACGTGCCGAATCGCCCTTAAACTTCAGATATAGAACCTATCAAGCGGAATTGTGTGTGTGGCTACCAGCTAAAAGAAAGTCGCACAAAGTAAAATCATGTCTTTCATACACATCGACTGAATCTTTTCCCTTTTACACAGCATAGAACCTTACAAAGTCTATAGAGAGACTCACTTGAGTCTGTCCTTTTTGTATCCGATGAGTGTGCTATTGTGTGTCTTGTACTCTTGCCAAGGCGGTTGTTTTTCCCTCCAACATCATGACTTTCGGAGTCCCCACACCCGTGTTTGTTATTGTTCAATAATATTCTGTCAAGTAATGATGCAACTTTCCCACTTTCAATTTTATCTACCGTCCGACAATTTCAACTGTTTTTGAAAGTACCTTCCAGGTGTATTGCTTTGACCCCCAAAGGGACTTTTCACGTCGAATTCCTCTCTTTCCAATGAGTTGTTACACGACAGCAACAAATGAATAATCAGGGCGTATCCATCGGGAAAATAAAAAGCATATACATGCGGTTACTTTCGGTTACTTCGGTAAGAAGAAAGTGAAAATGAATATTTAGCTTTTTCTATTTTTGTAAATTCCTGAGCGAGAGGAAAGGTTACTGCGTTTTTTTTTGTAATTTATTACGTTGCGTTATGAACTTATGCAGGTTTTAATTGAGTGCACTTTGAAGCACATGCAAGCTTAGCTTGGGCTCAGATATTTTGTGAATTTTTTCTTGTTTAATCGACGCACGACAGAGGCGTTTTCACTTTTACGACAAATACATTTTGAAATATTCATCATTTCATTGTGGCATTGTTGGGCGCGGGACTCCCTCAGTTTTATAGATATCTAGCGAGGTACCTACATCCAATTGTCTTGATGCGTTTTTCGACGCGCTTTTGTAATGTGGGATACTTTTTGCTTTTGATCTCTTAATTTGGAAACGAAACGGTGGTTTCCATCGGTGTTACAATGCACATACCTGTAATGGAGAATGGGGCATGTATAGCGAACTTTTAATTGATCATCAAAAAGTCTGTATGCAGGCAGCTAATGACTGCAGTTCAATTATGGCCTTGGGTAATGTAGCGATTGCAGATTACAGCAGAGCGTGTGGTTAGTTGCATCCTGAGTTAGAAAGATTTTATTTTTTGTTGATTTGCGTTATGCTGTATAAATTTTGGGAATTTTTGGCTAGCGGTGGGAAAGTGTGTCATGTATATTCCATCAATTTGGATTTGGATTTGGGTTTTATTGTCTGAGAATTGAGCTGCCCGCATATAAACGTTCTGGTTTTGAATGAAATGAGCCATCCACTCTATATAGAAAGACTGCTAAATCTAAACTAAAGGTGGGTCTTTTCTATGTAAGTTATATGAGCTTTAAGTTTTTTATAAGAGCAAATCTTAAAAATGTACCCCTTATAAGCTACCATGAGCACACGTGCAATATAGCGTAAAATTTATTTTTGACTATTTTATCCTAAATGATGTGTTACTTGCCTTAAGAGGTTTCTTAAGGGCTTATTTTCCATTAGTGCTAATGGAGTTCCAAGGAACTCTTACTCCTAGGTCGTTAATGTTATGGTATTTACGGGGAAGACCCTCGCAAAGACTAAAACTATTTCTGAATTACCTGCATATGCATTGCATAATAGGAAACCTCAACCCACCCTCTTCACATAGGTCTATCCATGTTAAAATTGAGGACGGCTGATCTAGAAAATTAGTTCATCAAGGCTATTTCTGGGAGAGCAGTACCCAATGAGTTTCAAGTTCATCAATCAGAGAGCCAGGGTTTAAATCACGTATGACGATAATCGTTTGAACGATTTCTTTTTTGAAATTTTGATGAACGTTATTTTCTGGCCGATTTCTGGTTTCTTCACATTTGGGAAGATTGAGATTTGAGAATTCTAGTCTCGACTTTAAATTTATGAAAGTTCACAATTGCAAAATTTGCATGGAAAATATGGCTATTTTGAATTATGTACTAACATTTAAAGTCGGAACTAAAAATATGGATTTAAGTTAATAGGTGGCACTGTTGTTTTTACAGTGCTTACCTTTTAGTATCAGCAGGATCACGGTTCTGTATGTATGAACGTGTTAATATCGAGAACCGCTGAACGACTTTGGAAGCGTTCACAGTTTTGGGGCCCTACACTCTTTTACGTTCTGAAAGTCAATCCTATTCGAAATTGCTCTCCATTCTGCTTTTAAGTACTCAGTACAATACATTGTAATTTTTTCAAAATGCAAAAAAATATATCAAATAATATTAATGCCGAGTACGAAACCCAAGAAGTCCAAGTCGATACCCACGACCTGTTTATCGAGCTATACAGAGCCATATCTAGTTTTGACATCCCTTCCAAACTTGTCAGATTGTGCAGAATGACGATGGAGAACGCTCGCTGCTCCATAAAGGTCGGAAACAATCTCACCGAGACCATTGGTGTCAAAAAAGGATTTAGACAAGGTGACGCGCTGTCATATGATTTTTTCAATATAATTCTTGAGAAGATTGTGCGAAACTCACAAGCCAACACCAGAGGCACAATTTTCCAGAAGTCTGTGCAACTACTTGCATACGCTGACGACATCGACATCATTGGCAGAACCCAGCGAGCTGTCACTGGTGCGTTTGCAAGTATCAGTACAGAAGCGGCGAAAATGGGTTTAGTGGTGAATGAGGGCAAAATAAAATATATGCTGTCAACAAGAAGGGACACACAACATCGACGAATCGGACAGAACGTCACGGTAGACAGCTTTAACTTTGAGGTAGTTCGGGACTTTGTCTACCTCGGCTCCTCTATTAACTCTGAAAATGACATCACCTCAGAAATCAAGCGAAGAATCACACTTGCCAACCGCTGTTACTTTGGTCTAAGAAGGCAATTGATTAGTAAGGCCTTGTCGAGAAATACTATATAAGACCCTCATCATCCCAGTCCTGCTTTATGGTGCAGAAGCATGAACCCTATCAAAGTCGGATGAAGAGCTCCTTGGTCGTTTCGAACGCAAAATTCTTCCGGTGATTTTTGGTCCCGTTTGCGTTGACGGGCTCTGGAGGAGGAGATTTAACTCTGATCCGTATTTTTCGGGAATATTTATAATTTGGAACCTTAGCAAGGTCTAAATGATAGAAGAAAAAAAATTTTCAATTTTTCGTCCGTCATAAAGAGAGCATTATTCAGTCCTAGCTCGATAATAGGTAAAATAAAAAATAAATAGTTGGCGAAACAGGTCCGTAGGGAACCTAGGCCTAGCTTCTCACAGTTTTAAGTGAGTTTTTTTTTTCTTTTTTTCATTTTTGGGACGAATGGTAGGGATCTACAATTTTATGCCGAGTCCAAACGGCCAATGGCGATTTTTTTCATAGACAGACGTTCCCCAGACCTAGGACCCTTCTCTTAAAAGTCCAAAACGATTATCAGTAAGCCTCTGCGCCTACAATAGTTTTTATTGCAATAAAAACTGTGTTTTTTTTTAGTAAATTCGGTTCTTGTTCATTAAGGCTGCGAATCATTCTTCTGCGTTGTCCTTCAGCTAAGCCATAAGCATCGCCAACAGTAGGCGAATTGAGAAGTTTTCTCAGAACTACGAATTTGTGATCTTCAGCAGTCCGCCACAGTTGCCACTAACTTTTTAGTCTTAACTGAATAATTTTCCACATAAATTTATCTATTGTGACCTATCCTACTCAGCGACTTTTTCACCGAGAATTACATACTTGATTGTCGGGCCCAAGCTATTGGACTTTGGCCAGTGTGCTGATACGACTCTTATTGATATAAGATCTACATAAAAACCTTATGGGCCAGGTACTTTTTGTATGGCATAAATTATACGTTTTATGTGGAGTTTAAATCACTATGAGTCATATTAGCAAATAGCACTTAAAAGCAAGTCGATATAGTTAAATCATGAGCTTACCACGCCAATTTTTCATTGGGTCGAGTCTAGAATTCGTTTTTATCAAGGCGGATTCTCCATTTATGCAATAAGTACCGAGAAAAATCGGTGGTCACCAACCTTGTGGGGTACTACGATTTTGTTTTATCCTATTTAAATGTTTGTTCAAAAGTTGCATTGATGTGTGTTGGTTTTCTTCCAAGTAAGTAAGAGGCCCATGAGTTCCAAGGAACCCTTACGACGTTCTCTTCCAAAGGACTGCTCCCACCTTCTGGATTAGGGTTTACAGAGTTTCACTGCTGAGTGAGAGGTTTCAAAAAAAGCTAAATTATTACCCGAGCTAAAAAAATAAAAGTCTCCTCCGTTCCTTCCACGGATAAAACTCTTAACCGCTGATAGATTCCCAAGGTCCCAAACGTCTTATCAACCATATGAAGAAGTTGCGTCCAATATTTACTTTATTTCATATTTAAAAAAAAAAAACCTTCAATCTGTCTCAAATCGTCGGAAGTATTTTGAAATCGATTTAATGAGCTCAAGAGTTACTTTGCCTTTCCCTCAGCTCTTTCACTCGTCGGAGATTGTGTCAGAACTTGTTTGTTCACCTATCTGTAACTTTCTTCATTATTGACGTGCACAACCCCTCTATCTGATTTAGGCTACGCGTGCCCCAAAACTTTTCCACGTAGACTCCTCCGCAACAACGAAACCGGAACATACCCCGCAGGTGAAAATGCACACGAAAAACTTTCCCGCAAAGTTGGCTCCTATTCTAATTCACTTACATGTTAACCGCACAAACCTAATTCTCGAACGTAAATTATACAAGCATAGCACTCTCCTTATCACTCATGAATCAGCCCACAAAAACAGGCCTCGTATAGCCATTTCCATTTCATCGTCAACAATCAACTCCACCACCACACATTGCTCGCAAAAAGAACTTGACCCAAATGCACCTTCCAAACAACAACACGAACAACCTAGTTCACTAGTCCAACAACACACAGATGCGCGCATATAGATTCAATATGCCCAGATACTCTGACTGTCACTTCAATTAGATGCAAGCCGTGGTGATTTATGCGCAAAGGATAGTTCCGCAGCTTAGATTGCCATTTATTGAATCAAATTTTCACAATTTACGATTATGGAACGCCCCCTCAAAAGAGTTCGTTACAGCAGCCCCTCCAGAGTCGAGCTCGAGAATATTGGGTCGCGAGGAGTCGCGAACGCGATTCCTCGCCAAGCCGTAAAATCTGGATCTCGGCTCATTCGCAGAGATTGATTGCCAATTTACACTCGCGTGTTGCACTATTATGCGGCTTGTTTGGCCGACACTAGTTAGCGTGCTGCTGCTGCTGTTTCCATTCAGAGAGGACCGACAGGGCCACCTACTCGAATTGAAAGTTTCCTGGTTGCTATATAGGTTTACCGTATGCCGTGTACAAAAATTATGCCTGCTCATCTCATCAGACGGGTAACACTGCAGCATCATCTCGATCTCTGGTCTGGTGTGTGTGCAAGATGCACATCTGATGCACCTCGGCAGAGACCACAATTCCCGTTACATAATAATTTATTAGACTTAGCGTGTGCTAGTGAATGCTGGCACTTGGGACGTCTTAAGCCAAATGGTGAAACTTAATTTGATTATAGCCATTGAGACGTGTGGTGTGCACGACTGTGGGTGAGGTGCGACTCCTCCGAATCTATTGTGATGCGCCCCCTGCAATCAGTATTGGAAGTGCATCGCTTCCAGGTAGAATGCACAAGCCAATGCACACAATTATCTTTCTGGTGTAACCACCTTCGTCTTTGTCGCTTCCCACCACGCAGACGAATCGAATCGAACGGTGTCAATTGAAAGTTGGCGGCGACTAGGTACATCTCACAGCGAAGAGCTTGGCTACTGTTTTCACGATGATGATGATGATGATGATTGTTCTTCTGCGCTGCAGCATCGTCTCACTCGACGAATGTTTCGGGGCGTTCGCGTTCGTTCGCTCTCGCTTGAGTGGAGCCTAATAGTTCATAGTGATAATTACGGTGGAAATAAACGGCCATTGACATGAATTCATCTTTGAATTGAGTCGGCTGTGAGCTGTGCTGTGCGAGTGCCTGTGCCTGGTGCATATATGAATGATGACGGGTTGATGGATGGCCCAGACCACATGTGGGTGGTGAAAGTGTATATTTTTTCTATTCTTCCACTGCCAAGCGGGGCGGAGGATTTTTTTCTTCTCCCCGAAAACTTTCTGAATTGAAAATCAGAGAGATGTACTTTATTCATTTGTAATTATTGCCACGATTTGAAGCTTAGCGCGCGGTGGGGGGCTACAGTTAGAAGACGCACCTATCCACTTGAACTTTCAATTAAGTACCATGCCCAGAAAGTGAATTGCAGAGAAATTCCTAGGGCGTTGCTCTGTAAGGAAGACGTTGTATTTTAAATTTTCAATGGAACTCTTGTTTCTGCGACAACCCCATCAAAAATCACCGGGTAACTGCTGCTGAAGGGCTGCGCCAAATTCTAGCCGATGTCGGCAGATGGCAGCATTTCTGGCCCTTAAAACTGTAACAACTCCAGTTTGTAATTGTTGTTGCACAGATTGCTTTCTGAGCCCAGAGTTAAAAAAGTGAAAATGCACCTACTGAAGTAGTTAGTTCAATTAGTTCAGCGCAGTTAATGCTGAACAAGAGGTGTGGAAAAAGGAACCTCAAAAGTGCTTTTCAAAAATTCAAACAAAAAAAAAATCAACCAAACTTTTGATAACCTAGAAAGTTTCGTACGACCTAGTCCTGCACTTCAAGTTTTTCACGTCATCTTCCTAACTCATTTCGGTATAGCAACTTTTAACCTCGCTCTAAGTATTTTTGGTGCTTTGGTCCTCTGATCGTTTTCTAGTTTTGTCAAATTATGGGTTGTTAGCTCAGTTCTGTTTATACAAGGTGGCGCAAAATGAATCACCCTGTCGGATGATGTTATAATTTTTGCAAATGGCGTCGTACGTCAATCATATTTGACATTTTGTGAGCTAGACAGGTGCAGTATAAAACAGACGAGCAATGGAGCGCTGTACTTCACAACGGCGTGGAATAATTGTGTCGATTTGTTATTACCAATAAGCGGTCGGTGGTGTTAGCGCAGCGTGAATTTCGAATCATCCTGAGCGATGAGGCGAATTTCCACTTAAGTGGTTACGCCAATAAGCAAAATCTCCGCTTCTGGGGCACTGAAAATCCGCGTGTGATGCACGAAGAGCCAGTACATCCACTCAAAGCCACTGTGATGTGGTGCGGCGTTCACGCGGGAGGAGTGATTGGGCCGTATTTTTTTGAGGACGGCAATACGGTCACTGTTACTACAGTGCCTACGCTACAGGGCCATAATAAACGCCTTCTTACATCCGGAATGGGATTAGCAGGGCTTCAACAAGAAGTTGCAACCGGACACACAGCGCGAGACACAAGGGATATCGTGAAGGAAGCGTTTCCTGGTCGCGTAGTCTCCCGTTGTGGCGGCTTGGCATGGTCAGTAAGATCGCCCGATTCAACCATCCCAGAGTTCTTTCTTTGGGGCTAATTGAAGTCGTGGGTCTATACCAACTAGCCTCAGACAATCGCAGCCCTTAACTTAATTAGAATATTTGACAGAAATGCGAACAGTTATCACCGGAAATCTTGGAAAATCATGAAAAATGCGATAAAACGGGCACAAATGTGTATCAAAATTGGCGGTAGCCATTTCATGGATATCATCTTTTCCACTTAACAGAAAAAATTATAAAGGTCCAAATAAAGATTTCCATCACTCAAAAAAATGTTCTTTTTATTTATTAAAAAAGTAATTTAAAAACTAAATTGAATGATTAATTTCGCGCCACCCTGTACAAATTGAAGATTCGACAGTAGTCAGGTATGTCCCACCATGTCCTCGTACAAAATCAACGTAGTTCATGGTTCAAAAATTATGATGGGTCTGCACGTCGTTTATGGACGTTTAGTTCACTAGTCATTTGTTTGAACTTTAGTTCGTTTGTTGACTACCCCAGTTCGAAGTTGTTAAGTCGTCAATATTTGATTAATGATTTTGTAGGACTTTTAAAGTTCCGCATGACAGATACCACAAAGTTGCCACTTATTCGCAATACATGTACCCCCTTTTTCCCCTGATATAATGATTCCTCCCAGGGTCAGTTTGCGTGACTTGTTCGATCTCCGACATGGACTTTTATTTGCTTTTGGCAATACGCACGTATGTTCCCAAAGTGGTTCTTTTTTTTCTGTAGCTCGTGTTAGCTCCACTCTGTGCCTGTCGTACTCACACTCCACGACTTGAGACTTCCAAATTATTCCGTCCGACATGAAACCATTTGCATTTAGTTGGCTCGTCAAATTCGTTTCCATTCCGGAATCTTAATGAGCCCATTCCTCAAAATGATCTATCGGCTGGCCTTAGGCAATCAGTAGTATGCTGGCCTGCCGCCGAAATCTATGAATCAATCAAACTCATTAAACAAAAAAAAAAAAAAAACAACTACCGCCCGAAAGCTTTCACAACTCACAAGTCTTTTCTGTCGAATTCCAGAAATCTGTGTCATCACATCTAATCAGTTCACTAAACAAATGTCGTGATCCCAACTTTAACACATCTCGCAATGCGCGTCCGAACTCAATCGACAGGCTCGTCGTCATATTCCTTTTATATTGGGTCGCCATCAGCTCTTATCCAATGTTGATGGTCTCTAAAGCCAACCCCCTCAACAAAAAAAAAAAAAAACACATCGATGTGTGTAAACCCGATCGCTTTTTCCCTTCGAAATGCATGTCCAGTTAGCGAACCTGGCCATAAACTTTATCAGTGCACCATTACTTTATGGACTTTTACTTTTGTATCTGGCTCACATCTCAATCGTAAACTTAAGGCACTCATGCACTTAAGTTTTTCGTCGTTTCTCAGCCAACGATCACGATTTGACTTCTAAGCAGCAACAACAACAAAAACAGCAACAGCAACAGAACGAACAACAAAAACAACACTAATCCCCCCATCAATGGCTGTTCTATCCAGATCCAGAGTAACAACAGTGCTATACGTACTACGTGCAACGTACAGTGTGATTTGTTTTGTTTTGTTGTGCGCGAGTCACTCGTACTCGGTTGGATGTGGCAACTCGGCTTTCTATTCTGGAAATTTCATTGAAAGACCTAAAAATTGTTATCATTTCCATTTTCTAGAACTTGAAAGTTGTGTCGTTGAGTCGCGGTTCCGCCGGTAGATACGTCTTGTGCGCCGCTATAATATGCATGTAGTCGTAACTCTTCGAATGGCCAAATACAAGGCGCAAGTTTAAACCATAATAAGGAGATTAAGATACATCTCCCGATAGGCTGTGCACAACTCCTGTTCCTGGAGTTTGGTTCTGTCTCGGCCTGTGCATGCGGCTCGGTCGGTTGTCTTTTTATTTGGCAACAATATTTATCCATTAGATATGCCCAACTCCCAAATGATACTTTCCGCTATGGAGTCGACTCGAGAGTTTATCTTTAGTAAAAAAGAGCGGAAGAAAATTTATTCATCCATACAGGCGGGGGGAATCTGCACGTTCATGCAGACTTTTTGCCATAAAAAGTGACGGTCTGGTGTGTGTGTGTGCTGCATCAACTGATAGGAAAGAAGATGCGAGGAGGGAGGAGGAAGAACTTATCCGATTTTTCTTTTACAGTTCCTCACATGTCTTTTTTTTTGTCTTTTTTATACTCGATTGTGATCGGTATTGCGATCTGTTTTGATAGATATCTGTCAGTTGTGTGTGTGTGTGTGTGTTTGCGACCGCAACAAGGTTAAACAACGGTTTTAGTTTGATACGTTCCTTTACTACTTAGTTGACCTTTGCGATTAATCGCGCACGTTTGGCAAAGGAGACGAGTCTATCTCTGATGAAGAGGGTCTCGGTACATGTCGGGCCTTGTTTTTCTTCACGCACAAGATGGAAACAAAATCAGGAGCCGAACGCAGTAGTTGGCCAATCAACTTGAGAACGTTAACTTTGGCCTCTTGTCGATCAATCTTGATGAGATGAGGGGTCTTGTTGTTGTTGTTGTTGGTGGTGGCAGTGATGCGAGGCCTTGCTTTCTTGTCATGTCATGTGGTTTATGCGTCAGTGGCTGCTGCTGGCGTATAGAGGTTCTTCTTGCGTCGTTTTCATTAAGTCTAATTGTGGTGATTCTGGGTAGAGATATACTGATTGAACTTTCTCTTGAACATGCCGACTCGGCTTATTGATTGTCGGTGAGTAGGAGGAAGGTTTCCGTGGACTATGTTTGGCTTCTTGTGAAAGTAGCAGCTAACATTGCTTCTGCGGTTGAATTGGTTCATAATTTGATATTGGTTGTGATAACCGTATAGATGACTTGTCATCCGTATACATGACCTTTGTATCTAGTTCTAATAATAATAATGGGAAAGTAAATCACGATTAGATACTGTATGATATGTGCCACTAAAAGCTCGACGTGACAGTGTTCATAGCGTTGAAGAATGCTATCGTATCGGTGTCAGAGGCAGACCAAACTTACTATGTTATGGCTCCGCAGTTGGTTACTAACAGATTTCGTGATGAAAAAACTGCTAACTGCGTATGTTGGGTTTCTGGTTCGTGGTTGAATCTCTGCGTATTTAGCCAACGCAGGTATCACCATTAACTTCCGAAGAATGTTCCTTTCCAAGACTAACTCCTACACTGCGTATTTTCATTCCCGAAATTCCGTGAGCTATTTTAACAAATGAATGAATTGCAGAAGAATCCAACGTAGCGCCTTTGTGTTCTCATTTATTGAATATGAATTTTGGTGAAAGATGTGTTTTTTGCCTCTTGCCAAAGTTTATACAAACAGAGATCGTGTAATCGCTGAATATCTTGATTGTCCTAAGGCCATTTTTACAAGTCTCTCGCTGATGACAAACTTTGTTTTATCCTCACTAATAACGAAGTTAGATATGTTCCCGAAATCACATAGCTTTAAGACACAGAAATATCATTTATTCCATATTAGTATGTTTTTATGAGCGCACAAAAGGCGTTGCAATTTATTTATAAGATGCTCGTCTAGCAACTGACGTATATGCGGACTCTAAAACTCATAATATACTTTTAAATCGATGCGAAAAGTTTAACGGCCATTACTATGTAGATTTCTTGTTGATTGTTAAGCTGGATCTTATTTTCTGCAAGAATATTGAGCGCAACACAAGCAATCTGTCCACCCTGCGAAATCAATATTTAAAGATTTGGACCTTATTCCAAGTTTTCCCTAATTGACCTGTAATATTGCGAAGTAAAGGGAGGCTTTTGAAGGCACTATAATCTATGACTATAATCCCTTATTAGGGATTGAAATTTTTAGCTTGGAGCTTGACAAAAATTTCAAACAAAATTAACCTACATTCCTGATTGTCTCTAGAAGAAGTGCAATTCCGAACTTGGCTTTAAAGCGGGGTCTGCTCTTTGGAGTTTCCTACATTCATATCGCTTAAAAAATGCAGTCTGCGTATTGCGTGGACATTTTTACTTAGGAACTACGCTAAACGGCAACAGAAATGTCGCGTTGCTAAACTTGGTTCGAATCTTAGATATTTCTCTTACCCATGGTTTGTATCCGCACTAATCGATAGAAGCTATAATTGTCATTTTTAACTCGTATAGAAATTTGTTTGCAATGTTGTAATGTACCCAAAATTTTATTTTTGGAAATATGAATCATCCTCTCAGTCGAATTGTACCATTCTTTTTTATACCAAATGTTCTACTCCATATTTACCTAAAAGCACCTACCCAACATCTAATCTAATCTCCTGCCAATAAGCTTGTACTAATTTGTTTCACCTACACACCTGTTTATTCATAATAAAAAGCTATTCGAGGTTTTTATTCCCACCGCGTTAATTTATTCAAATGCACTTCATGTGTCTAAAAAACAACAACAACACTGCACGACACCAGACACATCAGCTTCAACACTTTGATTAGAATATTTAATTGCCAGACTTGTCAAAAGATAACATTGTTGAATTTTTTTCCATAGAATTGTACTTGCATTTTATGTATAATAAGCAATGGGTCGGTTAACGTTATCACGTACACCATGCGCCGTCGGCGGACAGTTGTCCGGTGCGCCATGCAAATGTTGATAAACGCGAGAATTGCGTGTTGAAAATTATCGGTTTGTAATAACAAATTGATGTTGTTATGTCTTGTAACAAATTAACACTTTTTGCATTTAGTATAGCAAACATGCTTTTGAGTTGGTAATTATGTATAACGAAAAGAAGCAACGAAATATGAATAATTGGTAGCGATGTTGAAAGAGCCGTCAGCAGCTTTGGTTAAATAAGAATACGAGTAATTGTCCCGATTTAATTATAAAAAAGTCAGCCAAGCTTTAGACACTGATGTGTTTTACAGTCCTGAAAGAGCTTCTTAGCCGTTTGGACTGGGCATAAAATTGTAGATGCAAAACTTGTACTTGGATGTGAGAAGCTAGGCCTAAAGTCCATACGGACCTGTTGCGCCAACTGTTTATTTATTTTATAAGGAATTGCGAGGCAACTTTGCGGGCAAGACCTGTTTTGCAACACAAATGTTGCAAGTTTCATAGTTGTGGCGACTCACAGAAATCATCCTTGAGTTTCAATATACCCTAATTTTTCTGGTACTAGATACAACTTTACAATTTAACACACTCCGCTTCACTAGTTATAATTTTAAAACTTCGCCTTCACAGTTGCTTTTTTAGTACGAAGAATCTCTCCATTTTGGGTTTGTTAAATTTAAGCTGGACTGTAAAAATGGTTGTTGGTACTCCGACCTTTGAAAAACTTAACAGTCATTTGTTTTTGTAGTATTCAAACGTTGCTAAAGGTTTACATCGCTGGTAAACTTAAGAATGATATCCATTTCAAGAACAATAATGGCTGCATATTTACCTTTACTTCCAAAACCTAAGAGGTTGATAAAAGAAGGTGCTTGGAAAAAATAGAAGTTGGCATATTGGTAAATAGGGCCGTAACGAAAAGTGAAACGCAGACTACAGATTATAAGCCTACAAATTTCCTATTGTTTTAAATTCCACTTCGCCGACGTGGCAGCTGCCTATTTTTTTGGCAGGTCATTCACCTACTTGTCAAAGGATGACTGAGAATGATACCTTATTAAAAATGTGTGCATTATACAAACTTTCGTCGAAGTTTTCAAAACTGTTGTAGGGGATACCTTTGGATTAGGGACTACATAGTCTCAACTCAGAGTCCTTTATTTTATTGGACTTTTTCGTTTATATTTATAGGATCATAAAACCTGGCAAAAAATTCCAAAATCTATTTCTTTAAGTGCTCAGTGAGTTCTATGTCCAGGCGTGCATTCCTCATGATGGGTCTTTTTTTCTGTCAGAAAAGCTACTTTCGGTTTGTCTTGTACAAATAAGAGCGTCGTTCCAGCTTTGCCGTTTGGCCCCTTCATTGGCAAATCGGAACCTTTTTGAGCCTCGAGACCCTTGGCCCCCACTTTTTTAAAAATGAGCAAAATGGACTTTTTTTCAGTTTAAGTAAGATTTTGTTCTTTATTGCACGAAAAAGAAGGACAAATTATGAAAAAAGTTTTTCGTAATGAATGAATTTGTTTTTTTTTTTTGTTATAGTAGTTTATGCGGAGGCCTCTTTTTTTGACCGGGCCGCTTTTTGAAATTTTTTATCGGCAACGCTGCATCGCACCATTTTACATTGAGTGCACAAGTCGTAAACGAAACCGATATTTTTTAAACTACTTATACAAGTTTATGTTTAGTGACTAAAATTATATTGTACAATAAATATTTAAATTTTCTTAATTTTAATTTTTATTTTTGTTGCAGGTAAGCATTTGACATCATAATTTGCTAACAGTAAGTTAAAAAGCTAATACATAACAATTGCAAAGTTTAGTTCAGAGGTAGAACATCGATTTCTTAGAATTAAATTTTAGCTTTAACTTGGTCTTTGCAATTTTACGGCTGCACGCTCACGGGTCTTGGACCATCTTTCAAAAGAAAATCATGCGCTTAGGTAACCTTATCCAAGTATATAATATCTTCGATGAAGAATCGGGCTTAGGGTAGGCAATGACTAAAGAGATCAATTAAACATCCTAATGGCCACGCGAGAAAGCTACTCTAAACGGGTTATAAACTTTAATTATGAATTGTTCACTCGATTTTGTTTAATTTATAAAGAGTACAGTGGGCATAGTGGTAGTCACCTGCACTCCTGAACAGGGGATTCCACGTTTATCTTCACTTATTTGTACCTCGTGCCAAATTTAGGTTTCAGATAACCGATTTTTTTTGAGTAAATCGTACCTAGTTCAGATAAGCGAAGTGGACTGTTTCAAATTAGACAAATTTCTCTACAAAAATAACTAGGCTGACACTTTTTGTATAAGAATTAAAAAAGGCCCAAGCACGTACCCTTCGGGAACACAACTATTGATAACCTTAAAAACAAAAATATGAACAACTTTCTTGAGTTTCAAGGTGTTTCTTTCAGAATTGAACGTTCCTTGAGTACCCACCTACCCATGCTTCTAAAAGGCCAATTCTGAATTGGCTTCAAATGCACACTGGCGACGGTACCACAACACAATGAGTGTGGTGCCCTCTTTGCCCCAATAATCTCGACAAGACCTTGCATTGAGTCGAACTGAAAATTACCTGCGTAAACAACATGTAGCACGTGACAACCGCTAATGAAGACATATCTCCAAATACAAACTCCCCGTTTTCCGATCCGACAAAGAATTGATGTATTACAAAACCAGTTCTTAGTCCGAAGAACATTACTGTCTATTGACCCGGTCGATGCAAACACAAACCTGCTTCTTCTATCTGTCAATATCGGTAAGAAGCATCATTAACACAATGTTTACAGAAAGAAAAAAGAAACCCTCATGGATCTCATTTCGGGTGTCTTTCCCCATCTAGATGACCTTTCCCTGTCGCCTGAAACTTCGGTCGGTAACTTTTCCAGCTTCAAGTTGACCCCAACCTGTGCCTTGCAATTAAAAATAAAACCGTCTTCGCGAGGTGTACACTCACCCAAATATTTGCATATGCATCTAACGCCATGTGTGAAAGGCCGCCGTCAGCCACTTACTTCCGCGTATCTACGAAATCAATCGACAGTGCACCAGAAAATGCATTTCATTCATCTTCAAATTGAAATAGCGTATCTGTAACTCAACCTGACCGCATACTTTCATTCTTGCTCACTGAAGTTTCCTTTACTACATCCTCTAGTGGTAATTTTCAATTAGCAAGAATTCCACCGAACGCAGGCCTCTCCATTCGCCGTCGTCCACCATCAGTACGTCGCGCCGTTCTCTTAGTTCAGCTGCTATATCAAAAACCACGATGCTATTTAAAAAACGAGGCTCTCTTCCAGCAATAGAACAAAAAAATCCCGTGGTTCTGTATCTGTACTGCACCACAAAACTATTGAAAAAAGCATCTCTCGCCGCGACAACAAATAACAATAGGAAAAATACCATCACTCGAACTCAAATGCCACTGAGTGTGCGTTGCTATGCGATGCGTCCATCGAGCACAACTCACCAGCATAACCAACTTCACTCGTTCCCCCCACTCAAACTCGACGCCGTCCCACTCGAAACATAAGCAACACGAGTGGAAGTGATAAAAGTATCTGAACAAACGTTTTCCAGCTCAAGAGTTTAGTTACACGCGAGCTGTTTAATCGAACGAACATACGTTATGTTGTTTTGCGTTTAGGTTTTTACACCTTCCTTTTTATTTTGTTGTATAAATCGAACTCCCTCGACTTTTAAAATTAAATATACAAAAGAATAGATATCGTACTTTAATTCACGGTTTGCCTGACAAAGAGAATTATTATTTCCCATCTTCGTCACAAAACAACAAATAAGACACACAGATACTACCCGTACGTAAGATACATTCATAGCTAGTTGTTGTTTGCCGGTTTTTTCCCCGTCCGCAGTCAAGTGTGTGCTTGGTTATGTAGTTCATCTTCATCCTTTTCCCGGCAATTTACGTTTGTAGTGTAGCTCACCCGCACTTTTGTATCGTATATATGTGTTTCCTGTCCGTTTCGATTTGTGTGGGAGAGAAAACAACTTTTTCGTACCTAAAACCTTTGTTTTGGGTGTCTAAAACCATTAAGTGTTTCGGTTAATTAAACTCGAATCTTGTGTTATTTTAAAAATAAAATTTAAATAAAAAATTTAAAAGATTGAAAGAAATTGAATTTAAAGAAAGTATAGAAATAAGTCACAGTGGTGTGAGTGGTTGTTCTTTGATTCGTTGTTGTGATTTTATAGTGCCTTAGTCGTCTTCTTAACACAAAAAGAAGAAACAAATCGTGTCCGCGTTCAAGCGACAAGCACATGTTTCGAAATTGGAAATAGCCCAAAACAGGATTTCTTCTTCTTCGTTGTCGTCATATACTCGCTGGCAGATCGCGCAATATTTCTGCATCATCGAGCGTGTTCTATCGAGGGATTTACAAAATATATGTATACATTCACTGATACAGAGGTATACACCGATGCAAGTGTAATCGTCATCGTCATTGCGCGAACAAAATAAAAACACCAAAAAGGTGTAAATAAAATATTGGAATATACCGTAATAGACGAGGTAAGATGCGATTTGCTCTTCTTTTTTAACATAGGGATGCAGTTTTTTTTTTTTGTGGATGGCTATGATCAGTCCTTTATATTTGTGTAGGTTTGTGATATATAATTCGGACTGGATCTGTGGTGGTATGTTTGGGATTTTGTTTGTGTTTTTAAATGAAAGGGAGATGAAGGAAATGTGTTTGTTTTGTGTAATTTTTTGTATATACCAATTCTTATTAGACGAATGCGATAATGAAGGGTTGTAAGTGGTTTCCAAATATTTTCAAAGGGAAAATACATTTTTTGTGTTAATTTTTTATCATAATCATTTTTTTGTAGGAGTTTCATCATCGTTTGTCCAGCATTGAAAATTTGTTCGAATATTGTGCTGTCGGAAAAGTTTTGTGGTGTGAAAATCTATTTTCGTAATGAGGTTGGTCATATTTAGTTTTTTATGGTTTTGATATTTTTATTTTTGGGTTTGTTCGACCTTGTCGGCGATTGGGAAGTAGTTTTAAGGGGCATTGGTTAAACTTTCTCTATTTCTTAAACTATTTTACAATTCAAAAAGTACACATGCAAGTTATTGAGTTGAAAAAGTTGATAAACAGTGGGGTAGCGGTAAGGTTAGTGCATATAATTGAAAGAATAACATTCTTCGAACAACCACCATTCAAGGAATCGTTAGGACTCGTGTTGGTTGAATCAGTTGGAAAGGTAGTCGTTCAAGAAATACGTCCGAAGTTTGTCGTAATTCGTCTTTAAAATACTGGAACAATTCATGTTCACGATAGGCGACAATTATTTGCCAAAATCACAAAGTGGCGTTCTTTCACCGCTCATATAGTCCCTAATAATATACGGTCTGGAAAAGCAAAGCTTCACTAAGAACGATGTCGCTGACGGTGGGGTTAACCTAGTCCCAAAAAATAACACCTTTTTTTCAGTCATCAGTAATCGCTTAGCTCAGATGTGTACTGCTACTAGTTAGAAGCTAGAAGTATAAACCAGTCGAAAGCAGAAATCTTGGGGAAAATGATAATATCCGTCTTCAAACTCCTGAAGATGGGTCCGCTTAACTCTACTTTTATGAAGGACAGCCATATACATGAACGTCAGTGAGGATTCCAAAAAGATTCCATTATTCTACCATGTAGACTTGCAGAAGAACACTCAAAGAGGCTGTTGCGGCCTTAAAAATACTGAATCGTCACCTTTCCAGCCTAAAGAAAAGCAGGTTAAAGATCCTTGACAGATGTTTTTGTGAGTACACTCGAGTACAAAATGGAACTCCAAAGTATCCAAGTGCTATCTGGGCTGAGTGGTAAGTGTG
Organism: Cheilosia variabilis; assembly: GCA_951230905.1. NCBI lineage: Eukaryota > Metazoa > Arthropoda > Insecta > Diptera > Syrphidae > Cheilosia > Cheilosia variabilis. The sequence continues at coordinate 16,763,533 of OX579678.1, read as the reverse complement.
CTGGGCTACTGAACGAAGGGTCTCAGAATTGATCCCTGGAAAAGACAAATTACAACATAAAGTTTTTTTTCACTGCTCCACCTTTCGTAAAAGTCCGACAAACATTCGAGAGTATAACTTTCATCAAAGAGGTTTCCAATCCAGCCGCTCGGACTCGGCCTAAAATTGTATAGTTCCCTTCTATTCGTCCCAAAAATACAAACTCACTCAAAACGAGAAGCTAGGCCGAAGGTATACAAACCTGTTGCGCCAACTCCTTTGTTTTTTATTGTAGCTATCTAAATAATATTCTAAATAAAAGCAGGACAAAAGTAAAAAAAATTTCTAATCGGAGTTGTCTGAGCTTCTAGCATCTAGATGGGCATAAGACGCTGCAAATGAGTCGGGATAGTCGTCACCTACCATGTGTCGGCTGAAAAGCGGCTTTCGGTTTTATTTCTTCACAAAACTACAAAAAAAATAAAATATTTTTGAACAAACCCCCACTTTTAAAACTTGGCAGCACTCTTGCAGTTAAGTGACATCGAACAGTCGTTAAACTTGCAGATAGACCAATTATATTGCAGAAGGTAGTGAGATGGGTAATTGGGAATAATACCAAAGTACTTAAGGAAGAGGAAAAATTTTCAACGATTTTTGGGCTTCTTTCTGAGCAACGATTTTAGACTAAACTTTTTTAGGGTTTAAGTGCTTAAAGCAAACCATATTTTGACTTAATCCAGTTTATTTTCCACAAATGTAATGGAGGCCGACAATAGTCAACAAAATTCGGCAGAGTATAACTTATTATCGTCATCAAAATTTCAAAAACGATATCGTCCGGCTACTTCACAACATTTTCTGTTTCGACTTTAAATTTTAGTAGTTCACAATGGCTATATTTTCCATACAAATTGAGGGCTTCCATAGATTAAAAGTCGAGCCTAGAATTCGCAATATATAAATAAACAAGTAGAAGCAAGTTCGCACATAAACTCTTTTGTATTTTCCTTATCGAATTAAATATTTTCATCGCGGTTACTTAAAGTAGACGACAAGTGTCCATTGAATGCCCTTCAAATTTTGATTTTGGAAAATATTTGAATAGCTCACCTGGTCCGTAATTTAACTACCCCTACTCCAGCTGAAGTGAAATTTTATCTTCTCCCTGCATAAGGAACTCCATATGCAGACCATAAGATAAATAGTTTCCATCCCTAAAAACACACCCTATGGCAAACTCTTCTATTGACTAACATTTCACCAGCATGATGTCGAAAACAATAGAAAATGTAGGTTCGGTGTGAAAGGTACCCATGTGCGATAAGTTCAACGAAAAACCCTGCGTCTGGATCAACTTCATAGCATATTTCGAGCATACCTGCACTGCACATAGCTGGCGTCACTAGAATAATATTAACGGCGTTGCCTTTGCTTTTGTCTGTTGCCTATTTGAATTTTAAACAGCGAATTGGGTAAATATTGCAATTATGGGTAGTTATAGAATTAGAAACTATTTCGTTTTAGGTAGGTATTACAAATTCATTGAAGAGGTCGACTTCCAGGTTGATATTGAATGCTTAACATAACCATATCGAGCGGACTCAATTTGGTATATATGCTTTTGACAAAGAAGACATTTGTTTACACTCTATGTTTTTAAATATTCGGTCCTATAACTTTTCAACCGGGCCCCAAAATGCTTCCAAATAGATTTTCGTTTGGCACTTATCTCCTAACACCAACAGAGCTTGTACCTAAAGGGCTACGTCAGAGACTACTCTTTTATACAGTCAATTTTATTCTAGTGCCAGTTTTTAGTCTTCTCATGTTGTTGAGTGAACTTTTTTGAACCGAGCTCCATTTGTAGAAATAAATATTCAAGCTGTTCTCTTTGTTGAGGACTACGAAAACGAATACTTCCATCTTTCTGAATTGTGTACTCCTTCTCGCTGAGTAAAACTATAAAGAGGACGCTGTCCTTAGGTATTTGTGGAATTGCTCAGAAAATGGCTCAGCTCCAAAACTTCTTCGGAACGCTGTGTGACTCCGAAAATATTCATGTTCCTTCGGCTGGATTTTTGGTTCGTCTCTTCGACTCTATTTGTTGGGTAAATATTAAGTTTGACAAAAAAAAAGATGCACATTCTACAAACCAACTCTCTAATAGTGCTCGTTTAAATAAATAATAACAAATCTGCACCAACAACTCATTCCGCCATACTCCCTTACTGGACTTTCCACCCCAACCAACCGCGCATGCACATGTTTCTGCAGCTCTATAGCGATTTGTGTGTAATATCCATCGCCACGCATCTGCTCTCGACATCCTCCTTTGTCGTCCGTTTGATTGTTTACGGGCACATTCCACTTCCACCCCACGAAAATCGAAAACACAGTCGAACTCTCCTCTCGAAGATGCCAGCAGCTGTCACCTAAGCACACCTTTCCATATCAATTGACGTTTTCCTGCAATCGGCGAGATTACATGTGCGCCTTACTTCATCCCTAATTAGGGGTTGGGTTCAGTTCAGAGCAACTAAATTTCAGCCATCAACATTTGCAGATGCTCACTAAATAGCTGTTTGCTCTGGTGGAGCCCCTTTCACGTACCAACCATCAAACGAAAACCACTTGATCTACCAGTTTTTCGCTTTATTTATTTGGCTTTTTTTTTTGGCGACCGACACGATTATATAAATTGAATTTGGTGGAGCAACCTACACTAACAGAACCGCACAACCATCCAACCACATAAGGAATACAAAGAACACCATGCAGTTGCAGAACAAGTTCATGGCGGGGTTCTTCTCCACCAGACATCGACGATCGCGCGCGCTAAGGTCAACAAATTCCTTGGAGCTGGCTCGTCGTTGCATCACCTCCTTCTCCGCATCTTGAGTTTCGTACGTATCTCCAGTGGATCTGGTGATACACGATACGATGTCGTTCTGTTTTGTATAGCGAAAGAAGTGGAACCGCAGAGAGCAGAGCAGAAGGCTGCCGCAGCAGAAGAAGTTTTGTTGTCTTTCCAATTCCATAATCCATCCACGACTCACTCGAGTTTATTCAGAGGATGAGTCTTCCTTCGTCTGAGAGAAGAGCCATCCACTTTGGCTTCTTTGTTGGATTTATCTCGGTTTTTTTTTTGTTTTTGCTTTCTGTCGTCTTCTTTGCACCGATACACTTTACCATGATCCCGTGGGATGTTCTTCTGTATCCTGGACTCGATATGCGATATTCCCTGTCGATGGCATTCAATTTTTCGGTAGGAAGTTGCTCGGCAAGTATCTCGTTTACCTGAAATCCACACTCGATAGGTATACTTACTGTCTTTGTGTTTGTGTTGTGAATTGTGATGTATCGTTCCTCTCCAGTGGTTCTGCTAAGGACGACCAACACGACCGCAATCGAAGGTTGACTACCTAAACACATACAGTCACACTCCGAATCAACAGAACCGCCAGCTGCTTGAATTCCCATAATAAATACGAAATGTGTATCTACAGTGAGTGTGGTGGTGGTAAATGGAAATATTTACTTGGGGTTACTTCTCTGCCCACTATCGCAGATACTTTCAGCAAATCATTCTGTTTATCTTATCAAATTTCATCTATTTGCAGAGTGATAAGTACCCAATCTTTGGTGGATTTTTATGCCTTGATTTATCGACTCCATTTGCATTCGGAAATGCAAAGAAAAACACCTCCAAATCAATGAGTGGTCCGAATTTAATTACATGGAATTATATCACGTAATCATTTTTTTCTTTCGCTTGCGATATGATCGCCCCGTGCAAACTGCCTTTCATTGCGAAGACAGATCACACAGTTCATGCGTTCTGTGCGGAGATGCAAATTTTCTTTGAATGGAATCACGGCGGCGCGCGTTGAATTGAGATCTATTAGTGGCACAGAAACGTGATTGGCAGTATCTGAAGTGTGCATTATAATCGTATAATAAATGAGTGGAAACACTTTTAGAAAATGCCAAGACTCGCTCAGTTTGGATTTCTCGCAAGTGTAATTGAAAAGCGGTATATATACAATCTTGGCGATCTAAATTTGAATTGTATCTATCTATTGGTATATTTTATTAGTTATTATTAAGCAAATACAATAAAAGAGACAGGCAGATAGTTGGTATTATTGGTGGCAGTCTATCGCTTAACAAATAGGTTCGCCTCTATTTATTTTGAGGACCTACCTACCTACATTGCATAGATCGATTTTTTTCTTTAAAAAGATCGAATGATTAACTATACCTATATGAGATAGGTATGATTGTGTACATATTTGGAAATATTGAGGTTATGGCGAAATTGTACGCAAAAATCGATTATACCTACATATGACAAAACACTTACTGTCTGTTTAAGGAAGAGATTGACAAATAAGTGTTGTCCAAACCAATTTAAATTCGAATCAACAACAGCGCTTATCTGCTGATGTTGTTGTGGCAGTGCTCTGTCAACTTATCACATTATGACTTCCCATCATAAAATGACAGGACTTCTTGTTATCTCCCCACTTTCCCATAGCGAAGTGTCTGCAGGTTTGTAGATGGTTGTTTGTGAAACTAAGGGCTTACTTTGTACTATCGATAGAAACTTTTATCAACTTTTATAAGTAGTACTGCCATTTAGGTACCGGTGATCAGTGAGAGGCAGTTGAGAAATCGATTGACTTTAAGAAATCAGCAAGCTATATAAATAGGCGCCCCAGCAAGTCCCTTCGTATTATAGCCACTAAAACCTGCGATTGCAGTTGTCCTCGTTGCACATTTCCACTCAATTTGTTAACAGTTTTTTTTTTGCGTAATGTGTTTGATAGAAAAACGTCGTTGAGCAATAACCACCCTAAAGGCCGATGAATATTTGGCAACAAATAACAACACAGAACGGCGGCATCGCGATGAAAAATATTCTTGGACAAAAATTGAATTATACAGCCCCTTAACAAGAATTGTCGCTATAAATGTCGAAGCGCCACATGTCGAAAATGTAGCGATCCTAGATCTTGAACAAGACGGCCTAGCTGATCAGCTCAGACGAAGAGAGACCCGACAATGGTGGTCTGATTCGAATATTTCTTGAAATCTACAACTGATCAGCTCTGATCGATAGAGTGCTGTGTCTTTTCTTTTTTTCTTTTTTGGCTTTTTTATGTCAGAAGTTCTTGTATTCTCGGAATTGCGAAAAAGGTCTTGTAGCTTTAAAAATCAAGTTCAGAGATACAGATCGGAAAGATCTTAAGCTCTTTGAAGGCTTGTTAGATAGGCTGGATTTAAAATCACTGCTACTCCATAAAGAAATCCACGATGTTGTTTTGTTTTTAATAATATTTCTCACCATTCTACTTTGTAAGTAACTAGTCCACCTTTAAATTACCGAATAAAACGATATTGTTCATACCAAGTTCACTGACAGATGGCAGCACACTCCCAATCAAATCTATTGGGGTGAAGCGATTTCCAAAAAGGAAGCCTGAAGAATATAAATTCAGTAGCCATCTTTGATGGGATCCAGATGAGATGTCGCAGAGCCTCAACTGTCAGGTTGACGTTTTAGTAAGGAGTATTTGGACCCCGACATTGCGAAGAAGAATCAAGCTTACGAACCAAACTATCAACAGATGGGGTCAACGAAGCGACTGGTTTGATTCTCGCTTCTTACCAATTAACCCGCATATATCTGCACTGATGCTCTCTGGAAGCACTTTGTTTAAATAAAATTGTAGATCCCTATCATGCGGCATCATCGTTCTGCAGTGTCAACGCCCTTTAGTGGCGCTAGTAGTTAATTAAGTCGACAATCCAACAACAAGTGCGGAACATGATTTTCCTCGATTAACTTTTCATTTCCACCTAAAGTGAGTGAAAGAGAGGCCAACACTTAATGCACACGTATTACAAGTGCAACGTTAATCCGCGCCAAAGACAAAGCAGCAAGTAAAAAATTGTACGCGCAATAGCTGACATAAAAAAAAAACGCTTCATCGGATAATTTTCTTAATTGGTTTCTGCGGAACACTAAAATTAGTTTCGTTTTCAACATTTTCTATTTACCTAACCCAAGTGCACACTCTGACAGCATTCCCCTGTGTGTGGGTTTCATTTTTTTCCTCTCTTTGTTTTGTTATTAATTTTTTGCGCAATTTTAAATTATCGGTAATTACCCACCCCGAGTGCGCGGTAGAGATATGTATTCAAATATTTTTTTTTTTGTGCTAAATCCTCGGTCTTACTCATGTGCCATTCAAATGGTTACAAGTATCTATAGGTATAGTTGGTTGTTCCAATTTAGTTTACTGACAAAAGTAAGTTTGCGCGTGAATTTATGTGCAAGGCTTGTTAGAGGCAATGACCCAACAACACCCAGCGATGTTGGAAGTTCACCAACAATACAGTATCTATATGTTGTATCTAGAGCGGTTAGTATGTTGAATGTGCAGCCGGCAAGGAGTAACGCTCCAGTCTTTGCTTTGTTAGAACAACACAATGACTAGATACGAGTAGGGGGGGAAACAACGGGTAAAGAAGCGCCTCGGAAGGATATACTGTGTTACTTGTTGGGCGGTGGTGGTACGTTTGCTGTTACAACGACATGTTCAACAGGATAGAGCGAATTTTCCAAGTGCACTGAACTATGGCGACCTTTTCCACTTGCTGGTGCCTTTTACATTCACAGGGTGTGGAACTTCGAAGCGCCAAAGGCAATTAGTTAAAAATAAAAAAAACATGCAACGTAGGATATCCTATATAACGAATTGAATGTGGATACAAAATTGCACAAGTTCCCTGAAGGAAACTATGAATGAGCTGACAGCAGTTATTAATTTCCTTGATAGCTGTTACCGTTGCATGTGAGTGTTTCTTTTTTAGGTGAGACCCTTGTACGGAGTTCAAATCGCATGTTTGCTGAATAATGCAAAACGAGTAGATATGTGGTAGAAGGACTTTTGCACGAGTTGTTTTATTCAGACTAGCATAACTTGAGAGCGTTCGTTGGATTATGCCTTTAAGAAACTGCCTCTACAATGACTAAAGTCGTCATTTACTATATGAAATGCATATCATGTTTTTAACAATGTTTAAGACGGTCAGGGGCATCCGATACTGTTCCGGCGGTGGTTGCACTCGCGTTTCTGTGCGTTAGAAACCTGCTTTTGAAGCCCGGTAAAATACAGATTACTGCAGAATAATCACAATAAAGAGCTATTCGCTTCTTCAGGCAGTTCAGCTTGTTAAGAAAACATTGTCCACCCCGGACTGTAAGCGTCTAATGTAATAGAGCTCAACTTTCATCAGCCAGCTCAAGTTGGACCACCCTGCATCAAAAAATCTCAATATTTGAACTTCCCCAATTGAGTGTAGGTCTGATTGGAAAGTCTTATGCAAAAGACACATAAATTTAGTTCCGACAACAACCATTTTCAAATGAAATCCATATTTTCCGGTGTCCCCTTCCTAAACGCTGATTGAATTACCGCTCAAATCTACCTCTACGGTCCAGCTCTCCCAACTTAGGTTGTACATATACCAATAACTACAGTCCCCATCAAAAATTGGAGACATTCTTTCAAGCCGTACAGAACGAATCTCATGTTTTGACATTAAACGAAAATAGCTCGTCTTAAGCCAAAAGCACGACTTTAGTTATTTGAAGTTCCAAAATGTTCTGAATTACTCTACTCCACTGAACTGATAATCTGAAGATCCATTCCTCATGAAGCGTGCTAAATATTTTCGCTTAAAATTGAGCAACAGACTGAACAGAAGTTTCAATGTAATTACATCGCTGGCGGTGAAGTGATTTATGTATTTTCTTTCGGCCTGAATGATGGGTCTTCGATTCCAATTACTGCTTGAAGCCACCTTAACAAGTCACACAAAAAAGGGTAATACGCGCTGGCCGACGACGTGCAAAGTTCGAATTCTGTGCCCCGTGAAATTCTGGCCGTTTTTTTTTTTAAATCTGCTTATATCGCAACATTTTTATCAGTGAATTTTGCAAATTTTTAAATCGGAAGCCTCGTATCTTTCAAAGTTTTAACCCGACTTGTGTCCCAGAATGAATTGTAGCACCTGCTCATCTTAAAACCAGCATTTGGTTCACTTGGAATATGTGAGATGTGCTCCCGTTTAAGGGCACGAGTTGAATCCGAATCATTTTAGACGCAACTTTGTCATTTAAAACCTATCCCTCTGCATTGAATTTGGGTGGAATGTCCACGTGATGACGTAACAAAGTCACTATACAGAAGTTCGTTGTACGACTGTGTACGCCAGCAACATTGTTGAACATTTTCCGATCACTAGCGTGCTTATCTCGAGACAAATCCACACCATTTCTCTTCTGTGGCGTCACAGACCCTCCCACCAAATGCGCCATAGACAGACAGACATCGCATGATGCAATTATAATCAAACCTCATGTCGAGTTCTTCAATTTCAATAAAACCTTGCATGCATCCATATTGTCTGTCTGTCTGGCTGTTTGTCGGTGCGGTGTGAAAAGGCGAATTTAAATCTTCACACCATCGCAAATAGAGAAAACCAACCCACAAGACAAAAGCTTCAAGGGAGTGTATGGCAGAATGTTGGACAGAGTCGTCGAGTCTTTCCCTTGAGCATAAATATTCAAGATAAAGAAAAGACTTTTTTTTTGTGTGTCCAATATTCGCTTTCATTATCATCGACACGCGAACGCCACGATCCAGATGGCATTATTTTTTGGCTAAGCGTTGAGGAGTAAAAGTGAAATGTTGCGTACAACCCAAGACCATAATTCGATTTGCTCGTGTGTGGGATGAAGCCGGCATTCGCTTTTCTTTTTTATTAAATTTTATTGCCCGCAATTATGCAATCCGTATGTGTGGAATGCATCTCTATACCTATATTCAGACGAAATGTATTGCGTGGATTTCGGTTCTTTTTGATGGAGACGTTATCTGTGGGAATGGATGCGTGATTTTTATTCGCGTTCTTTTGATGTGTTTATTGGTGGGTTGTATTTTTCGCATCATAAAGATAGCAAGCTTACGTAAAAGGGCAAGATGTGCGAACGAAAATGAAAGTGGTGATTCTTGGATGAGAAATGTTTATTTTCTTTTAACGGATTTATGGGTTGGTTTATACGAGATGTCGACAGCAAAGGTGCGATACGATTGAAGGTGGTTCGCGTGCTGAAGGTGACGGTGCAACAGACTCAAACGTGTAAGAATCGTAAGGTTATGCAGATCACGAGAAATTACTTATAAATACCACTGCTACAATCTTGGGTTCTCATGCAGGGCATTTGCTACTGTCGATGGAGATTAGAATAGTAACGGTGTACAAAAATGATAGGCAAACCTTCCTGTGGCTAGGTGCAGAGATAATTGATGATGGTTTCCTCTTTCTCTTTGTATCTACAGCTTCTGCAGAAATTGTATTTATTTGTATATTTGTGACCAGTGACCACCGATAAACTAAACTGCCAACATGTAAAGGGTGTCCTATAGTGTAATTTTCATAGAAAATAAAGATTTTAGTTAGAAAGGTTAAATTTTTTACTGATTCATAGAGTATGCAGATTGGGGTTATGTACAGAATAGCTTATCGCATAAATGGCCGCCACGGCTCTGCTGGCAAGTAGGACGGTACTCTTTTATTGAAATATTGTATGACCGTTTCGCATAAATGTGGCTGAATTTCATTAATACATCTCCCAATTTTCTCTTTCAAGGCGTTGGTGGTCGTGGGCTTGTTTGCATACCCCTTTGACTTCAGAAAACCCATAGAAAAAGTCCAATGGCGTTTAATCGCTATAGGTCTGGATGGTCAATTCTGATCTCAAAAACGGCCGATTACACGATTAGGAAATGACTCATGCAGTAATTGAATTGTTTCTCTGTCTGTATGGCATGTGGCACCGTCTTGTTGAAACCACATGTAGGTCACATCCATATCTTGTAATCTAGGCACTAAAAACTAATGGTTATTGCCTGACCAGCCGCAATTCGAAGAAGAATGGTCCGATAATGCCTACAGCCCAAAATCAGCATCAAACAGATACGCGTTGTGGATGCATTTGTTTCTCAACAATTACTCGTGGGTTTTCTGAGCCCCAAATGTGACAATAACAAAGCTAACAAGATGAAAATGAGCTTCATCACTGAAGATGATTTTTTTTCGAAAAATCAGCATCCACTTGGTGTTGCTCAACAATGAAAATGCGTTGTTCTTTCGTAGAGCGCTCCATTTTTACTAACCCGGTACTGTCAGCTGTCACATTGTTATCTTTTTTTCCGTTGGCATCACTGAACGGCGAAAAATTTTGCGTGAATTATGGGACACTCTTTAGTTATCACTTGAGCACAAAAATTGCGCCAAGAAAATAAAAATTTCATTCCATAAATACTACAGAAGGTGCCTGCATAAAAAGACTATTTCGAGCTTATGGCAGCTTCTCAAAAACAAATCTTACTGACAGATTTTAAGTCCCACAAAATAGTGTGCTGTATCTACATCCAGGTGGGGGAACTTCACATCAACCTGTTAACGTAATTCACCCGCTGAAAGCCATTAGAAGTACCGGCGGTCATTATACCGCACAACATAATCAAAAACCGTGGCCGATAAAGAAGTCATGTCCACCATCAATATGGGCTGCAGAATGCAATTCGTTAAGCATTAATAGGAATCCTTGAAAACAAGTCTTTCTCCATGAAAACACCCACAAATTGTTAGCAGCTTGCCGCCTTTCGAAAAAGTAGGAAGGTGTCAGATACCCCGATTCAACATGAACTCTCAACAAATGACTCCAATGTTGTAACTTAGTGATTTTTATGCCTTCGCGGGTGCGCTCTGACACAAATCTATGACAGCCGATAGGTTGCACACACACCGCCCCTAATTGCCTATAGCTAACTCTGACAAAGGCTCGCTCAGGTCTTAGATTCTGTTACTTACTCGAGTCTTATGCGCGACTGTGTGTATCTTGAAGCGACTTCTGTTTTTGGTTTATTTCGTTTTTTTTTTTTCTTAGCGTGCCATTGTGTTGCGCGCTTAAAATGCTTTAAATTAAAGTGAAAGGAAAATCACTGTCCGTGCCGCCATGCGCACGCTAATGTGGTAGAGTGGTGTAATTTAAGAACACAATTTTAGAGTACGAGACGGCGGAAAAAAAGAAACCAAAAAAATCATTTCAATGCTACTACTGTTGGGGTTTCCGCTCTCCCGACTTCTGCGGGCATCAACAAAATAAAACAAAACGCAAAAAAACAACTTAATAATATTGTATAAGGTTGAAATCACAGATAAACACCAGGCAACCAGCAGCGGTCACTGCGCGCATTGCCATATTATACGCGAGAAGATACAAAAAGATACTTCGGTTTCGATTCCTCGTTCGCCCGCTTGTGCCTTTGCTTCTTAAGCTTTATGCTCCACTTAATTTTTATCTATACACAGAGCAGCGCTGCGGTTAGCACAGCACATTTGCAAAAGTCGAAGAAAATCAAATTCGCGGGGAATTTCCTTTCGTGTTGATTTTCATGTAGGATGCTGCTGGGTTGGTGTGTGGTGGTTGGTGTACGTTTTGCGAAGCCTCCTTCTGCAGCTGAATGATATGTTATAATTTGAAAGTTATTTCGCCTTAAATGCTGGTAATTCGATACATTTGACGTGCCTGCTGCACACATTTTGTGGCGAAGATCTTCTTAACGATGATCCACAACAGCAGATGGCGCGTATCCTTTTCACACATGTGTGACGTCTAGAGACATGGTTAGCATTGTTTGGGTGTTATTGTATTTTCAAGAGATGCAGTGAAACATTGAAATGTGTAATTACCATCGAGGAGGTCGGCCATATTTTTCAGCCAACACTTCAACAAGGAAGCCAACAAAATGTTGCACGAGGCTATAAATGTTGGGATGGCGCAGTGCAACCGACAAATTCGTTTGTGATGGAAATTTAAGATGACAGTAGTACGAGTGTTTTCGGTTGCGGTTTGCACAGTGACTGAAGTGATATCTTTAAGAGGTTTTAATGTTCGACAGAAGTAGTTGGTTTGGTTGGATTCTTCCTATGTGCAGAAAGCAGATCGATTTCAAACCGATGCCAAACGGGGAATGTAAAAGTGATCACTAGAAAAATGTGTTAACATTATTTGTGAGAGTTCTTTTCGGGCAATTATTGTCTGAGCAAAACAGTGTTTTTGGGTCGCAAATTGAATGAAATGTAAGGCCTTCCTCCAACAAACAGGCGCCCAACGGCGGACCATTTATTTATTTAATCTCACACACAACTAATATAGTTCAGTGCTAGGGATGTGAAAAGAACGCTGGTTGAAACTATTTTTAAAATTTCGCCATCTTAATTAACAATGGCGCCCAACGGTGGATTATATCTGTCCGTAGGCACTAGTGGATTTGAGTACGTCGTCTACAACTATTGTTGTATGATGGGCTAAAAAATGTGTCTACCGACTTTGTATAGAAATAATTTGCATGACTTTATCATTTTCGGTAAAAGTGGGTCCCCCAACATTGACCGAGGTCAAAAGCCTGTCGAATTGATAATTTATTTGAAATATACCCTCTGTATGATCGATATTTGTTTACTGAATAAATTTAACCGATAAGAGCTAGGGCAAATGTAGAGACAATCAAAGAGCTATTTAAAAAAAATGGCGCCCAACGGTGGGTCACGTCAACTCGATATTTTTTATAAGATTTCAAAATGAATAGCAATTATAAAATTGATATAAGGCTGCATAGATAGTTAGCCAATAAACGTATTCGTTCAATCCAGATATGAAAATGGCGCCGGCGCATTACAAAAGTTATTCGCTGTATCTTCAAAAATTCGTCCAGTTGTTGGGGTAAAAAATAAAAAATAAGTAAATTGTTGTCGCAAAAGGTTCGTGTAGCTACTCTAAGCCCAGCTTCTTGCAAGCATTTTAATTTTTGGGACAAATGGGACCTACAATTTTATGCCGATTCCAAGGGCTGGATTGACAAGCTCTTTCATGACAATTGGCGTTTGTCAGACATTCGGAAGAAGTGGCGGAGTGGAAAAAAAGTTAAGATGTAATTTCTGTTTTTTCTAGACTCCAAACCTAAAACCCATCGCTCAGTCGTGCTGCTGGGTATATGGGGATCATATCGACATCATCCGCCGCTCCAAGCTGGCGGGGCTTTCACGGTTTTGGTTGGCTTTGTTGGTAAACGGGCGGGAAAAAAGTCCCCAGATTTAACGAAACAATGAAGGCAGAACTTCCGTTTCAAAGACCAAGCTATCGCGGATGCCAGATCCCTCAGGCGGACACTGTTAACGGGTCGCGTATTCTTAGCGTAGAAAATCGTGGCGAGAACTTATTTAATCTAATAAAAAGTGAATAACGCTGCAGGATACTGATGTCTTTATGTTGAGAAAAAATCAAACTAGTTGACGACAAACCTTGAGACCCCTTTGACACGTTCTCTGGTGGGCAGGCTCCACAAAATAAGCTCAACATAGAAAACTATCTGCCGGTTTGTTAATGTTTATAGATGGCTTTCGTAAATAAATTGGGACTGTCCACAGCCCTATCGTGCCTCCGGTGAATATAAATACATAAGGCTGTCATCCCGGTGCCATATGAAACCAAAAAAGCCATTTGTTTGCCTAAATTTTATGACGCTTTCCTTGTCTCATATTATATTTCCTTTATTCCCTCCAACTGAATCATGGAGTTCAAAAATACACCTACACATGCTCCTCGGATGAGAACAGAAAAACGCCACCGAGACCCCGGTTCGTCATCGCTAAATAGATGTCATGTCTGTTAGCCATGTGTTTGGCATTTCCCCCTTTCAACAAAGTCGACCACCCTTCGGCACAAACGAAAACCGCCTGCGCGCAGTCATAAAATTTTCCAATGGCAATTAATTTCAAATGAAACCATATTCCTACCGCTACATATCTTTATAGAGAGCGATTTGATTTTTATTTTCCACAAATTTACACTTTAAAAGGAGATTGGGAAGCACTTTCTTCGCCATGGTGCCATGTTTGCGGCTGTAAAATGTATATCTTTCTCAATTTCAAATCACAACAAGAGAAAAAATGTCACTTTGCTGCCACACGGCGACATTTTTTTGCATTTCATACATGCGCAATAAATTAGTATCGATTCTTCTGTCTTTCTCTGTCGGGGAATAACAAAAAAAAAGTATCTATCGCCGAAGATCAAAGTGTCGATGGCTACACATTGCATTGTGCATTCTTTTTGTTCACTATTGCGCGCGAGCAAAATGTGCAACTGCAACTTGTAATTAAACTTTCTAATTATCGGGCATCGCGCACGTTCACCTATTGTCTATACGGACACTACAGCTTGTAGCTGTATCTATTGATGTCCACTCTAATGCGGATTGTGCTTAGGTACCGCTAAATGACGGCAGAAACAACAACAATACATAATTTCAATCAGAAAGTAATAATTGAAATAAAATCCGCCATGAAATTGTCGTGACGAAATGATCGATGACGAGTGACGCTTAGCTTGAGCTCTTCCATAGAGTAATTGAACGGAGGATGTATGACTTGTACGATTGGTTACGAATCCTTAGGGAATATTGGCATTTGAGATGGCAAATTGGAATTGATGCTGAAAGGGCAATTTATTTATGTGCGCGCGTTGCCCGAAAGGCTTTGTGAAATGAAGGGGATCATTTTGACACTGGACTATTGGGATCAATTGGTAAATAGGCTGTTAATAAGAGAATTGCTGGCATTGATGGTGGATAAGTTCACTCGAAAAACGACGGAAATAAGGAGAGTGCGAGAGAAAGTCGTCGAAGAGGCGAGTGTGTTGACCGTAAAATCTGTGATAGACAATCGCATTGCCACTCTGAAGTGGGGCAAATTTTATTGTGCCAAAGGAAGATATCACATTTTTTATGAGACCTCTGCCGAGGGTCGCCTTTGAAGAGGGTTTAGGGGGGTTTATTGGATGTCTTTGCATTCGCTAGATATCTTTAGGTACTTCATCTTTGCTCGTTCAACAGAATATGGCCGTCACCTTTGAGTACTTTCAGTAAAAGATTGACGAGCAGTTTTTTGACTTTATGTCGACGTAGCTGTGCAGCTCGAAAAGATAGTTTGACGATGCATCCAATTCGCCTCTACGCAAACAGCGCCGAAGGTCTGGCAAAGAACTTTTCCCTCTTTTACATGAGTCCACGCTTCATGTCCCTATATGGAAGGATTTGGATCTTGTACAGAGGCCCAGTGGCGCTGGACTAGTGAGCGAATGATCTCCGGACAAACACAAATTACGTTTTACGTTTTCTTTCCTTCACTAAGCCACCTCTCGCGACCGTCTGCCAAACATCCGAGTGCATTACTGTCATGAAAGAGCTTCCCAATTAAGTCGTTCGCATAAAATTTAAGGTTCCCATTTGTCTAAAAAATAGAAACTCACACAAAACAAATGGTTGTGATAAGCTAGGCCCTTTACGGAACTGTTGCGCCAACTAGTTTTTTTTTTTTAAGTTTCCCTACTAAGTTATTGCTTTTTCAGTCCAAAGAAACAGTGATTGGCAACACCTATTCTCCGCTTAATTTCTTGTGAAAATTCGTAACCTTAGACAAAGACCTATACTACCTCAAAGCCAAATCTGTATAGGGTGACATTTTCCGATTCTTCTACGTTTTTTGATTCGTCTGTTTTTATATCGACAGCATATTTATTTATTTATTATTTATATATAGGTACACATTCCGATAATGATAATAATTTTTACTGTCCAGGCTAAAATTTATCGAACTCACAATGGCGAAATTTTCCATACAAAATTGCATGTTCTGACCTACAAAATATTTATTGTAAAGGTTGAAAGTGATTATTAGTAAGGCCCAACATTTGAGGTACCTACCACCATTCAGACATTCCAGTGATATTGATGTCATCAGCTTAGCTATACACGTAGCCGTGCAGGCTTTTGAGGGCCTTGCCAGTTTCGCACAATTTTCCTATGTAGTCACAGGACAGCACATCACCTTGTCTTAATCGTTTTTTGGCGTCAAAGGTCTGTTGGAGTTTAAGTCCCACCTTGAACCTTCTCCATCGTCAAAAAGTACGGGGCTCTAGTCACATAACTTTTGAGACAAACGATAGAACTTCAAAACTACCACTGCAAAAAGTAAGAGTTTAAGAACATCATCTAGTTCATTATCCACAAATGTATTAAAAACTTACGATAATCACAAAAAAATCGGCCTGAATTTTACTTGTTTTGATCAAAAAAATTTCTAAAACCATAATCGTTTAGACGATCATCGTCTTATGGTACCTGCCCCCAGGCCAGTGCTTCCAGATTTTCGATATAAAAATTCCTCTGTCGAAATATAAAATTTCCCTCTTCTTCAAACCTGAAAATTTCCGACTGAAAACGACCATAAGCCAATGAAATGCAATTTTTATTTAAAAGAAATTGTGAAACGAACCACAAGTGTTGTGTTTTTACGTCCAAAAAATGCCCAATTCTCTTTAAGCAAAAAGTTATAATAAAAATTTCGATTTAAAAAAAAAAAAAAAAACATTTTAAGCTTTATATTTAATCCGCTATAGGTACTAATAACCATTTTTAGTGTCCAGGATAAATTTTCCAATCTCACAATGGCGAGATTTTCCATACAAAATTGCATATTCTGACCTACAAAATATGTATGTATTGCAAAGGTTGATGAAAACCGCTTCTGGGAAAAAATTTGAGGTACCACCATTCAGACATTCCAGTGATATTGATGTCATCAGCTTAGCTATACTTACATCAGCTTAGCTTTTGAGGGCCTTGCCAGTTTCGCACAATTTTCCTATGTAGTCACAGGACAGCACATCACTTTGTCTTAATCGTTTTTTGGCGTCAAAGGTCTGTTGGAGTTTAAGTCCCACCTTGAACCTTCTCCATCGTCAAAAATTACGGGGCTCTAGTCACATAACTTTTGAGACAAACGATAGAACTTCAAAACTACCACTGCAAAAAGTAAGAGTTCAAGAACATCATCTAGTTCATTATCCACAAATGTATTAAAACTCGGCCTGAACATTACTTGTTTTGATCAAACAAAATTTCTAAAACCGAAATCGTGTAGAGTGTAGACGATCATCGTCTTATGTAATCTGCCCCCAGGCCAGTGCTTACAGATTTTCGATATAAAAATCTTCAACCTGAAAATATTCGACTGAAAACGACCATAAGCCAATGAAATGCAATTTTTATTTAAAAGAAAATAAAAACGAACCACAAGTGTTGTGTTTTTACGTCCAAAAAATGCCCAGTTCTCTTTAAGCAAAAAGTTACAAGAAAAATTTTGATTTAAAAAAAATAAGCTTTATATTTAATACGTTAAACTAATAACCATTTTTAGTGTCCAGGCTAAATTTTCCAAGCTCACAATGGCGAAATTTTCCACACAAAATTGCATATTTCGACCTACAAAATATTAAATATGCAGGTTATTATTAGTAAGGCCCACTGAAAAAAAATAGTTTCCGTTCCATTCCCACATCCATTTCCTTTTTCCCTTTTATATCATCACGGCGCCAAAAATTCCCTCAAAAAGGGAAGTTTCCCATAATCTGGTATTACTGGTCCAGTGAGTATGCTGAGCAAGCAAGTCAAATAAGCGGAATTAATGTTTTGTTATAGTTATAGCACTGGATCGTCGGGTTGATGACAATCGGTCATTTGCATAATACTCGTATAGTTTGAAAAACGTCTCAAATCTGGAGAGTGATCTTCACCATAAACTCGTGTCTTGGCCTTCGGTGTATACTTAAAAGCGAACTGTTGGAACATATTAATTTACTCGCCGAAAACTTCACACTCAATGGTGGATTGGCCAACGGCTTTTCTTCATAACCTCCCTTCGGGCACTTGTTCTTTTCTAATACAAGTAAGTGTGGTAATTATCAACCTCGCACTTCACAACACCTCGGAACGACATCTTTAAACAAAAAGAACATTACGTTGGATTATTAGCAGCAGTTTCCATGAAACCATTTCCAGCCTATACTTGAAACCTCCAGCTCGTGATGATTGCCCTCCAACGCGTGTTAACCCGCAATCATATATACATACATAGTCACATGCCCATCCAAGCGTCATTATTCTGAACAACTAAAAACCACTACATTCGATTATAATTGCTTTGCTCTCAATTTGCGTCCCTTTCACAATTCGCTTCTCATTGTCCTAGACAATATTTTGTCATGCTAATTTCTGTCCCGTTCTCTGCTGTGCGTATCCGAACAAAGCTTCTCTGACATCGCTCGCAATCAAACGTAATTCAAGCAATTAAAATATATACAGCATACAAGCTAGACAGCAATAAAAAACATTTCATCAACACAAAAAAACACAATTAGATACAGTATCTTAATGGATTTGTTTGCATGTTTTTTTTGTGACAGTCGTTGTATTTATATCGCCCACTGTCACATGTGTTACTCTCCCGGTAGCTGCCAGTGTTGGTGGTCACAATAGTCATCGTTCTAAAAGGGAAGTGGCCGCGGCTCAGAATTAGATGAAGAGTTAGAAAATTGCTAACAACAAGAAAAATAGGAAAATAAAAACCAGAAGCAGCAACTATCTCTGTGGAGAAACCGGAGCACAATCTACGGTGAAGTAGGGACCCCTTTTGTGTGCTAATAACTTGAACTCGATTGTAGTTAAGATAGGAAGAGGAGCCGCAAATAAAATGAATCAAATTCGTTTGCCATTTCGCTGCTGTGCGACCGATGCTGATGATGATGAGGAGGATGAGAAGAGGCTCGTATTTAGGTCGGTCGTAGATTATGTTGTTGTTGTTGTGTGCTCTTCCCGCTATATACTTTCGGCCGCCTATGATCTCATCGTGCAATTTTCTGCCATTCCCCCGATCATTGTCGTAAATTATTGAATTCACCCTGCACCACCTCCTCGCAGACATACTCGTACAATGATGGCCGCGCAAATATACAGATAAACGTTTGCAATATGAATCAAATAGGCGATACATCATCGAATCGGTTTCCTCTCGCTTTGCGGCAGCGTGATGAGTGTTCCGCGGGCGGGCTTTTCTAATTTGAAAAGATCGCTTATACCTTGAGGGTCCTCTTCACACAAACACACAGAGGTTTTGCAGCCCGAAATTGATGCGAATATAATGTCTTTCTTCGCGACGTTGTATACCTCGAAGCTGTACACCTGGCGTGTGTGCGATATCAGTTCAACAACACAACGCACTTTGGCAGATGCAAAACGATTCGCCAAAGCCTACACTGCCATCTGTTGAATGCCGCTGCTATAATGATGATGTTGGAGCCGATGCCTTTAATGACGGCAAGATTTTTCCTTTTCGGTATTTTTTTTTTGTTTTTTTCTATGTAGGCCCATTTGGTGCTGCTGCCCATGCTTGTACGGAAAACTCTAAAAGGAGTTGTAAATTTCGAAAGAGCGTTTAAATTAATCGGTCAATAGATGGTAAGGTAAACGAATATACCAAGCGCCAGCAACATGTTGCACATGAACCCATACACCAGGCTGAGAGTGTGCAATAAAAATCAGACAGACCGGCGAGTGGATTTGATTGTCGTGTGAAATTGTTGGGTATTTTTTCTGCCGTTTTCAATAGATGATGAAGTTTATTGTTCACTTAAGTGACTCTTAAAAAATCATCTTCTTCACAATGTTGAAGGAAAATGTTGGCGCATTAAATTTTGGTCGTGACACTTGTGGCCAATTATTGAGCGCTCTGCGGGGGAATTGTTAGAGGCGCAGTTAATGACTAAATTAAAGTGTTGGCCAACCATATTTATGCTGTTGAATTGGTATATTAATTAATTACGCGATTACGATTATTTTTTGAATTAATTCGGTGGTGGGAATGCTGTAGCATTTTTAACCGAGCAAAGTTATTTCATTTTATTTTATTTTAACTGTCATATGAAACATAGAATTTGTGAAGTTTAATTAACTTTTATATGTTTTCTTCTTTATTTTCAGGTAAGCAATTTTCATTTTGAATGATCTGAGGGGTGTGCTAAATTGTAAGTAGCTAGTTTATATTTGAAATAGAGTTACAAAAGGTCTTATAGCGAATTCAAGATATGTTTCAAAGCAATTACCCAATTTTTTGTTTTTAAGAAAATTTTGGAACTTAGTTTAAATGCGATTTGGATACGGAAATACTTAAATCGAACATGTTTGCAATATTTTTTAACACGATCAAAAATGGGCTTGTTAACGTGTGCGATTTTTGCTTGGTTAAAATAACTGAGTATTCTGTAAAAATTAACTGGGTATTCAGTAAAAATTAACTGAATAACCCATTTTTTTAACTATTTAAAATAGCTAGTATTCGTTGTTAAGAACATCAAGATAAAATGGTTAAATGCACTCTGCTAAAAACACACACTTTATAACAACTTCTTTATTGTTAAGAAAAACGACAGATTTATATTTGGTTTTCGGATTAATATGTTTAGATTTTGTTGGCTTCGGTGTAAGAATACGAGATAGAAAGAGAAAAAACAAAGTTTTGACATTTTTAGTTTGACAGGAGGGGAGAGAATTGTGAAGTTGTCATGGTTACAATGACTTGTTTTATTACAACAGTTATTAACCAAGTTTATAGATTTAAATCAATCAGTTGGTTAAATTCTACAGAGATTGTTTGTTTTTACGACCGAAAAAAATTGGAGAGGAAATTGATAAATCGGTTGCTTTTAACCGAGTCTTCTAAACAAAAATCGACTCGGTTGTTTTTAATCCACAAACTCTTACGAGCTTTATTAAAAGTATTACTTGGTAGGTTTTAACCGATAGGTGATTGATTTTAAATAAGTGATTTTTCTGCGTGAACCTCCCATGGGAAAACAATATTATTCAGCAAAAATCGTTGATATATCATCCCAAAAAATCACTTCTAGTCGCACGATTAAAAACTCCAAATATCTGTTAAAGTTTCACAAAAGAGCCGATCGTTCTCAGATTGTGATTGACACGATCTGAAAAGTCGTTGCCTGGCCAAAGAATGGCAAGAATAAGTTTTACTGCTTGCACAGAAAAATGGTTTCGCATTTTTTTTCATATGAATACTCTTTACACAGTTAAATACATCGACTCACTTTTTTATGATCATCATTTTGGAGGATATTGTAAAAAGTAATATCAATAGACGGAGGCTTCTCCCCTCTGCAAATAAGTGGTTATAATCTTTATCTTGCAGGTAGAATACAATCTGTCTACAGTCAAAATATATTTTTAAGACGTTGGCTCAGTTGAGGCCTTCTTTGTTCTTTCACTTCCATTGGGTTCCCTGTATTGGGGGTTAGCGCACATTTTGGCATAGAACTCCCAAATTTTATATCCACAAAAAAAAAAATTTTAAAAAACGCATAACCTTTGTCACAGTGTTATATTAATTTCAATTTGATTTATGATTTATTTGTTACACAAAATTCCGGCGAAATGAGCGTTGTAAATATTGGCAATACTGTCTAGTACTTTCTTTATTTATTTGTGAATGCTTAAATACAGTAAGATATAATATCTTATAAGTTAGTCTTAAACAAATTTTACAATTTTATAATTTTTTAATTTGTATGTTGCGAAAAAAATATAAAAGAATATTTAATTTCATGAATTAAATTATTTCTCCAGTCTTAGACAATTTGTAATGTTAATATTTACATAGATACTGTATTTCTGTTATTCTTTAATGTAATGCGGTAGAGAATTCCACAGACGGATAGCATTGACAAAAAATGTACGCTCCGATGATAAGAAAAGCGAGGATGAATCATGAGTCTAAGAATGGGCGGAACAATTTTTTAAGGCGTACCTCAAGGTTGTCCCTTGGGTCCCATACTGATAAAAAAAAACTTCCACAGCCCCGATATATCGAAGATATTAATCTGTTTCACTTAAAATGATTGCAAATTGAAAGAACCTAAACACATCTTTATTTTCTAGTCGTAAATTTCAAGTTTGCCTTGTTTTATGGTGGGATGAGGTCTTCGAAATTTTCAACTTAAAACTGGGAGTCCTGATTTTCTAGAATTCTGGCTTTACAACCAGCCAGAGCTCTAATAACTTCAGTTTTTGAAGCATTGGTGTTAAAATGAAGGATTCTTTGACAAGATAATGGGCCTTACAAATAAACACTTTTTATTTCGACTCTAAATCGTAGTAATTCACAGTGGCTATATGTTCCATACAAATTTCTATTTGTAGCTTTCGTAAATTTAAAGTCGAAACTTAAAATCAGTATTTGTACGGAGCTATACTTCAGAGAACTGTCCAGTCTGATATAAAGCTGAGAAAATTACGGATCTCGAAAGCAATGTATTGTATAGGTGCCAATATTTTGAAGTCGATGTTTTTCAGACTCGATTTGTGTATGCATTTGACATTTGACATTCAAAAGTCGACTATAAAATAAATACATAAAGTTCCTTGACTTCCTATCAACCAACAATGATGGACAGCGATCTAGATGTGAAGAATCGTTCTTTTCAGCGGTGGAATGGGCTGAAATGGTTTTCAATGCTGACGAGCTTACGGTGCTTAGATGTGACTAGATTTGACTTGACTGACTCAAGTTTACTAGATCGGCTCGAGGTGGTTTTTTCCTAAAGTCGCAATGAAAATGTACTCCAATTCAATTGCCAAATTCAAGCCTTGAGATATTGCTCACTCATTTTCAAAGGGATTAGGTTTTCAACACTTTCAAAGCTCTTGACTTGTCAACTGGCTTCTCCGGAACTAAAATCGACCTACAATTAGAATTTGCATTGCTGTTGAACTTATTCGCTAATTGCGCTATCGGTAGTTCTTTTTATAAGTTTTTGTATTTAAATGTCCGCCAACATGTATTACAAAATTCGCGTGTAAAGGGGCTCGTGTTCTTATTTAGATTGACTTGACTCACTTGATTTGATTTGAATGACTCGATTTGACTTGGATGACTCGATTTGACTTGGATGACTCTATTTGACTTAACTAACTTAGAAATCGCATATCCAAATTATTGAATCCAATCCGGGTCTATCATAAGGTTTTGGGTTTTTAGCATTTGAATGCTCTGTGCGATTGTACAGCGTAACGATTGAAAAAGACCGCCCTCTATAGGAACTTCTTCAGAAAATCAACATCAAGCTAAATATACCAGTTTTTTTCTTATTTAAGTAGCACTCGAAGTGCTAGATCGCCCTAATAGCAATTCTGTTTGCTTTCTATCAGTCAAAACATTCAAATGCAATATATCTGTTCCGTAGGACTACTAGGTCCCCTGCAGTTTGCTAGTTCAATGACTTGCTTTGCCAACCTAATTCGCACCTCTTTGTGGTCAAAGAAATTCGTGTGCGAAATTCGCAGAATTCGTATATGCTAATTCTCGGGCCATGAACTCCCTACCCCAGCTTAATCAATCATACAAGTGCAGCGCTTTGATTTTAATGCCCCAAATTTGATTCCAGCATCCGCAAAACTGGTTAATAATGATGGCAAACAATTTTTTTGTTCGCCTTATATCTGAACTTTTCGTCTTTTTCCCTTTGCCGGTTCAGCAAACTTCGAATTTTTTGACGAGTTAATAACGATTACAGATTGTGATACCGTGTGCTGTTCATCAAAATCGTTTCATTATTCCCAGACCACTCCGATTTATGTACAGCCTTAGGGCCATTTGAAAGCTTCTTCTTTTTCCATACTGTTTGATCGTAAGAGATTGTGTGTGTAGTTGGAATAAAAACCTCAACCGCGCCGTGAACTTTGAAGAATAAAAAATGAAAACATTACTTCATCACTGGTGTACTGTTGTAAAAAGATTGTGCAAAGCCAACAATTTTGCAAGCAGCTCCAAAGTAAAATAAGAAACAATATTTGCTTGGACTTTTTTTTCGCCTCTCATGATTGCACCGTGATTTTCAGAAAGCCATCACGTTTGTTCGTTTGCTCTGTTGCGCTCCAATTAAATCTGTAAATAAAAAAAATATTTGTCCAACGGCAGTAAAGCTATTTGCTTCAATAGATACATGTTACAGATGCACTATCTCCACCAATTGAAGGAACGAAAAATGTACACGATATGATAACTTCGATCGGTATACTCGAGTATATTTAGACTACTACTTCCCTGAAGTTAATTACGGATATTAAAAATCGTGTCGTATGGGCGCACCCCTCCATTTTTTTCTAGGAACCACCAGCAGCAGCCATGAGCCATGAGCAATCTTAATCTTTGCGTCACATCAGGGGACAATAAAATGTGTAACAGTCTGTTTTTAATGTTGCCGTGCAATACCACGGATTAACCTGAAGGTATTATGGTGCGCACCTTTTTAAATTATTTTTTATTTGGTTCCAACAGATACAATCTAAATTGATAGTGGCGATTTCCGTTTTTAATCGATGCATTTCCTATTCGCCACTCGAATTCGATTTCAATTAAATCGGGATTCTGTGTCGGTACCTAGGTAGTAGCGACAGTGTCAATGGCCTATTGAAATGTTTGGTGTCATGACCAAAAGTGTGGTGCGCAATTAGCGAATTTTTTTTATGGTTTTGTTGCGAATACGAAAATCCGTTAGGGAAACACTATATGCGAACACAATTGAGAACTTTGTTATGCTTTGTCTATCATAAGACATGACGAACGCGAATAGAAAACAAAAGAACACTGGATAGCACCAGAGGAGGAACATAACGCGACTTTCTATTAAAACATTTACCTATGCCACCGGGTAAGGGTTACGTAAGAGTGGGGTACATCAGCATATGTAAGTAGATATTTTTAGATTGTATCTTACTCTGTATGATTTTTTTTTTGCAAGAGCATTTCGCACTGGGACTGTTTTTTTTTTTTTTTAGATCTTTGTTTTTTTTTTTTCCTTTCGTGAGTGTCTCTATTTTTTTGACGGCTTTAGAAAGTCAATTGTTGGTAACTTCTGACGGATTACTCATCGTTCATTACCTACCATTACTCAGCACTTTTTTTTAGCTGTTCGGGGAAAGATATGCGATATTTGTAATCCCGAATGATACGTGAAGGCAAACGACCGTTCGGACATAGCTTGGCACACAAAAGAAAATTTTCCAATCACGTTGCTTTGCTTACAAGCTATAGCCCGTTCCGAGTCATTTCAAATCAAATTACTTGGCAGAAGTTAGAAGTCTTGCAGGGTTTAAGGTCAAGTCTTTTGGAAAGGACTTCACAATTGCAACCAACTGTATAACTGCAAAAAATCAGTTTTGACAGACTTAAAAAAAAAAAACTTAAATGATATATAATTTTAATTATCAAACTAAATATTTAAAAAGAAAATGTAGTAAAAAGTAATCGCATATATAATGATTACCACCACAATGAGTTTCACGGTTTTATACTTCTCAAAATAAGTGCTTGGTGAAACGGGGACCAAAACATGCAAGGAATTTTTATTTAAAATCGAAATAATTTTGTCAAAGTGAAGCTCTTTAACGACTGCCGCGGTTCGACTACAAGGGCCTAGAACACAACTCTGCAAGTCCTAAAATAAAAAATGTTTGATTGAATTTATCTACAAGACAGGATTATCATTCGACTGTAACTCTGTGTTATTTGTTAAAACAAGTTTCTACGAAATGCAAGTAATTGTCGGGTAGTTTTATAGGCACTTGGTCTTAATAGGACTCTGGACATAAAATGAAACGACAAGTAATTGAAAGTAAGACGAGGTAATCAGAGCAGAGACATAAGTCCACGAGACATAAATCCATTATGCACTTAGGTCCCACTTCAGTGGACCATAAAAAAAACATTTATTGAATGATGTCCCTTTTACCATGTTTTAATTTTAAAGAAATTCTGTGAACTTTAAATTTGAGGTATTTTCCATATTGAACTTCCCAAATTAGTGAAAATGGTATGGAAATTCAAAATTATATTTTGTGCGATCGCGAATTTTTTACTTTTATTTTCTCAAATTTGTTTGTAGCTAAAAAAAAAGTTATTTGAGAAAATAAATTGATTTTTAGCTTCAGAAAATGTAATGTTCATTTTTTTAATGTTAATCTCAGACAATAAAAGAAAAAACTCGCTCCACGTTTACCTTTGAAGCTTTTTACTTTTTTACTAACTTTCGCATTTTCATTTTGATTTTTTTTTTGTCGACTTTAAAGTGGAGTTACTCGAGTGGTGGCCTGGTTAAAGGGTCGGCTTATACCGTGACGACCACCAAAGAAAAATAAGCAGCTGTACAGAATGGGAGGTCTGCCCGTGTATGTTTTTATTGAAATCGCGCTTGTGACGCACCTGTCTAAGTAAAGAGTATCTATATTGGGCAATAGGGCGTATCTTCACATTTCAAGATCATTTCTCTATCGTCTTCAACTATTTTCTTCGACTTTGAGTCTCAGACACACCTACTGAAACGCCTTCTATTAGCCCTTTCAAAGTGTTCCTCTTCTGTTTTTAGTTTAAATAAAAAGTTAACTAAATTAATGAGATAATGCTATTGCTGTTCCTATTTTCCTTCAATTAACTTTACCGTATCTGCCTCTGCAGTTTGTGGTCGACCTGTTGCC
Organism: Cheilosia variabilis; assembly: GCA_951230905.1. Classification (NCBI taxonomy): domain Eukaryota; kingdom Metazoa; phylum Arthropoda; class Insecta; order Diptera; family Syrphidae; genus Cheilosia; species Cheilosia variabilis. Next base: position 16,736,969 of record OX579678.1, on the reverse strand, counting down.
ACTTTCAACACGACGCTTCCATCATTTAAATATCCATTCTTCGCACAAAAATTCATTTATGTAGATGAGAAAAGTAATTCAGTCCACACGGACCATTAATCAAAACGTAATTAAGTTCAACCAAGATCAGAATAATATTATACCCAAGTTATGATCCAAAAAAGTCGTGAGATAGTTTTTTTTAGGAAGTTAGTTCACTCACTCATGATTATGAGTTTATGACTCACGAGATGTTGGTTCCGCAACTTACTGTAGTGCGTTAATGATTTTTCAATTTACAAACTCTGCTTTGAGGTGTACAGCAGCAAGTTTAAGACTATTTTCTGCGATTTAAAAAATAGGTGACCTTAGTAGAATATACCAACGATTATTGTTATTGCTGTATTTTTTTTGATTTTAAATTTCAATACATATACTTTTTGTAACACAGTGATTCAGTGGTTAGTGCCTTGCGATAAATTGTCAGTTCTGGGGGTTGAAAAAGAAATGTATATTTTGTTTTTGCTGTCACCTCTTGCGACAATCGGACAAGCATCCGAGAGTCATGTCAGAGCTTCTCAATTTAGCCGTTGATCATGAAAGTTGTTTGTAAATAATGGGTTGGGTTCGATATCCCGCTTTTTATAATACCGATTCTTAAAATCCCGATTTTTAAAATCCCGCCTCTTATAATCCCGTTTCTTATATATTATGTAAATGCAGGATGATAAGAAAATTAAAATAAATTAAGCAATGAGTGTTTTTTTGAAATGCAGTTATTGTTACAGCAGTAAATTTAAATTTGTATCTGCATTATATATTATTTTCGCAATGCGTAAAAACAATGTAGAATATGTAAACAAAAACAAATGTGTGCTTACAGTAAAAACTAAAAACATTCGGATGTATTTTCTTTTTGGTCTAGTATTTTTAATATTTTTAAATATATAATAATAATATAATAAAAGAGCGCATATAACCAACATCTATTTTTTTGATAACAATGTTTTGTAAAAAAACGGGATTGGCGGGATTTTAAAAAGCGGGATTATAATAGATCGGGATTTTAAACAAGCGGGATTTTAGAAGACAGGATTTTAAAAAAGCAGTATTTTAGCAGACGGGATTTTAAAACTTTTTTTTTCGGGATTTTTAAAAAGCGGGATTTCAAAAAGCGGGATTCCGATACGCCCCCGTAAATAGTATTTCTTTGCTTTAATTCGTTCCGAAAAATGTCTTCACTTCTTTGGCATTGGCATAACTTTTTTTAACTTAGTATTCTAATGCTTAACTCATGCATAAATTATTGATTTTCTGCAGAAAGACACTATTAAACTTGATAGAACAACGCCAAGTGACAAATAGGTTCGAATCTGAATAACTGTTTGAAAAATCTCACTGCTAGATGGCGCTGCACTGGTTCATAAAAATCTTACTTAAATGTTTACAACAGTGACAGTGCAATTAACTTTCTTTCTGCAATTAACATTTCAATACAATTTTCAATTACTTAATTGCATTTCCATTCCATTTAATTTTATACTTTATCTTTATAAACTTTATAAACAAAATGAACAAATTTAACTAGATAGCCCAAGTTATGTTACTTTAGCATTATCATTTTGTTTATTGAATTTTGGTGATTGTTTTTAAAAGTCTAAATAAAATACAAACAAATAATGAACAACTTCTGAAAGACAGAACATTTTTATATGTTTTTGTATACAAAAGAATTCGTAATGAACATCGTCTTCAAATGCAGAACTGTTCATTGCTATAATGAACAAATTGTCACCGTACCCAAAAGACAAAAACGTAAGAGCTTGTAGTGCAAATAATGTAGTTTTACAAGTGTATGTAGCTTATTTTTGTAACACTAGAGTTACAAGTCCAATTATAACCTACTACTTTTTAATGGACAAATTTAAAAGACTCTTCATAGACTTGTTAACCTGTCGCGTTATATGGGACACCTGCGCTTTGGACTTTCAACAAAAATATTAAAAAAAATATATTATACTTGTAAAAATTCACTTGTTAGGCTATTATAATTATTATTATAACTTTACTAACAATAACAAGTAAATAAACTTCAAAGTCATTATATTTTTTTTTGATCTAGTGCTAGCTGCTAGGGCTTTCGACCAGAGGTTTGTTAGGTTAGAAAGGTTGCTTGCATCGTATATGTCTTTGACCTAGGTGCCAAGATCATCAGTTGTGAGTTTCTTTACAATATGCATATCAGGGTGCAGGGAAATAACTTCACATGGGAAATAACTTCACCTCGAGTGGGAAATAATTTCACTTTTTTATGTAAAGTTATTTCCCATTGAATGTGAGCAATAGCTTCACTTTTTGTGGGAAATAATTTCTCTTAACATGCGACGACAATATATGTAAGCCCACAATTCATAAACAGTGGAAAATGTATGGGGGTGCACGCTGCCACCCTGCGACCCCCCTGCTTGGGATTACTGCTTAGGGGTGGGAGTAGGTGCAATGTTGGGTGTATGTCAAGTTGTTATTCATGATGTTAATAAAATTATACAAAAAACGTATAAATAAATCTATTTCATATTTGCTCTTCACTTATAATAGACAAATTCCCAAATTATAGGTGGGAAATGACTTCACAAAATGTACGGTGTAGTTACTGCTCACCTTCATTGGGCAATAACTTTAGAAAAAAAAGTGAATAGTCGACGTGAAGCTATATCCCATGTGAAGTTATTGCCCGTGAAGTTATTTCCCTGCACCGCATATCCGAGGGTCTCGTGTTGAGGTCTTTGTCAGATCGCCCATGCCTCTCCCAAGTCCTTGACAATATTCTTACTTACAGCATCCAATATGTACATTAAACACCTGTTACCTGGTGTATTACTTCAACGATTTTTATGCCAAATCGTGACTCGTGCAAGCCAGCAGAATGTCAACGGTCATGGTCACCCATTCGAAGAAAATGTTCGAAATGAAAATCATTTTCATTTGGTACCAGCTAAGAAGGTTCAATGGTTAAATATTCACATATCTTCACTGAAGAGTACATATCCAGTTTTCCCATAACCTTCACTAGGGGGGGACACTTCCCAGACTTGTAACGACTTAATTTCACAGAGCATAGCTCACTGCAGCATTTATGATATAATGACCACCTTACCGCAAAGTCTGGGCGTATTGTGAGCAGAAAACCTGTTAAAAACCATCACGTTTCCCCCTAAACTGTGTCTATAATTTAATTCTACCGCTCGTATGGCATAAGCCGACCGTTGAAGTGCATCCGAGCAACTCTACCGCCATCATCTACCGCGCACCATTCACAATTGGTCACAATTTCCCCTCATCAAATTCGATTCACTTCTTCCGAAGCTCGGGGAAAATTATGCACCAGCCGAGTGTTGTTTGTCTGTTTTGAAGTGAATTCCATCGGACTTCCTATGCAACCTGCGGCCATATGTCGTAATAATTTCATCGAATTTTCTCGAAGCGAAAAAAAAAACAAGAAAAAAACTGAAATTTTCGTTCCACTTTGTGATTTTGTTGGCGGTATCGGTACAGCCCCCGATCATGATGACGGTGACGACCCGACCATGATAGCGTGTGTGGTGCCGGTGGTAATGATGATGATGGGCATATGGTTATTCTTCGGCTGGTGAAAACGCTATCAGACTCAACCCCAGTCCCATACCTGTGCGGATCTGAGTATGGATTTTTCACATTTCTGTGTTGTTCTTTTTTCTTTTTCTTTTCATGTGCGCGTATAATTTGCATCGCGCACTTGCGTTGGCAATTTCCGTTTTTACTGTTTTATGTGAGTTTTTTGTTCGCTCTCTCCCTTCCTACATTTAGTTCAATTCTATTGCTTTTGTCCTACCATTCTGGAGTCATTTTCTTTTACGGTAAATGGGTGGAAAAAAAATTTATTAAATAACGATCGAGTTCAGTTTTCACCTGTAGTATCCGTATCTATGCATCGGTGGGGGTTTTGCTCTGCATGGTATCTCAATCGCAGCTTCCTCTTGTCTCCCTGGTGATTGGGTTCGAGCAGAAAATCATAATAAGCGGCTTATTGTTTTTTTTTTCTCTTTCTTTCTGTTTCCGGTAGAAAATGGCAGGAGTTTGCGTGACAACTGCAATAATTTCGTTGGCATTTGGTTTTCTATAATTTCAAATTACTTATGTCGAACACATCTAATTTTGATATGCATATCTAATTTGAGGCAATTGTTGGTGCTATAGAGTTTTGCCAAAAGAAAGTTTAGGGGTTCGGAGTTGGTGTTTTCTTTCCGGTGTTTGTTGGATTTTATTTTTTATTGTGCATATAATTGGAGTGGCAGCACTTGTCCCATAAACAAATTCGACTTAAGCCAAAGTAATTTAATTGTAGGCCTCCGGTTTTTTGTTGAAAACGTGTGACAAATTTTAAATGGAAAGAGATTGATTGGGCTTTTCAACTGGCGAGTGATTGGAAATAAATGCGGACTCGAAATGGTTTCGCATGGTAATTATGCAGTTGTGTGGTAATCACAAAGATATATTGGTTGACGTAACAATTACAATTGCAATTTTTAGACTATTAAATGGAGTTTTGAAATGTGCGTCGCCTGTGAGTCATTACGAGCGGTATTAACCTACAACCTGTGAACCTGTACAAGATTTTTCTTTTTAAGAAAACATCGCTGAAGTCCGGTGAAATCCCAGAACATGTGACCCTCAAAAGACTGAAATACTTGAGCAAGTGCCAATGGAGGCAGCTCTGTTCCTTAGATTCCTAAAGGAAACTGGACTAGAGAAAGTGCTAAAGGACGAATTTCTTCCGCAAAGGAGAGTATACGGTCAACATTATCCTCTAAAATGATTCCGAGAGAACTGCTAGCTCTTATGCGGGATCAAGGCCGTTACTAGGGGGGGTTCACAGAGGTTTAAAATTATTTTGTTTTCCTCAATCGCTTCCATCCTTTAAAATAAAAAAGTTATTTTTTAAATATCATATCTCCCCCGAAATATTTGTCTGGCTACGCCCTTGTGCGGGATCATACTTCTCTGATGCGTTAGCAGAGGATCAGTGAGCTCAACTGAGGCATAATTTTGCCCTTTACGCATAATTCCGATGCTTGAGGCATTGAAGAATAATTTTTACCAAAAAGCCATAATTGTCGGGCTTAGGCATAAAAACTTCGATTCGGGTTGGTATCACTGCAGAGGATATACATTGTAGGCAAAAGGTTTGTCGTACAACAACCCTTTAGATATAAATATCACGAAAACACTTTGATATACAGCATCATTTAAAAAAATTCACAAAAATCAACATTGTTCACTTTTTACGTGCGCCTTCCTTTTTTTATTTTTTCCAGCATTTCCACATTTCAATCTCAATAAAATGAGTCGAAAATCTGCGATTCCGTCAATTATCTATCATCATTGAGGCGTCTTCTTGTCCTTTGAAAAAGTGGCAATCTATCCGCCTGCCGGTACAATGTACATTCAAGCCTTCAAACTCAGAGATGTCCACCGCTTCCGACAGAAGCAAAACATTGTTTGGCAGGAGCAAGGCCCTTCAAATGTGATTTTTTTAAAGCTGTTTTTTTTCGGGAACCCCCTTTCATTTTGTGATAACAGCACATTACCGCACATATCTATCACTCGATCTAGTTGCATCATAAAATAAATTAGACTCCTCTTCGCCTAACAAGCTTCAACTTCAAGATTGCCGCCAACACTTTTATAGTTATTAGGCTATAAATAAACAATCCTTGCGTTTTTATTGGGATTTTCCAAAATTAGTTGTACGATTTTATGACTTTTTCGTTAGCTCTAACTGCTAACCGGGAATGCAACTATCCAAATTAGTCGAGAAACATATAACATACCTTAAATACTGAATCTCAAGAAATCAAGCAGCAAGCACCCCTTCCATTGACATGAAAAAAGTTCATTAAAGTCTATCTCTGCTGTGCCCCCTTTTAGTCACAGATAGCAGCAGTAAATATATAAACTTGAACCGTGACAGAACTGCATCCGATTACATAACGCAGCGTCTATCTGTGTCCACAATGAAGTGCATTCATTTGGCTGTGTGGCGTATCTCCGATCGTAACACTTTGTGTCACCATCGCCAGTTATCACTTCGACAGAAAGAGAAAGAGAGGCTACAAATAACTTCAACGCTCCGCTATCCGTACGGCTAACACGATGATCAACAAACGATCATCACATTTTTTTTATGTATCACAGATAAGACACTTCAAAGAACACTCGGATTTGTATCCCACAGAACGCGCCCGATGAGTGGGCTGGAATGACAAACAAAAACTGATGTAGTTTTGGGGAAAAATTGTCTTTGAAGTTTTTTTTTTCTTCTTCTTTTCCCCGTAAAGGAAGCGAGGGATTCTTTTTTTCTCAGTTGTGTCGCGCACATCTGCATTTTCGGTTTGATGACATTTTTAACCTTTTTTTTTTTATAAATAATTTGCTTGTCCATCAGTGTTTGGAGATGTATTTTCTTCTCTCCGCTGACGACGGGAAAACAAGTGCCCATATGTGCGCAGTACGGAGTGCGGACCAAGTGCAGTGACAAAAGTTCAAGAGCAAAGTTTAGATGTCACTTTGCCGCTACCGACAAACGCAGACAGAGACGGTTGGAAATTGTCTTCACTTTCCCCCGATTCGAGCTGGCGGGAGGAACATTATACCAACTTGAATTGGAAACTAGAAACATTAGTCTTTCAGTCGTGTGTCGTGCCAAGGGACATGAAACCGGGAAACACGAAATTTTGTGTTAGATCCTATTATGCGTTTCCAATTACTTGTGCTGGTGAATTTTTATTTTCCGATGCGTGCTGACTCAGCATTGACCTATCCATCAACAGCGATACAAAACCGACAGGTGAATGCCGAAACAGAGTCGAACTTTATGCAAACGAATGGAACCCTCCCTTATTCCATTTCCTGCTAAGAGTTTGTGGCGACTTTGTGGGGGTGATTCGAAAAAAGGCGGTGTTTCCCAACTTGATGGATAATTACTCCGTAATTAGCTTTATAGAACGAGTACAATGCGCTCCCCCTTTCAGTTGAATGCGCTGGTAATCACTATTTGTAGGTGAGTCTGCCGTCTGCCAGTTGGTTGTTCTTTTGACTGATCTTTGTTTGAAGTGTGTATTTATACATATACCAGCGCAGCGTAATGAAATTGGGTCGATTGGGCGTCACTGTTGTATTTTTTTCGTTTCGGTAATTGTTGTGTTTGCCGCGTTTTTAGTGTTTGTGAATGACACGAGATGTACGTTGATTGTATATCCATTAAATGGGAAAACATTTGCGGGTAAATAAAAGTTGGCTATGGCTATTTATGGTGATGGATGGGGTCTTAGTGGTTTTCCATACGAAAAAAATGTCTGCTAATTCAGATTTTGGCGATAAGGAACACCAGGAACACCACCCTTGTTTTACTTATAAGCGCAATGGTTGTCACCATAATATTGAGCGTATTTGCCATCGCTCAGTGAGGTAAGCTTTGAAGAATTCAACGAGAATAAGATCAATTTTGGGACTCTCAGCTGTCATTAATGGACGAGACCAAAAAAGCTCCAAAATAGCAACCAATTCCAATTTGGTTCGTTCTTGATTTGGATTACCACCACAAACATAAACTTTGAACCAAAAGAATACAATCAGAAAAAATAGCATTGTAAAGCAAAGAATTTTGAGATTTTTAAAAAAAATTCAAAGCTTACAGTTCTTGGTTTAACTATTATTTTTTGAAACAAGAAAGAAAGAAGTAAAGAAGTCTAAAATTTTGATATTTGGGTTCATTTTAACCAACGGAAATTGTTGGCATTATCTACATTGTTTTTTCTTTGTGTAGGCTCTAGACGTTTTTTCATCATTTAAAAAGAGATCAAGACACATGAGACATATGGATATATCGCCATTTTTAAAATGACCCCTTTACTTTTTCTTTGAGGTGTGACATATTAAAAGAACGACGTACAACGCCCTTATCATTTTAGGAAGCCTTTGCATTTGCATTCACTTGAAAGAAAACCATAAGTCGTTTTGATTTAAAACTTGTAATCCGTACCTAATATTTTGACACCGGGGCGCTGTTACACAAAACTACAAGTCACAACTTACAAGCACTTTTACTTTTGTAACACTTTGTTAAAAAGAATTCTTCATTCGTTGCAACAAAATACAACGGTAGCCCCGTAAGAAACAAATAATTTTAATTTTACTGGGAATTTCTGTTTGAGGAATGAAACCAAAAAAAGAGTAAATGCAGCAAGTTCGAATCAGTTGATGGTTTATTCAGAACTAAAACTAAGTAATAAGTATTTGATATAATCAGGTCAAGTTAATAATGACATAATGCATATATAAGAAGTATAAAGTCAAACAGATGTTTGTTAGAATGAGAACAATAATATACGATTCATTTGCGTTGTACTACACTTGTGAGTTTAACTTTCCAACAATTTCATAAAATTTTATACGAAATTTCAAGTATTTTAAAGTACCTAACTCTTGAGACCTGGAAGTTTGCTTCAACTTTGTTTCCAAGATCTAATTTTGTGAAAAGAAAATTTTCAATATTTGGAAAACATTAGCAAGTGAGAAAGTGAGAAGTCTTGCTACTTTATAATTTGTTTTAAAACTGCCCCAGAACTAAAATGATCATTAATTCAGCCAGCTGACTTTGTGAATTAGTGTTTTGAACTTACTCATTGCATTGAATCGCTGGTGTTCACCGGCTGTTCTTTTGTTACTGGAAAATTGTAAAATTCCTGCGAAACCTTAGCACCCATACGTCGGTGTCTATAGTAATACATTTTTCGGAATGTCTAGCAAAACAGTTCGTACCCTAAATTTGTAATATCATGTTCATGGGCTACATTAAACGCCATCCCTATGTTAAACTTTATTTGTCATACTCTAGGTCGGCTTAATCCGTTTCAAAAAAAAAAAATAAAAAACTATATATATATATTCTTTTAGATTATTTTGTGAACAATGAACAACAAGTCGGAGTTTTAATGTGTCCCATCTCCATTTGCAAATTTAGCAAGTATTTATCTGAACAGTCGCTAAAATTAAGCGCAAGTAGAATACTCGGCTTTTAGCTATTTCTCAGAATATTAAGCTCGAATATTAAATTGTAGCCTTCGTCTACAAATTCGAATACTTACCTTTCTTGGGAGTAATTTTGCAGTATTTCATATACTTCTAATTTTAGTTTTCATCACAGTGTAATCTAGACTTGAGTGAGGAACTTAGTTTTTTTTTTTAAAGTTTTATGACATCTAATTGGGCTCTTTAAAAATATATAACAAAATCTTGAAATCTTAAATTTTTCGTATTTTTTTTATCTGTCAATTATGTTTGGAAGTGAATTTTATTTTTTAAAAATTTCTGACTGAAATGAAACTGAAATTTTTTTAAATTTGGCTTACAAAATTTTAAATGACAGTTTAATTAAGCAATTTGGTTCAAACAATTTTAAAAATAACAGTTTAATTTAACAAAACTGTTGAAAAGACATGTCCGATCATAGATAAAAAATCAAAAACACGGTCAGAAATTAAAAAAAATAAAATTCACTTCCAAACATAATTGACATTAAGCACATTCAATGGGGAATATGCTGCGAATACAGAGAGCTGCAATTTAATGCTTAATATGTTTTTGCTTTTCGACAAGATGTTCACATGCTTTAGTTAAGTCGTCGCTGTTGCTGTAGAGTCTGAGTTAAAAATTCTCAGCGAAGAGTTCAAGGTTAGCAAAAAGCTAAAAAAAATAGTGTTCGTTGTTGCAAACGACAAACAAACATCCGAAGTATAACTAAAGGTCATGAGAAATATTCTCATTGTACCAAAGTACCAAAAGTATTGTTGTTACATAAATGAACGCCTTGGGCATTGTGCCAGATATTTGCTTATTTTAATTGTGTTTTAAGTAATAATTGCTTACATCACACTAAATTTGAGCAACTCGTGCTTATTTCTGTTTTTTTATTCCTCTACTTTCAGGTAAGCATTTTTCTCAAACTTATTGCGATATATTTTGGTAAGTTATCCACTTTGAGCTTTGCCAGTGTTAGTCAGGCTATATGTTTTTTGCAGCAAGTTTTTATACATAGCATTCGATATTTCGTCAATTAACGCACGAGGTATTCGAATTGAAAGTCATTTTCGGGCGTTTTTTCTCGATGGGTGGCGTACCACTCTTGCTTAGGACCAAACTTTTTACCGAGATCAAATATTTCCACCGCAAAGTAGCACTTACACTCTCATTTAATATTTCCGAAACCACTTGGTTTATTTTCCTGGTTAAAGCTATTGATGCATGCAAAACTCGTTCACTTCCTCAAAAATGCACCCCTCGAGTGGAATACGGATGCGACTCTCCTGCTATAAGTTTCTTTCACCTTTTAACCTTGCAATTGGAGTCGATGCACACTCAGTGTATACAGTGAGTGAATCTGGACACACCACTAAGTCGGAATAATGTTCGTTCATTCCTCCCCGTGTGCTTGGTCGCATTGGTTCAAACCAATCAAGCATATCGGAAACGAAATGCAAGTGTTTGTCCGTCTGTGTGGCTGTTATTATTTATTTCCACTGGCTCTGTGTGTTTGGTGTGCATAGGGAAATGGAATAACGAACAAAATTCACGCTTGCCGTCCTCCGGCTCACTTTGCACCCCCAAACTGGTGGATATGTTCCATTTGTCGCCCATCTCAAGAACTATGCACAAGTACTCTTGCGTGTATGCGACGACCAACAACATCAACTGGCAGTGTGTACAATGTACATAATATGACGCCACAATTGAAATCCATTTACCACGTCAACCGCACATAATGAACCCTCCGACAATAGAGTTGACTTCGCTTGGCCTTGGGCACTGCGGGCATCCCACATCGGCGTGAATTGTTGTTTTTTTTTTTTTGTCGTACACACACATATGGTGTTGCTTCTTGCAATGTAGCATTGTTGCACATAGGAAGCAGACACAAATCGAAAAACGCTGATTCTTGGAAGTTGCAACTTAGACGACACGACAAAGCAAATGAAGATGAACTCTTGAGAATGCCTCCATGGATTGGAGTTGGGTATTTTTTTTTAGCATTCGCACATGTTGGCCATTGCAATTATCCTGTGTGTGGATGCAGCAATTATCATTTTTCAATGGACTCTCTGAGATTTGTTGATTTATGGTCTGCAAAATTGTTCTTTACGTAAGCCGGCGCACGTCTGTCTTCAGCAGAGGGAATGGGCATCTTTTGAAGCATTGCAGGCGATTTGTTGGGTTTGGCTTGATGCCTTGGTTGAGAAGGCGTTTATTGTTTACGAGGTGTCATAGACGGAGTGGGACCTGTGAAATGCTTCAATCACGAGAAGAAGGAGGAAGGGTAGGGTCTTGAATTCGACGTTATCTGCATAGCGACATTAAATAAAAAGTTTAAGCCACAGGTTCGTCAGGACTTTAGGCCTAGCTTCTCACAACCATTCGTTTTGTGTGAGTTTTTTTTTATTTTGTTCGTTCTTCGAATACTTTCACAGCAAGTTTACCCTTTTTTGAGATACCTTCGAAAGGAAGGATATCGATGAAGGTTTTCGACCACATACTGCATTGCTATAGCAGCGATCATGCTGATCTTGAATTTTTTCATCGATCGTGTGCATAGTTTTTCACAAAAATTGTAACAATTTATGTGTTTGCTGTGCAAGATGCACCTGGATTAATCTTTACATGGGGTACAGCAGCAATGATCCTACATGGCAACTGATCAGCACAACAGTTTGCCATATTCCTGTGCAAAAATTGATCTGCGGACTACTTTCTTTGGTACTGATCGATCGCATTTTAAAACTGATCGTGTATGATTAGATAAGTCAGCAAATAGCAATAATTCCCCTGACGATCGTATATATCTATACCGATCACTTATACCTGCACTGCTGATCATGTTCATCCTGCCGGCGATGAAATATGTACATTACTTCTTGTTTTATGATCGCTCCGATCGTATTTCTGCAGTGATCTTGGTGAGCATTTATTTTTCCACCGATTACAAACATTTTTAAATGTATCTGTGGATTCTTCACTCATTTGTCGATCGCTTATGTTTTAATGAATATGCCCACAATTGGGTGGCGGAATTCACATCGATCACTCACTTTAGAACTGATCATGTACACTTATTTGATAATATAAAAGAGACTGACGTCCGTGTGTGCACGCATAACTCTAGAATAGATCGTTTGATTTTCACGACTTTGGGCCTGCTGGCTTCCTATTGGCCCAAGGAAGGGCATAGGGTACTTTTTGTCGCGAAAACAACTCTTCAAAGGGACGCAATAGGGGACGAAGGTTTTAAAAAAATAAACTGGATAGGAAAAAATAATTATTTAGAATTTTTAAAATTATATTATTGAATGAATTTGGGCAGAAAGAAGTTCGCCAGGTCTAGTATAGTAGTAGCCACCAGATATCACTTCCAACTAAAATAACCTCATTGGAGATCATTATGCTGCAATCCCATAACATAAGGGGTACTAAACGGCCACAGCCTTGGACTTTGCTTTGCACCTGAGTCAACCCAGCAAATCTAGTTCATTGGAATGCCCTCTGGCTGCTGGGTTTGTAAGCCGAGTTCACTGCTGACAGTGCGCACAAAAGAAACACTTAACACATGCTCCAAACATGCAATTGGCGAAAAGCGTGCAATTTGCAAAAGTGCATGCTTATTGAAAATATACCGGCAATTAGCAGCACCGTGCAAATTATTGCAACTGGTTTTCTGCACATCTACATAATTGCACCACACACGAATCCATCCACCACACTAATGGCTGTGATAAAGCCTTCAACCATCAGCAAGTTGCACAGATATATCTATCGCAGAAATCTTGTGAAATTTCCACACCGCGTCATAACACGAACCTAAATTGTTCAACAAACCCAAATCCCATCCACACTTAGTTGGACAAAAAATCGCTCAAACCCAACACACTGGCTGGTGAATGTTTTCTCACCATCTAGTCCAAAAAAAAACCCAAACAGATACAACTATGACTTTCGCCTTGATCGAGAGCTTGTTGCGATCATTTGATTGCACACCAGGGATCAACAAGATCACTCTGGCATTTCTCTGTCTGCGACTCTGTTCATGTGTCCAGTGTCCAATGTTCAGCTGTCCGCCTGTATGAATCAATTAAATTCGGATTTGGACGCACTCTTGGACGTGTTGGGATACCGAAAATCTGGGCATCATCGGCTGAGATTTCCATTTCACTCGTATACTCTGTTGTATGCAGATCTGATACGAATTTACGTGTCGCGGCCACACTAGGTACGAGTATTATAGTTTATCACATCGCATCAATCTGAGCGGATTTTGCGCAAGGCACACGCTCGTCGTGTCCGCGCTACAGCTCAGTAGGCATTGGGCAATAAAAATTACTTCGACTTTAATAGCATAACATGCAGTTAACAGCGCACACAACACACACGCCATGGACTACCAGGGACAGTGTCTATATGCGCGCGGATATGTAGGCGCACGATCAAATAGTACGACACACATTTGGGGGACATGTTGCTGGCTGCAACATCTCGATGTATCGCTGTTCACCATTCGCAGTGTGTAATCAGTTCGGTTTTTGTTTTTCCTGGTCGTTGGAGAGTTTGTAGGCGGTAGCCGGACAAGGTGCAACAGCGCGCCAGCGCCAACAGCAAAACAGATATTGCCCAGTGGACGAGGTACATAGTGAGCTCATTTATTTGGCGAAACTTTAATTATGTTTCCTGGATGTGGTGAAACCAGCTAATGAGGTCGAAAGATCACAGATTCATTTGCACCTCCTTGTGAATCGGGGTCTTGCTCTATTTGCCGTTAGAGTGCGCGGCGTCGTCGGCGGCTACTGATGGGAAACTTTTACCACCTCAGGTGGCGACTTGGATCCTTTTTTTCTCGCGTCCGCTAGGAAGGCGTTTTTGCGCTTAATCACCCATTTCCAAGGAGGTGTGGCGGTAGATATTATCAGACAACACTCTCACACACGCGATTCCACGCAGCATTAGATTTTTCATTTGCGTCTCAGTCGCGTTTGGTAATTTTCGATCGGGTTACGCTTTTCGGATTGTAACAAAGTGCGCGCATATAGCATCCCGCGATGCGCGAAACTATTTTCGATAGGCAACGCTTGATGGTGTCATTGTTTCGTTGTGCAGTGATTATTGCATTTCCTGGAGCTGTGCAATGCTCGCTGTTGGACGAACGATCGTTGTCCGCCTACATGGGTTGGTCAGGTTGATTGGAAATTAACCCTCTTTGGGTGCACCGGCATCGACAAGTAGATACTTTTGTGCAGGTTTCAAAGGATGACAGACTGGTCTCGTTTGTGGATACAAATTTTGGAATCTCCAAGTTGTTTGCCAACAACTTTCTAGTTTGCCGATCGTTTTTGTTCAAATTTTTCACCGGAAATGCTACTGAATTATACGCCCATTCTGTGTACTTGCTAATATTAGCGAGTACATAAACCATTTGAATCGTCAACTAGATGGCGTTGAGCTGAAATTTGTTTGTTTACCGCAGAAACGATGGGGAAGTGTTATGTTGCTGTTAGGGTTCGTTCAACCTCAGCATCATTCAACACTAAGCAAGTGTTTTGACATTTAATGGTTTCTATTCTCATGCCATTATCACGTTTTCCCTATCGCACGCATACCCCAGTACTCAGTAGCTGCAGTCAGGCATAGAGGACAAAGATCAAAATCTGTCAAGCAAACCTTTTGTGTATCTAACATGTTTTTCTTCGCGAAACCAGTAATATTTTGGTTGGAAAATCCACCACTCGTTCCATGTCTACCTGTCAGCCACCTCTGACCTCATCCACAGCATCCAAATCCATGCGCGAATCATGCTTCTGCAAGCGCATGTTAATCTGCGAAATTCTATTCATTCGTGAATGTGCACGACAACGCGCTTACAAGAAGTTACATCAAACTGACAAGGAGCATGACCTCATCCCTGTGCCGTAAGCATTCCCATTCAACACTATACAACTGACTTCATCCGACATTAACACCAGAATGACGGCAGAATTATTAATAATTAATGACGCCAAACAAAACAGAGATACAAATCTACCTACGGCTGGATAAATTTGAATTTCTGACCTCACGACCAAAATGTCAGCAACCAACAAAGAAAAAGCAGATACACCAGCTTCGGCGAAAGCATCGGGGGCGGTGTGCTATAACAATTTACCCACAACTGGTGGACAGACTTACAAAAATCACAGCCAGGCAGTGCAAACAACCGAAATCTGCGCCAAACATCTAACAGTACATTGCCTGACCTTTGGCACTAATTATTCGAGTAATTAAAATCGGCCACAGAGTCGGCGTTACAATGCCACAATGGGTCGCTACCAAATGATACGAGTAGTCGTACACCTTGCGCGCAGCAGCCGTCGCGCACCATCGCCAGAGAACAACAAGTGAGTTGTTACCGTTGTTGGTGGGTCTTTGGCTGGCAAAATTTATTGCCAATTCGAAAAGTAATAAATTATTCGAAGGCCAAACGAAGGT
Organism: Cheilosia variabilis; assembly: GCA_951230905.1. Lineage (NCBI taxonomy): Eukaryota > Metazoa > Arthropoda > Insecta > Diptera > Syrphidae > Cheilosia > Cheilosia variabilis. The sequence goes on along the minus strand of OX579678.1, from coordinate 16,721,390 downwards.
GTATCTGTATATATGCTGCTGGCAGGTAGGTAGGGTTGCATGCGGTGTGATGGTGAGGTGGCGCACCACCTAGGCGCATGCATCATGATCAAAAAACTGCATGCACCGCCAAAAAGCCGTACAGACAAATTGAATTTGTAAGTACGGCGAGTAGTTGGCTTTCCGCATCCTCAACCTGGGGCTTGTGCGAACCTCTCTTTGACACTGGTGCGCGCTCGCGCAAGCTTTAAGGTTACAAATTGTAGGCGAATGCAATAAATTTTGACCAGCTGCTGCTAAACTTTTCAAGCGCAATGACTTTCTGCGACTCGCTGCAAAGTGTGATAAATTAATTCCGAGGCCTCTCCTTGTGCTTGGCACTGAATAGCACTCACTTTGGCCGCTTATGTGCAATGCACATAGACGCATTGGACAGACTGGGAGAGGTGCACCGCGCGCTTTGTTTTGTGTAACTTTATGATCGGTGGCATTGGCATGCTAATATTTAGTTTGACCTGCAAATTGTTTGTTTGTTTGTCGTAAGCTGGTGTTAAGTATGAAGGAGGCGTTAATTGTTGTGCATTGCTTTAGAGAAAGCATGCTAAATGGTTTTAATTTTGCAAAAATCCATTAACGTGCCATTTGGAAAATAAAAACGCTCATTCGTTAAGCGGTCAGTTTTGCGTCGCGAGAAAGCTGCAGGTGGCGGATTCACAGCTTAGATGCTGGAGGAGAAATAAATTTTGACAGAGAAATGTACGTCTTGAGTTATTTAACTGAAAATTAAACTGATTATTTGAGAAATATCTGCATCCACTAGATTACAGTGCGGTTTAAATATTTCCATACCCCGTGTACCAGAAGCAATGACAGTTGTTTTTTTTTTGGAAGCCTGCACCGAAAAAATGTGAGTCTCCATTTCCCATAGGCCAAACCTTTATCGTTCCTAAAAGTTACCACCCTCTTTGGATTCCCATGAGTATCCATCATTTTGAATTTTGTGGCATTTCTATTTTCGGTCCTTTTCCATTTTTCCGGCAGTATGTATTCAGAAAATTTATAGAACTTCTTGAAAATATGAAGAATCTTTGTTTTTAAATGAAATTGATTGTCAGTTGAAATGACTGGTGTTTTCAGGTGAGGCTATAATTTTTCCAAAGCCGAATTTTACCGCGCTAATCTGGTCAGAGAACGCAGTATTGCGCGTGGCTGATTTTATGCTCTCTCTCTCTCCTGTATACATGTTTAATGCTACTGTGGTTTGTATTTAGTACTAGAACTTTATTGATTCTTCTGCGTTTATTGGAAGCGAAAATTGGGTCACACCGCGATGGGAAAGCGTTCGTTTGTATGCAGCGAACCCCTCTCGATGTTGGTAATGAGCCTTGTTTTTTTTTTTTTTTCGTGTAAAACTTTAGCCAGTTTATGGTTTGTTTGTTTGGGATTCGTTTTTTGGTATAGCAGGGCTGTTTATTAAGATATGAATTTTGTATGAGCGGTATATGTTAGGGAGGGAATAACACTATGAAAACAAACTGATTGGTTTGAGGGGAGAGACCCTCGTCGGATATTTAAAAATGGAAATACGCCGTGATTTTGGAGATTTATGAAAAGGAACTCTTAAAGTTTGACTCTGTGTACGTTTTGGAAGTCAAAATATTTTAGAACAAATTCTAGCTGTGGTTAATTTTTTATGTAAAATCAAGCAACGTCTCAACATTAGTTAAAGTATTCAACAATTGTTCAAAATCAGGGGTCTTGTTTTGGGAGTATTTACGAACCAATTGATTGAGTTTCGAAGCACAGAAGGAAAAAGCAATGCATACTTGACAGATTTGAGAAATAATCCAAAATTTCTTTTCGCTGTCCAACTTGAATTCGAAGCTTTAACTCGAACGTGCTTCTGGTATCTCAAGTTTCGAGGAAAACGAAGTTCCCTGTCGATCAAATTTAATTTTTCAAATCACCTGTGAAAATTTTAAGCTGTCACAAAAAGTTGCACAAAACTTACCGTCACAAATAAATTCAAGCAAATTGTATATGATATATGATCAATCCGAAATTTATTTAAATATAAAACATTCAAGATCCTGAAATCACACTTGAGGAATTTCTATTTAAAAACTATTGTGTTACTTTGAACTGTAACAAAAAAAAATCACGTAAAGCGGAGTTTCGTTCAATTCTAATTTTAAACTGCCAATAGAAGAAATTATTTCCGACGGGAATCATTTTTTTTTTTTTTTTACATAGGTACAATCTTAATTTAACAAAATTATATTTAAAAAATAAGTAGTGACATTTTTATACAAAAACAAGACAAAAAGCAAAAAGCAAGAAGAAAAAGCAAAATCTAAATGAAAAGATTTTAAACAAATCAAATAACATAGCGCAACAAAACTTTAATTTCCTCGTGATCGAAACTAAGAAGCCAAATTTTAACCTTATTTATAAATTCGGGTAAAGATCTAATTACACGAATATTCATAGGAAACTTATTAAAGAATTTACGGGATACAATGGAGTAGAAGTTTTTGAACAAAGCGGTGCGAAAAGTCGGCAAAACTACAAAATTACTTAAATTACTACGCAAAGTGCAGGTGTTAGAAATTGGACTCTGCATGTAGCCACCTCTCATAAAAAAAAATTTTGAAACTTTAAAGTAATACAAGTGTTTTAACGGTAGAATTTTCAATGTTCTGAATAAAACCATAGAACTAGCTAAGCGATTTGCCCTACAAACTATCCTGATAGCGCACTTTTGCAAAACAACCAAGAGCTGAAGCTTCGTTTGGTAGGCACCCCCCCAGCAACTAATACCATACTGTAATTTTGATTGAAATATTCCAAAATAAACAGTTTTTAGTGTCCTATTATTACAGTATTTCCTAAGACGATAAAAGCTACGGACAGTAGAGCGAAAATATTGTTTCAAGTTTGAAATATGTTCAGACCAACTCATATTTTGCCCAAAAGTAACACCCAAATAAATATTTAAACTGTTTTACCTGTTCAATTTTAAAACACTTAGTCCCACAGGGCAGTTGGTCATTCGACGACGTCCTTACAGGTGCCACATTACAGGAACAATTAGACATGCCTGATCTATTACAATTTAATTCGTGAAAAAAGATTTCATAGTCAGGGAACTCTTGTATACTGGAGCTGAAGTTCATTAAGCTTAAAGGGTTAACAGACTTATACGCAATGCCAAGATCGTCTGCAAAGGCTGTTACTTTCCCTATAAATGGTTGACTAAACAGGGAATTTATATAGATTAAGAACAATATTGGACCAAGAACAGAGCCCTGAGGAACACCTATGTTTATGGTTCTCGAACTACTCACAAAATTTTGTATTTTAACTTTTTGAATTCTGTCCATCAAATAAGACTCAAACCAATTATACATAAAGCCTCGAAATCCTGCACAATATAATTTGTGGAGGAGCACTTTGTGGTTAACCATGTCAAATGCTTTTGTGATATCTACGAAGAGACCAGCGCAACATTTCTTATGGTCTAGTGAATTATATATAACAGAGCAAAACTCCAAAAGGGCATCTTCTGTAGAGAGCCTTTCCCTAAATCCAAACTGAGCAGGGTGAAGGAAACTTATTTTAGGAAAATAGTCCAGTACTCTACTCTTAACAGCTTTTTCAAAAATTTTTGAGATTGAAGATAGTAATGAATTTCACGGAGTGAATTCAATTTTTGTTTCTTTATCTTCCTATTTCTAAAACCTTGACTCACATTTGTCAAAATGTCGAAAAAAAATCGCAAATAGTGACGAAATACTTCTTCTTCATCTTTAGTAAATAATTTTCACGCTACATTTCATAAGCTTCAAAAACAATCAAGCTATTGGGTTTTCAACATGCCTTTTCTAATATTGATTTTGTATGGGAGGTACCACCCTACTTGACAAACATAGCCCATTTTTAATACTAACCTGACGGACGATAAAAAGAAGTCCTTTCACCAAATTTCATTGACCTATGTCAATTCCTTTAGGTGCTATCGTGCTTTCAACAAACAGACAGACAGACGGACATGGCTAAATCGATTCAGAATGTGATCCTGATTCAGAATATATATACTTTATGAGGTCTCCGGTGACTCCTTCTTGGCGTTACAAATGTAATGGCAAAGTGAATATACCTTCCTGTGGAGGGTATAATTAAGCATAACTGCAATAGCTATTCACACAACAATGTTGAATGTCCACATTTTTAACTAAAATTCACTATTTATACGGAGATATTTCCGATTAAACAGCTTTTCTTCAATATCCACTTTATTAGTAGTGTGATTTAGGTGATTTAACCATTTTACAGTGAATATTTGCTTAAACGTTCTCCATGCAAGTTGAAGCTGAGTTCTACCTCTGAAAATATTTTAGAAAAAAAAAAAAAGCTCAAAAGCAAAGCAGATATAATTTTCTAGTATTATTAGTCTTATATTATTTAGTATTTAATTTAATTTTAACACTTTTTTTTTTGTTTATTTACAGGTAAGCATTTTGGTTACATATTATTTGAAGCACAATATACCCACGACAGTAAGTTAAAAACTTGTACTAAGTGGGGAAATAAGTTCGACGTTTAAATAGCTTTGCTCAAAAAATCAAATAGTGTGTATGTGGTTTGTAAGAGAAGAAATTCATTCACAAGTAGTGTTATGTGTATGTTAGGAATTCAGAATAGATATATCTATTCTCCATACAAATTTCGCAATTGTGAGCTTCTGAAAATTTTAAATCGAGATCAGAAATGTTCCTAGTAAAAATAAATAATTTCATATACAAATACCAAAATACCATGTGGGTTTGTTAGAAGCATGTTAATCGTTACATATTTGTGAATAAAACCTGGACACAAGAAGGGCCCTATATGTAATAACTCCTTTCCGTATGAATTGCAAAACTTTAGAAGGAAACATGGTACATTTTTTGTTTATGCTTTTGTCAATTGTGAATTAAAACTATAGGACCGAACATTTTTCAAGTTCATAAAGACCTAATAAATAATTGCATGCAGTTTAACGCTAGTTGTTGCTTAAGAATTGTATTGCTTAATATTTTCTGATACAGGGTGGGCAACTACATTTTTCGCTTTAAACCAAAATATTTAAAGAAGAAATTGTTATTACATTATTAGTACATATTTAAGAATATAATTTTTTAAATTATTATCGTCGAGCAAGAAGTTATTCCCATGTTTCCTTCGAGGTGAACGCTGTTTTAGTATCGGCATTTTCGTGTTTAACAACATGCACATTTTGATGAAAGATTTGCCAAACTAACGATGCTAATGAGTTGCTAATCCTTGCGTTGTTCTGTAATTGTAGATTATAAGCAAAAGTAGTTGGCAAGTTAAGTTTTCAACCAAAACCCACTATAAATTGCATTTACTTGTAAGCAACTTCTAAACTTTCATTCATTCATCATTTTCACATTCACCATAAATATTTTGTAGATCACAATAGATAATTGTGTGAGTTCGCAGCTCGCACTGTGTGCCTTTCCAGAATTTTTATTAATTTAGTTTTACAAATTTGAATTTGAATTTATTAAA